>CM031243.1:314435301-315075102 GCA_018340775.1 Taxus wallichiana var. yunnanensis | reverse complement strand
TACTTTATTATAATTACACATTAATCCACATATGGTGAATTAAGTGTTAGATTATTTCTAACAAACTCTATGGGTAAGAGATCCAGTGAAAATCAACATGATCCTATAATACTAATGGGAATTGTCCTCAATAGACAATGGTGTGTCTAAAGGATATCTTATGGCTAGGGGAGATAACTTGGTGGGATGAGGTAGTTTCCTTTTTCAACAGAGAAGAAATTAAAGATGACTCTCAGAGAGATAGGAGAGTTAATACCATAGGTTGTTCATTAGGTTGTGAGGTAAGTGGTGAAACAACATTGGAGGAAATTGTGGACTCCATGGGTGAAGGGGATATGAAGGAACTCCTTTATGGGTGGAGGAGTAGAGGAAGTAGGATCCTGCATGGGTAGAGGAGCTTGTTCTAGAATCTCCTCGATAGAAAGAATAGGAGGAAATTGCAGAAGGGATGGTACAATGTTAAACACAACATGGACCTTGTGGACATTACTTGTCATTAGTTGAAGGTTCGCGGTTTGGTTGGATGACGAAGTATGGTTGGGGCGACTTCTTAAAGATATGAAAATTTTGATTTACATTTGGGTTGTCAAGACAAGATCTCCATTATCTAACATTTCGTGGACAATATTCTTGAAGGTTATACAATTACCATCAATATGGCCTTCTACATGATGATAATTACAATAGTCATGTTCCTTGTACCATGATGACGTAGGATGAGTGAGGTAAAAATCAGTATGTGGTTTTATGGGTGGAAGAGATATGGCTCCATCTTTAATAATTTTTCTAATACTAAAGAATATGGTCCCCGATTGGAGTGTATTTTCGGTTCTCCCATCCGAACTAAAAAGTTTGAACGGAGAAAGGTTGGAGGTAGGTTTGGATTGATTAGAGGGCATGATGGGCCAACATTTGAAACTACCGTGTTGGCGAGATCCTTTGGATTATGTATAATTATTTTGCGGTTTTAAAGAGGAAGAAGAATCATTTGACTTAAATGTGGCTTTTGTTATGCAATTGAATTTTCTTCTCTTTAATAAGATGAATTTCTAGTTTTCGTGCCATGGTAAATGCTTTGTTGAAGGTACAAAAGGTTTTTACTTGCGAGTTGGTGAGATGTTCTGGCATTAGCTCTAGTGAACAACTCTATAAGCTTAGTTTGAGGCAAGTGGAATGTTAGGTGGTTGATGAGGCTCCGCCAACAAGCGAGAAAATTAGTGATAGACTCGTCGTCATATTGTTGAGTTAAGTACAAGTCGGTCATAATGACCTTCTTGATGATATTGATTGATAAATTATACAAGAAGGCTTAAGACACTTGATTAAATGTGTAAATGAAATGTCGAGACAAGTAGCTATCCCGATTTAATGTGGGTCCCATTAAGGACTTGGGAATGTTTTTAGGAGTAAAAAAGATCGTGGGTGATTAGATAACACCCAAGTTTTAAAGACCGCAAGTGTTTCTACGGGTCTTCTTTACTATTGAACCAATTAAATTTAGGCATTTCCCAATGCACGGTGGTATGGGAAAACGGAATAGATAGATGGATGGGATCATTACATATTTCATCTTAGGTTAAGGAATTGTGAGAGCCAAAGCGATGTTTCAATGTTTACATCTTTTACATCATCATTTTAATAAGGTTGTTGGTGGGTTGTGATGATTGGGCACCCCTTGCAGTATAAGGAGGTTGATGATGAATGTATGATGTGGACGACATCCCAGTATATGGTGGTGCCAAGTATGAGAAATGTGAAGGGGGAATAGATGTAGGTGGAAGGTATCTCGAATAGGCAATAGACAAGATTGGGGGTTGTTGGTGATATGTATAAGTAGGTGGGGTAGTCGTAATGACTCTTGTGGTAATTGGGGGTAGGGAATGTGGGATGGAAAGAATGAGGTTTTGGAATGGGGTATGGGTTTTTGACACCATGGGTGGTTGTGATGCAATTGGTACATATGAGGTAAAGGGTATAGATGGGGCTATGCTTAAGGAGGTGAAGAAGGAATAGTTGACACCACGAGTGTGATAGATGCCATAGGTGCAACAATTATAGAGGATGTGGGGTCTATTTGGGACACCACAAGTGTTAAGGTAGATGAAGGTAATGTCAAGCTAGTGGTAGGCCGACGTGGAAGTGGGGAAAGGGCGGGAGGGATAGACATATACATGTTGTATATCAACTATCCTGATGAGTCCCGAGTGCAGAGGAGTAGGTGAGATAGTTTTGTAGGGCTATGGGATTCGGTGAAGGAGTCTTTTGAAGTCCTCTTCACCATTACTAATAGTAATGGGCTATGTTAGATTCATAGGTGACAGGATGGAAGGTGGTGATGGGCTAGGTGGAAGCAAAGTGAAGGCAAGTATGAAACACAAGGGCATTGGCTTGGCTACGAATCAAAACCATGTGAGTTAGCATAAACACAGTAACTTTGCCTTTACCGTAAGTGACACACAAAAATAACATAAATGGAGAAAAAATAAATTCTGGGAGGTGAAACTAGTCGTTGTTTTAATTAAGAATTAAAACACATGAATCAATGGTGGTTAGGGTAACCGATGCCGGTGATAGGGTGATCGATGATGGTTAGGGTTGCGATACGATTCATTATGGGAAATCAACAGTTTTGTAAATGAGGTAAAAAACTAATGAAAATGAAGTAAAGATGTTATATTTGTCCGTGATTTTAAAATTTCGGGTGTGATGATGTCTCGAGAATTTTTAAAAAGAATAGAAGATGTGATTAGTGTTGTTTTTGGTAAAATTGACCAAAATGCTAGAAACCAACAACGGTTAGTTAAGCGATGATGGTCAAATATAAAGCGATGACGATCATTATGAAAGTTGAAAAAAATGATTTTGTGAATTAAGGAGATGAAATGTCAACCCCAAAACTTGAGTATGATAGTAATGGACCCTAACACACTCACAAATAGTTGGAATACACCAACTATGAAGGCGGAGTGTGAAAAGAAGAAGAAAATGAAGAATGTGACCTCACAACTCAAAACACAACTCAAGAAAAAGATAAGAAAAACACAAAATCCTAAGTGAATTTTTATGTTTTAGCTTATGCTATTTAAGACTGACTTGTGTACAAAACATATTTTTGGTTAGAAAGGTGTCCTATGAAGAGGAAAGATCTAAAGGTGGTTTTAGGTTATGTTTTGGTGGGAAGGTCCTTTCTCTAAGTTCAAGACTAGACGGAGAAACCATCGGGTTCCCACCTTGTCAATCCTCGATTGTGTGATTGTTTAAAGCTTCTTCCGGGTAAGGTGTGGTTTAAGAAGATGTGTAAATTTATATTGGTGCAATTTGGAAAAGATATAGAAGAGAAAGTTCTCTCCAATTCAATTATGTCAACTATCGCTCAGTATGACTTCCAACATATAGGTTTCCCTCACTTATAATGTGAGCTAAAAATAAAATAATACAAGTATGAAATGCAAGAGTTTTAGAACCCAAATTGAAATGTGATATTCAATGTAAAAAAGAGTGAATACGAAAGAGAATGACTTTCACTAATGCAAATACAAGAAGAAAAATAATGATTCTTTTTAGTCCTAAAATACAAATGTCATGAGACCAATAGAAGAAAGATAAAATTTCCAGGAGAGAATTTAATGTTAACTTCCTTTTGAAAAGAAAAAAACATACAACATTTCGTAAGAATGAGAAAATGTAAGGAACCTCAAATGGGTCCCACCTGGTGTGCAAAATGTTTCACCTAGGATTCTTAGTAAATTAATGAAACAAATATGGGTTAAAAGGCCGAGGAATACCTATTTGTGATGTCGGTTAAAGGTTGTGCACGCGTTCGATTTCCGATCCAAGTTGATTGTGAGAGCTTCCTTTTGGCTAGGAGGAACTACCTGAAATACAAAACAAGACCACAAAACATATATAATAGAAAAAGTTAGTGGATTACCTAGAGTGAGCTATATCCAGGAAGTGTAATACTTCCTCGATGGTCATGTCAATCCATATATATATATATATATATATATATATATATATAATTTAATATAAAATAAATGGGCATGTAAACAAACGAGTCTAATGCTAGTACTCTAATTTAGGTATCTCAGATTACTATCAATGTTAATCTACTTAAATGCTTTGATAATTAAATTGGTGAAGGTCCCGAGTTCGAGTTGTAGGTTGGGTAGGGGGTCTGGAGGTCATAGGAAAGGTCTGGGTAAGACTTGGTGGAGTTTGGGCTTGATTTGGGTGATTGGAGAGCTTGTTGGTCTTGCTAGACATAGAGACCAATGCCGATCGTGGTATGTCTAATGACAGTTTATCTATGGTGATACCGGTTAAAGGTAACCGATATCGGCTTATGTGGGAATGGTAAAATATCAAAAATAGTTGTCCAAGTTATCTTTGTGTCTGCACAGAGAGATGGGGAGGTCTATGGAGAGGTTTAGGTAGATTATCTAGCTTGGGTGAGGCTTTTGTGAGGTTTTTTGGGGTTTTAAGGTCAATTGGTAAAATATTGACGGGAGATCGTAATCGATGTCGATTTGGATCGGCACTATTCAAGGGGAAACCAATGTTGGTGGGGTAAATTTTGTGAAATTTGATTAACATGTGGTTTTGGGATTCTCTGTGATTACACAAAGAATAAAGGGAAATTGGTTGGGTTTGTGATAAGGTGATAAAAAATCAAAAATGTGTAAAAGGTTAGGAATAAATATCTAGAAGGTTATGGTGGATGGAGGAATACATGGAATAACAAGATATAATAACAAGAGGATAAATAACATAATGATTAAGTACATAAATGATATATAATAAAATTCACTTACTTGTTCCTATAAGATTGGTGGGTGAAGGAAGGTGATGGTCAATCTATGAACCTAGTGGTAAGTGTCTGGCGAGTGTTTCGAAGTGTCACCGTGAATGCCAATGCCCTTGAGATCAGCCACAGTACTTGTTTGGGCCTGCGGCTAAATGTATAATATTGTCTTGATCTTTGAGAGAACTATGGTTTGTGATTGAATTCAGATAGCTCTCCCAAACCATGAAGTGACCAACATGGGAAAAAGGTTTCCAAGTTGTATATATGGTAACCGATGACATGATCAGGTGATTGGCATCGGTTTAGGGTTAACCAACATCGGTTAAGGTGGGATATCCTAGGTTTACCAAAAATAACATATCTTAGCTATTTTTGGCATGCTCTTCTTATTGGCTCAGTTCTCAAGTGATGGTTAATGTTTAGATAAGCGGGCATGTTGTTGGAGAAGGAATAAAAATTTAATGCTAGGGTTAGACTAAGTCCCGGTGGTTAGGATAAGTGGAGATTGAGTCTTAGTTAATTAATAGGCTAAGAATAAGTCCATGGTGAGGTGTCTAGGTGAGGTGTCTAGGTGATGTGTCTAGGTGAGGTGTAAATTAACCTAATTAAAGTAATTAGATTAATAAATAATGTGAGGATGGGAATTAATTCAATTGCGTTAAATAATAAAATTAATATGAATGTTGAAAGAGGGATTCGCAAGAACCGATGTCAAAAAGTGATGACCCACAATGAAGTTTCACTCTGATGGTAACGTCAAGCCAACAAAATATGCAAGATTTGAAACAATGGAAAGAAGATTGCAAGTAAGAAGAATGGGTCTACTCATACTCATAGATCAAAAAATAGGAAGTATAAATAGGGGTGTTGTGTAACCCCCATGCCTAAACATGGAAAGAAACTCAATGATGCCACTGATGCATATGATGTTGACTGATGCATATGATGCCACTAGAAGAGGAGTTACAATTCCAAATAAGGAATGTAACTCCTATGACACATTGACGCAAATGACAATGTCAAATTCTATGATAGAATCTGACACTTGTCATTTGACTTCCTAAGACCTATGACTCTCACAAGGTGAGATGACTCACCTAGGTGATGTGGATGATGACTGGAAAATCACACACACCAACACCCCCTTCATCGAAGCCGAGGAAGAGGTCAAGGTAAGCCAGAACAGAAAAGAAGACTCCCCTAGACAACTAAGAAAGATGTGTCAATGGGCCCCGACAACTAAAGGCCTGATAAGGTGCCCATGTACAAACAACATCTTTCTAGAAAGAAGAAGAGGAGAAGAAGAAGAACTATATATTCTGAAAAGATGGCGGCTGCTGCAATAGATCTCACCCCAAGAAGAGACCACAAGTCAAGAAACTTCACCTCAGTGAAGGGCTTGGTGAAAATGTCTACAACTTTGATCATTATGTCCGAACATAATGTATGTTGATGATGTTTTCATGTATCAGCTCCCGTATGAAGTGCATATGAATCTCAATGTGCTTCGTCCATTGATGCTGAACTGGATTTCTACAAATCAAGATAGTGCTCATGTTGTCATAGTAGATAATGGTAGGCCACCAAAAGTGGATGCCAAACTCTGTCATGATACCCTGTAACCAAACAACTTATGTGGCAGTGTTTTGCGCTCCTCTGTATTCTACTTCTATCGATGATATGGCAATGGCATTCTGTTTCTTGCTAGACCAACTGACAGGACCTAAACCAAGAGTGAAACTATAGCCTGAGGTAGACTTCGATGATCTAGATCACCGGCCCAATCTAAGTCTGTAAATCCAACCAAGTCAATCTCAATCCCTCCTAAGTAATGAATACCATATGTGTGAGTGCCACGAACATAGTGAAGGATCTGCTTTACTACTTTTAAGTGCAACTCATGAGGCTCTTGCATAAATCTAGACACGATCCCGATGGCATATGATAGATCTAGCCAAGTGTGAGTAAGGTAGATCAAGCTTCCCACCAATTGTCAATAAAGGGTACCATTAACCAAGGGGGAAGAGCAATCAGAAACCAAATTAATCCCAGAAAGAAAAGGAGTAGGTGAGGACTTGCAGTCAGACATGTGAAATCAAGCAAGCAAATCAAGAGACTACTTAGGCTATGAGATCATAATTCCTAAGTCAGATTGTGAAATATGGATCCCAAGAAAGTAATGAAGCAATCCTAAGTCAGACATGGAGAACTTGTTGGATAAGGAGATCTTCTCAGAATCAATGATAGAGGAAGAGCTACCTGTGATCAACAAGTCATCAACATAGAGAACAAGAATAAGCATGGAGTCATCCTGTCGCAGAATATACACATTTGGGTCAGAGTGACACCGAGTGAACCCTAATGTAAGTAAAAAGGAGTCCATCTTGGCATACCAAGCCTGAGGGGCTTGTTTAAGGCCGTAGAGATACTTCTTTAATTTGCAAACGAGGGATGGATCATGGACATAACCCGAGGGTTGTTCCATATAGAACTCCTCCTCTAGGTCCCCATGAATGAAGGCACTCTTAACGTCCATCTGGTGGACTTCCCATCTGTTAGCGGCAGTGATGGAAAGGGTCAGTTGAATGGAAGTCATCTTCACAACTGGAGCAAAGGTTTCGAGTAATCAACCCCATCTACCTGGGACAAACCCTTAGCTACAAGTTGCACTTTATAATTCTCAACTTCTCCATTGGCTCCATAATTTGTTTGATATACCCACCTAGACCGAACAATTTTTCTTCCTTTCGGAAGAAGGGAAAGACCCCAAGTGTCATTATTTATGAGTGAGGAATACTCCTCATCCATGACAAAATCCCACTCAGGAATCCTAGAAGCTTCTTGGAAGGATGGTGGATTAGAAGCAGAGGCAAAGGAGTGACGTCCAGTGAAGTCTGAGCGAGTACGTCTCTCATCCAAAGGATCTCCAACTAAATCTCTAGCACTCTATAAAGTTTTCCTAGCCCAAAGAGGTCCTAAAGGCTTAGGCTCAGATTTGGAAGATTCTTCACTTGAGTGAGAAGGGACATAGTCCTCATCATCACTACTATCAGAATCAAAAGACTCAAAAGTTTGAGGATCGGGAGGAGCAGGGAGAGGTGGAACTCGCTCAACAACATCATCATCTGAAGAGTTATAATTTGAATCAATGGGCAAAAGCGACCTCAGTGGAAGTTGAAATCAAGGATGACTCATCAAACTTCACACTTCTCTCAATATAAATCTCATGGGTGGTAGGGTTTAACAATTGATATCGCTTCATGCCATCAAGATACCCAACAAAGATACAAGGTTTGGATTGTGGATCCAATGCCTTGCGTTTCTTTTTGGGAATCCAAGCCATAGCCTTGGATCTGAAGACTCAAAAGTGCTCGACATCAGGCTTGTGTCCAAACCAGGCTTCAAAGGGTGTCATCCCTCTTACTGCCTTGTGTGGAACATAGTTCTGAATATAACAAGCACAATTCACTGCTTCAGCCCAATACTATGGAGGAAGAGATTTGAGTGAACCATACAAGTAGCCATCTCCTTTAAAGTTTGGTTCTTTCTTTCTACAACTCCATTTTGGGAAGGGCTGTAAGCAACTGTACATTGCAAAGCAATCCCCTCAGAAGTGTAGAAATCCTCAAACCTGTTGCTCACATACTCACCTCCATTATCGGTTTGAAGAACCTTGATAGACCATTCCACTTGTTTCTCAGCAAGAGCCTTAAAGTTTTGAAAATTCTCAAAAACTTCAGACTTAAGCTTAAGAAAATATACCCAAGTATAACGTGAAAAGTCATCAATGAAGGTTAGTATATATAGAGCTCTAGTAAAAGAAGGAGATGGAAAAGGGCCAGAAACGTCACTATGAACAAGATCCAAGGGACAAGTAGCTCTCCAGGATTTTCCCTTGTCAAATCTTTTTTCAGGGTTCTTTCCAAGGGTAAAACCCTCACAAAGACCCTTAGAAAACTTAACTCGGGGTAGCCCATTTCCCATTTCATTTTGGCTCAATTGTTCAAGGTAACGATAATTTAGATGCCCAAAATGTTGATGCCATAACTTACTAACCACATTTTCATGAGTGAGAAAGGCATTCGGCGTTGAATCAGAAGAGAAGTGGTAAAAGGTATACAACCGTGAATGGTGATCTACCTTTCCCTAAGCCACAGTGCAGTCAAAGTTAAGCTCACGAATAATCACCGAGTTAGGACCAAATTCCACTTGCATTCCTTCACCAAGGAGGGTGATTTGGTAAACCGATAGGAGATTGGTAGAGAGATTGGGAACACTCAACATTTGGTTAAATGTTCCACCTTCTATCTCTATCAATCCACTACCAGAAACCGACACATGAGTGTCATCACCCAATGGGATTTGGGACATGCCACATGGTTCAATGCTAGAGAATTCAACCTCTGAAGAAGCCATGTGGTGCGAGGCACCGGAATCGATAATCCAAGTTGATGATGTAACTAATCTAGCTACAAGGTCCTTACCTTTCTTCTTTTCATTTTTAGTGTCCTTTGCATTAGAAGACTCGCCTTTTCGAGCATTTTGTTTATGATTAGAACACTTACTTTATTCTTCTCAAGTAAATGAGTTAAGTGATCAATTTGTTTCTGAAAACAATGTTGCTCGTCATATCCAGAATTCTTACAATAGGATCATTTATACTTTTCCTTCTTCACTTTAGGCTCAGAAGTCAAAGTATGAGTGATGGGCTTAAGCTGGGGGTTGGTTGGTCTTGGTTTATTTCTTAGGTTGGTCCTTAGTTTCTTTCTTATTTTAATTTTTCTTTCCCTTATTCACCACAAGGGCATGTGACTTGGATTTTAGAGTCCCCATTTGAATGAGTTTGTCTTGTTCTCAAATGAGTTGGGACAAAAAACTATCAAAGGAGGGCATAGTCCAAGTACTACCTAAGGTGGCTTTTGTGGCATGGAAATTTGAAACAAAAATAGAGTATTCAGGGCCTAACTTAGAAATAAGCGACAAGATCAATTGAGAGCCTTTCTTATCCACTTTACATTCCTTTAGAAGCATTCTAGTGTGGACAAACTTTGAGAAGAAGGTTTGTAGGTTTTCAAAGTCACTAGGATTTAACCCTATTAGTTTTTTCTCCAACTCATGTGATCTCATGTCATCTTGCTTCCTAAACATATCATCGAGCATTTTCCATGCTTGATCAAGTGTTGAGGAAGTTTTGATGTGGAAGAGCAAGTCGGGAGAGACGGACATACAAATAAGACCTAAGGCTTCATCACAACGGTTGAACCATTTATATTTTTTGGGTTCATCAGTAGGTTCGGTCTCTAACCCCATGGTAACTCGGTATAACCCTTTACTTCATAAAAATAATATAATTTTAGATTTCCATTCGAAGAAATTAAAAGGTGTGAGCACTGGTACTTTAGAGATATCCATAATGAAGAGATAGAACCAAGGAATGCAGAAGGAAGGAGAGAGAAAAGAAACAACCACCCCAGAACAAAATTACACCCCTCAAGTTTGGCACTTTATAATTCAGTGTGTTGATTACAACTAGATGCAACTATGTTCCGAGAACCAGTTTGTCACTCACCTTGCAATTAGCATAATAACATGCAATGGTGGAGACAACAATCAAGGTTCGTAGGGTGCAACAGATTGACACTGCAAGTAAGAATAGAAAGAGAGAAGCAAGAGGGGGAAGAGAGGGCTTTGTGAGAAACAACATCTCACGTCACATGAAAGAATCCCTTTATCGTAAGCGTGGTGGACACGCTCACAAGTCCATGAAAAAAGGAATAGAACAAAGCTCAAGAAAAATATCATCATCGAGCATTTTCCATGCTTGATCAAGTGTTGAGGAAGTTTTGATGTGGAAGAGCAAGTCGGGAGAGACGGACATACAAATAAGACCTAAGGCTTCATCACAACGGTTGAACCATTTATATTTTTGAGTTCATCAATAGGTTCGGTCTCTAACCCCATGGTAACTCGGTATAACCCTTTACTTCATAAAAATAATATAATTTTAGATTTCCATTCGAAGAAATTAAAAGGTGTGAGCATTGGTACTTTAGAGATATCCATAATGAAGAGATAGAACCAAGGAATGCGAAGGAAGGAAGGAGAGAGAAAGAAAAAACCACCCCAAAACAAAATTACACCATCCAAGTTTGGCACTTTATAATTCAGTGTGTTGATTACAACTAGATGCAACTATGTTCCGAGAACCAGTTTGTCACTCACCTTGCAATTAGCATAATAACATGCAATGGTGGAGACAACAATCAAGGTTCGTAGGGTGCAACAAATTGACACGGCAAGCAAGCATAGAAAGAGAGAAGCAAGAGGGGGAAGAAAGAGCTTTGTGAGAAACAACATCTCACATCACATGAAAGAATCCCTTTGTCGTAAGACTGTGGCGGACACGCTCACAAGTCCATGAAAAAGGAATAGAACAAAGCTCAAGAAAAAATGAACTGAATTAAGCAATATAAAGACACCCCCCATAATGTGGCACTTTATAAAAATAGTGCATTTACAAAGCTAATGATCCCATCATCTAGAGTGCAAAAAAACATGTAACTTTGACTAAAGAAGTGCTCAAAACCGAGCAACGAGTCAAAAGTTATAGCAAAAACCAATTCCCACAACTGATGAGAAAAAGCCAATAAGCCTGCAAATGGATTAAAAAGTGCCCTAAACACATGCAAAAGGTGTCGTATGTATGCCCGTTTGAAATGGCACAAAATTTGAGATAGGGTTTGTTTGTATTGCGAGGGGGGATTAGCCACCTGCCAATCCCAGACCTCACCCTTCGTCTTCGACACTCGATGGAAGGTTAATAATACAACAAGCCAAGAAACCAAATTTTACAATGCCAATAAAATGAAATGTTTTTACCTTATACCTTTTAAAAGTAATGAAACAAAATGTTTTTAAGAAAAGTGATAAGGTAAAATGAATACAAACACGTTTTTTTTTTAAGGTGAATAAAAAAACATATTTTTAGAAAGATATTACTTGGTAAAAGAACTATAGTTGTCCACTACAAAAAAATGTAACTGTCCACTACAAAAAGACACCAATGGTAGAGAAAATGTAGGAACAGGTAAAAATAATGCCAAAACAAGAGGGGAGCTCAGAACAGTCCAAAAATAATGCCTAAAAATAGTGTAAAAATGCGGCCATTTGAAAGAAAATGCCTAAGAATAGGGAAAACACGATTACGAGTCACATAAGGTTGAATGTTGATTAGGAAAGGTGAGATTTTCTGAAATGCAAGGAAGATACGAGAGGAGGAAATAGATACAAAGCCATGAGCGGTGGGAGAACGTTGGAGCTAGGGAATGCGTGCAAGGCTCGCAAAAATGTGAGTAGATCTCATGCAAAAAATGTGAGTAGTTTTCGGTGAGGCTTACAAAAATGTTTTGAGTAGGCTCCCAAAAACGTGAGAGACCAGGAAAAGTTTAAATGACTGGTGAAAATGACCAAAACGTGCATGCAAAGGTAACTTTGAGACAACAATGAACCACAACGATGAGGAAAAAGCTCGGAATAGTCTAAGTATACACCGGTGAAAGAAAAACAACGATTCTAACCAGTAATCACAGGTCCACGCCAAAAATGAGCTCTTATTTTACCCTACAGGCGTTGAATCTGAACACAACTAGCAAGAAACACACAAACAACCTAGAAACAACAGCCACAAAGATCTAGAAATATCCAAATATGAACTCAGCTGATAAGAAAACCAACCAAATACCTTAACTTGCAACTGCTGAAACCTCAATACGAGGTGAGCAATAATTCCAAAATGATAATAAAAAAAAACTTGCACACAAGGAAATGAGAAGAAACTAGAAGTAATAAACAACTGAGAACCGAAGAGTGCACGTTTACCGAAACCAGCTCTGATACCATGAAAGAGGGATTCGTAAGAACCGATGTCGAAAAGTGATGCACCACAATGAAGTTGCACTCGATGGTAATGTCAAGCTAATGCAATACGCAATATTCAAAACAATGGAAAGAAGATTGCAAGTAAGAAGAATGGGTTTGCTCATACTCATAGATCAAAAAATAGGAAGTAAAAATAGGGGTGTTGTGTAACCCCCATGCCTAAACATGGAAAGAAACTCAATGACGCCACTGACGCATATGACATTGACTGACACATATGATGCCACTAGAAGAGGAGTTACAATTCCAAATAAGGAATGTAACTCCTATGACACATTGACGCAAATGACAATGTCGATTCTATGATTGAATTTGACAATTATCATTTGACTTCCTAAGACCTATGACTCGCAAGGCGAGATGACTCACCTAGGTGATGTGGATGATGACTGGACAGTCACACACACCAACAAATGTGAGGTAAAGGGGTCATGGTTAGGCGAACACGTAATGTTAACTAATTAAAGGTGACCAAGGGAGTGTGACCCAAATTTTTGTCTACATAATGAGGTCATTACATGATTCCATTGTTCCTTTCTCATTATAATTCCACATAGTGCATCTCCAACTTATAATATAGAGATGCAACATTAGATTTGGATATCTCTTATCTAGTTGGTATGATCTGTCCCATACATTGTGGTCTTAAATATGTCTTCAATTGGAGTTATACTTTAATAGCTTGGAAAACTTTTGATGTGAAACAATTGTATTTGTTTTCATCTATTTCCCGGATGATGATATTATGTGCTCTTGAGCTTTATTTGACTTGAAAACTAGAAAATGCTTCCATCTTAGCTTGTAAAAGGCTTCTAGTTTGGTTTGAACACTCTGTTTTGTGAATTTTAAAGCTATGAGATGACTGGCATTTGTTTGATTTTAAATTACTTTGACCTGTGATGATGTAAATTTTTTGTTGTATGCACTGATCTACTGTAATTGATTGTACCTTCTATACTTGAAGCTTTCCTTTTATTTTCATCAGCATAACTATAGCTTTACTTACTTGGAATGAGAAAATAAGATGAGAAATGTCCTTAGGTCCTTCTTTGTCACTGATTCTGAGTTGTATATCTTTTTCTTGGAACAACTCATAACTTATACCATCTAGATTCCTTCAGCAAGTATTTCCTTTTAGTACAGTAATCACTTATGAAAAATATTTTTCACTTTCTATGTACATTATATGTACATGCACACTTAAGAAAATAGTTAGAAAATATTTAGGCTTTTTGGCCTCTCTTATGTTCCATAGTTTTTCCTTTTCTCTTTCTTCTTTTGTAATGATTATGGGAATCATATGTGATATTGTTTTATCAACTGTGTATTTGTATCTGATGTACCTTATACTTCTGATAATTAGAAATTCATTTTCATGTAGTTAGATAGTACATGAGTATAGATCAAACCTTGAGCTCAATATTGATGTCATTTTCCTTTCATTTTCAGGTACCTTGTGGTTCTTGGAACATAGATGAAATATGGAGCTGGAACTGAAGACAAGAAGATTAGAAGAGAACCCAAGGAAATGATGGGTTTATTCTATACTATTTTACTTTTAACTTTATGCACATGTACTTATTTCTTCATTAGTTATGAGTTACATCCCATGGCTTGTGTGGGAAACATTGTGTTTCTTCATGAATAAATAACATTAATTTTTGTAACTGAGTTGTATACTTCTTTTTGCATTCAGATTTTATGATGGATATTGATTGTATAATGAAATAAACAACTCAATCACATAATTAAATGTATTTAACATGCAAAAATAATGAGTTTTGAAGTACCTGTAACTTTAATAATGAACTCTCTTTCTTGTAAACTGCAACTCTATTTGTTGTTCTTGAATTTAACATTTCACCTAAATTGTGATTCTCACCTTCATCAAGGAAATGCATTAGTCCTTTAGGGATTTTTTGTTTCCTTGTTGAAGACAAACATGGAATGGTAGTCTATGTGAGGTGTTACATTTTATAACAACACACATAACTATAGATTACATGTAGTTAATCAATTGTTGCAACTGAAAACATAATAAAATTGTAATACATCCCCTTAGTTAGGTCCATTTCATCAATGCCTTCCATCATAAAAAAGTTTTGAGTTGCCCATTTTTACACAAGTACAAAAATTATCAACAGGAAACAAAGGAAAAAGGACAAGAACCAGCTAGTATGAAAATACAATTCTATGGAAGCTTCTCTTTTCCCCTTGGTAGTATGATACAGGGGCATCATTACTCCAGGGATAGCATAAAGATAGCCTAGGAATGTGTTAGTCAAGTTTTGGTTTTATTGGGTGTATACTAGTGTACTTGAGTCATTCATGGTGTCTTTTAGGCTTTAGAAATTCAAAATTTTGAATTTGTGAGTTTCCCTCCATTGTGGCATATTCAAAAATTTGAATTCCTAAAGCTAATGTTGGCTTCCTCATTAGGTGTAGGAGTATAGTTAGCAATTTTATCATGTATGTAGGTCATATTTTGGTCTTTTTATGTCTTGTGGGCTCTTCATTAGGTAAGATTAGTCATGTAGTTTAAATAGTCACTTAAGCTCCTTTTTGAAGTCAAACTCCATGGTGACCTTGGTCATATGACCTTGAAAATGGTTGTGAGTAAACCATTCGATCAAAAGGTATAAATGAGACCTTGTAACTATTTTATATAGATTGATAAATTGATGGTAACTAAGTTTGGAGCTCCAAATACAAAAAAAGTATCTTCATATATGAATACTGTGGATGACTATGTTTGTGATTGAAATAGCAAATTTTCAAGGCTTAGCAACTCCATAACGGATCAAATATAGGAAGAGAACTTGTAGATGATTCATCTTTGAGGTATTTAGGTGTGTAATATCAAATATTTGAAATGAAGAGGAAGGAATGAGAAAATGGAACATAAAATTAGTTATGAAAGTATCATTTCTTCATCAACTATAGACTATGATACAAGATTTCTTAACCATTTTATGATTTCATCAATCATATAAGTTGTAAATATGGTGAGTTTAGTCAACTTTAATTTGTTGATAGTGATATCAATGAGAATCTTTACTTGTGGTTGATTGTGAATATATGAGAGACCAAGAAACTTTAGCATAGTTTTGGAATAGAATAAGTGTGCCAAGAATTTAAAGGAAGGGAAAAATTAGATGCATAAGAGAGAAACTTGTTCGATACACAAGTTATGAGAACCTTCAAAGTCCTAATTCAAGAAGGAAACCATTTTGATTCAAATACAATTCTTGTAGATTATCATAACCCCGATCTCTACAACAAGGCGAAGGGTACTTGAAGAACAATACCATGTTTGCATGCTTGTTTATATCCCTCCAGTAAGGAAAAGAGTTTCTAAAATCTTGTGTAGACCTCCTCGAGGTGATTCAAGATTTTGAAGTTAGATATTCAAGGCATAGTGAAGAAATTTATGCTCATGAGTCTATGTAGTTAAAAGCTAAGGGTTTGGTAAAAAAGCTATTTGGGGGTCTTAAAAATCATTCCAGAGGGTATGATAACCAAATCTAATCATCCCCATGAAGTTTCTATTTGGATTCAAGAAGAAATTTACAGGAATGTGGTGTTATTAAAGATATAGTGATAATAGTTATCTCGGATACATTGTAGCAAACAATGATTGTCTAGTTAAGGGCTTAATGATATGGATTTTTTCCATTTTCCCTAAAGGAGTAAACCCTAAAAAATTTCAAACAAAATATTAGGCATAAAGGGTATCTAAATTTCTATTTTTTCATGAAAAGAAACTTTTCAATGAAAATTTGTAACAAGATTTGTGTTGGGATAGTCTTGGTAGGAGCATTATTGGCATAGAAGGTGAGTTATGAAGGAAGTAAAAAAAGGATTGGGAGTTGAAGTAAATAAATTTTCACACACCTATAACTTCATAAAGGATGCTCAAAAACATTATCACCTTCTCCAGAAGCTGGTAAATCTTTCTAGCCTATACCATTCCAAGCAATTGTATTTTTAAGAAGCCTAGAAACACATTTTTGGCCAAGTTGAACAAGCACCTGCCAAACCTTCGAAATCAAGGGATTATGTAGCTGAGATAGGAGGATTTACGAGTAAAAACATGTTTGTAAAATTGCATGATAGGATTTAAACCTAAATGTTAGGATTACAAGTTTTGATGTTTCAAACAAAGAGGACTAGGCATAGTTTAGCAAGAGATGAAAAAATTTGAAGTTGAAGATGTAGATTTCTTGTTGTGAGAGTTAATAAACTAGATGTGACTACATTAGGATTCCTCTACTATGACCACTAATGGATGAACTTTCTATAGGTTCCTGTAGTCTTCCATCTATTTCTCTTTGTCCAATTCATTCATGAAGTAAGAAATAAGTTTGACTAGGACATCTCCAACATAGAGGATTGGAATCCAATCCCTATCATATTCAAGGGAATAATTATGCATGTATAACTCACATAACAGGAACTGAATTTCTTGAGGATTGTTCAAATATAATGTAAAGAAATTCCTAGATCCACTGATGTCAAATTTCATGTTAGAGTTAATACAGGTAAGTTGGAGCTGCAACATCTTCTCCTTAAGGAAAATAACATAGACATTTGAAGGAGGCTTGTGTCTAATTATTTCATAGGCCACTTTAAGTGTCTCATTCTACTTCTTTTTCAGCCTTTCAATCTCCTTATCCTTTTCCTTATGTTCATTTTCATTTTCTATTATGTCTTGTTGGTGTTAGAAGATAAGTTCTTCATTTTCTCTTTCCCATTTTCCTTGCAACCTATTAACATAGGTTTCAAACTGATGTACCTAGTAGTTTAACAATATCTTTTGTGTTTCCATGTTCCTAAAAATTGGATTTGTATGCTCTTTGAAAAAATCTCTAATGAAAATCTGTGGCTGCATGATATCATGTGGCAAAAATGGTGGAGCATGCTCCAATATGGTCTAGAATATCTCCTCGGTAACTATAGGAACATTCCCTATACCCTCTCAATCTTCTCATATGGATATTTTGTTTCAACTATGTGAAAAATATTTTCAATAATTTATTTAATAGCATGGGGCATATCATCCCCAATTTTTATGTCCTCATTTTGTTTCTCAATAATATTTGGGTGGTCATGTACTTCCCCTGTCCTTTCTTCATCATCATTGGTTATATGATTTGTGTCCTCAATTCCATTTGCAAATCCTTATTCTTAAATGCATCTCATGGGTTTCCCCAACATGAACTTCCTTTGCATGTTATACATTCTATTCAACATGGCTTTCTTAAACCATTTTCTCTCTAGTTTCTTCTCCTTATTCTCTTCCATCTCCTCCATAGGCTGGCTAGGATCCAGTTGCTCATGAATTTCAACAAGCAATACCTTGTTGGTCAATTTCCATTGATGTTTCCTCAATATTCTCTTCAGTAAGTTTTTATCACTATCAGTGATATGGTTTCAGCCTTTTTGGTTTTTGATGTTTTTAGGATTTTATTTCTTAGGCAATGAGAATGCCTAGGTGGTGTAGGAGTGGATTTGGAAGATGTAGGAGTAGAATTAGAGAATTTAGTCTGAGTGATCCTAGAACATTTTCTATTACTCCTTGAGGTGGATGATTCAGGAGTTCAAAATCCAAGTTGGGTTTCAGAAAGGAGAATCCTCCCAAGAGATACAAGAACAATATTCTCTTCAGTAGGTGGTGTATTTTCATAAACAAGGGTTTTTGTGGTCTAAGAAGTGGAAGGTAGGGGTTCAGGATGAGAAGTAATATTTGTGGGTTCAACTATATGGGTTGAAGAACTATTGACATTTTTTCTTCTATTCTTTTTATTCCCCAGTAATTCATCAATATTCTCGACCCTTGAAAAATCTCCCCAATTTAGTTCAAGATGTTCTTTCTCCAATGTGTGTTTGACAATCAAAGTAATAAGACAATAGTGGGAAAGTACCATCATACCTCTCTGTGATTCTCTACTCATATTTTTCAATCTCTCATTTAAGAAATTTGATACATTAACATGCCTATCATTCTTCAAGTGATTGAGTAACTTGAAATGGACTGTATTCAGTTGGGAATATCTACCCTCATAAGTAAAATATTTGATAATATAATTGGAAATATCAGCCCATAGTGGTTTGAGAGAGGTTCTATATGTACCTTGGTGGTCAGTTATGAAGGCATCATCTTCATCATCTTCATTAGCAAAGTCTCATTGAGATGATTTTTGATTTACTTTATCAGGGAAAAGTTTTCCCTCTACAGGAAGCCCGAGAATATTACAAAACATCATCGTTCACTTTCAATGTTAAACCCTTGACCTTAGCTTCTCCATCCTTCAATGTAGTAGAAAATTCCTCGACCATAGATTCATTAAAACCCTGTAATTTGTCAATGTAGTCCATCCATCCACTGTTATGAAAATATTGAAATATTTGTGGGTGGTTGTGGATTTGAGAATGTTCAGTTGGCTCATGGCGAATTAAATCTCCACCCATTTTGAATTTTGTAGATTACTTTCTTTGATATGAAAATAAAATTGTTGGTTCTAACAATGTAATAATTTGATTATGGGAGACTAATTAGGTGATTTTTTTAATTCGAACACTAACTCACATGCAACAAAGAAAGGAAAATAATTTATTCGATTTGATTGTAGAAAATGTGTGAGGAAAAGTTCTATGATGGAGTGGGTGACGTGGAGTGACAAATCATAGTTTTAAAGGTAGTGACATATAATTTCTATTTAAACACATTTATGACATGGCATAATATTTTGAAAACATAACATTCTTGTAAAATGCTGGGAAGGATGGTGAGTCACGGAGTGCGATTATGGTTTTGCAAGCTCGGCCAAAGTTGTGGAAATGGTGGAGAATATAAATGGAAATCCTAACAATCCCCCTCTTGCTACAAGCTCAACATATATGGAGGAAAATGGTATGGAGGTTTTTGGGGTCTGGAGAAACATGCTAATTACCAAGAAGGGTGCTAGTTGCATCAAAAACTATGACAGGATGAGTAAGAAAGACTGGGAGGCATTCCTAGTAGATCTGAAAATAAAAGTGGGCTTGGATCCAAAAAGTAACAATCATCATCTACTTTCTGATGCACATAATTCCCCCTATATCAAATGGCGGTCCGAGCAAGGTTGATCCTACGGGGTGAAAAATTATGGCATTCTCGGGTTCCAACGGCTTGGGTAGTGAAGGGTCATCTATTCCTATCCATAATTCCCTCAAGGCCATCATTAAATAGTCTTCCTCTCCCTCGAACAGTCCCCAAGAAAACATTTTTGACTTAGCCAAAGAGATTCTGATGCTCATTCTAACAAAACCTGAGGTTGGAGCTCATTTTCTCTCCTTGTCCCAACTGGCTATTATCAGAATATTTAACGGGCTATGGCTGGAGGTCTTTGCTCTAACTTAGTGGATCTTAGAAATTTGGTCCAAAGCTTATGATATTTTGTTCTATTCCAAGGCATTCTTCATTTTACACTTCGAAATCGAGGAGGATTATCACAAATGTCTTTTGGGCGGCCCGTGGTTTTGGGGTAATGCGGGGCTATTTCTCAACCCCTGGTTCCTAGAATTCGATTCGAACACACTCTCGGTGAGAAAAAAATCATGGGTGGGTTTGACTCTGAACCTTCTCCTTTACCTTTGGCATGAATTGAAGATATTTCCCATGCTCTTGGGATATTTCTAAAAATTGATTAATCCTCGGCTATGTTAGGAATCCTCACCTTCGCTAGAAATTGTATTGAAATTGATCTTAGTAAGGGTTTCCCAAATAAAATCATTCATAAAGTCGGAAATATATAGTATGAGTAACCATTGGATTATGAAAATACTACATTTTGATGTCATCTTTGCAAGACTCCCATCCATTTACAGGAATCTTTCCTACTAACTAGTAGTAAGAACATCCAAAAGAATAAGAAGATGCAACATGGTAGTGGTTGGAACAACCACCCCCTAAACATGTGCATGTAGTTGTGGCCAAGGTTGACCATGAAGGGTGAGGCAAGAAGAATCAAAAGAGTGAAAGGATCGACAAGAAGATAAAAAGGTGGAAATTGGACTTAGAGAAGACATGAATCTAACAATTCAAAAAAATCAAATTCTGATAAGGAACATACCCCTAATCATTCAACACCTAACTTGGATCCGAATAATATAAAAATGGTAGTTATTTTTGATCCAGTCCATGGCATGAGGTCAAGAAAAAAAAGGAAAAAGGGGAACTATGTTAACATGTTATATTTTTATCCTTCGATCATTGGCGAGTTCTTGTTAGTGCCTTGTGGCGCCCAAGACAACATGGCCTTAATTCCATTATATACTCAATTCCTTGTCTGCATTTGTGGTATCTATTGAATATATTTCGCATTCAAGAGGATACCCTTAAAATTCCTAATTTATAGCTCTAGTCAAAAGCATTTATCTCATAAAACAAATGATACTTTATTATGGTGGAATGAGTGCACTTATCTTGAGGTATGCTTAGGATGATGATTGCATTTTCATTGTTGTAATTTCACCCTTATTTCATGTTGCTTTGTTATGATATTGTAGATTATGTTTTAATGTTGCAAATGTATGCAACGTCATGTTGAATGCTCATTAATCAAATCTGATAATTCTCGAGAGAGGGAATACGACTCATTAAGTACCGGTTATCTTTATCACCACTCGCACTTGCAGATTTGTTCCTTATTTTTTCGTCATGCAATCATAAATTCTGCCAAACATGGAAAAAGTAGATATTTTCTAGATGCTTCTGCAAGTGGAAAATTTATTCTTTGCATTATCTCCCCATGTCAGAGATTATGCACTTCTTGCACATATACATCAAATCTTACAAAACAAAAATTCTAAGAAAATAAAAACTATTAGTTAAGTGCTACTGATCACCAAGAGGGTTGATCAAAACACTTTTATTCACCCTTGGAGTATTTAGCAAGATAAATACCAAGGCCACTAAAATATCTCAATCCTCTAAAATCTCAGAAGATGAATAGGTATGCTCAACATCTAATCTTAATTCTTATGTCCTCATCTCCATCATGTTTTGACTTCCTTTGAACTACTTCATGAAGGTTCTTTTATTAGTTGGCTTCTAGTAAAACCTTAACTTATGAACATTGACCAATAGCTTGAACCTTATAGGATCTATGGTGGTGAGTTGGAAAGCTCCATTAGGAAATATTTTCTCAATCTCATATGGAAGTAACCATCTTGTCTTGTGTTTTACCATGTGATATTTGTACTTTGAATTGAATAAGAGATCCCAGTCACCTTGTTCAAATTTATTGGTCTTGATGAACCTATCATGACATTTGATTCCTTTCTTTTGCACTACCGTTGTATTATGAACAACCTTCCTCCTAATTTCAACCAACTCATTGAGTTAGAGAATCCTCCACCTTTGAGCTTTAAACAAATCTATGCCTAGTTCAACTCCAGTCCTTAATGGCTTGTGCTCGAATTCAATAGTGAAAATAGTCTTACCATAAAGAAGTTCTAATGGCGTGAATCCATTTTTTTCTTCCATGCTGCATTGAATACTAATACTTCCTTTGCAAGACTATCGCCCAATATCACATGTGGATTGAAATATTCTTTGTCAAAATAGTTTTTATTTTCTATTTGCTACCTCAAATTTACCATTGGATTAGGAGTGATATGATGTAGAATTAGTATGTACGATTTCATACTCCTTAGCTGGATCAAAAATAACTTCGAGTATTGAAGTGTGTACCTTGATCATAATAATTTCTCTTGGTACTCCATACCTTGTGAAGATGTTGAAAAATATAATTTGGAAACTTTATCACTATTTTGATTTGGTAATTCTTTCACTTTTGTAAATTTAGTGAGGTAATTTGTGAACACCAAGATTTATGCCTTTTCTCGAGATTTAGGATCTATAGGACCAATGAAATCTAATCCCCATTTTTCAAATAGATGCTGATAATAAGCGACGCTACAATGGCACTCATCGACACGATGGGATTACCCATTCTTTGACATCTATCACACCTCCTTGTATACGATGCTACATCCTTACGCGCAGTGTTGTCTAGTAATAACCTATTTCAACACCATTTGTGTTGTTATTTTTGCATAAAAGTGTCCTCCACACGGTTCACTTTGGCATACTTTGAGGACATCATATATTTCCTCATCATCAATGCATTTTATCATGACATTATTCTTCCTGTGTGAAATAGAAATCCATCTATTCAAGACAAATTGACACTTTTCTCAACTATTTATTTCTTTTCGGTATATAGATAGTGTGGAGGTATCTTACACGAGACCAAAAATTAGCTATATGAGCATATCGAGGTGTTTTGGTAGAAATTGAAAATATTTGCTCATTTGGAAAAGAGTCATCTGTAGTGCCCACATTTTACATACCCAATTACAACAGCGAAATACTAGGATTTTTTTTTTTTTACCTTACATTGCTCACCACACACAACACAACAAGGGCTCCAAGAACATAAAACTCGATTCGTATAGACAATCACATAAGTCATCGGCTCACATAGACACATGAAAATAACATAGGCATGTCGATGCCACAATTTTCTCAATGAATGGTTACTAGTAATGACCCAACCACAAGAAAAATGACTTCAGGAATGGAAAACCCACAATGCATCATTTCTTAATTGTATTTTAGTTACGATTAACACTCTAAGAACATTATTGTGCAAGGATAAATTTCCCAATTGTCCACCTACAGATTCTTGAGTTCTTTCCACATGACTAAATTACCGCTTGACCCTTTTTATGTTAGCTTCTTATTCTTTACAAAATTTTCCATAACTTACACACTTAATTGGCATAATTCAAATGTATATAAAGTAATTAATTATCTTGTTCTTATGTTAAGAATATTCCTCTCGAACATATATTCAATGTCTACTTTTTTTACTCTTACATCTCAAGTGAATGTGACTTGGTGTCCATATAAGCGATATTAGGATTTATGAGATTTTAAAAAAGATAGCTTTTTACCAAAATATCCTTCGATCACAAGTATAGTTATTTCCCTACCATAGTTATTCTAATTTAATGACTTGAGGAACTCCATTTTGATTTATATATCCATTTTTTTTTCTCGAAGGTTGATCACACCAAGGAAATACATATTCTTTAAGGCAAAATAATATATTTAATTGAGTTATAAGGTCTCCAAGAGTGGCATTATTCCAGACCTCAAATCTCATTTTACTCTTATATGCTTTATTTTCTATGTCACATTATGGCCTTATTTTTAGAATTGTCTTGTAAAAGGAGTTACAAGTGTTTGTCTAACCTCTTGAAGACATATATGATTAGAAGACTTGAAGCTACACACGAACCCTAAGTTAACATCCGAATTAACTGAGGTTTAGATTAATTCCAACTTCACCTAAGGGTCTACCCTTCAACTATATATGAGTTTTAAGTGAGAGGATAAATTTATGCTAAACCATCTTCAGGAAAGGACCCAGGTGTTATGTTGAGAGAAACCAAGGTAATGCATTTAGCTAAGTGGAGCTAAGGGGTTCATTAACAAGAGTTTAAGACCTAAAAAAACTAAGTCACAACCTCCATATATGTCATCTGGATATATTAGGGTTTCCACTTGATGAAGAACTTTAATTTTAAATCTATCCTCGGATGACAAGGTAGTCTGCTAGGCTACGAAGGAGGAGTTAGCTCTACACACTCCAAAAAAGTTTGGCTGTGTCACTCCTATTAGATGGGTTTATGAAAATGTCACTAAACATACTGACTAAGATGATAAACCCATTCTTGGGATCTTATTTTCCTAAACTAGGAGGTTTCATCGAGTGCAAAGTTTAATTTCATTCTACGATGTAAGGAGTATCACACATGAAAACAAGTTGTGCTCACGATCTTGAGCAGGGGGTAGAGTGTTTCGATTAAATCTCTTTGTTACATTTACAAAGTATGAATGCACAAGATGACTCGTTAATCATTTATTAAACACTAAATATGCACTACAAGATATTACTTCAAATTCATTTTCCTTATATAAATATCAAACCTTTTTAACATGTGTACTATGAATCAAATTGAATCTATGATTAACTACACATTTCCTATATGTCCTTGAAACCAACATCTCATACATAATTTTTTTATCAAATATAACCTTTTGTAACTTTGAGACTACATTATACATTTGTTCATTTAACAATGAATTATATAAATTACAATGATAATTAATGCATTACACAACACCTTTTTGTTATCATTCTTTCATCCTACAAAACCACGTGAGCAAGATATCAGCGATAAATCACCGTAGCATGGCATCCACCCTAATCTAACATAATTATCATTTTTCAGTTTCCCATTTACATATGATACTAATTACAATTTGCAATCGAAATAAAAGGTTTAGAGACATGTATTCATTACATTTCATTTTACTTCATTTTGTAACCCAGGAGAGAGAAAGAGAAGGGAAGAGAGAGAAAACACCATTTGTCAAAAGTTCTATTTCACACAACAAATTACACAATAGATTTTTAAACGATTATTTACATGTGTCGAAGTTTCCACGATGGTTTGGAAACCAGACGAGGTCCCATAGCTTTCTATTTTTACATTTTCTTACTAGCTACAAAAATATTCAAAATGGGCTCGGAGGCTAAGAAACCACTTCCAAAAGTTGTCTTCCGATGAGAACACACACCATGATTAAATTTATACGTGTCCACCTATATACCAAGATTTCATAGCAACTGATAGAATTTGGGAAAAGTGAATGGTTTACGTTTGGCGACTAGTTTTAAGGGCTCTTGGTCGTAGATTTCCCAATTGCAAATGAACAAAAGCTAGCTCGAGGGCTCAAAAAACCATGTCCAAAATTGACATTTGATGGATGAACATGCAATGAGAAACTTCCTACAAATTTCCTTATATAAGGAGAGTTCAATAGAGTCGATGAAACTTAGAACTGGAAAATAGTCTTCAAACGGCGACAAGTTTTCTGAAGCCACCGGTCCTAATTGGTCCAGTTTGACCTTGTCAAACTACAACCAAAGGCCTACAAAATGCCATTGTCAAACTATCCAGAAAAGTGTTTTTCCCTAAACTGAAAGTTCCATGAAATTTTCTAGTAAAAACATTAGAGGTTTGCGAAGATGGGAAATAATTTCTCTATCCAGGTTTCAAATGGCGGTTCAAAACGAAAGCCAACTTTCTAGATTTAACAACTTCCTACCACTACAAAACAATGTAACAGGGCTCCTATAAGAGCGTCAAAAAGATCACATATGTTCATTCAGGGTTAATCCAGAGGTCAAGGTGACTCCTCACATAACAAGGTACACGAATGAATCTTAACATTTAATTTTTAGAGTTACGAAGGGTACTTAATGAGTCTCCGAAAAATGAAAAAATTAACTATTTAAATAGGGAGAAGGTCAACATTATTACTAGGAAGTCAATCTCATCTTGTCGATAAAAATGAAATATTGTAGTGATCTAGTTGGGTAGTAATTTTCTACATCACCTCAAAATGAGGGTGGAAGTTCATGTTTTAATGCAAATGAGTTATTTTGACTTCATGAGTTATGACATGACATTTCATTGTGTTGCAATGAGTTGATATAAACATTTAACTATATTATAGTCCTAATATTTTAAAATTATTTTAAGTTAAAGGAAAACTAAAGTATGAGAGTTATGAAAGATGAGGGGAGGTGAACCATGCCTGGGAGGAATGGAGTTGGTCAAACCCGCAAGATTCGGTTCAACATCTCGCTTGGCACTTCATCAACCAGTTCACGAGCATCCACACTCCACCATTTTGCATACATGTCTATCATAAAATTTGTAACTGCAGATTTGAAACCATTCCTCTACTCTTTATACTTTGAAGGATGTCCATAATGTGTTCCACAACTCGCATCTGGCATAGGATGGGAGATGCTAGCAAAGGTTATGGAAATTGGCTTTAGATCTGCCAGTTATGGTTTCTCAGAAGAATCTAAAGCCTTTTCAACAAACCCATTTCATTGATAACCTACAACTGTTGCAGATCACGAACCCACATTTCTCTCAGGAGTTGTTTTGTTTAAAAGTTTACATGCCCTTCTTATGCTTCCACAAGTTGCAGGTCGATCTGTCAGGGCACTCACAACTACAAAAACTAGTAAAAATCCCCATTTTTGGCGCAGATTGGGAGGAGCTAGCAAAGTGAAAAAAAAAATTTCCAATATGCTTTGATGGATGTCCATACCCTGTCCTAGAGCTCATATTTTGGCACAGTCAGGAGTACGCATGGAAGAAACAGTGTGACTATCTCCTGAGGAAACCACATGTCTTTTGAAAACTACCGCAATCATACTCCATGAGAAGCTGTCTCATTCTTTCATATGGTCAAACACTGTAACAGCATCCACCAAAGCATTTGCAACTACAACATCTGACAAAATCCCTCTCTTTTTTATGCTTTGATAGTTGTCCACGCAAGTTCAAAGGCTCGTTTTTTTTTAATTGGGGGTGGGAGGATCTTTGGCATAGGTTGCAGCCAAGGCACTCCATGAGATGACATCTAGTGAGGCATTTCTTTGAAAAAAACAAAAAGGTGCCCTAAGCAAACAGAGTGTGTAGAAGTTGTGGCCCTATCATTACATGAAACCACGTTTCCTTCAATAGCTTGGTGGGTGTGTCAAAGACTAGTTGAAGCTTCCTTCCCATGGTGGCGGCATTGCTTGTCTTCATTCAACAATAAGATAGAAAAATCCCATAAGGAGCCCCCTTTGCCCTAACCGCCCCAAAATTTCACGGGTTTTTTAATTTTAATTCTTTTATTTTATTTTATTTTTGTTTGTTTTAACTAAAAGAGAACATAAAAACCCTAAAACGAAGTAAATAAATAAATAAAATATAGCTTAAAGTTAATCCATTACAATAGCGATAAAATTTCAACACAAAAACAAATGATCATAAATCGACAATATAAATTATAATATTATTATAAACATTATTTTTTAATGATTTTATGGCTAACAATAATAATTATTATTATTAATCATATTAATGGCGACAACCAGGAAAGCTTGAAGAAGCGAGAACTAGATTTTCCTTTAACCGGATAATCACACATGACGCTACAAGGTCCACAGTTTGGGGTGCCAACAACGACCGAAAAGGCAAGAAGGAGAGGGAGGGTGTAAAATCTTCACTGCGACAAGGAAAAAGTCAACAACGGTCAATGAGAGCATGCACACAACCCTCCCATGCTTAGCAACAGGGTCATCATGTCAAGAAGCGGGAAACATCAAACAGGGCATTACACATCCACTACTTGTTCTTCATCATTAATCTCCATTCTTGAACGAAAGTCTACTACAACATTGTCCTTACTAGAATTATACAAAATAGTGACATCAAACTCTTGTAAGAGTAGTAACCATCTAATTATTTTTCTACTCACAACTATTTTATTGATCAGATATTTAATTGTTGCATGATCGACACGAATGAATACTCAATAACTTGTGATGCAGTCCCGAACTTATTTATAGCATACATAACTGTTAGGAACTTCTTCTCTATTACCATGTAGTTGAGTTCAACATGCTACAAGTTTTTACTAACATAATAAATCATGTAGCTCAAAACTTCATCCTTTTATCCTAACACAGCTCCAATGGCATGGTCGAAACATTGAAATGCGAATGTGTAATGGTAGATTCCAATCATGTCCTCTCAATATAGGGGCTATTGTTAATATTTTATTCAAATTTTGAAATGCAGTTTCACATTTTTCATTCCACTCAAATGCAGCATCCTTTCCTAGTAGTACAAATAATGGTGTTACAATCTTACTAAAATCCTATATAAATCATCTATAATAACCAACATGTCATAATAAACTCCCGACATCCATTTTCTTATTTTTTTCTAGAAGATTTACTATTGCGAGATACCTTTATTGGATCAAATTGTATTCCATTAGAAGAAAGGTAATGTCCCAACACTATTCCTTCATACATCATCATGTAGCATTTTTCATTACTCAAAGATAGGTTGTGTTCTTTGCATCTCTTCAAGACTTTGTCTAAATTTTGCATGGATTCTTCAAAGGTGTTGCCATGTACTATGAAATCATCCATGTATACCTCCATGCAATCATTTGTTAGATATGAGAAAATTCTTAAAACTACCCTTTGGAATGTAGCAGGTGCATTGCATAAGCCAAAAGGAAGAACTGAATAAGCATAAGTTCCCCATGGACATGTGAAGGTAGTTTTGTCCTGATCCTCTAGTGCAATTTGAATCTAGTTATAACCACTATATCCATCAAGAAAAGAGAAATATTTCTTACTAGCTAGAGTGTCAAGTATTTGATTAATGAAGGGAAGAGGAAAATGATCTTTCTTTGTTGTTGCATTTAGCTTTCTATAATCCATGCATATCCTTCATTTTCCATTCTTCTTTGGCACAATGACAAGGGGTGACACCCATTGACTATATGAAATTAGATATATGAATCCAACATCCAATAATTTTTTTAATTCTCCTTTCACAATCTCCATGACTATTGGTTTTACTCTTCTTTGTGGCTTCCTGATGGGATTACAAATTTATTTGATATAAATATTATGCGAGTTAAATATTAGGATGAATCCATATTCATGTATAAATTTTTTTATGCTTTTGAAGAAGATTTAACAAAAATTCTCTTATTGTGTATTGAGCATCTTATTCACATTCAGTGGTTTTCTTGAGGTTATCTCCACTTACTTGGAGAGATCAATCATGGAGCACATGTTGCTGCTTTGAGAGAATTCAATATAAAATTCATACCTAGAATGTCCATAGTGCTTTGTTGTGGAAGAAATTTATAAGAGGGTCAACTTAAACACCTTATTCTGTTATCCACTTCCTCATTTCTTCCATAGTTATTCTATAGGATGTTGGAAAGAACAACATATTCTTCTTGTCCTTCAATTGTACATGAATTTTCCAGCATCATGATTTGTTGTACATAATTCTGATATGCTTTTGGTTCTTCAACCCAAATTTTTGATCTTCATCACTCAACAATTATGCGGGATAAAGCATGAGCTTTTAGTGCCACTTCCATTATAAATAATCATATTACTAGACCTGCATCCTATGAATGCATCAACAGTGGCCAACCATGGTCTTCCTAGGATGATAGGATATCCTCCTAAGATTTATTTTGGTTGAAGAACAATAAATTCAACAAGGTATTCCCAAGATTATACCACTACCACTATGTCCTCCAGGAGTCCTTCGGTTCTCACTATTGATCTATCTGAAAGCTATAAGACTGTAGTTGTTGGCCTTAGTCCTTCCAACTTCAAATCATCCATGATTTTCTTGGTCATGACATTTATGGCTTCCCCCAAGTCAATCAGAGTGTTCTTTATTGTTGTGCCATTAATTGAAACATTTACCAATGGACTTCCTAGATCTATATATTTGGGCAAGATTGAATTTCCAAGCATAATATCAGCTAGTTGTCCAATAACTTGTACAATAGATGGATCCTTTCTCTTCCTACTTGGTTTCTTTATGTTTAAATCCTCCTTTTCTTCTGTAATGCTTGATAATCCTCTACATGTGTAGTTATAGTTCTTTCTTCTACATGCATAGAAGAACTGTGTGATTATTGTAACTACATATTCCTTTTTATTTTTAGCATGCGAGAATATCTAACTCGATTATCCATATCACTGAAAAATATCCCACTTCATGTTCTTGAACATGATGACAATCTCGACTTGGATATTTCCCCAATTGTTTTGGTAGCTAATCCACCTCTTGATCTTACATTTTTAATCCTTTTCATAGTAGCTCTTGGGTAATTCTGCTGAGGCTTCATGATTTCTTCAAAGGCATCTATTGAAATGTATTGTGCTCCAATTAGATCAATAGCATACATTTACTCCTCACTAAGTCCCTTAAAAAGAGTAACTTGAGAGATTCATGAGGTAGTATTGTATGCCTTTTATTCTGAATGCAAAACAAGAATCTTTCTAGTTAGTATTCTAATGGTTCATCCTCCTTTTGTTCCATTTTTTAAATTTCATCTCCTCCTCTACTACTTAGATTTTAGTAGTCCTAAAACTTATTGAGGAACTTCTCCTTTATCTATACCCAAGTGGTTACAACATTTATTCCTAAACCCATGAACCGTCTCAAGGCTACATCCTTGAGTGTAGAAGGAAATAGCTTCAATTTTTGTGCATCTGTAGTATAATCACAGCTCCTACATAAAACATCAAACTAGAAGATTAAAGTTTCGAGTATTCGAGTTATGGATCCATGAAAGTTAGGAAAAGTTGAGGGAGAAATATTCTTCATAGAAGCAACTTCATCATTGTCGGTAAGGGGAAACTCAAAAGTAGTTTCCCCATTTTGTGAATCTTGGTCTATTTCTTCTATCATATTTGGTTACTCAGGAGTAGCTTCAGAAAATTCACTTGGAGGATGTTCTTCTACAACCAACCCTTATACAAAGGATGATATACACAGAGGATGATGTTATTATACAGAGGATAATGTTCTTCTTCCTTGGGTGTTAATCCCTCCTAAGGCTTGTGACTACAAATAATGGACAGAACTAAGAATTTTATTTCATTAGCATGAATATTACAATTAGAAAAAATCCTCTATCTATTGATCGATCCCCTTTTCAGCATTAGCATTTCCTTTTTATATCTTCTATTACAACAGAGGTATGAAGAGATAGAGTTCTACTAGGAGTTCCAACTAGATTAAGTAAAATATCTTAACCAAATAATCTAGAGACTACATGCATGCAACAAAACTACTCAGTAGGTGTTTACATATCAATCACATAACTTAAGTAACCGATCAGTTTGATTAACCAGTTATTAAATTATGAATTAAATCAACTAGTTATTTATTAAGTTGTAACATATAATCAGATGATGGAATTGAGTCCTCTCCTAATTCTCATAATATCTTCTTCCATTGACACGTGAAAATTTAGGTGCGATGTCTAAGTTCCCCAAGCTCCTTAGGATCATGATCATGACTTTATTCATGTGTGTGACCTCCTTTGGTTATGGATGCTTTGTGAGAGACACGTTTCTTTGGATGCATGTCAGTTGTTGTGGATGAACCCTTTGTTGTGGATGATTCCTTTGGTTGCATGTTAGTTGTTGCATATTAAAAAAAAATTTGTAAACAAGGCTAACATTATATAAATAATCATTTAAACATTGTATTACAATCAAAATAATAAATGCATAATCATAATACCACAAAATAAATTAAACTATCAATAACTATATTCATTAATATCCATGCCATGAGTTCAAGTTATAATGAAAATGTATAACAGTTTCACAAGGAAGTACAAGTGTAAGGCTACAAATGGCTTAACAAAATACAGAGGATGAGTTGTTTAGAAAGAGAATTAAACAACTCATTAATTCCAATGTTGTTTATGGCATGGCTATCACTTTCACATGAGGACAAGAATTAGTCTAGGTCGAACACCTAGCTATATGTTCCCAATTCCCTAAATTTGTCTCCTCCCCTATAGTTTTGAATGTATTTTCTCAAAAATACCTAGAAGGTGTGGGGTATTGAAGGAATGGGGTACTAGGTTCTAAAATGTACCCTATTTTTGGTGCAGATCCCTTTGTGTGATTTTAAGTTGTAAAGCCATGCTTTTTTTGTCACGACTTGCCCTTTCACCCCCTTTTTGGTCTAGTGTGTGCCATAGATAAACAAATATACAAATGGGAAATGGAAATGAGAAGCTTCAAACATCCATAGACTACTCTTCCAAGTCAACTCAAGCATCCAAGGGACCATTCTAATTTCACTTCACCTATTTGTAACGTTACCCTCTCACTTTTAACTGTCTCATCTAATTTTATACTTACCATACACAAGAAAATAAAATGCATGTTCACTTAAACACTCCACTTAAGTATCTTCAACCATTTACTATAATAAAAAATGTTATTACTCCACATTACAGTACAACTATTTTTAAACACACCTTCTTATATTTGTTCCCAATTCCTTAAATCCATCTCAGGCATGGGGGTATGATGTAGTCTATGTTTTATGTTGTGGTTGGGGGATGCACTGGGGATGTGATGTTGTTTTTGTGGCTAGGGGTAACACTATGGACAAGGGGTGTGTTGTGGATGAGGGGTGTGTTATGGCTAGGGTCTTTATGGATGGGGTGCACTTTGTGGAATAACATCACCAAAATTAACACACCAATGTTGTTTACGGCCATGGATCACTTTATCCTTGTGAAAGTAGGACTACAAGGAGGTAGGGTCTAACACCCACCTATATTTATTTCCAATTCCCTAAATCCATCTCAGGCATGTGGGGTGTGTTGTGGCTAGGGGGTGCATTGTGGCATGACACAAAAAAATCAGCACACCAATGTTGTTCATGGCCATGGCTATCACTTTGGCCTTATAAAGTAGAAGTAGAAGGAGGATGGGTCAAACACCTAGCTATATTTGTTCCCAATTCCCTAAATATGTCTCAATCATGTGGGGTGCGATGTGGCTTAGGGTGCATTATGGCATGGCACCACGAAACTTAGTATGCCAATGTTATTCATGGTCATGGACATTACTTTTAAAGGAGGACGAGAATGAAGTTGGGCCGAACACCTAACTATTTTTATTTGTAATTCCCTAAATCCATCCCAGACATGGGGAGTGTTTTGTGGTTGGGGTGCACTATGGCATGACACCACCAAACTCAACACGTTAACATTTTTCATGGCCATGGATATCACTTTGGCCAATGATGTTCATGGTCGTGGTTATTTCCAATTTCCAATTTCAACTGAGTGCTACATTAAATTAAAGGAGATAGCAATTGGCGAATAGAGGAGAGGAGAGGAGAGGAAAATATTAACCTTATGATTTGGTTGACTTGGTTGAGATAGCAATTGGTGAAAATTGGAGAGGAGAGGAGAGGAAATTTAAACTATTTTCTCTCTTTTATGTCAATTGATTTGGTTTTCCCTTAATTATTTATATTGATTGCATCTATGATTCCTGTTATTTGGTTGTATCTCATTTTGGTCTGATATTTTTCATTTCCTACATGTTAAGAGTATTTTTCATCCTCCTATCATATTTTTTTAGGCTGAAGTTTTGAATTAGGTGCATAATTAGATTATTGTACTGTCATCCTTGTCAAAGATGCATCATAATGTTTTTTGTTTGCTCTATTTTAGGTTGAACTTTTGGTTTATGCGAATAAGTAAATTGTTGTATTATTTATTTTTCTTATAAAATTTTTATAACTATTTATAATTATCTCAATGTATCTAAAACTTGGAAATATTAGATGAAATTGTAGGGGTTAAGATGGCATTAAGACATATTTCCATATGTTTCAGTGAGATTTTGACATGAAGATTGTTGTTTTTACGTGGTGGTTAATGTTCTTTGGTGTATGGTGGTACATGTATAGAGTTCGAATCCATGTGAATTTATTTGATTGGGCACTTTATTATGTGAATAAAAAAGGTACTTAGTGACTTCACCATTTATCCACAATAATGTTCTCCTAACTTTCACAGTGGATTCCTCTGCTTATGGACACATTAGTTGTGTTATTGTGAGCTACATCTATCATCAAAGAACTCAGAGCATGATGAGATAGACTTTGAGTTCTTAGGCATGGACAATTATTTTTTCTCTAAACCAATGTGTTCATTAGAGGGAAAGGAGGAAGGGAGCTACGTATATACTTCTGGTTTGACCCTACAAAAGATTTCCATTTTTACTCTATTCTCTAGAACATGCATCATTGATTTGGATTGTGTAAGTATAGTTCATTGATTTGGATTTCAGATTCTTTGAAAATGATATTCCAATCAAAGTCTTCATCATAACAAATATGAGCACTTAATTTTATTATAAGTTTGACCAGAAATCAAAAGAACACCATTATCATTTAAGGCCAATGCAAAGATCAAAGATACATATAATCACTCACTCTTTTAAACCTGTAAGTCCTCACATTTTAAAATTTTGATCCTTGCACTTTAAAATTACGAGCCTCACAATTTGAAAGTTTGAGACTCTCCGTTTGAAAGTGCAAACCTCACACAATGAAAGTGTGAGGATAGTAATTTCCTCGCACTTTGGAAGTTCTAGCCTTGCACTTTGAAAGTGTGAGGCTTACACTTGAAAGTGCAAGGCTTACAATTTGAACTTACTTTTGCAGGAATTTATTATTAGTTTTTATGTCATTTGTAATCCAACGGGCTCATGCCTTATTTTTGTCTTGATCCTCGATAGGGATCCCTCACATTCGAAACGATTTAAAATTCCTTCTCGGGAAATTTAGCTTTCGAACTTAGTCTTTTTTGAGCCTTTTTGGCTGGGCGCATGTATTTGTCTTGCAACATCGTGTTTTGGTGCGCCAAAGGGCGCACATTTCCCCATGTCGACATCCCTTTGGGCGCGCCAAAGGCGCACCTATGCTCCTGTTGTCATTCCTTTTCGCGTGCCAAAGGGCGCACGCTTTTTCCTGTCGACAACAGTTTTCGCGCGCCTTTTCAAATGGTGGTTGGCGCATTAATGACAAATTTTGTTATATATACCTGTGCGCGCCATGTCATTTTCATTGCATTTTGTCAAGGCACGTGGTTGCTCTGGGTGTGTCAGCTCTGCTCTGTCAATTGTCATTTTCTCTGTGGACCCGCTTTCCAAACCGTCGTTATACATTCGAAGGTAAGAGGTCCATCCTCTTTTTCATTTTTGTGCTTTGGTGTGCTCGGTCTGGTTTTCGTTTGATGGCTGTTTTAAATGTCGTTTTGCATTGGGCTGGTTCTTCCCCTATCCCACATATTTTAACTTCTTCATCCTCTCCCTCCCTCATTTCCGGTTTGTAGGGGAGTTAGTTTGATTAGGCTTGGTGTGGTTGAAAACCCTTTTTTTTTTTTTTTTTTTAGGCCTAGTTCCACCAAGCCTCCTTTGTGAGTGTTAGAATGAAGAATGTTTAAATGTTTAAGTGTTTTGGTATTTCCCGTGGAGCGCTGTCGCGTCATGTTACACCTTAGACAGTCGCGCCCCTCGGCGCGTCTATCCCCATCTTTGCGATCAAGAATCATGCGCCCCTAGGCGCACCCTTTCGGCCCGTAACACGCTCAAAACCCGCGCCTCCTTATATCCCTTTGGCGCATCTTTTACCCCTGTTGCATCCCTCTTCTATGCGCTAAAGGGCGCGCCCAGCTTCCATGCAACGCAAGAGTTATTTGCGCAAGTGTAAAGCCTCCAAGGCGCGGGCGCACCTTCCATTGCAAGTACATGATGTTGTGTAGACCCTCCATGCGCCGCGCCATATACCTTTGGCGCGCCTTTTTTCCATGTTGCACAATCTGCCCATGCGCCCTTCTATATAATGCAGTCTGCTTCATCCATGCGCCATGCGCCTTTGGCGCCAACTTAACCTCTGTTGCACCCTTTTCCTGTGCGCCTTGACTATTCAGACTGTTATATACATTTTTCATGCGCCCTGCGTCCCCGAACCTTAAAAGTTCTAACTCTTTCTTCTGCTAGTATTCCAATGGAAGATCAAATGACTAATTCAAGCTTCTTGGATTGGGTTTCGCTCCTTCTACGTGCAGATCATCAGATAAGCCTTGAAGAACACATGTCTACGTCAAGCAAGAGACCCACCAAACCAAGAGGGAAGGCAAAGCTAACAGAAGAAGAAATGAAATACAAATATCAGAGGGTCAGGATGCCCGAATCACAGGCAGAGTGTAATATGGATGTCAGGGATTCTGAACTGGGCCACATTGACATAGAGGAATTCTAGGTAAGGACTCAGAAAGTGACAAGGAGTCCATGGATGGATAAATTGATAGGCAGCGCCCTGCACTTCGCCGGTGGGATTCCTGTCAGTGCTGTTAATAACGAATTCATGATGGTTGTTGCACAATCCTTCAACAAAGACACAAGATGTGTCGAGAATAGCAAGGGCGAGGTAGTTATAAACCCCACGCCGTCGCTTTGAGTTAATGCTTGGCATCCCTCATCACCGGAACTATGTGGCTGATAGCCAGCAAGAATGCCTCAAGGCTTGGGAGGACAACGAGGACCAGTGCATGCAGTTAATGAATGAGGTCTACCTCAAGAATAAGAAGGTAGTGACCCGATGGCCTCAAACTATCCACCGAAGGCGATTTCTCGGAGGAACTCGGTGATGATACAATCACCTTCTGAGCGAGTCTTCGGTCTTTCAGATGCTCACTACTTCCATAAGTGGATGCTGCGGTACCTGGAAACAATGAATAAGAATCTGCCCGATCAGCGTTTCTGCTGGGGGGAGATAATAAGCAGGACAATATCCGAGCAACTGCAACAGTTCGCTACAACAGGAGTGTTCCACATGAACTCCTACGTAGTGTATCTTCTGCGCGTCGAAAGAGATTATCCAGGGCTGCACGAAGTGGAACTTGGCCTCGAGGCCAAAATATATGAATACTATCAAGAGTGAAGCCGAGAATTGACATCAACACTTCGCTAAGATCAATGATGTTTTCTTCTATCACATCATGTGCATATTGCGGCCAAATTTGACTCATGGCCGGACAACCAAAAACATAGTGGCAGTCACAGAGAAGTGGGGGGCCTTGTTCACCCAATTTCCCACATTCACCTATCTGAGGGCGGTCAACTTTTTGGGCGAACCAACCAGGTTGCCAAGGTATGCTGGACCAAAGCTGATTTTACTGGAACTATCAAGACAGCTCGTCACATACCATGAAAAGTGCCTCAAGAGAAAGAAGGGCGGAACTCCTTTCCCCCTCACAGTAGGCCGTTACACATGCTCCAGCTATCACAAGGCGAAGGAGATGTTTGCTGAGCTAGAATTGCTCAACCTAAAGCATGATTTCCCCAGTGAAGGCCTACATTCGACCCTAGGCTGTCTACCAAGGGCTAAGCTTGATCCGATTCATGTCCCTCAGATTGAGGATATCTACATTGACGTTCTCCATGAGGTAGAACTCAGAAGAAAGGATCACTCTCGCTTGGCATTAACGGAAATCATCCATTACGGAGTGGCCATTGTCCCAAAAGGCTTCCAAACCACGGAAGGCGAAGTAGACAAAGTGTATAATGACACGAAGGGGATGATTGGCCCTCCCGGACATTGTGAAGCAAGGCTCCTCAGACAATCGAGGAGAGGGTCAAGGAGACTATGCGGAGAACAGAGCATTGGTGCCGCATGAATGGGTTAATCTACCTCGGTGTAGATTTTACAACTTCTCCTTTGGGTAATGCACCTCCAAGGTCAAAGAAGCAGCTAAAAGGCAAAGCTGCGGAAGGTGAGCCTAGCACCATTCAGGAGGAAGCCCCTGAAAGTCCTCTTCCTTCAGAGCCTGAACAAGTAATAACCCTGGATTCGCCAGAGAAGGAATTGACAGAGGATAGTCCTATACGCCCATCCACCCAGGATGTCGGCATCGCTACAACTACAGAGGTCCCTTCTATCCCTTCTTCTTCTCTTCCTCCCCTTCCTCAGATGTCGGCAACCACTCCTTTGGTTGTGTCCTCTCCTTCTTCTCTCTCTCTCTCCCTGCCTCTTCGTCCATCTTCTCCTCTCTCGCTGATTTGTCTTCCTCCATTTCTTCCCTCATTTCCGGGCTCCCTTCCCTTCCCATGTCTTCTACAGCTGCGGTTTCCCTTCCTCCCGTGGGCATGTCTTCGGCTATTCTTTCAATGCCGCCGCCGCGTGTCTCCACGTTCTTCCCCTCTTCTACCGTTGCTGCCTCCCCCTCTGTCTCTGGTCCTTCTTCAATAGGACCAGCTTGGATCTCTCAGCAGCTGAGCCAACCAAAGAGGAAAGTCCCCATCGCTCCGATGGACTTTTCAGTCATTCCGGCTAAAGGAGCAAAGAAGCACAAGCCGGTTACACGCTTCTCCAAGAGCGCTGCGGTGAGAGGGTTATGGAAATAGCCTACCCAGATCCCACCAAAGAGAAAAAGATCTGTCGGCAGATTTCACACGGTGACCCAAGTCACAATGGGGACATCCTCTGAAAGTCTCCAGGGGGAAGCTCTTTCCGCAGTTGATGCACTCTGCGAAAAGCTTCAAGAAACAAAGGAAGAAAAGAGGCTACTGAAGGAGCAGAATAAATACCTGCTTCAAGCCCTACGAGAAGATGGGAAGTGCACCTCCCCAAGCCGCCGAGACTCCTGAGCTGCTCGGATCGGTCGGGAGAAGATCAATGAATATTCAAAGATCGGCGGCGGGGTATGGCATTTCGCTTGGAGGAGCCAAATCCTTAAGGATAGTGAAAAGGTGATCGCCGAGTATATCGGTTTATACCTGAACATCGAGAAGGCGAATAAGGAACTCCAAACATTAGCAAGTCCAGTATCAGAAGAGCTCGAAAACGCCAGACTCCAACACGAGGCCTTCGACAAATGTTATTTGTTGGTCGAAGATTTGGTCAAGTTTGGAGTATTCGGTCATCAAGGACCCTCAACAAGACCATGTCCACTCTGGACTATCGGATAGATCAGCTCGAATTTGTGTTAGAGAAGATAGACAAGGTGAAGGAAGAGGCCCTGGATGCGATGCATCAAATGGAGAAGATTGTTCTATCTATGACTCCAGGGTTGCTCACTCCTTCCCTCACCTTGAGATCAGCTGACGATACTATCCGAATTTTCAAGGAGATAGCTTCTCAAGGGACAGGGCCAGAAGTCACGTTTGACATCGAATCCATCAATAACCTACTGGCCTGTAGGGACTTCATCGGATCCCTAATCGAGGCGGGTAAAGATTATTCCAAACTCCCGGAAAAGCTCATAGACGAGCGGGAGACTTGCGAAGCAATCAGTGAACGGCACAAGGATCCATCACAAGATCAATTTGGGCCAATGATCAGCAAGTTCTTGGAATACCGCGCTCAGTTCCACATCTCATCTCCTGATCAGCATCAGAAACAGGCGACCCCTTTTAGGCCACAGGATGATGATGATGAATAGCTTCTTCTTCTTCTTCTTCTTCTTCTCCTCTCTATTCTCCGACTTTCTCTTCGAAATATCTGAAGTGTGTTGGCACAAACGATGACATCATCCATGTTGCATCATGGGATGATGTCATCCATCCAAGTTGTCAAAGTCAACATGACTTTTGGATATTTTGTAAATATCTTGTGAATAAGTGGTTGGCTCCATTTTGCCTTCTCTCTCCCTCACTTTCTATAAATACTAGAATACTTGTTGTATTCGGGGTGAACATTTTTCAGATAGAAATAGAGGTGAGGAGAGAAAGACTTTGAGCTTTCTTGTAACAGATAAAAACAATTAATACAATTATTCAGACTTTGTGCTCAATAGCTGTGTTATACATTAGATCTTTCTTATGTTAGATCTGCATGTGTCTTTTCTGTTGAATTCATATCTACTTTTCCGTCACTTGTTTATCAGTATTGCTTTGTTTATTTATGCAAGTAGGTTTGGCTCTGTTTACTACCAAGCCCAAAGCATAGATTTTCTGACCCTTCCGCTTTGGAACTCATTTCTTTTCTTCCTTCGGATCTGTTCTTTCTCTTCTCCTTCTTTTATTCCTTTCTCTTCGCAGCCTAGAACACTCTACTGGGATGAGATCCCAACCCCCGAAGGCAGAATCTGTGAGACTTGCATAGGTTCCTGCTAGTAGAAGTAGCAATAAACCAGTTTCGCTTTGCTGTCTCAAAGAGGGGCTAAGCCCTGCACACCGTTGGCTCGTCTATCCATAGATCTGTCCACGCGATGACTTGATTTTGGCGACCAACAGCTTTTTTGGCGACTCATTTGGGAACGGACAGATACATCGGATCTATCTTTGGTGGTATAATATAAAATAAGAAGAAATAATAAAATCTTTGCCGGTTTGCAAAATCTGAACTTTTTGTTGAAAATCCAAAAATTTGCAAAAGTGCCTCAAATTGAAAATTTTCTTCTGAGAATCATAGATCTGGGCCTGTTACATATCTTTAGTTCACTGAGTTTTTATCAAAATCATCATTTTTCCGTAGATCGAGTTTTTAACTATTTTTACGAAATGTTCTAAACCCTCGTGAATTAAAACCAGATCTGAAAAATCAGCTTACTATCTTCCCTGCCATCTTATCCTCGCTGCTATTTGTCATTAACCGCAATCGGTTTTTCAAGGAGGATAGTTTTTAAATATTCAGAAAAGTGCATGCTGCTGGTTTTGTGACAGAAAAACCAGAAAATCAGCAAGTACACCCAAAAATAAAGTTTAAATCTGCGCCGTAATATTGCAGATCTGAAAGGTACACTGGCGAGTGAACCTTTTACGCGCAGCAGAAGAGCCCGTGGAGAAGCTGATCCTACTTTCGATCTGCTTCAGAGGCACAATTTCAGCGTAACACCGGCACGTTTTTCAGCGCTAAGCTCGGCTAGCCGGTCATCCAGGAGTGTCTCGCCTTCACGAAGAAAAAGTCTTTTGCCAGGAGCATCCACATCCCTTTGTAGTGCTTTGCTACTCAGCGGAACTACACTTCCGGCTCGTGTTCTCTTTCCGGCTTTTCAGATGGCGGTACCATGGGGAAACGCTATGGGTCCGTTGGCTTTACCACATCCAGTTCACGCACTCCCTCACGGAAATCGAAAGAATTTTCCTAAATTCGACGGGAGCGGAAATCAAAGCACGGATTCCCACATATCTGCTTTCATTATGTCATGCAGTATTTTGGACGTGACTCACGAAGATGTGTCGGTTCACCTTTTTCTGGAAACTCTACAAGGGCCTGCAGCTGAATGGTTTCAGCATTTGCCGGCCGGATCTATCACCAGTTGGGCAACCTTGCGGGAAGCTTTTGAAGACAGATACAAGCCTTCAGAAGATGCATTTGCGTTTATCACGGATCACTCACCGAAAAAGGAAGTCAATGAGACCATGCGCGATTTTATCGCCCGGTTCAATGCGCTAATCAACCGTGTCCCTACTGCCATGCTTCCAACACGGAGAATCAGAAGTGTTTCTTCGTGAACGCCATGAGCTCGAAAGTCAGCTTCTTGCTCCTTCAAGAGCGAGTAGCTACTCTGCCTCTCGCTCAGGCTGCTGCCATCCGGATAGAAGACAATTTGATAATATCTGGCGAGTTAAAAAAGGAATCTTCCAAGTCCAAATCTTCAGATCCCTCGCCTACTACTTCGTCTGATCCAGCATTCCAAAAGATGGCGAATGATCTGCTCACATTAAAAAAGCAGCTGGCCCAGGCCTCTCCTAGTCCCTCGTACCGGGATGCCCCACGGAGGAATTTTGTTCCTAACAATGCTTCTCAAAGGCCGCGCTTACCTGTAACTGCTCCACGGTTGGCGCTTGAGGCCCCTCCGGTCAATGCTCTGGCCGAAATTGAAGAAGAGCAGTACTATGAAGAACCTTCGCTCCAAGGCGAAGATGATCAAGATGTCGGTGAACCGACTGGCGACTCTACTATTGGATACATGGAATTTGACGAGGACGAATCTGATGAAGAAGAGAGTACTCAAGGCTATGCAAGCGGACAATCCTACGCTGTTTTTACCCGCTCGCAAGGAAAAGAGGCGGAAGTTGCTGCCCACGTACAGAAGGAGAAGGTCGCGTCAAACGCACCTCCAACCATTGCTAGAAGAGGTAATCCTCTTCCTACTCAATTCCCTGTTAAGTCTTTTGCTAAGAAGTCTTTTCCGCCCATCTCTCCTCCAAGTCAGCCCCCTCAAGTTCCTACTAAGATCAGTAATCCCATTCCACCACCGCGAAGTGAAGGACTCATTCCCTCACCAACGCAACCCTTGGCCGCGTTTGATATTATAGATCATGCAAAAAAGACCAAGATCCAAATGTCTGAAGCTGAGTACCTTCAGTCAAACCCCGAACAACTTGTAAGATTGACCAAATACATTCAGAGTCAAGCTGTTTCATCCAAACAGGTTTCCCCAAAAGGAATCCTTTCCACTCCCCCTGAATCCCATATAAATGTTGCTTCAACATCCGCATCTGGCAAGATAGAACCTTTCTATCTCTCCCTCCTGATCAATGGCCATAAGTTGAGCAATTGCATTATTGATTCCGGAGCCTCTGATAACGTCATGCCTGCCAAAGTTGCCCATGCTTTGGGCCTTACTCTCACCAAGCCTTTTGGTAGATGTTACTCATTGGAAACCAAGCAAGTACCGTTGATTGGCCAAATCAAAGACGCACAGTTTGCGTTTGCAGCTTTTCCGGATAAAAGAGTAAAGATGACCGTCCTTGTCGGCGACATTCCGGCAGCTTATGGAATTCTCTTTGGGAAGGAGCTTTTGCGTGAAGTTGGTGGAGAAATTCACATGGGTGGTCCAAAGCTAGAATTCGATCAAAGGCGTAATGCAAACTTTGGAGCCGGAATCCCAAAAGAAATACTTGGTCACTAGCTCCGAAGACCCCAAAGCTCAAATCCTTTTTGAATCATCAGGGATGGGAAACTACTTCTTATCCACCGAGGCGGGTACAAAGGGTGTTTTTGTTCAGGAAAAGGATCTTAATGAGGTCTGGACCCTGCAGTTTGATGGCAGTTGCGCAACTAGTGGATGTGGCGCTGGGGTTGTGCTGATATCTCCCGAGGAAGAAGTCATTCCTCTTTCTTTCAAATTGCAGTTTTTCAACACTAACAATACTGCCGAGTATGAGTCTCTGTTACTCGGTATGCAAGCTGCAAAGGAAAGAGGAATTAAAAATCTAAAGGCACAAGGTGATGCCGAGCTAGTTGTAAATCAGGTCAAAAGGATTTACCAAGTGAAAAATGAAAGGCTCAGGCACTACCGTAATGCAGTATGGGACAGCATTGAGGAATTTGATGCCTTTTCGATAGGGGCAATTCCAAGAGCTCAAAATGACATGGCTGATTCGTTGCTGTTTCAGCATCTCTCATGCTCCCGCACCCGGGTTTGAAAACGAACAAATACACCATTGAAGTGGTTTTCCGCCCGAGCGTGCCAGACAACTCTCAGCATTGGCAGGTATTCAATAATGATAATCACCTCATTGCCTTTCTAGAAAAATCAGAAAATTTTGATGAGTTGTATTTTGAAGGATCCACCTCTCCATGCCGCGAATCAATCAACGGTCAAGACCATGAATCAAGAGAGAACGATGGCATATGTCAGCTCAAGGGTAATAAGATTCCAAAAGGCCTAGTTTCCCTGGAACGCTTGTTTGACAGGCACGACCGTTTTATAAAAAAGAAGAAGCAAAATGATCCTGATTCGTCCCCAGAGACGGAACCAGTCAATATAGGTTCTGAGGCACACCCGCAATTCGTGAACATCGGGAAATGTTGCACGCCAGAAGAAAAGCGGAAATTTGTCAAGTTGCTGAAAAGATATATGGATGTATTGGCATGGTCCTATGCAGATTTAAAGTCCTTCAAGCCAGAGGACGTTCAGCATAATATACCACTGAAAGAAGATGCCAAAGCCTTCCGTCAGAAGCAAAGGCATTATAATCCCAAGGTTTCGGGCACCATTCAGGCCGAAATTCAGAAGATGCTGGACGCAAGAATCATCTTCCCTATCCATCACAGCACTTGGGTGGCAAACATTGTGCCGGTACGCAAGAAAAACGGTGAAATACGCATCTGCGTAGACTTCCGAAACTTGAATCAAGCTTCGCTGAAAGACAACTACCCTCTTCCCATAATGGACCAAGTTCTGCAAGCAGTAACTGGGTCAGAGATGCTGTCTATGCTTGACGGTTTTTCAGGCTATAATCAGATTGAAGTCTCGCCTGAAGATCAATTCAAAACAGCATTCACTACTCCATGGGGTACATTTGCCTACAGCAGAATGCCTTTCGGCCTAACCAACGCTGGTGCCACTTTTCAGCGGGCCATGGACTTTGCATTCAAAGGCATGATGGGAAAAGTCATTGTAGTTTATCTAGATGACTTAACCGTGTTCTCCAAACGACGAAGTGATCATTGTGATCACTTGGAGCAAGTATTGGCCAGGTGTCGAGAACATGGGATTTCCCTAAATCCTAAAAAGTCTGTTTTTGGGGTTACTGAAGGGAAATTGCTAGGCCATGTGGTTAGCAAAGAAGGAACGAAGATTGATGCCGAAAGAGTTAAGGCTATCCAAAGCCTTACTCTGCCTACAAGCAAGAATGGTGTTCATTCTTTCTTCGGAAAGGTGAACTTTCTTAGGCGTTTTGTCCCTGATTTTGCTGAGAAGACCCGCCACATACTGAACATGATGAAAGGAGCACCAACTTTCAGATGGAATGAAGAAGGGAAAAGGTCGTTTGAGGAGATAAAAACTTCTGTTGCTCATGCACCGGTCCTGGTATGTCCGGATTTCTCCAAGAACTTCATTATGTATAGTTACGCCTCCGAACATACTGTGTCTGCAATCCTAATGCAAAAGAACTCGGAGGATGTTGAATCTCCGATTGCATTCATGAGTTCTCCCCTCAAGCCCCACGAGTTGAAGATGACTCAATTAGAAAAGCACGCCTTTGCCGTTGTCAAAGCGGTGAAGAATTTCAGGTATTACATTCTGAACTCGCATACGGTGGTGCTGGTTCCCGACACCGCGGTGAAATCAATTCTAACTCAGCGGGAGTTAGGAAGCTTGAGGGGAAATTGGATCGCAAAGGTCCAGGAATATGACCTGGATATTAAACCCACCAAGCTGGTGAGGGGCAAAGGCCTGTGTCAGCTAATGGCTGAAAATGAAGATTCAGAGAACCCTAAAGGGAAAGAGGGTTGTACCAATGAAGAGCAAACCCCTCTAGAAGGGCCCGATTCTCTGCCTCTGGTTATTTGTGGCAACTAGTGACGAATGGTACTCCGACATTGCTTTCTTCCTCACCTACGGCGAATGCCCGATGCACCTAACTGTAAAGGAGAAGCGTACTGTAAAGCTCAGGGCAGCTAAGTATGTCATCTGGGATGACGGTTTATATAAGCGCGGGATAGACGGTGTCTTCCTGCGATGTGTTGACAAGCCCCAGCAAGTAAAACTGCTGGAAAGTTTTCACAATTCAGCCTGTGGAGGCCATTTTTCTTCTTCCGTGACAGCACACAAGATCATTCGAGCCAGGTACTATTGGCCAACGCTCTTTCAAGATGCGGCTACCTGGGTGGCAAAGTGTGAACCCTGTCAACAATTCGTCGGCAAGCCCAAGTTGGCTGCCCTCCCCCTAAGGCCGGTCATTATCAATGAACCATTCAGGCAATGGGGAATTGATTTTATTGGTGCACTCAATCCTCAATCGAGTGCTGGACATAGCTATGTCCTCACGGCAACAGATTACTTCACTAAATGGGTGGAGGCCATACCTGTCAAGCATGCCACTTCTGAGGTGGTTTGCAGTTTTATCAAGGAAAATATCATTGTCAGGTTTGGCATTCCAAATAAAATCGTTGCTGATAATGCTTCTAACTTCTCTTCCCGGGAAGTTATTAGTTTTTGCTATGAATATGGGATAACTTTAGCACATGCCTCGGATTATTACCCTCAGGGAAATGGTCAGGCGGAATCCAGTAATAAGAACTTGGTAACCATCATACGGAAATTAGTAGATGAAAATCAGCGGATGTGGCACAAGTCTTTGTACGATGCTTTGTGGGCGGACCGCATTACCCCCAAGAGATCCCTCGGCATGTCACCTTTTCAAGTGTTATATGGCACTGATGCCGAACTTCCCATTTCTGCGGAACTTCCTGCTCTACGCTTGGCACGAGCAATCGAAGATGAAACTTTTCAGAGTTCTCTGGAAAAGAGAATCATGTACCTTGCGGAACTTGAAGAAAAGAGAGTAAGGGTGGTCGACAGGATCACTGAACATCAGAATCAAGTGAAGAAGCTTTTTGACAAGAAGGCCAAGCAGAGAGATTTTCTAGTGGGAGATCTCGTCCTTCTTTGGGACAAGCGAAGAGAACCCAAGGGCATGCACGGAAAATTTGATTCCCTATGGAGAGGACCCTTCAAAATCAAGCAGCTCAATGGAGAGAATAGTTTCTATCTCTCATATCTGGATGGAGCTGAACTCCCGCTTCCCTATAGCGGGCAACATCTCAAGATCTTCAGGAAGTAGAGCTTGCTCTCTTCTTTGTACAGTTTATTTTTGTTGTGTGTTTGCTTTCGGTTTGTTGTGTGTTTTCTTTGTTCTCCCTCCGGTCCCCCTTGTTTTTGACTCCTTGCCCAATGGATAGGCACATGTGATCTGGGATTCTCTACCCCCGAGTTTGCTCAGGGATAGTCCCCAGAAAGAGCCAGTTGTTATCCCGTAAAATTGACAAGGGCAATTTTACCGATAACCATACCGAAAATTTTGTCTTGATCCCTCGATAGGGATCCCTCGCGTTCGAAACGATTTAAAATTCCTTCTCGGGAAATTTAGCTTTCGAACTTAGTCTTTTTTGAGCCTTTTTGGCTGGGCGCATGTATTTGTCTTGCAACATCGTGTTTTGGTGCGCCAAAGGGCGCACATTTCCCCATGTCGACATCCCTTTGGGCGCGCCAAAGGCGCACCTATGCTCCTGTTGTCATTCCTTTTCGCGCGCCAAAGGGCGCACGCTTTTTCCTGTCGACAACAGTTTTCGCGCGCCTTTTCAAATGGTGGTTGGCGCATTAATGACAAATTTTGTTATATATACCTGTGCGCGCCATGTCATTTTCATTGCATTTTGTCAAGGCACGTGGTTGCTCTGGGTGTGTCAGCTCTGCTCTGTCAATTGTCATTCGCTCTGTGGACCCGCTTTCCAAACCGTCGTTATACATTCGAAGGTAAGAGGTCCATCCTCTTTTTCATTTTTGTGCTTTGGTGTGCTCGGTCTGGTTTTCGTTTGATGGCCTGTTTTAAATGTCGTTTTGCATTGGGCTGGTTCTTCCCCTATCCCGCATATTTTAACTTCTTCATCCTCTCCCTCCCTCATTTCCAGTTTGTAGGGGGAGTTGGTTTGATTAGGCTTGGTGTGGTTGAAACCCCTTTTTTTTTTTTTTAGGGCCTAGTTCCACCAAGCCTCCTTTGTGAGTGTTAGAATGAAGAATGTTTAAATGTTTAAGTGTTTTGGTATTTCCCGTGGAGCGCTGTCGCGTCATGTTACACCTTAGACAGTCGCGCCCCTCGGCGCGTCTATCCCCCATGCTGCAGTCAAGAATCATGCGCCCCTAAGCGCACCCTTTCGGCCCGTAACACGCTCAAAACCCGCGCCTCCTTATATCCCTTTGGCGCATCTTTTACCCCTGTTGCATCCCTCTTCTATGCGCTAAAGGGCGCGCCCAGCTTCCATGCAACGCAAGAGTTATTTGCGCAAGTGTAAAGCCTCCAAGGCGCGGGCGCACCTTCCGTTGCAAGTACATGATGTTGTGTAGACCCTCCATGCGCCGCGCCATATACCTTTGGCGCGCCTTTTTTCCATGTTGCACAATCTGCCCATGCGCCAAAGGGCGCACCAAATCTCAATGTAACATGCATTTCCTGTGCGCCCTTCTATATAATGCAGTCTGCTTCATCCATGCGCCATGCGCCTTTGGCGCCAACTTAACCTCTGTTGCACCCTTTTCCTGTGCGCCTTGACTATTCAGCCTGTTATATACATTTTTCATGCGCCCTGCGTCCCGAACCTTAAAAGTTCTAACTCTTTCTTCTGCTAGTATTCCAATGGAAGATCAAATGACTAATTCAAGCTTCTTGGATTGGGTTTCGCTCCTTCTACGTGCAGATCATCAGATAAGCCTTGAAGAACACATGTCTACGTCAAGCAAGAGACCCACCAAACCAAGAGGGAAGGCAAAGCTAACAGAAGAAGAAATGAAATACAAATATCAGAGGGTCAGGATGCCCGAATCACAGGCAGAGTGTAATATGGATGTCAGGGATTCTGAACTGGGCCACATTGACATAGAGGAATTCTGGGTAAGGACTCAGAAAGTGACAAGGAGTCCATGGATGGATAAATTGATAGGCAGCGCCCTGCACTTCGCCGGTGGGATTCCTGTCAGTGCTGTTAATAACGAATTCATGATGGTTGTTGCACAATCCTTCAACAAAGACACAAGATGTGTCGAGAATAGCAAGGGCGAGGTAGTTATAAACCTTACTGCCCGTCGCTTTGAGTTAATGCTTGGCATCCCTCATCACCGGAACTATGTGGCTGTTAGCCAGCAAGAATGCATCAAGGCTTGGGAGGACAACGAGGACCAGTGCATGCAGTTAATGAATGAGGTCTACCTTAAGAATAAGAAGGTAGTGACCCGATGGCCTCAAACTATCCACCGAAGTGATTTCTCAGAGGAACTCAGTGATACAATCACCTTCCTGAGCAGAGTCTTCGGTCTTTCAGATGCTCACTACTTCCATAAGTGGATGCTGCGATACCTGGAAACAATGAATAAGAATCTGCCCGATCAGCGTTTCTGCTGGGGGGAGATAATAAGCAGCACAATATCCGAGCAACTGCAACAGTTCGCTACAACAGGAGTGTTCCACATGAACTCCTACGTAGTGTATGCTGCTGCGTCTGAAAGAGATTATCCAGGGCTGCACCGAAGTGGAACTTGGCCTCAGGCCAAAATATATGAATACTATCAAGAGCTGAAGCTGGAGAACAGCATCCAACACTTCGCTAAGATCAATGATGTTTTCTTCTATCACATCATGTGCATGTTGCGGCCAAATTTGACTCATAGCCGGACAACCAAAAACATAGTGGCAGTCACAGAGAAGTGGGGGGCCTTGTTCACCCAGTTTCCCACATTCACCTATCTGAGGGCGGTCAACTTTTTGGGCGAACCAACCAGGTTGCCAAGGTATCTTTGGACCAAAGCTGATTTTATTGGGCTATCAAGACACTCGTCGTCAATACCATGAAAAGTGCCTCAAGAGAAAGAAGGGCGGAACTCCTTTCCCCCTCACAGTAGGCCGTTACACATGCTCCAGCTATCACAAGGCGAAGGAGATGTTTGCTGAGCTAGAATTGCTCAACCTAAAGCATGATTTCCCAGCAAGGCCTACATTCGACCCTAGGGGCTGTCTACCAAGGGCTAAGCTTGATCCGATTCATGTCCCTCAGATTGAGGATATCTACATTGACGTTCTCCATGAGGTAGAACTCAGAAGAAAGGATCACTCTCGCTTGGCATTAACGGAAATCATCCATTACGGAGTGGCCATTGTCCCAAAAGGCTTCCAAACCACGGAAGACGAAGTAGACAAAGTGTATAATGACACAGAAGGGGATGATTGGCCCTTCCCGGACATTGTGAAGCAAGGCTCCTCGGACAATCGAGGAGAGGGTCAAGGAGACTATGCGGAGAACAGAGCATTGGTGCTTTGCATGAATGGGTTAATCTACCTCGGTGTAGATTTTACAACTTCTCCTTTGGGTAATGCACCTCCAAGGTCAAAGAAGCAGCTAAAAGGCAAAGCTGCGGAAGGTGAGCCTAGCACCATTCAGGAGGAAGCCCCTGAAAGTCCTCTTCCTTGAGCTGAACAAGTAATAACCACGGATTCGCAGAGAAGGAATGTGTGAGAGGATAGTCCTATACGCCCATCCACCCAGGATGTCGGCATCGCTACAACTACAGAGGTCCCTTCTATCCCTTCTTCTTCTCTTCCTCCCCTTCCTCAGATGTCGGCAACCACTCCTTTGGTTGTGTCCTCTCCTTCTTCTTCTACTCTCTCCCCTGCCTCTTCGTCCATCTTCTCCTCTCTCGCTGATTTGTCTTCCTCCATTTCTTCCCTCATTTCCGGGCTCCCTTCCCTTCCCATGTCTTCTACAGCTGCGGTTTCCCTTCCTCCCGTGGGCATGTCTTCGGCTATTCTTTCAATGCCGCCGCCGCGTGTCTCCACGTTCTTCCCCTCTTCTACCGTTGCTGCCTCCCCCTCTGTCTCTGGTCCTTCTTCAATAGGACCAGCTTGGATCTCTCAGCAGCTGAGCCAACCAAAGAGGAAAGTCCCCATCGCTCCGATGGACTTTTCAGTCATTCCGGCTAAAGGAGCAAAGAAGCACAAGCCGGTTACACGCTTCTCCAAGAGCGCTGCAGGTGAGAGGGTTATGGAAATAGCCTACCCCGATCCCACCAAAGAGAAAAAAGATCTGTCTCCGGCAGATTTCACAGTGACCCAAGTCACAATGGGGACATCCTCTGAAAGTCTCCAGGGGGAAGCTCTTTCCGCAGTTGATGCACTCTGCGAAAAGCTTCAAGAAACAAAGGAAGAAAAGAGGCTACTGAAGGAGCAGAATAAATACCTGCTTCAAGCCCTACAGAAGATGGGAAGTGCACCTCCCACAACTGCCGCCGAGACTCCTGAGCTGCTCAGTCAGGAGAAGATCAATGAATATTCAAAGATCGGCGAGCAGGGTATGGCTGTTTCTGCTTGGAGGAGCCAAATCCTTAAGGATAGTGAAAAGGTGATCGCCGAGTATATCAGTTTATACCTGAACATCGAGAAGGCGAATAAGGAACTCCAAACATTAGCAAGTCCAGTATCAGAAGAGCTCGAAAACGCCAGACTCCAACACGAGGCCTTCCAACAAATGTTCGACTGTTCAGTCGAAGATTTGGTCAAGTTTGGAGTATTCGGTCATCCAAGGACCCTCAACAAGACCATGTCCACTCTGGACTATCGGATAGATCAGCTCGAATTTGTGTTAGAGAAGATAGACAAGGTGAAGGAAGAGGCCCTGGATGCGATGCATCAAATGGAGAAGATTGTTCTATCTATGACTCCAGGGTTGCTCACTCCTTCCCTCACCTTGAGATCAGCTGACGATACTATCCAAATTTTCAAGGAGATAGCTTCTCAAGGGACAGGGCCAGAAGTCACGTTTGACATCGAATCCATCAATAACCTACTGGCCTGTAGGGACTTCATCGGATCCCTAATCGAGGCGGGTAAAGATTATTCCAAACTCCGGAAAAGCTCATGACGAGCGGGAGACTTGCGAAGCAATCGGTGAACGGCACAAGGATCCATCACAAGATCAATTTGGGCCAATGATCAGCAAGTTCTTGGAATACGCGCTCGGTTCCACATCTCATCTCGATCAAGCATCGAAGCAAAGCGACCCCTTTTAGGCCACAGGATGATGATGATGAATAGCTTCTTCTTCTTCTTCTTCTTCTTCTTCTCCTCTCTATTCTCCGACTTTCTCTTCGAAATATCTGAAGTGTGTTGGCACAAACGATGACATCATCCATGTTGCATCATGGGATGATGTCATCCATCCAAGTTGTCAAAGTCAACATGACTTTTGGATATTTTGTAAATATCTTGTGAATAAGTGGTTGGCTCCATTTTGCCTTCTCTCTCCCTCACTTTCTATAAATACTAGAATACTTGTTGTATTCAAAGGGGGTGAACATTTTTCAGATAGAAATAGAGGTGAGGAGAGAAAGACTTTGAGCTTTCTTGTAACAGATAAAAACAATTAATACAATTATTCAGACTTTGTGCTCAATAGCTGTGTTATACATTAGATCTTTCTTATGTTAGATCTGCATGTGTCTTTTCTGTTGAATTCATATCTACTTTTCCGTCACTTGTTTATCAGTATTGCTTTGTTTATTTATGCAAGTAGGTTTGGCTCTGTTTACTACCAAGCCCAAAGCATAGATTTTCTGACCCTTCCGCTTTGGAACTCATTTCTTTTCTTCCTTCGGATCTGTTCTTTCTCTTCTCCTTCTTTTATTCCTTTCTCTTCGCAGCCTAGAACACTCTACTGGGATGAGATCCCAACCCCCGAAGGCAGAATCTGTGAGACTTGCATAGGTTCCTGCTAGTAGAAGTAGCAATAAACCAGTTTCGCTTTGCTGTCTCAAAGAGGGGCTAAGCCCTGCACACCGTTGGCTCGTCTATCCATAGATCTGTCCACGCGACAGATTTTCGGACCAACAAATCTAAACTTGCATCGAGGCTTGTACTTCCAAAGTGTGATGAAAGTGTGAGCATTACCTTTTAAATTTATGAGGCATGCACTTTCAACTTGCTTTTGGAGGAATTTATTATTAGTTTTTACTTCTATTAATGCAATGGGATCATGTCGTATAATAATTAATGAAAGCTAACCTTACATACTCCCAACATGAAAATCTAAAAAAGAAATTGGAATCAAATAATAGCGATATTAGAATCCAATAATAGTGATATTGGAATCCAATATACGTAAAAATAGAGATATATTTCTTCTAAACCTCGTAATATTAGAGTCCAGATTCACTGAAATATGGCAAAATTAATTGAAATAATCATTGAAGAAAGATATAATATTAATGTAAGGAAGACAAGTGAATAAGTATTTATATGCAAAAAAATATTTTAATAAAAAAATTATCTTTTTATAATTTTCGAGTATGTGTTCATATGTAATTTTGGTAAAAAATTTATGTTATCATTTTCTTCATTTTGTATTAATACACACAATAAAGTTAGTATCATATCCAATTTATCATCTAGATAGCTTAATCAAGTTATCAAGTTAGTCAAAGTATAGTAGGAACGAGGATAAATATTATTACTCAATATCATATTCCTCAATTTTATGAAAATAATTATGAGTATTCTACGATCCATATGAAGACATGATTCTCTTCTTTATAATTAGGATAGTTTTTCTAGAATGGTTTTACAAAACCTATAAATCATACAATAAAAAATATCCTTATATAAGCGCAATACAAAATTCATAAAGAAAATAACATGAAGGATTCTAAAGCATTATTTTCCATCTAGTATCAAACAGATGAGTCAAATTGTTTGATAATTGTAATGTTAAGTGGGTTGATGCTACCATTGAAAAATCTAAAAAATTCATAACAAACAACTTACAAAGTCAAGTTGATAAGATTGTAAATTCTTGGAAGAGATTTTTAAATTTTATAAATGAATTATTTAGTGTCGATAAATAAATTTTTCACTCATGTACTAATTATATTAAATAAAGTAAGATTAAATCAAGACACATTAGAAGATTAAAAAATTGTCGAATTTATTTTTAAGGATTCTTCCTATTATATTTGAACCTATTGATGTATCCATTTAAGAGTTAACAGATATATCAATGGTATCTACTCGTGATCTAATAGGGTCTTTACAAAATTATGAGAGAAGAATGAACTTGAAAAAATATGTGTTTGGATCAAAAATTTCAATTAACAATAACATAAACACAAGAGGAGGCACCAACAGAGGTGTACGAGGATGAACAACGGCTGATCATTTTCATTAAGAAGGAAAAACCAATACTGGTTTATTGAAAAGAAGAAGAGTAAGAGGTGACATCCATAACCAAATAATACACATCGAGGTCAAATGTTTGACGAATATCATGTTGAATGCAATTATTAGAAGAATTCTGATCATTATGTGAATGAAAGTACAAAGAATCATTGGGATATGAACAAGAGAACTAATTTTTTTTCAAGAGTAAATCAAGTTTAGAATGAAAAAAGTAAGTCGATTTTCATTTCATCTAACGTCTCTAAAGAAATTGAAAAAGAAATCAGATTTCTAGATAGTGTTTCTTCTAATAAAACAACTCTAAGAGATGACATGTTTGTAGATATAGATGAGTCTATTATATTAAAGGTAAAATTTAGAAATGATAATAAAGTAGTTTTCATGGTTACATGAAACCAAAAAAGTAAAACCAAGAGATGAATTTTATGTTCCAAGTCTTAATCATAATTTAATTAGCATTTGGTGTTAGGGTTAAACCATATAAAGTGTTGCACAAATCTATAATAAGATAAAGCATTCAAGAAATGAATGCGGAAATAACCAGAAGATAAAATAAACAAGATAAATATAACACCAAATTCAACGTGGTTCACCCAGTGTGGGATACATCCACCAAGAAATAGCCAATATTATTATTTAGTGTTTTACATAGGAAATAAAATGAAGATATGTTGTCTTCCAATACCTCATAGGATGTTTAATGTTTTTCCCTCACTCAACTACTCTTTCTTGCTCACCAAGGAAACTTACATGTAAAACAATTGTTATTTTCTTCTTTCATACCCTCATATAATGCATATATAACTATAATGGGAAACTAACTATGCTGTTACAATCAATAAATCATCTTTAAAACAAGTGATTTATTCTAATTATCATCAAAAAAATAAAGCACCATCACACAAGTAATGTCACGCATTACTTCGACCATAAATCACATCCTTTGCTCGATCATCGCTAATTCTTGCGTGACCTATGATGGTTAATGATCGACCATCACCGGTCAATTCTTGGATGAATCTGGTTACTTCATGACCAACACCGATTACTTCATGACCGTCACGGTCAGCGACAAAACTAGTAACATGTAAAATCAAGTTTCTTGTGAAGCAATTAAGCTCCATACTCAATAATCTCCCACTTGGAGATCAATTATTGCATTGTATTGTGCATCACCATTCTTTGTTCCTTTTCCTTGGTATGTTTCTTCCTCTTCAATTCTTAAACTCGAAGACCAATGAAGTGGAGTAAAGCTCCAACTTCTCCCTTACCAATGGATTTGTTAGCATGTTTGCAGGGTTCTCATCCATATGGATTTTATCTAACTTCAGTTGTCCATCCTCCAACACCTTGTCATATGAAGTGATACCTCAACTGAATATGTTTCATTCTTGAATGAAATGTTGAGTTCTTTTCTAGATGAATCATGCTCTAACTATCATTATATAATCTGCAATCCTCTTACTCCTTACCCAACTCTTTCATGAACATGATCATCCATATCATCTCCTTTCTAGCTTTTTGTACTGCAACATACCTGCCTCTGTAGTAAACAAAGACACAACCTTCTCGCAATCTCAAAATCTAGCATAAATCCATGTTGGATGTCCTTCTCAAATACCTAATAATCCATTAGATTGCTTTCCATTGTTCTTTACCTAGATTAGCCATAAACCTGCTCACAACTCCCACTTTGCTGTGTAATGTCGATCTAGCAGAAACCATGGCATACATAAGACTTCCCTACTGCTAAAGCATAAGGAACATGTGTCATGTACTCAACCTCCTTGTGTGATGAAGGAAACTGATACTTACTCAATTTGAAATGTCCAGCCATAGGTGTACTAACTGGTTTTGAATTTTCATATTAAACCTTTCCAACACCTTATTGATATAAGCCTCCTTAGACAAATACAACTTTTTTTTCCTATTTCGTGAATTTTCATGCCAAGGATTTTATTTGCAGCTCCCAAATCCTTCATTACAAATGTGTGAGCTAACCTTTCTTTAAGTTTACCAATGTCTTGCATACTAGATCTTGCAATCAGCATATCATCCACATACAAAGTAACAAAATAACATAGCTCTCATTTTCAAGCTTCTTAAAATAAACACAATGGTTAGATTCACATCTCATATAACCATGCTCATGCATAAAACTGTCAAATCTCAAATACCATTTCCTTGGAGCTTGTTTGAGCCCATATAGGCTCTTTTTCAATCTGCACACAAGTTTCTCCTTACCCTTGACTTCATAACCAAGTGGTTGCTGCATATAAATCTCTTCCTCCAAATCACCATGAAGAAAATGTCTTAACATCAAGTTGTTCTAAATGCAAATATTTTGTTGCAACCAAACTTAGAATAGTACAAATAGAAGTCATCTTAACTACAGGAGAAAAAATATCATCAAAGTCAATACCTACTTTCTATGCAAATCCATTTACCACAAGCCTCGCCTTGTACCTTTTCAGTCCACCCTCTTCTTCCTTGATCCTATAAGCCCACTTGTTACTGTAGAGTTTTTTTACTGTTGGCAACTTGACAAAATCCATGTCTGATTTTGTTCCAAGGAGTCCATCTCCTTATCCATGTCATGTTCCCCTTTGCTCATGGGTATCTACTTGCATTGCTTCTTCAAATCTTTCTCGTTCACCCTTTGGGTAAGTGCAGCAAATTGGGGGATAAAAAAGCGGTCATAAGTGGACGTCATATTGCAAATAACAACATAATATCAACTTGTAGGGATTATTAGAAATGTATACACTCAAAATTAGAAAAACTTATATGAATATAAATCGTAGCATCCGAATCTAGTTTCTAAACTACTATTTTTTTATAAAAATGGACAAGTTTAGCTATATTAAACACTCAAAATTCAATGACTTGGTATTTTTTTTTTAAAACGCCTATAAGATTGTAGTCCGTTTTCCCACGATTTGGATGACCAAAAATTGATATATATATTTTTCCTTTGGTGAGAAGTTAGATGCCATTATCTATCTTGGGATAGATTTTATTTTGTATTTTTTTGAGAAATATTTTATTTTTTATGATTTTTTCCGTGAAAGTGGTCTGAAAACATAAAGAAAACAAAGCACTTTCCGTTTGCCCACCATAACTTCATCAAAAAATATTGAAATCAAATTTTTTTTTGAACATGTATATAATTTCACCATGGTTGGGATGGTATAAGTTTTATCACATTATGATAAGTGAAACAAAATTTGTAGTCTTAAACATAGACATAAACATTCACGGGAAAAAGTGTCTTAAAGACCTACTATTAGTAAAAATTATAAAATGATATTTATCCTATTGTATTCACTTTAGAATCAATATTTATACGAATCTAACAGTTTCCCCTACACGATGGTACCATTTTTATGACATATTTTTTTACTTTCGGTATGGTTGAAGTCTCTGTGGAAGAATAAATTTTATGTTTTGTTGTTTTTGATGTAAAATTCAGGATTTGATGTCCACTTAATTGTCCCCCAACTTTCTGCACTCACCCCACTATCAGTCAATAATAAATAAGAAAAGGAAGGTGAAAATATCTTTGGAGGTCTACTTACTCTTTGTGACCTTCTCACTGAGATCTGGGGTGTCTGGGGATCATTCTATGCTGTTGCACATTCATGTCAATCTCTGTCAGTGATCGACGTCGGTCACTGTGAATCGACCATAGTTCCTTTTTTTCGTTGAGCAATGTCGGTTGCCTTACCGACATCGGTTCTAGGAGTACCAATGCCGTTCTCGGCTATATCATTTTGAACACGATCCGTCTGCCGATGCGGTTATCACGGACCGACATCAATGTCTCGTGGATGTCTGCTTTAGGTCTGAAAATTTATTTTTCTTTGAAATCTCATCAACTTGATCATGTTTAGGCACCAAAACCTGATCCTTGTACATTATTTTTTCATTCTAATTAATGTCATGACTCCTAACAATCTTAGAATCTTCTAAATCCCAAAATTAATATTTGAAATCACTAGAGCCATAACCAATGAAAGTACATCTCTTAGATTTAGCATCCAAATTCTTCCTATTTTCTCTATCAACATGCACAAAAGCTTCTGAGCCAAAAACTCTAAGAAAAGAAAAATCTACCTCTTTTCTAGACCAAGCTTCTTCTAGTATTCCACCATCCAGTGTTGTTGAAGGCCCATGGTTGATCAAGTACACCGCTGTATCCACTACTTCTACCCAAAAATTCAAAGGCAAGTCGGCATGTATCCTCATGCTTCTAGCACGTTCCATGATTTTCATGTTCATTCTTTCTACAACTCCATTCTCTTGAGGAGTTCTAGGAACCGTTATTTCTCTTTGTATTCCATTCACTAAACAATAATCATTGAAATCCTTGTTGTAGTACTCACCACCATTGTTAGATCTAAGGCACTTCAATTTTAATTTTGTTTCATTTTCTATAAGGGCTTTCCATCTATTAAAAGTTTCAAAAAAATCAAATTTACACTTAATACAATAGATCTATACCTTCCTTGTGGCATCGTCAATGAAGAAGAAATCTATCTTACTTGTTATAGCTTTGAAAAGAGTGGGTAGCACATTAAAAAGGATGTGATCGATCCTAACTATTTTAGGTTGTGCCTTTCAACCAAGGTAAGAGAACCTATTTTGTAACCTTTGTTATATGAAAGGAGATACATGTACCTTTCTTTTGCATAAATTTTATAGAGAAGACCTTGGGAAAATATGATCAACACACTAGATCTGACTCTCACGAGTTGTCACTTCTAGATCATGGAGATACTTTCACAACAAGGAAAAGGTTACTAAATACATTTGAGACCCTGATTTGCTTCTGCATGTTTAGGTGATGAGGATTGTGCATTGGCATACACACATGACAAACAAGGGTAGTATGGGTAGGATTGGTTGTTGTTAAATAAATTTTGGTGGGAGGTGGGGTAGGGTGAAACTAGATTCACTAGATCCTTGAGGAACCTTACAAAATGGAAAGTCATACCAACAGAATGCCACATAGAACAAATAAAATGTTTCTTTAACTAGAATATGTGCTTTAATGGAGGCCCAGATTAGCACTCTTTCACACAATCTCTGAGATTCTATCATGAAGGCTCGAGTTAGAAAACCCAACAAAGCATCAAGATCTAAGCCAAATCACGCCTAAGGTACACCCAAAGGCTTACAGACAATCTCTGTCAACAGATGAGAGAAAAGTGATTTTAAATCATTTATTCCAATCCCAAATGAAATATCTTCTGAGAAATGGAATTGCAGATGCCACTAAATTATCACAAGGATTGAGGCCTATGTGATTGAATCAGATTTTAATACAAGATTGAAACAGAAACAAGAAAAACTACTTGCAGACATTTAGAAATAAAACAAACACATTTGCTCAAGAAAACACAGAAGAACTGAATTTGATTAAGTCTATTAGCAAGGGAAAGTTTCTAGAACAGTCTCAAAGCTTGTCAATGGTTGTACACTTGAAACCACCTTGACATAATAAAACTTAATAAAAAAGAGATAACCTAGTTTCTCAAATGGATTCTCAAAAGATGGGCTTAGTCAAATTTTCCTCTTGGGGATTTTCTTCGACCTCTAGCACTCTAACCTCCAACTTCCAACCTCCCAACCATTTGCACAAAAAATTTGTGCCATTTATAGCATTTACAATAGAGTCTCTTCCTCCTAAAAGACAAAAATGTTTAATGCACCATTGTTCGCCATGATTCTTTCATGATTTGCAAAATCAAATTTGTAAAAGTCTCTCCAGGTGCTCGAGGGGGTAGATTTCATCAAATGCCTCCCACATTCAACTCCTTACTCTGGTAGATCACTCTTTCTTCAATTTTCCAACCACTTCTACCCCTAATCTATCAAATATGGCCCCTTGCATGCTCGGGAGAAGAAAAATGGAAAATCTGATCGGGCACAAAAGTTAGACCATTTTAATGGTGAAAGACATCCTCCAAATCTTCCCACCAAACTTCAGATATCAACATTAACTTCCTTCTCTTCTTGGTGTGTAGAAAAGACCAAGAAATCATGGAGACTCGCACTCTAGACGTGTTTCAAAGAAATGGGGGAAAATCAGATTTAGACTCACAATTTTCATTGATCTTTACTTTGAATTTGGGTTGTCCATGTGGTAGATTCAAACTTTAGAACAGACCTGGGGGCTTCCTTGACTTTTTACAATTTTTGGAAAAATGGAAAAAAATTTCCATTTTTCTCCGCACCTCCGCCCTTGGGAAACGATCCTGACACGTGTCCAAATGTGATTGGAAAAGGGAAAATTTTCCAAATTTTCCACATAGCTTCACCCTCAAGAAATGATCCTGACACATGTCCAAATGTGATTGGAGCGGGATTGCACTTCCTTTTTACTTTTGACTCTTTTTTCTCAAAAGGAAATTTTTCCAAATTTCCCCGAGAGCCCACACCTCCACCGTTGACCAAGGCAAAACATTGACCTTTTCCCTCATCAAGCTTATGGGCCATTTTGAAATTTTAATCTTTAAGGAGGAAAAAATCCAAGTTTGCCTCCGATGGCCCACCTCCCTTCCTTTTTGACTTTTCAAACTGCCACATGTCACCATGGCGCACCTTGAGGTGGTCCCAAAAATTTGATACCTTGAACGAGCATGGGCTCGCCACGTGTCCCTATCCCAGCAAATTCTATCTGAATGTTTGAAGCTCAATGGAAGGCACCACGTGTCATGCTCGAGGTAATCTCTTTTTAGCCATTGAAAAGTCTAAGTAAAATGCAAAGCAAGCGGAGGCCTCCACATGTCACCTAACACTTCTTTAAATTGAAACTCAAGGGCCAATCCCTGAACATGCATGGTTCCTTCACAAGTTTCCATGGTGCAACTTCAAGATGGTGCCCAAAATAGAGACCCTGAATGAGCGCAAGCTCACCATGTGTCTATTCCACCAAACTACGCCCAGCGCATAAAAATTTTTCTAAGTCTGGGCCAAGCAATGGAAGCCTCCACATGTCCTCCCCTGGCACTACTCCAAGGCAAAACCAAAAATTAGATCTTCAAATGAGCGTCATGCCTCCACGTGGACAATTTTGAGTTAAGGCTTTCCATGAATTTTTCTAAGTACCCAGTTGAGCCACGTCCTAACCAAAAGGTGCCACGTCCCTGTAGATACAAGGATGCAAATTTGACTAGGAGAAATGCCTGTCAAACCTATAAAATATAGAAAAATGACCATTTGAGCTTGGGAATGAAATTTTCTTCAAGGAAAGAAAGTTTAGAAATGTTACAAGGCTCAAATACATTCTTCAGGATACATCCATTCATTTTCTTCAAGTACTTAGGGTAGAAATGATAAGGAAGACAAATCCCGACCATGGAGAACAAAAACATGGGGAAACTGAGTTTTTAGATGAACAAAGAATGGGGGACCCAAAATATAGACCTTTACATGATTTACAACCCAAGAATAGATTAAAAATGGCCACAAAGATTAACCAAGCTCAACAACACGGGAAGGAGAAAATGAAAGAGGCCGTAAATCAATAAGTTTTCAAAGGCAAAATGGGGTGAGACAATTTTGAGCACCAACATAGGCTTTGACTCGGGGATGGGCACTCCCTATGAGTGCCACAAGAACAAAAGTAGACCAAGTTATAAAAATATCCATTGGGTAAAAAGTCATCTTGCAGAGAAGAGAAACAAAGCCATCTTCAAAAAATAGATAGAGAAACCAGCAAAAATAGGTCACCGAGGACCAGAATGAGCAAAAACAAAAGGACAGAAACAAATGACAAAAACTATACACTGTACACAAGATTCATGCCTTGATTCAGGGGAATCAATCCAAGAAATGCTTCAAATGCCTACCATTAATAGGAAACTCGAGTAGTTCACCATCTAAGTCCTTGAGGAAGAAGGTATGCTCCCAATTCTGATGTCAATAGAGTAAGGGCCCATCCATAATGAGTCAAACTTTTCATGCTTTCCCTTATCCTCATGTCTGCTATCCCATAGTAGCACAAGATCTCCAACATTGAAAGCTCTGGGAGTGACCTTCTTGTCAAATAACCTTTTCAGTTTATCTCTAAATTTTACATGCCTCTGGTGGGATGCCCTCCTCTCTTCATCAAGCTCAACAATCTAATTAATGTGAGCATCATAAGGGCCTACCTCTTGATCTTCTAGTTGTTGCATAAACTGATATGAAGACAGTTGCATATGAAGAGGCAGTAGAGGCCTAGAGTCCCATACACCAACTCAAATGGACTCTTTCCAGTGACCCTCTTGACAGTGATCCTATCTACCCAAATAGTAAACTTCAACTGTTCACCCCACCTTCTCTTGTTTTGCTCCAATGTTCTTCTGATGATCTTCAAAAAAAAATTATTATTACTGGACTCAGCTTGTCCATTTCCTTGAGGATTGTAATTAGAGGCATATGTCAAGTTGATCCATACTCTTTACACATTTCCACCAAAGGTTTAGCTCTAAATCTCATGGCATTATCAACTATAATCTTGACTGGTACCCCAAACTGCGTAGATGATGTTGTTTAGCACAAAATCCATGACAACTTGGTGTGTTTCCTTCTTGGTGGGGATTGCCTCCACCCATTTAGTAAAATAATCAGTTGCTACAAGAATCCATCTATGGCCAACACTTGAAGGGTCTGAAATCTCACCAATGAAATCCATCCCCATTACTTGAATGGGGCTTCAATTGATACAGGCTGCAAAGGAGGAAGCCTAAAGCTTTTAGTCTTCTAGAGAAGTTTTGGCAACTTTCACATCTTCTAACCAACAAGGTTGTATCCTTGAAAAGATTTGGCCACCAATAACCAGCCCTCAGGATCTTATGTGTTGTGACTCTTGCAGCAAAGTGCCCCCACAAACCTCCTCCATGGAGATCAACAATTATCTTGGGGGCTTCTTCTTCAGTAATGCACCTTAAGAGGACTCCCTTTGGGTTCTTCCAAGCTAACCCATAATTAGTGATGAAATATTTTTGGGAAGCCAACTTAAGGGCTCTCTTCTGGTTCTTACTTAAGTGCTTAGGGCAGCTCAGGTGTCTGAGATAAAAGATTACATCTTTATACCACTCAGAATTCATCAACCTTTCAAATACACCTACCCTTTCTTCTTCTACCTCATTTACCTCAATATTTTGCAAGTTGCTCTCAGCCATAAGCTTAGCTAACCCAAACCTCTCACCAACTTTGTGGTTTGGATGTCCATATCATATTCTTGCAATTTGTTCACCCACCTACATCTTTTGCTTGAGATCTCCATCTCTGACAAGATGTCCTTTACCATGGTATGGGGAACATAAGCAACAACCTTTGAACTTAGAATATAAGGCCTAAAAACATTTGTTTCTTTTACTAAGGAAAATGCCTACTTTTCCATAATGGTATACCTTAGTTTCCCCCATGTAATGCCTTACTGAAAAAGGAAATTGGCCTCTCATCCCCTTCATCATCCTTCTGCAGCAAGATAGAAGCAATAGTGTTCTCTGAAGAAAAAGAGAATAGTTGAAAGGGCTTCTTATAATCTGGAGCTGCCAATACAGGTGCATGCTTGAGTGCCTCTTTAATCCCATTGAAATCTTGGATGGAAGCCTCCTCCCATTTGATGACCTAATCTTTCTTCAGCATGGAAGTGATTGGAATGGTCAGTTCAGAAAAGTTTGATATGAATCTTCTAATGAAGTTTATCTTCCCAAAGAAGGATTGAATTCCTTTCTTAGTCTTTGGGATTGGGACCTCTTGATGGCCTCTACTCTTTCTGGATCAATCATCACTCCTTGTGACACTATGTGACCAAGAAACTTTTCCTTCTGCACTCCAAAATGGCATTTCTTTGGATTGAGTGAGATGCCATATTCTCTACATCTTATCAACATCTTCTCCAAGTGCAGCAAGTGATCACTTCTCTTTCTAGAAAATATAGTTACATCATCTTGATAGAATGCAATAAATTTATTGATGTAACCAGCAAAAGTAACATCCATTGCTATTTGAAAGGTGGCTTCAATGTTCATTAGACCAAAGGGCATCTGACATACACATATGTCCCCCAAGGAGTAGTGAAGGTTGTCTTGATCCTTTCTGATTCCTTCACCACAACTTGGTTGTAACCAGAGAAACCATCCAAGGTGGAAAGCAACTTAGAACTAGTCACTAACTGCAGCATGTGCTCCATGTTTGGTAAAGGATAGTTTCCTTCATTGAAGCCTTGTTCAGATTCCTGAAGTCCACACACAACCTGATGTCACCATTTTTCTTTCTGACTAGTACTAGGTTTGCAACCCAAGAGGAATACCTTGTGGGTTGGATAATCCCTCCATCTCTTAGTTTCTTCAGTTCCTCTTGCATTTTAAGAGATAGAAGTGGATTGATTGGCCTCTTTTCTTCCTAAATGGCTTTTCATTAGACACCAAGGGGATCTCATGTTGAAACAAGTCTCTCTCTATATGCTTTTAGTTTAGAATAGGTCCAAGCCATACAATCTTGGTATTTTTTCAACAATAGCTGGATGTATGACTGCTTCTTCTCCTCCTTTCGAGATTATTGCCTAACCAAATTTTCCTTGGCTTCTCCTTTGTACCAAGATCATGCTCCTCAATATCCCTTGAGGTTGCCATGCATCTATTAACAATGTGATCAACATTATCAAAATTGGACTCAAGAGCAACCAACCCTCTAGGAAATGGTATTTGTTTTTAGCTGGATGATATCCTTTCCAAACAAGGTTTCTTTTCCTTGTGTTGCACAAACCATTGGCTTCCAATCAATACATTGATCAACAAATTCTCCTTTGTTTTATAGAAATCTTTGATTTGAGCATCATCATCAAAAACCTACCAATGTTTAATATTATTAGGGACAGAGGGTCTTGTCAATACCTCAACCTCATACTCACAATATGGGGACATTGTACAATTGTCAAACCGAGACCCCAATACTGCAAGCTTTTCTACCAATTCATTGAATTTCCTATCATGATGCACAATGTTGAATGAGTCAAACATCTCAATAAGTCCCAAATCGCATGCTTATACTATTTCATTCATTGATTCTTTGTGGCATACAATTTTCTTGACTTGTTTGACAACTAACTCTGAATATCCCTTGACAATAATGTCCTTGACACCATATTTCCAAGCAATTATTAAACCTAGCAACAATGCCTCATACTCAAGCAATGTTGTTAGTGCATTCAAAGTTAAGCTTGAAGGAGAAAACAAATCTTTCCTGGCTTGGAGAAAGAAAAACAATACCAACACCATTCCCAAATTTGGAGCAAGCTCCATCAAACAATAGAGTCCAAGGAGAGCCTATCTTGTTCAAGACATTTACATTCTTCAATCTTGTGCTCCTTTCCATCAGAAAATCCCACAAAGTTGTCTGCATCAACATTTGTGTACAATACCTCATAGGATGCATTGTTGGGATCCTCAATAAGATGCAAATTTTCTTTTCTCCATACAACCTGACAAGGTTGCCCTCAACTGGGATGGTAGCATAAGACATATCCATTTGGACACTCCCACCAACACTTGTAGCCCATTTTCTTGATAGTAGCATGCCCCACTTGGTTGGGCAATCAACAATGACAACATCAAGTTTTAAATTTTTACTTGGGTAAGCCTGCAAGATGCACCTAAACCCTTCACACATCCCACTACTGGCACCTCTCTGGAGTCCATGGTAGTGCACTTCCCATATGTTGTTATCACTTTGATGTTTAGCTCATTCATGACTTCCAAAGGCATGACATTGCATGATGCCCCTGAGTCAAACATGTAGTTGTGCAACAATCTATCCTTTATGATCAAAGTGGTGAAGAATGGATCCACATTCATCTGAGAGTCCACCAAGGATGTTCCCAAATAGACCTCAGGTGGTTCATCTAGCTCTTATGATGTTGGTGGTGCTTCTGGTTCTTCAATGACTAGTGGGGTCTCCACAATGTTTATGTTTCTACCTAGGGAAGCTTTCTTCTTCTTTCAACCCCAAGTATTCAAATGCTCTCTTTTTGTGCTCAGGAATCCTAAGCAACTCAACAATTGGAATAGAGAATTTGATTTGACTCAACACTTGGGAAATATCATATGGGACATTCTTTGGCAAGGTAGCATTGGAAGGAAAGCCAACACACTCATTAGGTGGTATAGGATTTTTAACAACTTGGGCATGAGGAGGGGTATGATTTTTGTTTGGAACTGCAGGCTTTTGGCAGATGCATCTTTCCTAGGAGCCTCTTTAGGAATATTAGAAAGTAAGGGATATTTTGGCTTGGCTTGAGGCCCTGCCCCTTTGACAACCTTACTTCTTGTGTTATATTCCCTCTCTTGAGCAACAACAACATTCATCAAGCAATTTCTATCTTCCTCAGATGGGATTCCTCCATCATACTTTTTGATCATTAAAGCCCTTAAATATTCAAAGTCATTATTGGGAAATTCAAAATCTTGTACATTATCTACTTCTAAAGTATGAGAGAGAGGAAGAATAGGTACCCTATGAATGTAGTCCCAAAAAGTGGTAGCAGTTCTAGCACTTATCACCTCAGTTGAGTTTCTCCTTGTTGTGAGCTGGTGGAGCATCCCATCATGAAAACATCATCATCATTATCATTATCAGCTTCTTCTTCTTCTTTTTGATGATCTTATTCACAAGGATCATGAGGCATGAAACATTTGTCACACCAATCAATGACATCTATCTCCTCCACACACAACTCTAGCAAAGCCAAAGGATCAGGCACCATTCTATTATCCCTAGCTTGGGACTATCTATTTCCAAATCCAACAGGTCCCTTGCCTCTATCATCAGATCTTTGGTGATTTTTGAATCTATCTTGGCCTTGTTGCTTGTGTTGACCTTGTGATCTCTACCCAATTCCCTTCTCATCCCGGGCTAGCTTATAGGAGATTTCTTTGATAGCCCCTGCCAAAGTCTTCACAACTTCTTCCAAATCAGCAACCTTGCTTGTTTGAGGTTTTTTCTAGGTTAACCATCTTTACACCCTCCCTTTTGGGAGGCTTTCCAATTCCTTGATATTGTTCTCTATTTGCAAAGCCATGGTGAAGGCCTGCCTCAAATTTGTGGGGTTTTTGTCTCTTAAATAATATGCAGCCTTTTTATCAAATGCATCAATATATTTGATCAAACATGACTCATCACAAGGCCTTATTCTAATAGGAAATATTCTCAAGGTCTTATTAAACCTTGTGTTGAAATCATGTACTGACTCATTAGGGTTCTTTTGATGTTTTCAAACTCTATCAAAAGAAACCTAGGGTCAGTTCTATCACCATACTACAATCTGAATGCATTTCTCATCTCAGTCCAAGAATCAATAGAGTTATCTAGAAATGCTTTATACCAATCCCTAGCATCCTCTTCCAAGGTATGGATAAATAGCTTGATATATACATCTTCATGTTCAATCTCAAAATCTTCCATCATATTGATAAAAAGCTTTAGATGTTGATCACCAGTAATAACATTATTTCCTTGGAACTTTGGCATTTTGTTCCTTACATCTTGAGGCACTACATTTGGATAACCAACCATCCCCACAAAATTTATAGGTCCAAAGGTGTTTACAACAAAAGGGGGTCTGGGTGGAGGCTGGGCCATGTTTCTTTGAGGAGGTGACCCTAGAGGGGTGACAAATTGATGAGGGGTAGAAGGTCCTTGGAACACAGGAGTATAATTTTCAAAATGGATACCCCCCAAAGGCCTTGTTTCTTGGAAATCTCTATCAACCTTAGAAAAGACAGGTGCAGAGTGTGAAGCAAACCTTTCAAAATCAAATGAAGGCCCCTCTCCAGTTGGAGAGTTCAATTCCACAAAGAGGCTACCTGATTCAAAGTCACTTGAATGGTAGTCTTCAATGATAGGCTGATCACTTTCATCAATGGAGATCCCTCTCCTTGTCTGTTGATCTCCAAAAACTCTCTCCAGGATTTTCTTCCTTCTAATTTTGCTTTTCCTAGCTCTGGAAACAATGTCCTAGTAGGATCCCTAGCAAAGAAAGATCTTCTTCCTTCCATCTTTACAAATATTAGTAAAAAATTTGACTTTGACAGAGTTTTAAGACACTGGTACTTATTAAAAATTAGATCAACAGGAGTCGCCACTAAGGATTTCCACCTTAGTTGTGAAAATGCACTAAATATGATTTGTTCAAATGTATGTCAATGCTAGAAACTAGAAATGGAAAGATTCTGACCTTTCTTTACCAAGATTTATCAAATAAAAGCTAGTGCACTGGATGTGAAAACTGAAGTAACTACACATAGCACTTGGAGCATACAAGAAGTTTTACCAAAAAAATTGGTTTTCATTCTTACATTTTGAACAAAAATCACTGTTGATGTTGGCATTTTTTGTTGAAAAGCCAAATAGATATGGACTAGAAGTGAATCAAAAATCAATCTCTTAAAATTGAAAACTAAAAACCCATAGCACTTGGAGCAAAGATTAACTAAAATCCCAAATGGATATGGAAATGATGCCATCTCTATGTTGGTACCCAAATTTAACCTCCTTCAAAGACCGAGAAACATCATGGATTAGACAGACACTTAAAGGTAGATAGATAATCATGTATGTCATTTTGTAGCCTGAGGAAGCAATCTATCTGACTTGTTATCACTCAAGATTTGAAAAGAGTGGGTAGCACATTAAAAAGGATGTGATCTGATCCTAACTATTTTAGGTTGTGCCTTTCAACCAAGGTAAGAGAACCTATTTTGTAACCTCTGTTATATGAAAGGAGATACATGTACCTTTCTTTTGCATAAATTTTATAGAGAAGACCTTGGGAAAATATGATCAACACACCAGATCTGACTCTCATGAGTTGTCACTTCTAGATCATGGAGATACTTTCACAACAAGGAAAAGGTTACTAAAGACATTTGAGACCCTTATTGCTTTCTGCATGTTTAGGTGATGAGGATTGTGCATTGGCATACACACATGACAAACATAGGGTAGTATGGGTAGGATTGGTTGTTGTTAAATGAATTTTTGGTGGGAGGTGGGGTAGGGTGAAACTAGATTCACCAGATCCTTGAGGAACCTTACAAAATGGAGAGTCATACCAATAGAATGCCACAGAACAACTAAAATGTTTCTTTAACTAGAATATGTGCTTCAATGGAGGCCCAAATTAGCACTCTTTCACACAATCTATGAGATTCTATCATGAAGGCTCGAGTTAGAAAACCCAACAAAGCATCAAGATCTAAGCCAAATCATGCCTAAGGTACACCCAAAGGCTTACAGACAATCTCTATCAATAGATGAGAGAAAAGTGATTTTAAATCATTTATTCCAATCCCAAATGAAAGCTCTTCTGAGAAATGGAATTTGCAGATGCCACTAAACTATCACAAGGATTGAGGCCTGTGTGATTGAATCATATTTTAATACAAGATTGCAATAGAAACAAGAAAAACTACTTGCAGACATTCATAAATCAAACAAACACATTTGCTCAAGAGAAAACATAAAGAACTCAAATTTAATTAAGTCTATTAGTAGGGGAAAGTTTCTAGAATAGTCTCAGATCTTGTCAATGGCTATACACTTGCAACCACCTTGACACAATAAAAATTAATACAAAAAGAGATAACCTAGTTTCTCAGATGGATTCTCAAAAGACAGGCTTAGTCAAATTTTCCTCTTGGGGATTTTCTTCGACCTCTAGCACTCTGACCTCCAACTTCCAACCTCCCAACCATTTGCATGAAAAATTTGTGCCATTTATAGCATTTACAACAGAGTCCTCTTCCTCCTAAAATACAAAAACCTTTAATGCACTAGTGTTCACCATGATTCTTTCATGATTTGCATAATCAAATCTAAAAAGTCTCTAGGTGCTCGAGGGGGTAGATTTCATCGAATTCCTCCCGCATTCAACTCCTTGCTCTGGTAGATCACTCTTTCTTCAATTTTCCAACCACTTCCACCCCTAATCTATCAAATTTGGCCCCTTGTGTGCTCAGAGAGAGAAAAAATGGAAAATCCGATCGGGCACAAAAGTCAGACCATTTTAATGGTGAAAGATGTCCTCCAGATCTTCCCACCAAACTTCAGATATCAACATTAACTTCCTTCTCTACTTGGCATGTAGAAAAGACCAAGAAATCATGGAGACTTGCACTCTCAGACGTGTTTTAGAGAAATGGGGGAAAATCAGATTTAGACTCACAACTATCGTTGATCTTTACTTTGAATTTGGGCATCCATGTGGTAGTTTTCAAACTTTAGAAAAGACTGGGGCTTCCTTGAATTTTTACAATTTTTTGGAAAAAAAAAAAAAATTCCATTTTTCTCCACACCTCCACCCTCGAGATACAAGCCTGACACGTGTCCAAATGTGATTGGAATGGAACCATGGCCAAATTCTTACCATTTACTCTCTTTTTGGAAAAGGAAAATTTTCCAAATTTTCCCCATAGCTCCGCCCTCAAGAAATGAGCCTAACACATGTCCAAATGTGATTGGAGTGGGGTCGTGCTTCCTTTTTTACTTTTGACTCTTTTTCCTCAAAAGGAAATTTTTCCAAATTTCCCGAGAGCCCGCACCTCTGTTATTGACCAGTGTAAAACATTGACCTTTTCCCTCATCGGGCTTATGGGCCATTTTGAAATTTTAATCTTTAAGGAGGCAAAAATCCAAGTCCCCTCTCGATGGCCCACCTCCCCCCTTTTGACTTTTCAAACTGCCACATGTCACCATGGCGCACCTTGAGGTGGTCCCAAAAATTTGATACCTTGAACGATCATGGGCTCCCCATGTGTCATGTCCTCGTGAAGTCTATCTGAATGTTTGAAGCTTCAAGCGAAGGTGCCATGTGTCATGCTCGAGGTAGTCTCTTTTTGCCATTGAAAAGTCTAAGTAAAATGCAAAGCAAGCGGAGGCCTCCATGTGTCATCCTGGTGCTTCTTTAAATTGAAACTCAAGGGCCGGTCCCCGAACATGCGTGGTTCCTCCACATGTCTCCATGGCACAACTTCAAGATGGTGCCCAAAGTAGAGATCCTGAATGAGCGCAAGATCACCATGTGTCTTGTTCCACCAAACTACCCCAACTGCATGAAAATTTGTCTAAGTCTGGGCCAAGCAGCAGAAGCCTCCACATGTCCTCTGGCGCTACTCCAAGGAAAAACCAAAAAGTAGATCTTCAAATGAGCGTCATGCCTCCACGTGGAAAATTTTGAGTTAAGGCTTTCCATGAATTTTTCTAAGTACCTAGTTGAGCCGCGTCTCCAACCAAAAGGTGCCACGTCCCCTGTAGATACAAGGATGCAAATTTGACTGGGAGAAATGCCCGTCAAACCATAAAATATAGAAAAATGATCATTTGAGCTTGGGAATGAAATTTTCTTCAAGGACAAAAAGTTTAGAGATTTTATAGGGCTCAAATACGCTCTTCAGGGGATACATCCATTCATTTTCTTCAAATTACTTAGGGTGGAAACAATAAGGAAGACAAATCCTAACCGTGGAGAATAGAAAACATGGGGGAATATAGACCTTTAGTTTTTAGATGAAAAGAGAATGGGGGACCCAAAATGCATGGCTCATCATCACCTAAATAAACTTGTCCAAAATCACCCTGAACATAATTTTTGAAATAACCCTTATTAGGGGTAGCATGGAAAGAAGCTCCAGAATATAACACCCAAGATTCTAATTTATTATCCAAGGAGAGAATAAGGGCATATTTCTTTACCTCACTTGCAATGTTTGCCTCTTTACCTTTTTTTTACCTTTGTCTGATGTATTCTCTTTGTTTTCCTTGGACCAACACTCCTTTACATGTCCTCTCTTTCCACAATTCCAAAAAGTAAATCTCTATACCTGGATCTAGATCTGCCATGTCTTGACTTTGATCTCCCATTCTTCTTACTCTTAGATGATCTCTCCTTAGATCTTCCCTACTTTCTATAGTTAAAGTGTTTCTAGATGATGCTTCTCCTGATATTTTCCTGTGTATTTCCTCATTAAGGATTACACTAACCACATCATCAAATTTCAAACCTTTAGAAGTAGTCATTGTATTACTAACATCCATTACCAAGTTATCCCAACTATCTGGAAAAGAGCATAAGAATAAAAGTTCTTTCACTTCATCATCAAATGAAATTTCTACTAATTTTAATTGATTTATAATAATTCAAAAATCATGCAAATGATTAGATATAGATCCACCTTCTTCGCATCTTACAATTAAACAATTTTCTCATTAAATATACCTTATTCAAAGTACTAGGAGTTTCATACAAATTTTCTAAAGATTTCATCAACTCTCGTGGTTTTTGCATCTTGAAATTGAAGCCACCGATGTTATCAAGTTCAATCTTATAGATCCCAGAGCCTTTCTATGAAGGACCTTTCATTCTTCATCAGTCATCATGCTTAGTTTTCCATGCTCATCCAACAATAATTATAGATATTTCTAATAAAACTAATCCTCCACCTACATCTTCCACAGTTGATAATTACGACCATCAAATTTCTCTACTCGGTATTTACTATATTCTACCATTGTTATGCTCCCACTCAACCTAAAAACCCTCTGTGACTAAATCTTGTCAACACACAAAACCTACAAACAAATATTTGATACCAGTTGTTGGGGTTAAACCATATAAAAGTGTTGCACATATCTATAATCAAATAAAGCATACAAGCAATGAATATAGAAATAACAAGAAGATAAAATAAACAAGAGAAAGATAACACTAGATTTAATGTGGTTCACCCAGTGTGGGCTACGTCCATTAAGAAATGATCAATAGTGTTATTTAGTGCTTTACAAAGGAAATACAATGAAGATCTGTTGTCTTCCAACACCTCACAATATTTTCAATGCATTTTCCTCACTCAACTACTCTTTCTTGCTCACCAAGAAAACTTACATACAAAACAATTAAGATTTTCTTCTTTCATACCCTCATACAATGCATACATGCATATATAACTATTATGGGAAACTAACTATGATTTTACAATCAATAAATCATCTTTAAAAAAGTGATTTGGTTTAATTCTCATCAAAAAATAGCAGTCGCACGAGGTAACCATCATCGGTCGGCCATCGTCGACCGTCGCCGTCATTGTCGACTATTGTTGGTCACATTCTAACTATGCTGGTTGATGACTCGACCATCATCGATCACTTCTTAAACGAAGCTGGTTACTTTTGTATCGATGCGCGGATTACTTATTGACCGACACCGATACCACTGTCAAAACCAGTAACATGTAAAAGCAAGTTTCTTCTAAAGCAATTAAGCTCCATAATCAACATTTGGAAGCTAATAAGTAAAGAATATAGAATCTATATTAAGAATGATACATGTGTGATTCTTGATAAAATGGTGGTAATAAATTAATTTCCCAAGATCCAATGAAAATTAATAAGTCGATCTTTCTTATGAAAATAGTAATTGTATTGTCTACTTATTTTATAGTTTCTTTATAAGACTAGCCATGGCTATGGCATCTTGGATGTGGTCATTTGATTTTCCATAGTCTAATGTTTTCATACAATAATAATATGGTAAAAAAAATCTCTTGATAGAGCATACAAATAAAATTTATGAAAGGTTCATTATGGGAAAGAAACATAGAGAATATTATTGTATTATAAATTCATATATACAATAAGATATGTAATTAATATCATGAATGTGAAATTGTGTGTACATATGAAAACTCTTTTCTTCAACATAAGAATATATTTTATAGCATTTGTTGATGATTTCAGTAAAAATAAATGAGTATATTTATTCAAAAAAAAAATAGAAGCTCTTGATATATTTTAGCACATGAAATCTCTAATTGAAAAGAACATTAGAAACTTCACAAATGTGTTAAGGTTATATAGAGTAGGTGAGTAGAAATAAAATGAAAATCTAAATTTTGATAAAGAAAATGGGATTAAAAAATAAATTACCACAAGGTATACACCTTAACAAAATGGTGTGGTTGAAATGAAAAATGTGTTCAATAATGAAAATGCCAAGAAACATGGTAAAGGAAAAGAATATTCTAGATAATTATTGGGTTGAATTAGTAACTTTCCTAAAGTATGTTTTCAATATTTGTCTTATAAAGAGTTTTCATAGTATAATTCCTCTATATTTGAAGTGAAGTAAAAAAAAAACAATCTTGATCACTTGATTTTTTTGTTGTGTGGTATATGCTCGTGTGTGATATGAAAGACTTGTTTTTAAAAAGCTTGAGGATAGAGGAGAAAGATTTATTTTTAAGGATAAACGAGGATTCAAAGGCATATAATTTATTTTATTTAATCACAAAGAAAGTGATAATCAATGATAAATTAAAATGTGGATATTAAAGTAGTTAATCTAACTACGAATAAAAGTAAATAATAGTGAATAAATGCAGTAAATAAATATGGAAAGTGACCCAAATAACTAAACTAATGAAAATATGAAACCCAAATTGATAAATAGGGTTATAAGGATCTTAGCTAATGTGGAGGCTTATCAGGACTGTGTCACAAGATGAACGAGATAAGTAGAATATAGATGTAACCATGCATGAGCTCCGAAGACACTTATCCGACTTATTTCACTAGATGGGGGCACTTGGGAGAGGATCAAGGCACCTATGGGTGCCCTAGTATGAGTTTTGAGTGCCCTTGTATGTGTAAAAGGTCCAGGAACCAACTTTGGAGGGTCGATGGTGATCGAATCCTTCACTTCTTTTTGTGTGTAACTCACTTCTCTCGTGCTAAATTTTGCCAATGATTAATGATGAAGATTAAACCTACAAGACCCCAAAACAAGAATAAAACCCTAAAAATAAAAATGTAAATGAAGGGATCATATTTTTCTTAATGACCACAATGTTGGACTTACTAACTGAGCGTTGCACTACATCTCAGACCTGATGTGTGTGATCATTCCTTAGGTTGCTCTTATGTCTGTCACACTTTGTGAAAGTAGCAAGTAATAACTATGTGTAGAAAATGTAATAGAATGGTAGATGGAATAGAATAAAATTCCCTCATATGCTTGTCTGATGCAGATGAACCAACCTTGTCCCTTATAATGAGCTAGATGGATGCAAATGAACTATAGATGGATGTAACCTTAGATGATGATAGTAGTTCCTAGTGTTTGGTCCCTCATTATGGTATCATAACTTTATATTTATATGATTCTCTTGTTCTAATTTCATAATGAACCCCAAAAATCCCGACCACCAAAAAGATATGAAGCTCAAATGGATCTAGAAAGTTCCCAAAAAGTGGTGGGAAAGTGTAAAAAGATCAAGGCATCCGACTAAGACAAGGGCATCTTTTGGTGCCCTAAGTATCGCTGGGTGCCCCATTCAAGGATAAAATGATGGAAAATTATGAAAAATGATGGGCATGTGTGTGGTGGAGGTTAGGAATGATGAAAGAAATGAAATAAAAATGGCCAAGACATGGCGGTTAATTAGTACTTTCTTCACTCAAAAACCATATGCATATTAGTATAAGACTTGGACTAAATAATACCCAAAGTGTGTGATTTAGTGTCTACATTTTTCCCCACTTTATGTTGGTGAGTGGAAATCTTGATAACATAAAGTAGATAGAGATGTGTCTCGATGTCGATGTACAATGACGAAGAAAATGTGTCAGAGGAATAGAAAAAGTGAGGAATGACAAAAAGATGATGGAATGTAGAAACTAAATATGAAAATGGATAAAAAGTGATGAGAGTGAACCTAAGGTGGGAACATGTGTGTAGTTACCGATGTATGTGATGTACATGCATGGTTAGTATGAGGTCTGTGTTACCACAAAGTGTTATTGTTGACATCTTTATTGTTGTTGTTGTTGTTTTTTTTTTTACTACTTTCTTCTCATACGGTCGAACCTGCAAGGAGAAGACAATCAAGTAGTCAAATATGCATGTATATGTAAAAATGCATGTATAAGACAGATGTACATGTAATGAAAAGACTAAAATGAAAGTATGAAAAGTGTAAAAGGAACATGTGCACCTGATCCATGATGAGAGAAAAGGGTGTAGAAAGAGGATATCTTGTCTTGGATTTTTTTGGTGATCCAACACTATAGGTGAAGAAGCATAGGGAGGAATTCTACTAGATCCTCTAACCTTTAACGCCTCCTTGATAATGTGTGTGAAGAGATCTTTGTACTTCCTGGTTTTTTTGGTGATCCGATGCCATTAGTTGAAGAAGTATAGGGAGGAACTATGTTGTATCCTCCAACCTTCAACTACTCCCTATAATGTTAAAGATAACCATTTCTAGTAAAAAATTTTGTGTATGGGGTTCGTAGACTGGTCTAAACCCACTCGCTATATATAATCCACAATTCCAAGGGTGGAAACTACACAAAACTGAGATGGTGTAGAAGTGTTTTGTAGAATGTAAAACCCCAAATGATTTCCCCCATATTTGGGGGTGTATGTGATGTCATTGATAGGAGAATGTGGCCCCAAAAGAGGACCAACAATATATACTCTATAACTCTACCTTGCAAGGGGGAGGGAATGTGCTTGGTAGAAACCAAGGCACGTAAAAATAAGGGGCTAGCAAAAGACAAGTGTTAGTGTTAAAAAGCATGCATGTAAAAGACAATGTGTAAGCTACACAAACAATGTAAAACCTACCAACCAAAGTAGTAATGTAAACACGCACGAAGATAAAGTAAGTCACACAAAGTGGGATACAACCATGGGACATCACTCACAATGTTGTAATACATGCAAGGCTGTCATGGCCGCATACAAAAAACAAGATTTCACACCAAACATAGGGCAAGGCCCGCATACAAAAAACAAATAATATCAGACAATGCAATAAACAAGAATGAAAGAAAATATCCTTGCATAAAAAATGGTGCAAATGAACCACTCGTTAGCATGTTAGAAAGATAAAAAGTATGTCAAAAGGATCTATAACCAAATAATGTAAAGTTCTAAGTACAAAATGAAACAATAGCACTTGTGAGAGACGAATGTGGACACCCTTAACGACTAATGAAGGAAGGGTAGAAGGCGAGCATCCATGTTTTGTAAAAAAAATCTATATCTATGATCACAAATGGAAAAAGAGGTGAACGTGCATGTGTAGATGATATAGATAAATGACATACAATTAATCTAACTAGCATGTGTAACAAAGCGGCCATGAACGAGAAAATGTGAGAAAGAGTAAAAACTACCATAATATGTAATATGTACTAGTGGATGGATGGAATGGAATGTAATATGGATGATATGAGCCACGTGCCCTCAAGTGGATGGAATTGTATGCAATGAGGTTAATTTAGTTTTCACCATCAATAGTCAATAATGAACCATAAATGAGAGTGTGTCATCGGGAAGTGGTCGAAGTGAGTGTTGTGTCTAACACATTGTGATGAGTGTGTATGTATGTTGATGAGATGCGACCTAGAAATGATGTGCACATGAACCTTATAGTCAAAGAATGTATCATGACAAGATGAACATAGGAGTGATGATGTATCCTAAATCGTATATCACTACTAAATGAAAAGATGAAATGGTTATGTAGACTAAAGCATATACCACTACAAGATGATAGAATAAGTGACCATTTAGCCTATAGCGTATGTCACTAACCTAGGAATGTCGCATGTTGAAAGGTCGAATGATGAGCATGTAAGTATGATAAGGTCAATTTGATTTGTAAACCCTCCGCAGTCAAGTATGGATCGAGGAACTAAAGTACATCACAGGGTAGTGAGTACAATGTGAAAAAAAAGATGTAGTATATGCTATGATGAAATACGGCCATATGATGTCTAGAATGTATAATTTATGATATGTAAATGCGCAAATAATCAAATTGATGTAGTCTAGATGTAGAGTGTAGGATGTATAACGCCAAATGTGTGAATAAACGCAATGTTTAGTACCTATTTTGCAGTGTCTGGGGTTCACGTATAGTAAGTATCCCTCAATGGTCGAGTGTGAACCGAAGCACAAGAGTTTTTCATCGGGTAATGGTTGATGCTACAATGTGTGATGAGTATGCCTATGCGAAGAGATTGACGGATGTGAATACAAATATTATAGACGCACTAATACCAATATGATGGGGGTGTGTGTTAGATGTTATGCCCCCCAAGTGTACTATAAAAAAGGTAACTATGTTTCGTTATCAAGGAGATCATCATTATCGTAGTTGAAATCTAGGGGAGTAGCATAAGAGATATAATACACTATAAAGTGAGAAGGGTCGTAAAAGGACCCATTACGGCATAGTGTGTATACATTCATTACATATTTCTCATCAATAAAGGCTATTGGTGGACAACTGTGAGCATGCCAATGAGAGATATTTGGAGTATAAGCGGGAGAAGAGTCATTTGGAATAGAGATATTGCCAAAAGGCATAGGAAATGTAAGAAAATAATGGTGAGCATCTATCATACCACCAATATAGTCAAGCCAAGACTGGCCAAGTGTGGGTGGAGAGTCACGTTAGGTTCACCAAAATGATTAACTAAATTGTGGTTATTAAAGTAGTTAATCTAACTAGGAACATTAGTAATTAATAACAGTGAATAAATGAAGTAAATAAATATTGAAAGTGACCCAAGCAACTAAACTAATGAAAATATGAAACCCAAATTAATAAATAGGGTTAGAATGAGTTTAGGTGATTCGGATGTTGATCATCACTATGTCACAAGATGAACCAGATAAATAGAATGCAGATGCAACCATATTAGAGTTCCAGAAGACACAGTTCTTAGTTATTTCTCTAGACTAGGGTTCCTGAGAGAGGATTAAGGTGCATATGGGCACCCTAGTTTGAGTTCTAGGGTGCACTAGTATGTGTAGGAGGTCCAGGAACCAACTTTGGAGGGTCGGATGATGATCTGAATCCTTCACCTCATGTCATGTGTAACTCGTTTATCTATGTCGAATGTTGTTTATGATCAATGATGAAGAGTAAACATGCAAGACCCCAAAACAAGCATCAAACCCTAAAAACAAAAAAATGTAAATGAAGTGGTCGGATTGTCATCAATGGCTACAATCATGGACTTACTAACTGAGAATTTCACTACATCTCAAAACCGATGTAGTTCTATGTTTGTGCGTGTGTGATCATGCCTTAGGTTGCTCTTGTGTCAATCACAATTTGTGAAAGTAATGAACAATAATTATGTGTAGAAAATGTAAGTGAATGGTGGATGGAATAGAACGAACTTCCCTCCTATATTTTTGTGATGCAGATGAACTATCCTTGTCCCTTATGATAAGCTAGATGGATGCAAATGAGTTATAGATGGATGCAACCTTAGATGATGATAGTAGTGCCTATTTCTTGGTCCATCATTATGGTCTTATAACTTTATATTTATATGGTTCTCTTCTTCTAATTTTGTAATTAACCCCGAAAAGGCCAACCACTAAACAGATAAGAAGCTCAAATGGTTAGAAATCACCCAAAAAGTGGTGGGAAAGTGTAAAAAGGATCAGGGAGCCCCAACTGGGACCAAGGCGCTGTCGGCACCCATTCAAGGCTAAAATGATGGAAATGATGAAAACTGACTAGGCATGTGTGCGGTGGAGGTCGAGAATGACGAAAAAAATCAAATAAAAATGGTCAATAAACAAGGGTTAATTAGTATTTTCTTCACTCAAAAACCATATGAATAGTAGTATAAGATCGAGACTAAATAATACCCAAAGTTCGTGATTTAGTGTCTATAATCAATAGATATATCCAATTAATTGAAATAAAAGTATGATATGGAACCATTGAAAATAAATTAGTTACATCACATGAAGTAGGACCTATAAGACAACAAAATCCAATGTGACAACAAGTTGTAACTTGAAGAACACAAAATTTCTCTTTAAGCAAAGCACCTTTATTAAGTGACAACCCAAATTCACAAGTTATTTCTACAAATATAACTCCAACTACAAAGACAACCTAGTTTACCACAAGATATATCTAGGGAGAAAAATTAAAAATAACTAAAACCAAGTGTCCCACAAGGTATCTCTCAATTTACACCTTAAAGATATATTAAAATTAGTTTCCCACAAAGTATGACCCAAGAGACACTTTAAGGATAACCCATTGTCAACATCTCAAAGGTATTTCTCAAGAGACATATTAAGGAAAACATAAACCTCAACAACTTTGGGTTAACTCTCAATGGCAACTTTAGTATAAACTTCAAATCGATATTTTTAAGGTTTTCCCCACTTTGACATATCACAAAATACAAGATTAAACAAGGATATGAAAAAACATAAATAGATAAATTTGTGTATTTTTTTTTTTTAACATAGTTGATATAGTATCTTTTTGAGAAGAAATTGGGAGTAATAATTGGCATATTTCCATTGACGAAGAAATTTTTGTATGTAATAGAGAGAAATCATACTTGATATTCAATGAATCTTCACATACGAAAGGATGTTGTTGACCATTTTTTCCTTCCTAGAAAAATGATTCAACTCGGAAGGAGAAAGACTTAACAATTCAATGGGACTTGACGAAAAAATTGGAATGGAGTGCAAAATGAGAAAGACTTAACAATTCAAGTGTGGGAGGAGAGTCATGTCGGGTTCACGAAAATGATTAACTAAAATGTGGTTATTAAAGTAGTTAATCTAACTAGGAACATCAGTAATTAATAATAGTAAATAAATGAAGTAAATAAATATTGAAAGTGACCCAAATAACTAAACTAATGAAAATATGAAACCCAAATTAATAAATAGGGTTAGAAGGAGTTTAGGTGATTCGGATGTTGATCATCACTGTGTCACAAGATGAACCAGATAAATAGAATGCGAGATGCAACCATATAAGAGTTCTAGAAGACATGAGATCTTAGTTATTTCTCTAGACTAGGGTTCCGAGAGAGGAGTAAGGTGCATATGGGCGCCCTAGTTTGAGTTCTGGGTGCACTAGTATGTGTAGGAGGTCAAGGAACCAACTTTGGAGGGTCCGATGATGATCGAATCCTTCACCTCCCTGTCATGTGTAACTCGTTTCTTTGTGTCGAATGTCATCGATGATCGGTGATGAAGAGTAAACATGCAAGACCCCAAAACAAGCATCAAACCCTAAAAACAAAAATGTAAATGAAGTGGTCGGATTTTCGTCAACAGATATAATCATGGACTTACTAAGCGAGAATTGTACTACATCTCGAAACCCGATGTAGTTCTATGTTTGTGCGTGTGTGATCATGCCTCGAGTTGCTCTTGTGTCAATCACAATTTGTGAAAGTAATGAGCAATAATTATGTGTAGAAAATGTAAGTGAATGGTGGATGGAATATAACGAACTTCCCTCCTATATTTTTGTGACGAGATGAACTATCCGTGTCCCTTATGATAAGCTAGATGGATGCAAATGAGTTATAGATGGATGCAACCTTAGATGATGATAGTAGTGCCTATTGCTTGGTCCCTCATTATGGTCTTCTAACTTTATATTTATATGGTTCTTTTGTTCTAATTTTGTAATTAACCCTAGAAAAGGCCAACCACTAAAGCAGATAAGAAGCTCAAATGGTTAGAAATTACCCAAAAAGTGGTGGAAAAGATGATGAAAAGCGATTGGGCATGTGTGCGGTGGAGGTCGAGAATGACGAAAAAAATCAAATAAAAATGGTCAATAAACAAGGGTTAATTAGTATTTTTTTCACTCAAAAACCATATGAATAGTAGTATAAGATCGAGACTAAATAATACCCAAAGTGCGTGATTTAGTGTCTACAATCAATAGATATATCCAATTAATTGAAATAAAAGTATGATATGGAACCATTGAAAATAAATTAGTTGCATCACATGGAGTAGGACCTATAAGACAACAAAATCCAATGTGACATCAAGTTGTAACTTAGCAACACAAAATTTCTCTTTAGCAGCACCTTTATCAAGTGACAACCCAAATTCACAAGTTATTTCTACAAATATAACTCCAACTACAAAGACAATCTAGTTTACCGCAAGATATATCTAGGGAGAAAAAATTAAAAATAACTAAAACCAAGTGTCCCACAAGGTATCTCTCAATTTACACCTTAAAGATATATTAAAATTAGTTTCCCACAAAGTATGACCCAAGAGGCACTTTAAGGATAACTTCACCGTCAACATCTCAAAGGTATTTCTCAAGAGACATATTAAGGAAAACATAAACCTCAACAACTTTGGGTTAACTCTCAATGGCCACTTTAGTATAAACTTCAAAACGATATTTTTAAGGTCTTTCCCCACCGACATATCACAAAACAAAGATTAAACAAGGATATGAAAAAACATAAATAGATAAATTTGTGTATTTTTTTTTTTTTTTATCATAGTTGATACAGTATCTTTTTGAGAAGAAATTGGGAGTAATAATTGGCATATATCCATTGACGAAGAAATTTTTGTATGTAATAGAGAGAAATCATACTTGATATTCAATGAATCTTCACAGACAAAAGGATGTTGTTGACCATTTTTTTCCTTCCTGGAAAAATGATTCAACTCGGAAGGAGAAAGACTTAACAATTCAATGGGACTTGACAAAAAATTTGGAATAGAGTGCAAAATGAGAAAAGTGGAGAAGCAGCTTAGCGATCTCATTAACAAGCTAGGAGTAGTGCGGAACTAGAGGTCGCTAGTACTTCGAGTAATAGGGGTTAAAAACCTACAAATAAGTATTCTAGTAAGCAAGTAATGCAGCCCCAAATCCACGTGAAAATAAGACGAGAAGATAGGCAGTTCTGCGGAATTACAACCCCCTTTACTTCAAGTAATGAGGGGTCGAAAGTACAAGTAGAGTGCTCTCGAAAACCCGCAATGAAGGCGAGGAAGGACGGTTTGTTGCGTGGTTTCGAAGCATTACTACTTGAAAGTATTAAGGGTTTAAAATTTTGAGTTAAGCATGTTGAAGAGTTCGCGAGCCAAGAAATTAAAATCATTCAGTTGTGCAGGTTCACGAGGGGGAATTACTTCCAAGAAATTAACGCCCCCAAGTGAAAGTCAAGTCATTTGAAATCCGTCCAAAACAATAGACGAGGTAAGGTAGTGTTGCGTGAAGATGACCCCTTCTTACTTTCAAGAATTTGCGAGTAAAAGCACTCCAAAACCGTGCAGGCAATGAGAGAGAAGCATGCAGTTGTGCATGGATATGAAGTAACATTACTTTTCAGTAGTGCTCACCAAAAAATATGAGTAGAGAAACTTTTAAAGCCCACAGTACTAAGGGTTGAGTGGCATATTTACGTGGATAAGCACCCCCATTACTTCCAAGTAATGGCCCTTAGCAAACCCGAAGTTAAGCAGTTCAAAAACCACGAAATACAATGGAGATGAGGAAGTATTGCGTGGATTCACATGCACACAACTCCAAGTAACATGGCAAGTACGTAGTAGAGAACATTCGAAATCCCGCAAAACATGGAGATGAGGGGCAGTTATGCCCGTTTTCTATGGGCCTCAACTTCAAGCTAAAACGAAGTAAAGTATTTCGAAAACCACGTTAAACTAAGGGGAGCAAAACAATATTGCGGAGATCTGGTGGGCAGGAAGTAACTGACGAGTAAAAATGCGAGTAAAGCATTCCCATAAACCCGAAACGTAAAGGGTGGAGTAATACTGATGTGTGGATTCAATGGGGCATTACTTCTAAGTAATGCTTGTTTAATAATCCGCAAGTAATGACACCTCGGATTCCAACATACAGGGGGAGAATAAAATGGTTATAACTTTGACCTAGAACTTCGATTTTCACAAAATTGGATTTTTGGAAATCTCTCGACATCATGTACACCACATAAACTGAATTTCTCAATTTTGATGTAGGAAAGTTTGTGAAAATATGGAAAACATTCCTATCACTGAGGTAAAAAGTTCCAGGCAGCCAAACTGCCAGTATTAATGAAGATGGTACTCTTTCCTTCTCTCTCAAGCAAAATTACATGAAGGGATGGGATTGCAGGGTCATCCATACCAGTTTTAGAGCATTTAATTATTTTCTTGGTGGGTGGATGTCAAGCTTTAGGATTTCTTCTCCCTCTTGCTTCCAGGAACTTCCATATACTGTAATAAGAGCTCATTTTACGGTGTCGTTGGACATTTTTAAAATACTTCTCTTTTTCTCAACTGCTCGGTAAACGTTAGAGCTCCAAGCCTCATTTTTAGCATTGTAATTATTATCATGCCTTCTACCTCTAGTATGATGTATTGTGCAAATTTATGAAGGAATAAAGAACAAGTTTGTGTTGCTTATTAACTGGGTTTATGCTACATTATCTTGCTTTTTTTCATGCTTCCAGGTGTTTTGTGCATTTTATTTTTCTCATTGCAGGTTTGAATGAGTTTGTGCTTATGAAAATTGGTGTATTATATGTTGTTGTGATCTGTAGTGCTTTGTTCACCCTTTCCATTTCCATTTTTTCCCATTTTCATTCATTTGAAATTGTCCACACCACCTTTTTCTTGGTCTTATAACCCCTTAGTGTACGATTTCTTCACTTTCATGCATTTTCCTCTCTTCTTGGTCCCTTGGAATCATAATATGGGATTAGATAGTTGTTTCCCTTTCATTAGGAGTAGTGCAGTGCTTAGTTTAGGAAGAGGAACCAACCTTTGCTGGAGAATTATCTTAATTGCAAGGTCACACACCTTGGTATAATTCCATGTTACCCAGTTACACTGACTACCTAATAAACTCACATGCTAGCAAATAAGAGGTTGTTATAATTTGATAATAACAAATGTTATTGTAATACTGATTATATACAAGACAAAATGTAATTTTGATGGAATATTGTGAACAGAAGGCAATATTTAAGTTAGGATTAATTTCAATTAGATAAGTACACTTGTAAAAAGGTTGGATATAGTCAAATGTTTAAAACAATCTTAGCTTAGAGAAAAACATAATTTTATTATATAGATTAGTTTGCAAAGGCACATTCATAATAGCTCAAGAATCATTTCAATTGGATAATTACACTTCTAAAAATGTTGGATACAATCATATTTTTAAAGCAATCTTAACTTAGAGAAAATGATAATTTTATTAGATAGACGCCAAGACAAAATTTGTAAATGGAATATTAAAATATGTGTAGCATTAGCTTGGTTACGATATTCCTTGTCATCAAAATGAAATGTAATTATTAAATAAATCATTTTTACATTCTTCAATAAGTGCCATCAAGGTTTGGGTATAGGTTCATTTACTCATATTCGTTGAGTGACAATTTAAGAAGAAGAAAAATAATACCAATCATTTATATACAAAAGTGAATAGATAATCTGAAACTTGGATTATATGCAATTATGTTTATGATTTGGTATTCAAAACAATTTTATTAATTTATTTGCCCAAATAAGCAATGAAGAAACTATTTGAGATGAAAATTCTACATTTAACGAAATATTTTCTTGGTAAATCAAACAAATGATGGAAATTTCATTTATCAATCCAAGAACATGAAAATTATGTTTTGAAGTGATGTAATATGTTGATTTGCATGCCAACACCTACACATGTGGTATTAGGTTTGAAATTGAGCGAGGATAACAACAATAATGTTAATCCAATGTTGTATAAAAAACTAATTTGAACATTGATGTATTCGATGGAAAAAGGCCCAACAACAACAATATTAATTTAAAGGCATATGAATATAACAAAAGACTAGCATTTTCAAGTAGGGAACTAAATTATGAGATAAGTGGAATAAGACATTCTAGTATTTTATGTATAGAACTATATGATTTCAAGATATTTAGCTACAAATATAGTGATGGTGTGGAAAATATTGATGACAACAAGAGCAAATTAAAATATTCTTTCCAATTTGGTTCAAGAGTAGTGTAATGGATTTGAAAAAATAATCCATTGTACCAATTTCTATAATCGAAATGAAATATTTAGTAACTACATTAGCAACATGTCAAGTAGTTTGAATGATAAAAGTGTTTTAATACTTTAAAAAAGAAGAATAAGGATCAACAACGAGATTTTGTTATAATAATTCAACAATAGTGTTATCAAGTAATTATGTTTTACAAAAAATGATTGTTTTTAAAAACACATTGATATAAAATGTCATTTTAGAGAAGAACTTAATATTTTAATGGTGCTATAAATTTAATTTTGAATATCTAAAGATTAAGTTGTAAATATTTTTATAAACCCAATGTTAGACAAGATGACTTTTGAGAATCCTTCTAAAAATTTAGGTTAGGTTTCATCAATATTGCGCAAGTGAATTTTAAGGGAGAGTCTCAAAATTATAAATTGTATTTACAAATATTTAATGTTCTTAAGAAAATATTATCTCACTTTCACCCGGGAAAAATTGATCAAACATGACCCTATGCAGAAAGAAATTCAAGGGACAGTTCCATCGTATGAGCCCACGCTTTAAATCCAACAAACAAGTTGCAGACGGGCTCTAAAATGGAGGAGCAGGGTCGGGAAGGACCAAACAATGTCACAGAAAACCAGAGGCTCAAAGGAGAGAAATGGAGAAAGACTCGAAGTCTTCGGGCTTTACGAATGATTCAGAGCAAGCCCAAATTGGCTAAGTATGGAAGAATCAGCAAAAGCTTCCACATGCCTCATCGGCGCATCTCCAAGGGTTAAACTCAAAAATTAGTCTCCAAACAAGTGCAGAGCTTCCACATGCCCAGTCGAAAAGGGACATATTCAATTTGTTGAAAAGTCCAAATGAGCGGAAGGAACCACATGTCGGCTAACAGCGCAATGCCAAAAGAGGGAGCCTAAGGTGGAGACTCAAACTAGCACCAGCCCTCCACATGGCCAGTTTCAAATGGAATTCAAATGGAAGGTGGGCCCAAATTGGTTAAGTATAAGACTACAGAGGAAGGAGTTACGTGTCTTAACGACGCACATTCAAAGGCATGGCCTAAGGCGAAGACTCAAATGAGCATGAGGTTTCCACGTGTCTACCTAGGATTCAAGAAAGGCATCAACCCAAATTGGCTAAATGTCGAGACTCGTGGAAGGTGCCACGTGTCAACTTGGTGCATCTTCAAAGGTAAATCTAAAAGCGGGTCCTTAGACAAGTGCCAAGTCTCCATGTGTCCTGGGTTAGATATATGGCCCTGCCAAACAAAAGGACTTAGTCAAAAACATAAAGGAACAGAGCAAAGTATGCGGAAGGAGCCACGTGTCATCCCGGCATAACTTCAAAAGAAAAATCCAAAAGGGTCCCCAAACTTGCGCCATCCCTCCACATTGCCATGTTCCAAGTCAAAGCGGGTAGGTGGGTCGCTGGAGGTAATTTTATCTTTTTAGCTTTGTATCTAAGAGACATAAAGTATAAAAATGAGCCACACCTCCGCCGATGCCCAAGGAGCCACGCATCAGGCCTAAATTACATGCGGGTTGACGGACCTTGTAGTGATTTCTTACCCAAATGGAAAATGCGGACCGGTGGACCCGAGGATGTTTTTTTGACAAAAAGGTATTGCGGGGCTATGGGGTGCATTTTTACATTTTTGGTTTTTTGTGCCAAAAGGCACAAAGTGAATTTCAAGCCCTCGGACCTGTTCTGCTAACTGGTTTCCACCAATTTTGTATGGACCCGATTCAAATATTCAAATGAGAATATCTTATGATCCAGTGCCTGAAATCCAACAAATTTGGTACCATTGGAGAGATCTCGACCTTGTCTACATCATGGAGATCTGAAACTTTTATTTTGATGAGGTTAAGTGGGAAAAAAGGAAAAACATCTTCGTCTCATTAATACAGGATCCAATTTCTCCAACAATCAGATCAGATTTGATTTGATCCGTGTTCTTCCTCCTTCAATGTGTCGAACAAGTAATCGAGGCAGATTTGACAAATTGTGGGAAAATTTACAGGGGCATTGGTGGTGGTAGCTGAGCTTCAAACTATTTTTCCCACCTCTCTCCTTCTTCTCTGGGTGTAGCATCTATAAAAGAAGGATCTTGGCTCATTGTAAAGGGTTGGATAGTTGCATTTTGCACCCTCCCTTCTTCCCTTGTCTGCAAGAGAATTTATGGAGCTTTCAAACCTCCCATTCGAGTTGTAATACAAAAATGTTTTTGCCTCTTGACCACTTTGTAATTTTAGCTTGATTTGGGGTCTTCTTTTAAATTTGGAATTTTTACCGCCTTGCCCTAGGCTTGTACTTTGCCACTTGGCACTTTGACTGGATTGTTGTGCTGGTTCTAATGTCGTGATGTGTGGAATAGGGTCATGGGATGCACCATGGATTGGTTGGACCTATGGACCCGCTTCGTTGTATGGGGGTACGCCCCAAGGGGTACATATGACTAGCGGGTTATGGAGAACTACGCGTCATTATGTCACTTGGGTTAGGAGTGTCCAAACTCTGTGTGTCTTTGACCATGGGGACAACCGGCCTCCTTGAGGGAGGCAAAAGAGTTTGAGGGAGGCATAAGAGTTTGAGGGAGGCATAAGAGACTTGAGGGAGGCATAAGAGTTTGAGGGAGGCATAAGAGACTTGAGGGAGGCATAAGAGTTTGAGGGAGGCATAAGAGACTTGAGGGAGGCATAAGAGTTTGAGGGAGGCTTATGATATTTGTCTGTATGGTTGATGTTTCAGGATATATGTTGAGTTATTGTGATGTTTGGTAGTGGTCTTTTGATGTATGTGTTACTCATGTCAGATGGTTATGTGTTGTGATGTTGTGGACATGTCATTGATTCCCTTGTGGACACTATGTACCTGTAGCATGGTTTGTTGTTATGTGAGTCTTTCATTGATGCAAATTGAGGAAATGTCTGGTGGATTGTAGTACTCTTTTGGTTGAGTATTTGGTATGTCAGTCATTGATGTGTGATGAGTACCTATGTTATGTGGAGTGTGCCTATTCTATTCCGTATTTGTGTAACCTTTTGTGGTGTAATACAATCTTGAAGTAGATACTTGTGTGCTTGTGAATCTGTAGGGTCTTGTGAACCTGATAAGGTGTTGTGTTAGCAGTTCATGTTGGGCACCCACAATAATGAATAAACCAAAACTCTTCAAAGATGAAATTTTAAAAGCAATTAAACTAAGAATAATGCTAATGGAAAGAGACTAATGAAATGATGAACAAGAAAGAACTGCCAATCTTCACAGAACATTGAAAGTTAAAAATTCTACCAAATGTTCCTAAGGTTACCTTGTGACCATGCTTTAATCAACTAAAATTTTAAACCCTAGGGTGTAATGTCTCCTCTACCTGTCCTTGGTTGCAAATCTTTTCCTTTCCTCTGTGTAATGTCGCATCGAGGACGATGCTTTCTTAAGGGGAGGAGAATGTAATGCCCCCCCAACCTGTCAACTTCTTTTCCTTGTCATCCACCGACTGCCTTTATGGCCTTTGCTCCTTTGGTTGGCGTGGGGTTGAAGGTTTTTTTTTTTTTATTGTTTTCCTGGCAAGTGGGGGGTGCCGTGAAGAAGTATCTGTCTTTGTGCAGCCGCTACAGGGCAGAGAAGTCAAAGCATATCCCAGAAAATCCGTGGTTTCCAGTGAGAGTGAGGTGTGACAGCTGCAGGGCGATCCCAAGGCACCGCCGGTGTTGATCCTGATGTTCTAGATGCACGCAACCTCAACCATGTTCTGTTGTTGCAAAATCCCGTAGCTGTTTTGAGCGCTTCCAATGTGCAGGTTGTCCACTATGTTGTTATCTGTTCAGTTCGACTGCATCCTCAGACTCGGGTTCTCCCTTCTGGCTATGTTCTCAGATCGGCGAAGTGACAGTGAAAGTGTTGCAAGGGCAACGTGTTGGCGGGTTGACCTTCTTTGGTGTTTTGTCCATTCATTCGCTCAGTTCAGAAGTGACCCATGACCATGATCGGGTCATTGCAAAATCTCGCCGCTGTGGTAGAAGAACGGGATAAAGTTTTTGGTTGAGCTGTCTCGCCTTTGCATTTTGGGAAGTCGCTTCTGTCCAGGTGACAGATCTTGCGTGGAAGAAGCTCGGACAAACCTTGAGGCAAGTTTTGCAATGAGGCTGAGATCGTGTTCACCACTGTTCCTAGTTCTGGCCATGGGTTTGTTATGGTGGTTATAGATGAAGCTAGCGAAGATGATCATGTTTCCCAAGGGTCTTCCTCGTTTGGAGAGAGAAACTGAGTTTTACATGACCATTATAGAATGTATCCAGTTAATCTTCCAAGGTGCAATCGCATGTTGTTCTCGGAAGGCAAGAAAATAGTTTCGAACAGCAGCGCTTGGTGTGGTTCTCCAGTCACACGAGGAACCGACAAGAAAAAAAAAGGGAGGCAAGGAAGTGGCGTTAGTGTCTGTGGCGGCTGACAGGGACGAGGAGCTCAATGGTTGTAGTATGTAACTCGCCACACCACAATCCTTGCCTTTCGAGCCACGGTTTAGTTGAGGGTTTTCACAGATCAGTAAGGAGACAGATTCTTGAAACAGTACGTGATATTTGAACCTGAAGTAACATGTACAGATCGGACACACGAAGATGAGTGCCTCATCCTAGCTAGTGATGGTCTATGGGATGTTCTGTCAAATGTTTCTGCCTGTGAAGTTGCTAGAAAATGTCTGGCTGGCTATAGACCTCATCGCTCAAAGGGTATTACAGAAGATACTCCTGTAGGTGCCGCAGCTGCTCTTCTTACCAAATTGGCTTTGGGACGGAGAAGTGGAGACAATATCAGTGTGGTTGTGATTGATTTGAAAGAAAGAAGACTCAGAAATAGGGTTTTGTTGCCTATATAAATATTGCATGCTACTATACAATTGGCATTCTGCTCGGCATTCTCCTCGGTTATGTTTTTCATTTGCAAGTTATGGGGATCTGGCTGTGAATGATAGGAGGTTTATCGCATGGAAAATAGACTCGAATATGGAGATGACAGATCACACCCACGGGCATAGGAGATCTATGCAATATTGGAGAAAATGTCTTGGGAGATGAAGGTAGCAGGATATTTCTCAAGATCAGAGCTTGCATTGAGTTTGTTCATCCAAAACCGATTCGTGACAGTGAGGGTGTTACCAACAGACCTGATGAAATTTATTTATGAGATTCTCTATTGCTTCCTTACTTGTTTTACGATGTAACCCATGGGAGAGGACCTCATAGAGGCGGATCTGTTTCATATCAAAGTTGCACACAGAAAGGAATGGCACCCAAATCTCGGCTTGCAACATATAAGGTATGCTGGATGACTGGTTGCTATCATTCTGACATTCTTCCTGCGTTTGATACTGCTGTTGAAGATGGTGTGGATGTGATTTCTCTATTCGTGGGTGGGGATGCTGTGCCATATTATCTAGATGGTATTGCAATGGGTGACAACAGATGGGGCGAGGACCTTAGACAGGGATTTCCCTACAAACATTATTTTTGGGTAATGGAAAGTCTTCAGGGGAGTGTCTTTGTTCAGTAGAAAGGCGTTGGGGTCTGATTTTGTGCCATTGATCTATGCTGGAGACATCTCTGTTGAAATTATCACACTTTCAAGCTACAGCTGAAATGCTGCACCGAGAGTTTGATGTTGTCCCCAAATCTGATGAAGGAAAAGGTTGTGTATCATCACGGTAGATGCCTACCCGAGCCAGGAGCGTGGTGTAATCAATTTGTCTCGTGTCCGAGCTTCAAATCATGGGGTTGGTTTGTAGCTGTTTTTCACTGCGTGATTGTGGCGCTAGCTCGAGCTCGCAAAGCACTTTGGGTTAAAGGCAAGCAACGGCATTGAAACAATCATATGCATGGAGATGGCGTTTTAAACCAGGCATGTTAAATCTACTCCTTGTAATAGTTTTCTACCTTCTTTCAGTATCTTGAAATGAATTTTCTTTCCTCTTGAATGGCGCCTAGACTAGATGTTTTCGTGGTTGTTTATATCACTGCCTGATTGTGTGGTTGTTCCTTTAAATCTTATTCCAATTTCGCTGATTTTGCTTGGAATGTTCCTTCCTCTCTTATAGCTTACTCTATTTCATATTTGTCTAAATGGGTTACTGCAATATTGAGTGATGCAGTCTAGTTCGTAGGGAAGGAAACATTATTGAGTTTTGTTTGCTTATATGACTTTCTTTTAAAAAGAATTCTGTGATGGTAATTATAATTGAAGGTTACTAAATAGAAGGTTAAGCCTACATACCTCTTTTGGTTGAATAAATACGCATTTCCTGTTTAGGGCTCTCTTGTTTTGCTAAAAGGTACATTAATAGTGACGTTGTGTCTGAAACTTGTTTAAGCCTATGGGCATTCCTTACTTTATGTTTGATTAGAAAATGGCATTTGGGGTTTGTTTTAGAACTGTACATGGTTGACTGTTGTACCTAGTCTAGATGAGGGATAACCTGGCATCTATTTTGGCCTCCACGTGTTGAGAGTATTACTATACCTAATTCTTGATGTAAACTCTTGTATGATTAAAGCAAGGGGAAACATTGTAAGTTTAACTGAATGAAATGTCTACAATTTTTATTAAGGGTCGCAAGCAAGCTATTACTAGCTAGACTGAAACAAAAGTTGTAGGTGAATCCATGGTACTGGACTCGTGAACTCGTTTCCTGTTAGATGACAGCTGATTTCAGTGATAATATCATAGGTGGCTGTTATATTTATCTGTTTGATATTTGCTAAGACTTTTCCTCGATAAGCCCACATGGATCGGGTAAAATTTTCCATCTTCTATACCTTTGGCAAGGAGTTCATAGAACTTCTAGCCCTGACCGCACTGCGTAACCTTCCTGATAGCTATGTGCGTTGGTTCTTGGTTTGTGCTTGTACTCGTGGTAAGGTCTTTTGAGTCTGGGGCATCGTTGGTGTTTTGCCCTCTGCGTATCGAATCCCTTTGTTTTCGAACTCGAATACCTTATACTTCAAACTTGGTTACTAAAAGGTCCCATTTTGTGGCCTTGTTAGGGAAATCAATTTTTATTTTAATGTTTATTGACATTGTCTGAATTATATAAAAATTATTAACGACTTTTGGGTTTAGTCTTCCCTTATATTATGTAGAGAAGTTGACGATTAGGATAGGGTTTGTTGGTAGAATAATGGCCCTTTCTGTGTCTCTTTCGTACGCTTTTGGAAAAGTGGTTTTGTTTTGGTTAACTAGTACTACGTTTTAAGAAATCCGATAGGGAGGTAGTGGTAAACTCCTTGGTTAAAACCAAAACTTTAGTTGTGTTCTTTTAAGGGCATCGAACCCATATTACTTTGAAGCCCCGGAAGAATTGGATAACGTCATTTTTGCTTCGCGCCTACGATCATAATTAGTACGCTTTGTCTTCTCTTGGACCCCTTTAGTTGGATGGAGTAAATTTTGGATTCCAATCACGTAACCCATAGCATTACATGAAGGAGATATCAACACTCTTGACTTTCTTGTTCCCAACCCATAAGGTCTTGCCTTGATTTATGTAATTTTGTTCTTACTAGTATTTGGACTTTCTCCTTGTTGGATAATTTTAGTTTTCTCTCTCATGAGATTCATATTGGAGTTGTGAGTTGTGTTTTAATCCGTTTCTGAATTTAGAATATTCCTTTCTTGATATTGTTAATTGTTAGCTTACTATTGCATTGTGTAGCCTTAACATGCTCAGTTCTTGCGAACTGACTTTAGTTAATATTTGTGCAGATGGATTATGCGAGTAGACTAGAAGAAAAGAGTGTAAAAGTTTCATCTGTACCATTATGAAGTTCCTTGTAAAAATGTCCAATGTGATGTAAATTGTGTAACATTGCTTGTAAAGAGAGTTGGTATGACCTCTTGCCTTGTATTGTTTGGTAATGGTGAAATAAAGTGTCTTGTTCTTGTGTAGTTAAGCTTGAAATTATCCTTGTGAGAAATGGCGTTCAATCTTTACGTTGATATGAGTATTGTAAAACTTTGATCTTGAGAATAAATTATTAAGTTAAATCTTTCTAAGACTTAGCGATAATATTTTATAAGTAAAGTAAAATGAGTCGGTTAACCCTTAAAGAAGCTAAACAAAATAATAATTTTATATTCATCAAATAAATGTAAAGGTGATCTATTTGAAATCAAATACTTCCATGAGTGATCAAAATGAAAACATCCTTTGTGAAGTAAACATTTATAAATTGATACCCCTAGCTAAACTAGCGAACACTATCCCTTTGGGGTGAACTCTTAAACAAGCTTAAAGGAAAACAATGGTTAGTTTCTGGAAGATATTAAGATTTAGTAAGTAGGAGAAGACTTTAAGTGAACTACTCTACAGTGTTTAAGAAATTAACTTAGTTGGTGAGATGAATTTGTGCGAACCATATATTGATTCCTTTGAAAACTTAAGTCATGAGCTAAAGGGTGTCTTACCAAAATAAATAAACCCTAACCATTTCTTATTGTGGCTTGCCCTAGCCGTGAGTGTGTCATGTGGATTGGAATTTCATGTTGTCTTATCAAAAGAAAAATAAATTGTCCTTGATAAGTGTGAACGCGTTTCCGCCTCGACCTTGTGACGACATGTTGTGTCGTGTTGAGTCAAAGCAAGTCAAGAAAAAAAGTTATCCTGTATTTTAATGTAGGTCAAAGCACAATGTTGTGTCCCACTTCATGTCCCAAAAACGCGAGTAAGAAGTTGGGCGGGATCGAAAATCGAGGTTGTTCACGCGAACACCCCTTTCACGTGAACCCCTTCGCCTGAACTTGCACGTAGGATGAAGAAACGGTTCGCGCGAATGGGGTTCGCTCGAACACCCCTTCGTGTGAACCCTCAATTCAAATAATTTTGGTGGCAAAGAGTTATATATAGATATTTATATAGTTTTGGGCGGTAGATTAAGGTTTGGGGGTTCGGGTGAAGGGGGGTTCACGCGAACCCCCTTCACGCGAACCCCCTTTGTGCGAACCCCTATGTGGCATTTATGTGGCACCTTTGTGGCACATTTTGGCGCCAAATCCATTTGGAGGATAATTTTATACAAAAAGTGCCACTTAGGTGCCACGTAATTAGGGTTAACGAATGAATAAAATTACAAAAATTTAACACAAAATACAGAATTTTATTAGCTTTCTAAAAATATAATTTTTATTTTTAAAAATATGATTTACTATTTATTTTTATATTTTTCTAACATATGGTATTTTAGGACAATCAATCTGTACACAATCAACCCAATTTGAAAAATAGCAAAAAATATCAAAAAAATTGAAAAAATTAAAATTACTATTTATTGAAGTCTTCTTCTTACCTGTGAAAAAAAAATTCAATTTTGATAAAAATCTTAAAAGTTATTAGCATAAACATTTGTACACCATTTATTTGAAAATATTTTTACTAAATAATTAATTAAAAAAAAAATATAAGTCCAAAAAATATGAAAATTTGACAGCACCTCAAAATTCAAATCTTAAACATATATCTAAAATTTCATGGTGAAAAAATAAATTTTCATTTAAAAGAACCACCCAGGGACAGTCATTCCTCTTTTATAACATAAGAAACAACGTATGAATAAAATTAAGAAAAAGACCGTTTTTTTTGTAATTTTTTTTTATAAAAAATTTACATGTATTCTACACTCTAAATACAACATTTCGTTAGTTTGTGGAATTTCATGAATGTGTATGGTTTTATGGCTATTACCTTTAGAAAATCAATGAAACTGAAAATTCATGTGTATAATGGTACAAAACATACCAAAAAGTGGGACATTTTATTGTGCTTTAAATAACTTGTACAGGAATTGTAGATAAGATGTGGATTTTCGTGTATGCGCTGCATCTGGCTTCCCAAGTCCAAGGTTTTTCCCCTTACAAGTCAACTAGCCCTTCACATTGGCACTACCTACAAGCCACCAGCCCTCTGCTGCTATTGCTCTTCACTGCCTACTAAAACTTTCCTTCCATGTCTCCTATGACCCATCTTGCCTGACCTCTTCCCTTGATCATTTTCAGAGTTGGACTCAGAATCACTGTTTACTTTCCTATGCCACTTACGAGACCTCTTGTTTATTCTTCTGTCATATTCACTATCATCGCTTGAACTTGTACTTCCTCTCTTATATCTCCGATGAGTTTTTTTATCTACCTTTCTCAGTTGTTCTTTTTCACTCTCATCAGAAGATTCTGAATGACTCCTTTTTCTGTGCTTCCTATGTGCCTTCTTCTCCAAGCTCTTTTCTTTATCACTCTCATCATCAGATTCTGGCGAGCTTCTCTTCTTATGTTTGTTGTTCAACTTTCTCTCTTCACTTTCCTTAGCCTTTGCATCTACTTTTTGCTCCCATTTCAAAGGGGCCTCCTTCCGCTAAAGAAATTTCTTCTTCTTTTCTTCCACAATTTGCAGAAACTTCTTGCTGTCCATTTTTTTGTGGGAATGTTGATGCCAAACACTTGAACTTCTGCATTTTTGTGAAATGATGTAAGGAAGTGCATCTCACAGAAGAAACAAACCATGTTAGCTCTTCCATACATACCCCACCTAAATCCCGGAAGCATATGTGAAACAAATAATAGAGAGCATTAAAGCACAAATATTGATCTGGAACAATCATGAATCTTTCAAATGTAATTGAAATAAGAGTCTTCAACTTAAATTTCATACAATAAAAAATAAAGCACAAAAAAATGACAGTGATTGAAGTAACCTTAGCGCTACTGTTCAACAAGGTATTGTTTTCTGATAAAACTAGAAGAACAACTAGTCAGATGAAGACATGCCAACAATTCAGTTAAAACTCTAAAAGTCAAGGACAATTCAATCCTCATTTATATTAACAGGAATAAACACCTATTCAAAGAGATACTTCCCCTCACTCTTGACACAAAATTCTAAAGATGGTTGCTAAATGTCTCAGTAGTTCACACAAAAGGGGATGACCCTTCCTGCAAGAATTTGCACCATAGCAGGCTAGGGAAAAACTACCGTAGAGCATGCTCTTGGCAACAAAATACTCAAACACTCATGGGTAAGCATTTGATGTTCAAAACGAGCATTTTCAATCTCCATCAATCTGATCAGTGCCTCTTTTGGACATCTGCACTAATCGTCTATGCAAATACTAGAATCCCCACATGGTCTTGGTTGATCGCATATGGACAGTGCATCAGTTGAATCTTGCAAATGGTTAGTAATAGATTTTCCTAGTTTATCTGCAAGAGAATAAAAACTGCAAATGTGGAGCAATTTTATCTACCCCTGCAAGAGAACGGTTTATATTTGCATAAACCTAACACTAAGTTATCTAGAAACTCTCCTTGGCATCACGGTTAGTTGACACCACTGCCTTCACGTGTCACACTTAGAAACTCATATTTGATAATTTTATTAAAAAAAATTATACTTCACTTTATAATATAATAATAAATTAATGTTGAGATGGAAACTACTTTCATTTTGTATGATTCATTAATTAATTTAGTGATTTAGTATTGTCTAAGTGTTTGGCATAATGTATGATAAATATTGTATTACACTTATTTTATATTAACATAAATGTTTTTTTCAATCCGTAAAATAATTATTTGTTTTTCTTTATAAATTGTACATATGGAGTTTTATAGAATCAAAATTATAACTATTTTTCCTATTTAAATTTATAATCAAGTGTATTGTCTTTTTCAATCTTAATTGAAAGTGAATCTTATAAAATTGTGTCATTTTTAAATATCTTATGTTGTGTTATTGTGTTGTCTATGTTGCAGGTGTTCACGACTAAGTGTTTTATTACAAACAAAATACTTGCAGACCTTACGCAAAGGTACGGATTCAAAACATTACTTGTTTATTGCTTTCTGCGCTCAATGGAGTTTGTTAACAAAAAACGTAAACGAACAATAGATCAATATAGAACAACAACCAATCAAACATGCGACGAACCAATAGTTGTAGAAGACTACAAACGAATGCATAGAGTGCAATACGCTTCCATCGATGACGCTTTAAGTGCAGAAAACTTACTAAGAGAACCAACATTTTCTTACCATGTGGGAGATTGCCTGTTCGACGCATTTCAGGTGCTTCTACACTTCAAATATACATCTTTAGAACTACGTAATGGCATCATCGATCATTTCTTGAATTGTTTAAAAAGAGGCGAACCTGATGCACTAAAATCTTATCAACTAGAATTAGACCCAATGCAATTGCAGATTATGCATGGAATACATGACATAGAAACATATTTCCATAGAATGTGATTATCTGCATTGCCTTTTTCCGAAACAACTGAAACAGGACTATGGGGTGACACTTTTTGCATTAATTGGCTATCTAGATGGTTGAATATACAAATATGTGTTTGGTCTTTTACAACAAAAATGAATTACCTTCGATTTAATGTAAATAGTCCTCAACTTCCGTACTACATCTTATTCCATGACACAAATCCATTAGCAGGTCACTATGAACCATTATATTGCAAAAAAATGACAACTACAATTTTCCAATGACACATGTGCAACTATCGCGCTCTTGTGGCGAGATCAAATTGAATTGGTCTGCCATTTCAAATGAATTAAATAACTATGGATTGTCTAGACTAGTTACACACCCCTGTGATTGTGGTGAGAGCTTATTCAGCTCAATTTGCCTCTTAACGAATGGAGAATACGACATACAGTGCTTACGCCGTTACATCGCTCAATCATTCTGCAATGCAATACTTTCTAGAAATCCTAAAGCATTTCATCTCTTGGAAAAACACTTAACAGTCGACTTCATTCGAAAGATACCAAAAATTTCGAATTGGCAAGATTACATTGTGAACTTGGGAACACTTTTCCAACAAGGGAAAATCGAGGGGAAAGAATTCTGCCTGGAATGGGTATCTCTATTACTCAATGTAACAATTAATTTGTGGTCATCGAGTGAAAAATTATTCTAACCACATATTCCAATTGTGCACAACCCAAAGCAGCTTTTAATATAATATATTTTGAAACAGAAACAACACACGTCCACTTTGAACCGCTAACTATGAATCGTCAAAAAGAGTCAATTACTAAACAAAATACTCAACGATTGTCTTTGACAACACCACCAAGTAAAACATCCATCCGCTACATGAAGTCTATTGCTCGATGTAGTAATTCAACAATAATCAAAGAACAACCACAACAAGCAAATTCAAAACCATATAATCAACTAGAATATGTAATTCTGGGGACAATTAAACCATCACTTCGTCATTTCAAGTCTATTGCTAGAAACAAAAAAACTACAATAATAAGCACACGGCGCAATGTAAATACACCCATTGAAAAATTTAACAAAAAAATCCAAGACACACCAAAACATGCATGTCCCATCTGCAAGCAATTGCATTTTAGCTACAGTATGGTGCAATTTACTCAATTAGAAAAACAGACATACATGACTTTGGCTAAAAAGGACAAAGCTATAATGTGTAAGCAAATATGCAAGAAGTGTAAACAGTCATTGAAAATTGGAAAGATGCCAAAACTTGCATCACCAGACAACATCAAACTGAACAAGTCCTTGTCATGTGTCAAAATGCTTACCGAACTTGAAGAGCGACTTGTTTCACTTCGAATTGCATTTGCACAAATAAGAGAGCTAGGATACAAAAAACCACAAATAGGAATGACTGGCGCAATCATCAATGTCCCTTCCAATACCAATATAATACAAAAGGCCTTGCCACGATCCTTAGACGAGACACATACAATTGGAGTGGAACTTAAAAGAAGACTTCAATACAAAAACCCTTTCAAAGAAGGCAAAGTACGAGCATACATTATCATGCGTGCTTTGCAACAATTATGTAAGAGAAACTTATATCATGCGTCAAAAAGGATTGGAAGAGACTATTTCATGATATTGACACAAAAAACCACACTCGAGATGAGCTCCAAGACATTGACAGCACAAGCAGTGAAGATGAAGAAGACGCACCGAATGAAACCATGGTGCATGGATTCACAGAGTCACATTGCATTCGTGATTTGCAAAATAAATTAATACAAGTTGCACCTGCAGAAGGACAACATCCACTTGGTATTTTCAAAGACAAATTTGCTGAAGAAATGAATTTCCCAACACTTTTTTATGGTGATCCTCGACCTGACAATATAACGAATTCATTTTCATATCTTCAAATTGCACATTGGGAATTGCAACATGCAAATCGTGCTTTTTCTTATCATACAACAAACATTTTCTTCAAAGCGCTTAATATTATCATAGGCCAGGTGTCGAGAACCATGTGGGTGAGGATAAGAAAAGCACAATTGAAAGGTAGAAAGTTACTTGCAAGAGATGTTAAATACAAACCAAACTTGGACAAATTGTTGGAATCAAATATTGGATACATGGACTTCAAACAAATATGCACATCTCCAGATTATTTACAGCAATTACGAAGAAACACATTTGCAATGATACGACAGTTAGGACCACCAACCTTCTTTTTGACATTTACAAGTGCTGAGCAGAATTGGAAACCACTCACATTAACATTGTCTGAATTGTATCATAGACAAGAAAAGAAATGTAAATCTACTCAAAACCATCACTTTCTCACTGTAGACAACGACTTCCTAATAAGAAAGGACCCTGTCACTTGTACATGGTACTACAACTACAGATTGAAAGCATTGGTACAGATGATATACAAAGATGAATCATTTTTTGGACCAATACAAGATCACTTCTCCATAACAGAATTCCAAAACCGAGGAAATCAACATACACACTTCTTGGTATGGACCAAATTCGCACCAATTTATGGACAAAACGAGAATAATGAAATTGAATCTTTTGTAAACAAATACATATCTTGCAACACGGACAACCTGGAAACTGATATTGCAAGACTACATGAACATCACCACACCAAAAGATGCTATAGAAAGTCGAAATTAAATTACAGATATAATTTCCCTATACCTCCGATGAGAAGAACCATGATTCTTGAGCCTTCCAACCAACCAACGGAATTGGAAATTCAAAATGCAAAGGACATTTTTGCTATGTTAGAGAAAAAACAATATAAAAAAGAAGACACCTTTGACATGTTCCTGGCAGAATTAAAAATCAATGAGCTCGAATATATACAGGCAATAAAAAGCACACTAAAACAACCAAGGATTTTTTTGACACGAAAACCTTCACATACATGGACCAATAGCTTTTCTAAAAAAGTTCCTCAACTATGGAGAGCTAACACGGATGCCCAATATGTGCTCAATGCACATGCAACAACACATTATTGTACATCGTATATGACTAAACTCGACAAGTCAACAACAAAATCATTTCAAAAAATTAGAAAAGACCATCAAGAAAAAAATATCGATGCAATTGAAATGGTGCGACAACTAGGCAACACACTGCTCAACACCCAACAAATTTCTTCTCAGCAAGCAGTTCACATTGTTCTGTCATTGCCATTGCATAGTTGCTCTCGAAAATGTGTCTTCATAGACACGAGTCCATCAGATCAACGCACACTTGTCCTCAAGCCACCAACGCTTTTGAGTAAAGAGCCTGATGAATCAGATAACATAATGTGCCAATCGATTGTAGATCACTACATCAAGCGACCAGCTGCACTAACACACATTTGCCTATCTGAATTTGTGTCAGAATACCAAAGAAACAACGAAAAATTTTTTAAAAAGAAAGCAAAACATCATTCGATATATCAGATACAACAAAGAAGTTGATAATGAAAACTACTATCGTGAAAAGTTGTTGCTATATGTTCCCTTCGTCATTGATGAGAGATCATTGCAACAAGGATTTGCAACTTGGAAACAAGCATATGCATATCATGAACAAACTATCAAACACAACGAATCTAAATTCACTTTCCAACTTAATCCTACATGGGGTGACATCGATGATGTGACTAGAGAACAAGAGCTAAACAATGATGTTCCTGACAACATGAGAAAACAACCCGCACAAAATGATTATGTCGAATGAACAATATGACTTGAAATCTGATTTGCAATTTACATATCATTTCAACAAAAAAATACAAAAAAATTTCGAAATTGGGAAGCATCCCTTCATATCTTCAACCATTGACTACTACAAAAAGAGAAGAATGCTAAACAAGGAACAACAAGCAATCATTAAAGACATAGCAACAAAAAAGTGACTCAACCCATCAAATCCATTCCACCTCTTTCTAACAGGAGGTGCAGGTACAGGGAAAACATTTACAGCAAAATTGATATACGAGACACTTGTACGCTTCTACGACAATTTCGTAGACAACGATCCACTCAAACCAAAAGGATTGATACTAGCATACATAGGAAAGGTTGCATACAATGTTGGTGGAGTGACAATACACTCTGCATTCCTACTACCATTCAATCGATCAAACTTGATACCATTAACTTCTGAATCATTAGACACATTATCAAAGCAATATCAACAAATATGAATCATTCTTATTGACGAAATATCATTGGTGGGTTGTAGATCCTTGTATTTTATAGACAAATGACTGCGAGATATAATGCATACTCCCATGGAACACTTTGGCAATATCGATATGCTCTTTTGTGGAGACTTTTACCAAGCACAACCCGTACATGACTCCCTCATATTTCAGTATCCTACATTCAATGATCAACAAATTCCGTATTGTTTTTGGAAAGACAATGTGAAAATCTACCAACTAAACAAAACAATGCGTCAAAAAAATGAAAAATTCATTTCTGTCCTAAATCTGTATGCGCACAGGAAAACAAACAGTCTGACTTATCTTATGTGAATGAATCATGCTTGCGAACACCTCCTATCGATCCAAAATTTCCATATCTCTTCTACAAAAATGACGATGTCAAAAAACACAACAATCAAATGTTATCCATTTCTCCTGGACAACAAATTACGCTACATGCTATAGACAAAGAGGACGACGAGTACAATGTATACCATCCACATCGACACACCGCCACTCTACCATCAACTATCGTACTGAAAACTGATATGCTTGTAGAAATATTTGCTGGTAATTATGACATTCAAGATGGGTTAGTCAATGGATCCGATGGAATATTCAAATCGTACACGCTTGTAAATGAAATGGACGTAGTATGGATAAAATTTAATGACCCTCATATCGGGCATATGCAGACAAAGAAACTCGCTCACTTGTATGACAATATGATAGACAGGAGTTGGATACCAATCCTACGTATTACTAGACCAACACCGAATTGCCAAGCTCGAAGACGCCTAACAATGCGGAAACAATTTCCAATACAATTAGCATGTGCACGAACAATACACAGATCCCAAGGCCTCACAATGGAAGGACTTGCATTTAACCCAGCTGGTGTCACACAACATGGACTAACATACACAACACTATCCCGAGTTACAAATATTGAGTCTTTGTACTTACTAACACCGTTGAAAATGAAGAATTTTAAGGTGAAAGAAGAGATAACAGCAGAGATGATGCGTCTCACGGAAAATTTGAGATGGCAATTACAAAATGATTTGCAAACAATTATATCCCAATCTGAGCTCCTCATTGCATCTTTGAACACAAGAAGCCTCAAAGCACATGCTGAAGACATACTCAATGACTATGATTTAATGCAAGTAGACATACTATGTTTGCAAGAAACGCATACCCCGACCACACAAACACACACACTACAACAACATTTCAATTGCATTTCTATGCGACACGTACATGGAATAATGATTTGCATGAAAAAACATATTTCAAATATTGAAACAATTGAATACCGAGAAAATAAGGTAGAAGCGCTGCTTGTAACCGTTACCATTCATAACCAAGAAATATCCATAGTAAACTTTTATGCAGTGCCAACTGCATCTATTTCAGATATTCTTCGTGCAATTGACAAAGCCTTGGCAGGATACACAAGCAAGAAACAACGTGCACATAATAGGTGATTTCAATATTGACATCAACAAGAAATCAGCGAACGAGACAACGCTCATTCATCATATGCGAACTCACCAAATGCACTTCATCAAGCAAAACCAAATTTCAACTTCAATACCAATTATCGACCACATATGGTCTAAAACAAATCCTCAAAGGCATTACATTGTTAGAACAGATACATATTGGAGTGACCATGATACATTATACTTTTCACTATCCAATTTCTGTTAAATCAAAATGCAAATACTACGCAATGTCAACAACACCTTGTACAATGCACTTCTCTCCACTGAAACTATACACCATGCTATAAGGTATGCAATATTAACATCCAAAAGTACAATTATAATCAATTCAATACTATTGTTTCTTCCATAACAAATTTACACTCTTTGTCCAATTATAACAACAAACTAAGTTGTTCTCATATTGCACTATATACCTTGTTGTCACAGGAGCCATGAAACGAGCCTTTGACAACATAGAAGGTCAAGAAGAAGACAAGAGCCGCCAAAAAGGTATGTACAAAACAAACTACATCAACTTTATATATGATTTCATTGACATACACTGAAATATTCTACATTCTTTGCAGGCAAGCAACATCAACTCCATCCCTCACATCCATTGATGACCTTAACACTTTCACAATTGGCAACATTTTCCAAGGCGATGTGCTCGTGGTGTATAAAACTATTGTGCAAAAAGATCAGGGAAAACAACTCCTGCGAGCAGATCTTACTGATGAGAAAGCTGAACTGACAGTTACTCTAAATGTTGCCCACAAATTTATCCCAATGCATGAAGACAAAGTTGTGGCTGGAAAAGGGATACGAATCACAAATTTCAGCATTGCGCCTAAAACCAGTTATGACCGTGGAGACTGTGATGTGATCTTACTCCTCAATGAATCCAGCACCGTAGAAAGCACTCCACCGCTTTCAATAGAATATAAATTCATTCCAAACACAACTGTCAAGCAATTGTTAAACAATACAGAGCCATATGCAGTTGGAACAATTGTTGCAATTGTAACCTCTGCTAAACAGATTGGCCTCCAACTTATCCTAGAAATTAAAGATGGGCCAACAGAAGAAGACACAACAAGGGTAAACTCCTAGTATTCCACAAACTTCATATTCTACGTGCTCTTCATTGCATAATACTAAACATTTTCTTCTCTAATTGCAGCTATACCTATTTGGAACATTTGCACCTCTATTTACAGCAATAGAGGAACAACTACAAAAACAAAAACACACATTTTATCTTGAAAAATGTTGCAAGGCGTGGTGGAAATGATAATGACAAAGCCTTGAAGACTACTCAGTCGACATTCATCATGCCCTTGAGGATGGAAAAATCACTACAAGACTTAAAAGAAATGTTAAACACAACTATTGAGGTGAGTTCTATATGAGCAATAAATAACAATTTGCAACGTCATCTTTTTATATCGTCTTTTCTTTCAAATATTCTACCTCTACATTTTCTCATTTACAATTTCTCATCATGCAGGTGCAGGGTACATTGACTATCGCCAACATCTACTCCATACCATTTGAGATCATTTGCAATAAATGTAGCTCATCACTGGAAACCTTCCAAACAATAGACAAACAACTTTTGCAATGCCGCTTCTGCCAGCAACAATGTCCTTATAGCTTCAAACACCGGCTAATTTGCAACCTCAAATCTAGCAAAAACAAAAATATCCAATGCATACTGACCGGTGAACCGCTGCAAATGTTGCTTCCTGCACTGGCAAGGGTTTCACATGAGGAATACTTTAAGAATAAGACTGCTGTCATTTATTTGCTGTGGGGATTTCAAGCAACAGGGACATTCACTCTGAACCAGACAAATGCCATTATGGGGCTCCAACTGGAAAACAACTAAGGTGACTCTTTCAACTACTCTTTGCATAACAAGTTTCATGTAATCTCCTCCACTTTCAATTTCTTGTCACTCATACTCTATTCTTGATTTTGCACAGAATAGAGAAAAGCAGCTGACATATTAGAAAAAATCTGCTACTCCAACAAACCACCCATTGTATACAGCCATAATATTTTGAACTTGGCACATACCTCTTCCAAATGTTGTCAGATTTTGAAATCACAGACTGTTGTATATGGTTTACATCCTAAATATATAATTTGCCTTTCTACATCCCACATTACAGAACTTGGTACTGTTGTATCGAATTTCAAGCTATGTAAAGGCCTCCCATATTCAGGCAAAACATTTACCAAAAAAAAATGTACTGATCACATCTGTTTTTTCCCATCTAAATTTTGGTATACATTTTTTGTCAAACTTCTCCCATTTACCACAATATATAGATTAAACAGATATTGTTTTGTGTAGAATGCTGAAAGAAAATTTCGGTTTACATTGTCAGGGTTTTACTATGGATAGATTTGTTGCTTTGAAACAGAAAAACGAAATACTTGCACTGCATTCATAATATTTCTCTTGCCACTTCAAATCTGTTGTAAATGCAAAAGCTTTTACTCTTTACAAATTATGGCTTGTGGGCTGTAATGATTATAGCATATGCACGAAATGGGTTTGTTGAATCTAGGGCTGCTATCAATGTGTTTTGCCACTTGAGCTCTATTTGGACTCTTTTCAAGATAAAGATAAAGATGTTAGCTTTAAGTCAGTTATAGAGGTCTTATTCAAACTCACCTTTTTGAACTGTTATCATAGAAATGTTTTGCTTCTATGAAAGCATGAAAATTAAGCTGGAGGGCTCATATGTGCAGCATGCCTAACATAAGATGACATCAAACTTAGTTCTGCATTATTATTAACTTAGTATTTAATATTCTTAGAGCCTTCGGGCATCCCTGCAAAGCATAGATGTTTTTTTATTTCAGAACAAGTACGGTATTTTACTATTTTGAATGTAATTCTTTTATTTCATCGTCCTTCTCCACTCAGCATGCAAACATGATCCGAACAACCCTTAAGCAAACAGGGCAGTTGACCTTCTATATGCTACTGCATTGATATCCACTCAATTTGTTTAGCTATCTTGCTATGTTTCTTTTCTGACGATTTAGTGTTCAAATTTTCTTTCCTTGGAAGCAATCACCCACTTTGAGGTTTTAAAGGCATTTCTTGCCTGCAAGTGTGTCTGTGAAAATATTAAATTGTGATGTTCTCTTTTACTTTACTCCACTTGTCCTACTGGGCTTCAACACTGGTTTTGAGTATTTAAGATCTGCTATGTAGCTCGATTATGATATCTACGTTGTTTTCACCTGAAAACTGGATGCTTCTTTTTTATATTGCTCCATTGTTATTCTCTAGCATGAGCTCAAAATTGTGCATTAATTTCTAGTTTCTCTACATTTTTTTGTATGAACTCAGCCTCCTTTTTTTGAACTCAGTCTTGTATCCTTGAGTCTAGTGGATCAAGGTCGCTCCTTTCCTGAAACGTAGAGTTGGGAATTCATAATAGAGGATCTACATTACACGTTCACTTTGTAACTTTCCATCTTATCAGTGTTTGATCTGTTGTCATTGTATTGTAAATTTTGGAAGAATATCTCTAAGGATTACAAAGAAATTTGTATTGATCTTTGAGATAACACTCGTGGATTCTATAGTTGTATTATCAATTTTTTTCATTTAGATACAAAGGACTGCATGTGCTTCTCCATAGTTTTTAAGATGATGTCATTGTTGAGTTACAGAACTTCAACAGTCTTATGTAAAATTCAAGCTCCCAAGTTGACTGTGCCTGAAACATTTGGATAAGATTTCCAACCTCATTCCACAGAATTACATTATCCAACTCATTTATCTCTCTATTTATGAATCTGGGTAGCTTCATTTAGTGATAATGTTTCGTACCCTTCCTTTCTTTTCCACCGTTGGAGATTTTCATTTTATAATGCTCTGTTAGCTCTACTATTTTATCATAGACTTTTTACAAACTGCTGACCCATAGAGCACCTGGTCTCTACATTTAGCTGAAAGTGACAAAAACTCGATCTATAATATACATATAGCTTTAATAAACACAACTAGTTTTTGTCAATTTTGGAATGGCATCATAGGCCTTTCCACATATGTAACAATATGTAGCGTTGTTTTATAGCTCTTTCCATATATTGACTATTTTTCGATCATGATTACAACATATGCACAAAATGCGTTTGTTGAAAACGACTTGGAAACTTTCACGCAAATGCAATTGACATGTGTAAAGCTAGACTCCAAAACCTTTTCCACATTACTTGCCACCTGTGTCGAACTGGGAGCTATAGAGCAGGACATAGCCATCCACCGAAGCATAATGGAAAGCGGATTTTTGTCAAAGTTTTGTAGTAGACATGTATGCAAAGTGTGATAGGATACAGAGAGTGTGATTACTGTTTCGCAAAATGCCAACCCGTTAGGCATGAAATGTCCTTGCCCATGCAATAATTATAAAAATCTCACCTATTTTATCATAGACTTTTTCCATAGTGCTGACTCATACAACTGAAAGTGACTGAAACTCGATCTATAATTTGCATATAGCTTTAATAAACACTGCTAGTTTTTGTCAATTTTGGAAACAATGCACTTGTGACAAAGTTCTCTAGTATACGTCTAGAAGTGTTATTTTGTTTTCTCTTGTACATGCTTTTAATCTTTGGTCTTTGTTACTATAGTCAAACTACCGACTCCTACCCAAACATGTAACTTGGATGGCGAGAACTCGGCTACTTTGCGACTCTTATTAAATGACCATACACTTTCAATTATACAAAATATACTACAAACAACCTAGTTATTCACTTATTAGTATTAGTATCGTTGCATGCAATATTATTGGCTTTAACTTTATTTAACTAGTGGTCATTGGCCGTGTTTGTCAACCATCGAGAAAAAAATAATAATTTTAACAAATATAAATTTAATGTTTGCAATTGTCAAAATTCTCAATTTTTAAATAAATGATATTATACAATTTATTTATATAATTTTTGATTGGTTGAAAACAATAACTTGTTTAATTATCAAAGATCAACAATTTTAACAAAGATGGTGACATCGATGCCTATCACATCTTGTTTGTACATTTATGTCACTTACATAGCATTTAAGTTTCTTGTTATCTAGTAAGGGCATCAAAATACTAATCTTTTCAAGGTTTGTCTCATAGGATCTCAGATTTGATTCTTGCAGGGGTTGAGATCTAGTCTAGATGTGCAATAGGTGAAGGGGAAAGTGCCACTAGATGTTGAGGTCGGCATGCCTATACAAATAAAGCTGTGGGAATGTAAATCACATGAGATTATTGCATGATTATAGTGCAAGATCACATGATAAATTGGAATTGAATCATGATGTGAAAATTGGAAACAAGTGCTAGAAAGTAAAGATTAAGGTTAAAGTCTAAGAGTTCACTTTTGCTCAGTGGTTTCACTTAGATTTGGTCCTTTTTTAGAAGAAATTATATTATAAAAATTTACTTATATAATTGGGTTTTTGATTCTTTGGTCCCTTTATTTTCTGTTATTCAATTCACTTGATGGTACGATCATTGGGCATCGGGTTGGCCGTCAACTTATATACTATAGAAAATGCACCCAATCATATCCAAACTACATAGGAAACACATGTATGGTCATTAAAAAGGCAAAGAAAGATGGTAGTTAGAAAAACATTTTGACATGAGTCGACAGCGAGGGGGACAACTTGGATTATTGACTTTATTCCCGATGTGCATTTTGTATATAGTTTTTCCAACATTGATTTTTGTTTCATTTTTAGTCATTCCTCGTTGTTGTTATCCTTGAATGTTGATGGGGTATGTTTGATATATAGAATTTAATATGCCAACTTCCTCAAGTGTGTTTTTAACATCCAAAGAAAGTAAAATTTATTTAGTGAATATGGTTTCATGGGTGAAAATTGAATCAAACAAACAAGAGAAATACATTGTAGAACATTTATTGAATAATTCATGGATTTGAAAAGAGACATAAAACATAAAAGTGACCTAAGAGATTAAGAAAATGTATTATTGTTCCTATAATATAGACTGTTTTGTAAGTTGGGTAGATGATCACTAGGAAAGCAAAGAGGATTTTGAAAAACAAAACAGTTGAACCTATTACATACGTAGCATTTTCTCAATCATTATAGGAGATTAAACACAATGAATGTTGGAAATTACAATGTGTTAATGAAGTTGAACAAATGCTAGTTTACCAAAGAGGAGATTGAAAAAAACACAAACTTTGAAAGCAGAATGTTCACTAGAAAAAGGATGTCACAAAAAAAAAAAATGGAAAATGATTGAATGCCTTAATCAAATATTCAATAACCAAGAAAATATAAACATCGTAGAAGGGGCAGTTGAAGGGGAACCGTCGAGTAGTTGAGGATGCCACGAAGGAAGGAAAACGCCTAGACGGTTGGTTGATTAAACATGTATTAATTTCCTAACATCCCTCACCTTAATACATTGCTTTTACAAATAGAATATTTCCAAATAGTGGACCACCCTTATTTCAAACACTATAACAAGTTTTTACACTCTTCATGTAGCCTACTCACCTTTGAGGTAGCATGCCATCTTTGGCTTCATGGTCTTGGTGACACCTTGGTTTTTCCTTGCAGAATTACCACAAACCTGGAAATGACATGAGTACATCTCTCTACTAAAACCTTCGGTGGTTTCTGGTTTCTTGTTTCTAGATTACCACAAACTCGTATGATTTTTAGTTTGTAGGTTGACCAAAACCCAAAGATGATAGGAGGTCTCAACTATACACTTCGGTGGTTTCTCAGATTTCCACAAACCCTTTACCAAGAACCAAGCACTACTTTAGTGTTTTTTCTCCTCACAATGTTATTCATTCAAGAGGTACCAAATTGGAAAAAGCTTTGCATTTTATTGAAAAACACACTACACACAACAACAACATACAAACAAAACTTTCACCATAGCAATGATGCGACCCCAATGTAAGTGACTGACGAGAGTACGGCTTTGAGGCTCATTTAACAAAAGATTCAAAACACTTCATCTCTTATGTACATTCACTAGTGAATATATTTGCAAGGCGTAAGCTTCAAAGATCGTGCACAACCACCCAATGGGTATCCTCATCAATTTAAAAAAACCTTTGTAGGAGAGCTATCAACCCAATCTTGTTTCTCCTCAAGGGTTAGACTCTTCATCATATTCTCATTGATGTGAATATCAGGCTCATACATGAAGGTAACTATTGCAGTGGGTGACCACTTTGCATGGTCCTTACTGATACCTTTTCTGGCTATGGCACAAAGTTTTAACTCTTGACCACGACAAAGCTTCACAATAATTATACCCCTTTCTCGGTGGGGTCAAAATCGCTAGCAGAGATTCAAAAGTGGCATCGACAGAGAAAGACAACCATGTTTGAAGTAACAAAACACTAGATTCAAACACCAAGCACATGTTTTAACTTTGTATGCTAGTTACCATGTAAAATAGGTCATTTGGGCACTACAATTGGTCACTCAAATCCACGCCAAAGGCAAACATGTCATGCTAACCACATCCTCCTTCCGATCACTATGTAACACCAAGATGAGGTGCCCACGATTTTTAGCCTCGATTATTTGCTGACTTCTTAACTTGATTGTTAGGATTTGACAAGGATCTTGACATATTTTGGACATGTATGGTGATTCAGGCGCATAGCGCCAATTTATCCTTGATTAACATTATGACATATTTCATTAGATGTTGTGGATACTAACATATTGCGATGTTATCTAGACCAAATTTATATATGTTGGATACTTAGTCACATGACTTAATGTTATAGATTATTCGTTTATCGATGAGTACATATGATAGCTTGGATGTACATCCTTTATATTTATCTCTATGGCTAATTCATGGTGAATTGAGTGAAATGGTGCATGTTATCAGTTATGTTTCCATATTGATGTTGTGATGGCATAGAATTCATGTTTGGACTGATTCGTTTATTGAATAGTTAGTTTACTCATGTATTAGACAAATGTGTTTAATGTGTGCATTGAGTGTGTAGGTGACAAAGTCTGGAGAATGTGGGTTTCAAGGCGTCTACAAAAATTATGCACAAATGGACCACGAGGCTAAGCCTTAACCATGTTAGCTGTATGAGGCCTTAGTATTATATTTCATTATTTTGGGCACCATGAGTGACCCTCATTTGTAATGTAGTATGTCATGTAAAATTAATCTTGTTTAGGATGTTTTATTTTGTTATGTAAACTTGGTTTGGGGACTTAATGGTCCCCACTTGCATTAAGTTTTGTGTTTGGGTAATTGTGTATTAATTAGAGAGGATTAGGGTCACATGTGAACCCTTGAGTGGGCCCCACATCCTCTACACTTGTGCCCAAATGTGCCAAACCCGAAATTGGGTTATTTATGGCATTTTAAGTGACCCCTTTTAGTTTTGGGAGTTCACTTAGCAAGAAAATAATCCCTTAGACCCTACCTAATAGGTAGGGGGCTTAATTTCAAGGCATAAAGGGATTTTCCCTCCCATTTTTCCTCTCTTTGGTCACCATCCATGTAAGATGGATTGGTATGTGTGTTTTGTAGAAAGTTGCACAATCTTGTTTTATTTTCATTTTGGGCATTTTGGGAAGGGAGTGTTAAAAGTGAATTTATCTCTTCTTCTTTTTTATTTTAGAATCTTTGACTTGGAGGGAAGAGAGGGGTGACACATGTCACCCCCTCATTGGTGAGGAAATTTATTGGCTTCTCTTCAAATTCTCCCTCATGGGGAGAAAGAGAACTTTTGGTTTTGGAGTATTTTGCTTGGTGCTTGGAGATTTTGGGAGCTAAAGTTGGAAAATCTTAGAGTGTTGGAGAGATCTTGGAGGTAGGCTCTTTGAGCTCATTTTATGTTTTATGTTATTGCTAGATCTTAGCTTGCTTATAGTTGGAATGTATGTTTCGTTGTTTGTATTGTTATTGTTTAAGTATGTTGTATTTATTTTTCTCCATCCATCATATGGCTTGATGGATGTTGGAGTTCTATGGGGGAAGAGAGAGGTATTTTCCCTCTCAAACCTCATGGCTTGATGGGCAAGCCATGTAGGTTCCTTTTACTCCCCTCATATGGTTTGAGGTGGGGAAGGTGGTTCATATGGTTTGAACCCCTTCCCCATTCTTGGAGAGGAAACCCAATGGGTTTGAAAATCCTCCCAAGAAGGATTTTGGTGAATGGGTGGAGCAATAAGGAGGGTTATGATGTATCGGAGAAATAAGGAGGTTGTGAAGAAATTTTTGTGTGCATCCTATGGTTGGACCACACTTTTGGCACCATGGATATCTCATCTTCTCTTCCCCATTTTGGAGGATGAATATGGTTTTCTCCTCCCTTCCTTCTTTGCAACATGTTGTGTTTTTCTTTGTGCATGGACTTGTCTTGTAGGTGAATATCATGTTGTTATGTCTCCCTATATCTTGTGCACGAAATGTGGAAGCTAGCTCTCTCTCCCATGGGCTTGGGGGAGGCTAGCATGTCTTCCAACCTTGAAAAGGCATGTAATGATGCCTAAAGGTTGGGTGGTTAAACAAGCCTTGTTCTCTTGGAGTTGGATTCTTGTAAAGAATTTGAAGTTGGAGCCTTAAGTTCGGGGGTTGCTGGAGTATCTTTGGTGGCATGGTATTTTAAGACTCTCTTCTTGTTTTGGAAAAAAATTAGCTTCTTGATAAGCATATGATCTTTGTAAAAATATTGAAGTGAGCTCCTTTGTAAGCCTACCATTTGGGATATATGTATAGTTCGTGGAAGCATGTGTGTTTCAAATTCGTGTTTATTCCTCTCTTTGAATATAGTTGAAAGTTGTATGTAATTTGTAAAACTTACTACTCTCCATGAGCGGAAGAGTCTTGTTGCATTAAGAAGTTATGATCTTCATTGTTGGTTTGAAAAGAAAATATATATTCAGATTTTAGTTTAAAATGTGGAATGGAGTAACTAGTATTATTTTGTTAAAATGAAAGCATTCCTTCATGAAGTAGATCTTCCCTTGCCAAAGAGCTTATTGTAATGTAGAGATCTCTCCTAGAATCGAAAGCTAGAAACTATGTGAACACGTTTTCTCCAATACAAGTGTAAAATGAAATGTTGGGATTCTTGAATGAAAGTGTAGCATTATTGAATGAAAATAAATTGTCATTCTTGAAATACATATCTTCTTGTAAATTTTTGCAACATAGCAATTGGAATAAAATCAGTTTTACTCTATTCCTTGTTAACTTAACAAAATGGCCTTATTAGAGAATCATGTGTGTTTATACCTCCCCCTCTCTAAGTTTTAAATTTGTTTCCAAACCTCTTTTATCATTTGAAAAAGCCTTGTTACATTCCTTCTTATCTCAAAATTAATTAAAACGTTTTATCATAACTAGATATTGAAAATTCTTAAGTTCCATACTTTACAAAGAAAACAAAATGAAATTTTTGTTTTGACTTGAATCAACCCTTCTTCACTTTGTAACTAATATGGATATATTAAGAATGTATCTAATATAGTTATATTTCATAATATAACTATATTATTTTTAAACATAGTTACACATTAATTATTTTGATATAAATATATATTATAAGATAATATATTGAAAATGTATTATAATTTATATTATATTATAATATATATAAAACAAATTTTAATTAATAAAACAAAAAAGGTTCATTGTTTTAAAGTTTTTGAATGTGGATGTGGGGAGGGGTTGGACTCTCCCCAACCTTGCGCCAGACCCCGACCACCACTCCAACCTCTTCCCTTTTGTTGCACATCCAACCCACCTCCCTCTCCATGCGGCTCCACACTCTGTGCAGCCATAGACACCTTCTCCTGTGCACCCACCTCCACACTGACCCCTCCTCTCCATTTCCACCACCCCCACACTCCATTTCTGTGGGTTTATTCTCCCTCCCACCTCCGTAGGCTCCTCCACCTCTACCATAATTCAAACCCCGCATTACCACCGCCTTCACCCCTCTTCACGCGCAAGCCAAGCATAAGCTGTACCATATAAAACCTACGGGTTTTAATACAAGCCTCCCTTTTGTTAAATACACATTGTTCTTCTTAATGTTAAATATAAATATATATACATATGTATTTACAAAATGGTATAATATTTATACCCACAACCAGATCTTCATCTGGTAGAAGAATAATAACCAAATAAAAGAGAAAGAAAAATAAAATTAAAACCCTAGATTCTCCCAAGAAAAAACTAATGCAAGGATGAAACCATCTTTGAGAAGAATCATCTCCAAGTAACCTGCAAATAGCACAAAAAAAAAATGAGGAAAAGAAAGAAAAGAAGATTTACATAAGGATGTTTAGGGCATCCTTATGGAAAAATTAGATCAAGGGCTAAGATCTCTTTGATCCTAGGGTCCACAATTAACCCTACTTACTTTTAGGTCATGGGTATTTTAATGTGAATGGGAAATAAAGTTTAGGAGGTGTGTGTGGGTAAATAAAAAAATGGGGAGAGCTAATTAAATTAAAAGATGTGTAGGTATTTCTATTTGTGACCTTAATAAATATTTTGTAAGTTAAACTAAGATAGTGGAAATAAATAAACATCTGAATTGGAAATTTGTTAACTAGTTAAATAAATTTGAGGAAACCGAATTTATGTGGATAAACCAGATTTGTATAAATTAATTAAATAACGTGAAATTGAGCTAGTGGATTTATTTTATAGGGTAGAATGAATTAGTGTAATATATTTTTCATTGGGGTCCAACAAAGTAATCGTATCATAGTTATTTGTTTAAAAAAAAATTACCCAAAATTTCTAGTCGTATTTTGGTGTGTTTCCCTGTGTCCCGAGGCAGGGAATTACACAAGACAATAGGTATTTGGATTTATCTTTCTTTTATTTACATTACATGTCTCCCACGAACAAGAAAGATTATGATTCCAAAACAAGTCGGGCCAAAAAGTTTTTGCTTTATGCTCCACAACTCCAATAGATTATAAACTTCCATGCCAAAAGTTGCTCCAAAATCTGGAATGATGGATTAGCACCGGGAATGAATGAGAAATGAAAAATATTTTCACATGTTGTTTGTTGCCACGTATAAGAGGTCTTCTCAAATTTTTACACACGCAAAGATGGGATATGCTATGATACCAATGAAGGAAAAAGTAAATCGAAAATGATGGAATTCCTTGATAAAATATTCAATATCCAAGCAAATATATACAACGAAGGGAGAGTTAAAAGGGAATCGTCGAGTAGTTGAGGATGCCACAAAGGCATGAAACCACCTAGGTGGTTGGTTGATTAAAAATGTATTAATTTTCTAATAGAATGCATACAAAACATAGTTACACTCACTCCAGTTAGTTATGTAAAATATATTGGTACCTAAATTTTTTCTCCTTTTCAAACCAAGCAAAGTAACACAGATTCAACAGGGAGCTTAGAGGTAGATAGATCATAAATGTATGTCATTTTGTAGCCGGGGAGAAATCTAGTTGTCCCTTTGTTACTTGGATTTGTGGAGAGATGGATAGCACCTCAAAAGGATGTGATCTTATCCTAACTATTTTAGGTTGTGCCTTTCAACCAAGGTAAGAGAACCTATTGTGTAACCTCTGTTATTTGAAAGGAGATATAGGTACCTTTATTTTGCATAAATTTTATAGAGAAGGCCTTGGGGAAAATATGATCAACACACCAAATTTGACTCTCACAAGTTGTCACTTCTAGATTATGGAGATATTCTCACAACAAGGCAAAGGTTACTAAAGACATTTGGAAACTTGATCTATTCTGCATACTTTAGTAAAAGGATTTTGGTCTAGTGTGGGTATACAAAGAAAAAATGGGGTAGTATGGGTAGGATTGATTTTTGTTAAATGAATTTTGGTGGGGGAGACAAGATGGACTTGACTCACTAGATCCTTGAGAGCTTATGCAAAATGGAAAGATTCAATCAACAAAATGCCACAAAAAGTTAAATTGTTTCCTCAGCTAGAATATGTGCTTCATTGGAGGCTCATATCAGCACTCTTTCACACAACCTGTGGGATTCTATCACAAAGGCTTGAGTCAGAGGACCCAATAAAGCACCAAGATTTAAACCAAGTCATGCCTGAGGTAAACCCAAAGGCTTATAGAGAATCTCTATCAACAAAATGAAAGAAAAGTGATTTTAAACCGTTTATCCCACTCCCAGATGAAGGCTCTTCTGAGAAATGAAATTGTAGATGCCACTAAAATATCACAAGGAATGAGACCTGTGTGATTGGACCCTATTTTGGTACAAGATTGCAATATAAACAAGAAAAACTACTCGTATGCATTCAAAGATGAAATAAATACACTTTACTCAAGATTAACACAGAATAACTCAAATTTTGATCAAATTTATCAACAAGGAAAAGTTTCAGAACAATCTCAAAGCTTGTCAATGGTTGTACACTTGCAACCACCTTGACATGATAAAATTTGACACAAAGAGAGATATACATGCTTCTTTAGATGACTTCTCAAAATGGATGGGCTCTGTCAAGCTTTTTTTGCTGGAGAAAATCAGTCCTGATCTTTCCAAAAACTCCCAACCATTTGCACAATTTTTTTGCCATTTATAACATTTCCAATAGAGGCCCTTCCTCCCAAAAGACAAAAACATTAAATACACCAGTGCTCACCATGATTCTTTCGTGATTCACTAGAATCAGATATGTAAAAATTCACTAGGTGTTGAGGGAAAATATCTTTGATTTCTTCCCACATTCAACTCCTTTCTTGGGAAAAACATGCCTCCATCCATTCGCCAACCACTTCCACCCCATATCAATCAAATCTAACCCCTTGCGTGCTCAGGAGAAGAAAAATGGAAAACCAGATTGGGCTTGAGAGTCAAACTGTTTTAATGGTGAAAGATGTCTCCAGATCTCTCCCACAAAACTCTAGATATCAAAATTAACTCACTCATGTATTTGGCATGCAGAAAATAGAAAGAAATCATGAAGACTCGCACTCCCAGAAGCTTTACAAAAAAATGGGGGAAAATCATATTTAGACACTCAACAGCCATTGATCTTTGATTTTGAATGTGGGCCATCCACGTGGAAGATGTAAAAATAGGCTCAGGGGCTTCCTTTGACCTTTTCTGACCCTTTTGAAAAAATGAAAAAAATCCATTTTTCTTCGCACCTCCGCTTCTTAAAAATGGGCCTGACATGTGTCCTGAGGTGGGTCCCAAAGGAACCACATAAAATATTCTGCCATTTGACTCTCTTTTCAAAAAAAGGAAAATTTTGCAAGTTTTCCCCGCAGCTCCACCCTTCTACTTCAAGTCTCTAATGTGGGTCCCAGTGGAACCCCGTGTCCTTTTATTCCTTTAACTCCTTTTACGTGAAAGGGAAAATTTTCACTTTTCCTCTGAAAGCCCACACCTCTGCCATTGATTGGGGAAAAACATTGACTATTTTCCATTGGGCTTGTGGGCCATTTTTGATATTTACACCTTTATGACACAAAGAGGTAAAAGTTTAAGTTACCTCCGATGGTCTGCTTCCCCGCCCCTTATGAATTTTCAAATTGCCATGTGTCACAATGGCGCACCTTGAGGCGGCCCCAAAAATTTTATACCTTGAACGAGTGTGGGCTCGCCATGTGTCCTGCTCTGGAAAAATTTGTTTAAAGGCTTGAAGCTCTATGGAGGGCACCATGTGTCAAGTCGTAAGGCAGTCTCCTTTTGGCCGTTGAAAAGTCTAAGTAAAATGCAAAGTGAGTGGAGTGCCCCACGTGTCCTCATGGCGCTTCTCTTAGATGGCACCCAAGTTGAAGACCCTGAACGAGCACGGGCTAGCCACGTGTCCCTATTCCACCAAACTGTATCCATTTGCATAAAATTTGTCTAAGTCCAGGCCAAGTAGCGGAAGCCTCCACGTGTCCTCTCGATGCTACTCCAAGGAAAATCCCAAAAGTAGATCTTCAAATGAGCATCATTCCTCCACGTGTCTTGGACTTCCCGAAAACCTTTTGAAATTTTTGTAAGTATGGGAAACCCAGTGGAAGTCTCCATTGGAACACATTTTAAAATTGAGGCTTTTTATAGTATTTGAAGTATTAAGCTGATCCGCATCCAACCAAGAGGTGCCACATTTCCTGTCGACTGAATGATGCAAATTTGACTGGGAGAAATGCCCATCAAATCAGAAACATAGAGAAACATCCATTCGAGCCAGAAAATGAGGTTTTCTTCAAGGAAAAAGAATTTAGACTGTTGTAAGGCTCAAACACAATCCTTAGGGACACATCAAATCATTTCTCCTCGATTATTTAGGGAAAAAATGACAAGGACAATAGATCTTGACTGTGGAAAATGGAGGAAATAGGAAAACATGAGTTTTGAAGGAACAGAGCATGGGAGACTCAAAATATAGAGCTTTTCCAGAGGAACAAAGGAACCATGAGACAAATATAGACCCACACATGATCTTCGACCAGGAGAAGATTAAAATGGCAACCAAGACTGACCAAACACAATACAGGGGAAGGATAAAATGACAGAGGCCATGAATTAATAAATCTTCAAGGGCACAAATGGGGCGAGACAATTCTAAGCACCAACATTGGCTCCGACTCGGGGATGGGAACTCCTGCGAGTACCAAAAGAAAAATAGTAGACCAAGTGCCAAAATATCCATTGGGTGATAGAGTCATCTTGTAAAGTAGAGAAATGAAGCCATCTCCAAAAACAAAGAAAGAAGCTAGCAAAAATAGTTCACCACAGACAGGATGAGCGAAACACAAAAATAGGACAAAAACAACAAAATATACACTATATAAGATATTTTTACTTTTATTTCGAGGAATCAATCCAAGAAATGCTTGATTCCTACCATTAATAGGAAATTCGAGTAATTCACCATCTAGATTCTTCAAGAAGAAGGTGTTTTCGCTAATCGATGTCGATGGAGTAAGGGCCCATCCACAATGAATCAAACTTGCCATGCTTTCCCTTATCCTCATGCATGTTATCCCATAATAGCACAAGATATCCAATATTGAAGGCTCTAAGAGTGAGCTTCTTGTCATACAATTTCTTTATCTTTTCTTTTAACCTTATATGCCTCTGGTGAGATGCCCTCCTCTCTTCATCAAGCTCAATAATCTGGTTGATGTGGGCATCATGAGGACTCACTTCTTGATCTTCTAGTTGTTGAATGAACTGATATGAAGATAATTTCATATGTAGGGGTAGTAGGGCCTAAGTCCCATATACCAACTCAAATGGACTCTTTCCAGTGGCTCTTTTGACAGTGATCTTATCAGCCCAGACAACAAACTTCAGTTGTTCACCCCATTTTCTCTTGTTTAACTCCAAGGTTCTTCTGATAATCTTTAGCAAATTCTTATTCTTTGGACTCAGCTTGTCCATTTCCTTAAGGATTATGATTAGAGGCATATCTCAAATTGATACCACATCCTTTACACATTACCACCAAAGGTCTAACCGTGGAACTCATGGAATTATCAGCTATGATTTTGGCTAGTACTCCAAACTTGCAAATAATATTATTTAGCACAAAATCCTTGACAACTTGGTGTGTAGCCTTCTTGGTGGGGATTGATTCCACCCACTTGGTAAAGTAATCAGGTGACTAAAAGAATTCAATTATGGCCAACACATGAAGGGTCCGAAATCTCACCAATGAAGTCCATTCCACATTGCCTAAATGGGGATTCAATTGACATAGGTTGCAAAGGTAGGGAGCCTGAAGCTTTCATTATTCTAGATAAATGATGGCAACTCTCACATCTTCCGACCAAGATGGTTACATCTTTGAAAAGAGTTTTCACCAATAACTAGCCCTTAGGATCTTATGTGATGTGACTCTCTTGCAAGCAAAATTTCCCCCACAAAATCCTCCATGGAGATTAGTAATTATTTTGGGGACTTCATCTTCAAAGATGATGCATCTTAAGAGGACTCCTTCAGGGGTTCTTCCATGCCAACCCAAAATTAGTAATAACATATTTCTGGGAAGCCAACTTAAGAGCTCTTTTCTAGTTCTTATTCAAATGCTCAAGGCAATTTAAGTGTCTGAGATAGAACATTACATCCTTGTACCACTCAAAATTTATCAATTTTTCAAAAACAACTACCCTTTCCTCTTCAACCTCATTTACCTCAATGGTCTGCAAGTTTCTCTCAGCCATAAGCTTAGCTAACCCCAAACCTCTCACCAACTTCGTGGTTTGGATGTCCATATCATACTCTTGCAACTTGTTCACCCATCTACATCTTCTACTTGAGACTTCCATCTCTGACAAGATGTCTTTTACCATGGTATGGGGAACATAAGCAACAACTTTTGAACTTAAAATATAAGGTTTGAAAACCTTTGTTTCTTTGACCAAGGAAAATGTTTGCTTTTCCATGATGGTGTATTTTAATTCTACCCCTTGCAGTGCCTTACTGAAAAGGCAATTGGCCTCTCATCCCCTTCATTATCCTTCTACAACAAGACATAAGCAATAGTGTTTTCTGAAGCAAAGGAAAACAACTGGAAAGGTTTATTATAATCTAGGGTTGCTAAAACATGGGCATGCTTCAATGCCTCTTTGATTCCATTGAAATCCTGGATGGCAGCCTCCTCCCATTTGATGATCTGATGCTTCTTCAACATGGAAGTGATTGGGATAGTCAACTCAGCAACATTTGATATAAACCTTCTAATGAAGTTTACCCACCCGAAGAAGGACTGAGTTCATTTTTTAGTTCTTGGAATTGGGACCTTGCTAATGGCCTCCACTCTTTTGGATAAATCATCACTCCTTCTTATGACACAATGTGACCAAGCAATTTGGTCTTCTGCACTCCAAAATGGAATTTCTTTGGATTGAGTGAGATGCCATATTCCGTACATCTAACCAACATCTTCTCTAAGTGCAACAAGTGGTCACTTCTTTTTCTTGAAAACACAGTTACATCATCTTGGTAAATAGCAATAAAGTCATTGATGTAACTAGAAAAAGCAACATCCATTGCTCTTTGAAAAGTGGCTCCAAAATTCATCAGACCAAATAGTGTCCTCACATATACATATGTTCTCCATGGAGTAGTGAAGGCTATCCCGATCCTTTCTAATTCTTTTACCATGACTTGATTATAACCAAGGAGCCATATAAAGTAGAAAGAAACTCAGAATCGGTCACCAACTACAACATGTGCTCCATGTTAGGTTAAGGATAGTTTTTCTTCATTGAGGCCTTGTTTAGATTCCCTGAAGTCCACACACAACATGATGTCACCATTCTTCTTTCTTACTGGTACTAGGTTGGCAACCCAAGAAGAATACCTTCGGGCTAGATAATTCCTCCATCCCTTAGATTATTCAACTCCTCTTGCATTTTGAGAGATAACAGAGGATTAATTGGCCTCTACTTCTGCCTAAAGGGTTTTGCAATGGGCTCTAAGGGAATCTCATGCTAGAACAGGTCTTCTCTATATGCTTTGATCTCAGAATAGGTCCAAGCCATGCAATCTTGGTATTTATTTAACAATTAGATGTATGACTACTTTTCATCTTTCTTTGAGACTACTACCTAACTCAATCTTCCTTGGTTTCTCCTTCATGCCAAGGTCATGCTCCTCAATATCCCTCGAGGGTGACATATGCCTATTAATAATGCGATCAACATTATCAAAATTTGATTCAAGAGCAACCAATTGTCTAGGAATGGTGTTGGTCTTTAATTTGGATGATGCCTTTGCCAAATAAGGTTTCCTTCCCCTCTATTATATAGACCATTAGATCTCAATCAATGTTTTGATCAAGTAAAATCTCCATCATTTTGTGAGAACCTTCGACTGAGCCTCATCATAAAAAACCTGCCAATGTTTTATATTGTCAAGGATAGAGGGTCTTGTCACTACCTCCACCTCATATTCACAATAATGGGATGTTGTAGAACTGTCGAACCGAGACCCCAACACTGCAAACTTGTCTACCAAGTCATTGAACCTCCTGTCATGATGCACAATGTTAAAGGAGTCAAACATCTCAATGAATTCCCAAACTGCATGCTTGTATTGTTTCAGTCATTGATTCTTTGTGGCATACAATTTTCTGACTTGCTTGACAACTAAATTTGAGTCTCCTTTGACAATGATGTCCCTGATGCCATACTTCCAAGAAATTATTAAACCTAACAATAGTGCCTTATACTCAACAATGTTGTTAGTACACTCAAAGTAATCTTAAAGGAAAACAAAAACCTTTCCTGGCTTGGAGAAATTAGGACAGCACCGGCACCATTTCCAAATTTGGAGCAAGATCCATCAAACAATAGACTCAAGGAGAGATTGCTTACTCAGTACACTTACACTCCTCAATCTTGTGCTCTTTTCCCTCATAAAATCCCACAAAGTTATCAACATCAACATTTGTATATAATACTTCATAGGAGGCATTTTTGGGATCCTCAATAAGGTGCAACAATTTCTTCTCCCCATATAACCTAACAAGGCTGCCCTAAACTGGGATGGTGGCATAAGACATGTCCATTTAGACACTACCACCAACACTTTCAACCCACTTTCTTGATAGCAACATACCCCACTTGGTTGGGCAATCAAGTATGAAAACATCAAGTTTTAAATTTTTACTGGTGGGTAGGTGTAAGCTGCACCACCAAACCCTTCACACATCCCACTATTGGTACCTCTCTGGATTCCATGGTAGAACACTTCCCATATGTCATTGTTACTTTAATATGAATTCAGCTCATTCATGACCTCCAAAGGCATGACATTACATGATGCCTCGAGTCAACATACGGTTGTGGAGCAGCCTATCCTTGATGATCAGAGTGGTGAATAATGGATCCACATTCAGTTGAGAGTCTACCAAAGATGTCCCCAAATAAACCTCAGGTGGTTCAGGTAGCTCTTTTGATGTTGATGGTGTCTTAGACTCTTCAATGGCTAGAGGATTCTCCATAATGTTCACATTTCTCCCCAAGGCAATCCTCTCTTCATTCAATCCCAAGTATTCAAATGCTCTCTTTTTGTGCTCAGGAATCCTAAGAAACTCAACAATTGGGACAAAGACTTTGATTTGACTTAAAACTTGGGCAATATCATACGGGACATTCTTGGGCAAGGTAGTATTGGAAGGAAAGCTGATACATTCATTGGGTGGCACAAGATTCTTGATAGCTTGAGCATAAGGAGGGGTATGATTTTTGCTTGGAAATGCAGGGATTTTGGCAGATGGATCTTTCCTAGGAGCCTCTTTAGGAATGTTAGAAAATAAGGGAGCTTTTTTCTTGGCCTGAGGCCCTACCCCTTTGACATCCTTACTTCTTGTGTTATATTCCTTCTCTTGAGCCATGACGAATTCACTAATAATTTCTGTCCTCCTCAGATGGGATTCCTCCATCATACTTTTTTTTATCAATAAAGCCCTTAAATATTCAAATTCATTATTGGGCTATTCAAAAGCTTATACACTATCTAATTCTAAATTATGAGAGGGAGGGGGAGTATGTACTCTATGAATGTAGTCCCAAAAAGTGGCAGCAGTTATGGCACTTATCACCTCAATTGAGGTTGCCCTTTGTTGTGAGTTAGTGGAGCATCCCATCATGCAAACATCATCATCATTCAAACATCATCATCATTATCATCAGATTCATCTTATTCTTGTTGATATTCTTCACATGGAGCATGGGGCATGAAACATATGTCACACCAATCAATGACTTCTATCTCTTCCACCACAGCAACTCTGGCAGCCAAAGGATTAGGTACCATTCTACTTTCTCTACCTTGAGGCTACCTATTCCCAAATCCAACAGCTCCCTTGCCTCTGTCATCAGATCTTTGGTGATTTGTGAACTGTCTCAACTCTATTTCTTGTGTTATCCTTATGAACTCTGTCCAACTCCTTTCTCAGCTTAAGCTATATTATAGGAGATCTCCTTGACAGCCCTTGCCAAAGTTTTCACCACTTCTTCCAAATCAGTAGCCTTGCTTGTCTGAGGTTTTTCTGGGTTAACCAACTTCACACCTTCCCTCTTAGGAGGTTTTCCTATTGCCTTGATATTATTATCTATTTGTAGGGCCATAGTGAATGCTTTCCTCAAGTTGGTAGGGTTCTTGTCCCTCAAGTAGTAAGTAGCCTTTTTATCAAACATGACTCATCACATGGCCTTATCCTAATAGGCAATCTCCTCAAGGTCTTATTGAACCTTGTATTGAATTCATGTACTGAATCATTGTGATTATTCTTGATGTTTTCAAATTATGATAGAAGAAACCTAGGGTCAGTCCTATCACCATATTGTAATCTGAATGCATTTCTCATTTCAGCCCAAGAATCAATAGAGTTATTTGGCAATGCTTTATACCAGTCCCTTGTATCCTCCTCTAGAGTGTGAACAAAAAATTTGATGTATACATCTTCATTCTCAATCTCAAAATCTTCCATCATATTGAGGAAGATATTTAGATGTTGATCACCAGTAATAGCATTGTTTCTTTAGAAGTTTGGAAGTTTGTTCCTCACATCTTGAGGCACTGCATTTGGATAACCAACCATCCCCACAAAATTTATAGGTCCAAAAGTGTTTACAACAAAAGGGGGTCTAGGTTGAGCCATATTGATTCGAGTAGGTGATCCTAGAGGGGTGAAAAATTGATGAGGGGCAAAGGGTCCTTGGAACACAGGAGTGTAGTTTTCAAAATGGAGATCCCCAAAGGCCTTGCTTCTTAGAAATCCCTATCTACTTCAGAAAAGATACGTGCATAATGTGAAGTAATCTCTCAAAATCAAATGAAGGTCTCTCTCCACCTAGAGAATTCAGTTCCACAAATAGGCTACGATTCGAGTCACTTGAATGGTAGTCTTCAATGATAGGCCGTTCACTTTCATCAATGGAGATCCTTCTTCTTGTCTGCTAATCTCCAATAGCTCTCTAGGATTTTCTTCCTTCTAATTCTACTTTTCCTAGCTCTAGAAATAATGTCCTAGTAGTATCCCTAGCGAAGAAAGATCTTCTTCCCTCCAGCTTTACAAATATTAATAACAGATATGAATTTGATAGAGTTTTAAGACACTGGTACTTTTTAAGAATCAGATCAACAGGGAGTTGCCACTAAGGAATTTCACCTTAGTTGTGCAGATGCACTAAATATGATGTTAAGGTCTATCAATGCAAGAAATTGGAAATGGAAAGTTTCTAACCTTTCTTCACCCAAATTTATCAAATGAAATCCATAGTGCACTAAGTGTGGGAACTGAAATAATTACACACAACACTTGGAGCATACAAGAAGTGTTTTACCATGTTCTTGATCTTGAACTGAAAGTCCATAGAAATGGCACCACAAGTGCTCATACCCAAATTTGTTCTCCTTTTCAAACCAAGTAGCAACACATATTCAACAGGGAGCTTAGAGGCAGATAGATCATAAATGTATGTCATTTTATAGCTAGGGAGAAATCTATTTGTCCCTTTGTTAATTGGATTTGTGGAGAGATGGATATCACATCAAAAGGACGTGATCTTATCCTAACTATTTTAGGTTGTTCCTTTCAACTAAGGTAAGAGAACCTATGGTGTAACCTATGTTATTTAAAAGGAGATACATGTACCTTTCTTTTGCATAAATTTTATAGAGAAGGCCTTGGGGAAAATATGATCAACACACCAAATTTGACTCTCATGAGTTGTCACTTCTAGATTATGGAGATATTCTCACAAAAAGGAAAAGGTTACTAAAGACATTTGGAAACCTGATCTATTCTACATACTTTAGTAAAAGGATTTTGGTCTAGTGTGGGTATACAAAGCAAAAACAAGGGTAGTATGGGTAGGATTAGTTGTTGTTAAATGAATTTTGGTGGGGGAGACAGGGTGGACTTGACTCACCAGATCCTTGAGAGCTTATACCAAATGGAAAGATTCAATCAACAAAATGCCACAAAAATTTAAATTGTTTCCTCAACTAGAATATATGCTTCAATGGAGGCCAGATCAACACTCTTTCACACAACCTGTGGGATTCTGTCATGAAGGCTCAAGTTAGAGGACCCAATAAAGCACCAAGATTTAAACCAAGTCACACCTGAGGTACACCCAGAGGCTTACAGAGAATCTCTATCAAAAAAATGAAAGAAAAGTGATTTTAAACTGTTTATCCCACTCCCAGATGAAGGCCCTTCGAGAAATGAAATTGTAGATGCCACTAAACTATCACAAGGATTGAGACCTATGTGATTGGACCCTATTTTGGTACAAGATTGCAATATAAACAAGAAAAACTACTTGTATGCATTCAGAGATGAAATAAATACACTTTACTCAAGATTAACACATAATAACTCAAAGTTTGATCAAATTTATCAGCAAGGGAAAGTTTCCAGAACAATATCAAATCTTTTCAATGGTTGTACACTTGCAACCACCTTGACATGATAAAATTTGACACAAAGAGAGATATACAGGCTTCTTTAGATGACTTCTCAAAATGGATGGGCTCTGTCAAGCTTTTTTTGTTGGAGAAAATCAGTCCTGATCTTTCCAAAACTCCCAACCATTTGCACAAAAATTTGTGCCATTTATAACATTTCCAACAGAGCCCATTCCTCCCAAAAAAAGACAATTTTTAAATGCACTAGTGCTCACCATGATTCTTTCGTGATTCATAGAATCAGATCTGTAAAAAGTCACTAGGTGCTCGAGGGAAAATCTCTTCGATTTATTCCTGCATTCAACTCCTTTCTCGAGAAAAACATGCCTCCATCCATTCACCAACCACTTCTACCCCATATCAATCAAATCTGGCCCCTTGCATGCTTAGGAGAAGAAAAACAGAAAACCATATCGAGCTTGAGAGTCAGAATGTTTTAATGGCAAAAGATGTCTCAGATCTCTCCCACCAAACTCTAGATATCAAAATTAACTCGCTCCTCTGTTTGGCGTGTAGAAAATAGAAATAAATCATGAATACTTGCACTCCCAAGAGCTTTACAAAAAAAGGGGGAAATTAGATTTAGACACTCAACAGTCATTGATCTTTGATTTTAAATGTGGGTCATCCACATGGAAGATGCAAAAACAAGTTCAGGGGATTCCTTTGACCTTTTGTGACCCTTTTGAAAATACATAAATATTTCCCATTTCGCTCCGCACCTCTGCTTCTGAAAAATAGGCCTAACATGTGTCCTGAGGTGGGTGCCAAAGGAACCGCAAAAAAAATTCTGCCATTTGACTCTATTTTGGAAAAAAGGAAAAATTTCCAAGTTTTCCCCGCAGCTCCGCCCTTCAGCTTCAAGTCCCTAATGTGGGTCCTAGCGGAACCCGGGTACTTTTATGCCTTTAACTCCTTTTCCCTCAAAGGTAATATTTTCACTTTTCCTCTGAAAGCCCGCACCTCCACTGTTGATCAAGTAAAAACATTGACTATTTCCCATTGGGCTTGAGGCCCATTTTTGATATTTTAACCTTTATGAAGCAAAGATTAAAAAAGTTTAAGTTGCCTCGATGGTCTACTTCCCGCCCCTTATGACTTTTTAAATTACCACGTGTCACAATGGCGCACCTTGAGCCAGCCCCAAAAATTTTATACCTTGAAAGAGCACGGGCTCGCCACGTGTCTGCTTCGACAAAATTTGTTTGAACACTTGAAGCTCGTGGAGAGCACCACGTGTCAAGCTCCGAGGAAGTCTCATTTTTAACGTTGAAAAGTCTAAGTAAAATACAAAGTGAGAAGAGTGCTCCATGTGTCCTCATGGTGCTTCTCTTAGATGGCACCCAAGTTGAAGACCTTGAACGAATGCGAGCTCACCACGTGTCCCTGTTCGCCAAACTATATGCATTTGCATAAAAATTTCTAAGTCTAGGCCAAGCAACAAAAGCCTCCACATGTCCTCCCTGTGCTACTCTAAGGAAAATCCCAAAAGAAGATCTTCAAATGAGCGTTGTTCCTCCATATGTCCTGGACAACCTGAAAACCTTTTGAAATTTGTGTAAGTATGGGAAACCCAACAGAAGTCTCCACGTGGACACATTTTAAAGTTGAGGATTTTTATAGGATTTTTGAAGTATTAAGTTTATCTGCATCCAACTAAGAGGTGACACATTTCCCTGTCAATTGAATGATGTAAATTTGACTCAGAGAAATGCCCGTTAAACCATAAAACACAAAGAAATGTCCATTCAAGCTAGACAATCAGGTTTTCTTCAAGGAAAAAGAATTTAGATTGTTGCAAGGCTCAAACACGATCCTTAGGGACACATAAACTCATTTCTCCTTAAGTATTTATGGAAAAAATAGAAAGGACAGTAGATCTTGAATGTGGAAATTTGAGGAAATGGGAAAACACGAGTTTTGAAGGAACAGAGCACGAGAGACTCAAAATACAAATATTTTCTAGAGGAACAAAGGAACCATGAGACAAATACGGACCCACACATGATATTTGACCTAGGAGCAGATTAAAATGGCAACAAAGACTCGGCCAAACACAATACCAAGAAGGATAAAATGACAGAGGCCGTGATTCAATAAATCTTAAGGGGCACAAATGGGGTGAGACAATTACGAGCACCAATAGAATATTTCCCCATCAACGTAGGTTATTAAACATGATGATTGTTAGAAATCACAGCATGTTTATGAAGCTATGTAGATGTTATTGAACCAAAGAGGAGATTGAAAAACACACCAACTCTGAAATAAACATTCACTATAAAAAGGTTGGATATTAAAGAAAGTTACATTCACTCCAATTAAGTGTGTAGAATTTTTCTCCATAAATGCAAAAGATTAAATATGATGACTATTGGAAGTTATAGTTTTTTTATGAAGTGAGTAGATGCTTTAGTGAACCGAAGTGGAGATTGGAAAATACACCATCAAACAAAAGCTTCATTGGGGAAAGCTTAGATATAAACAAGAGTTGCGATCAATGAAAATGAGGCATGCATAAATTTTCTCCATCGATGTAGGAGATTAAAAAACAATGATGATTCAAAATGACAATGTGTTTATGAAGCTGAGTAGATGCTAGTGAACTAAAGAGGAGATTGATAAACAGGCCAACTCTAAAAGAGAACATTCATCGAGAAAGATTGGATACATAATGAATTCTAATCACTCCAATTAGGTATGTAGAAGGTATCTTCATATATGAATGAGATTAAACATGGTAACTATTGGAAATTGAAATGTGTTTATGAAACCGAGTAGTACTAGTGAACTGAATATGAGATTGAAAAACACACAAATTTTGAAACATAGCATTCACTGGAGAAAGGAAGAATACAAAATAGAGTTACACTCGGTCAAATTAAGATTATGTATAATATTTATACATTAATCTACGATATTAAACATGATGAATGTTGGAAAATACAATTTTTATAAAGCTAAACAAATGCTAGTGAACCGAAGAGAAAATTGAAAAATTAACACGAACCACAAACAGAACATTCATTGGAGAAAAGTTAGTTTCTTGATTTTGTTGAAAGACACTACGCAAGTTTCTTGGCTGATCCAAGAGAGTAATCATAGCACCAATAGGAAAACACATAGTATTATTGAATCGAAGAAACCAAATTGAAGAAGAAATTAAAAAATTAGCAAATTTTGAACCATACTATATTAGTAAACTCAAATGTAATATTTTAATTGTTATGAATCTTTTTCCATCATTTGAACATGTATGGGTCTAATATCATATTTTATTTTTCAACTTGTACACATTCTCAAATGCTTGCATATTGATCAAATTGTTCTTGTTAATGTTTTTCATTATGCACACTACTCATATCATGTTATCTTTGCTAGGATGGGAAGAAAAATAAATGGGAGAGCATGTGAAGTATCCCCATCTAATAAGGTGGTGATGGACAAATGCCTTTTAATAGAGAACAAATGAAATGAAGTCGATTAGAGATGGAGGTAGAATGGACCTTTGTGTAGTGATTTTGGATGATAGAGTTGAGGTCTTTGTAAAAGGTGAAGATGTTCTTGAAGTGTTGAGAATAAATTCAACTAGACCACTCATAGGATCAATGAAACATTGGATTACACTAGGCATAAAACTAAGTCATATTCCTAGCATGTTGAAAACAATACAATCTAAATAGATTATGCTCCAATGGCTTCTAACTCACCTTGTTCTATCCCTAACTCTAGCCAAGATGACCATGGCAATGGAAGAATCGAGGAAAATCATGTTGCAAAATAGTTCGAGAAAGGAAACGGGATCCCTGCAACATGAATCGGTGGAAATATTGGTGGTGGCGGAGCTTGAAACAAAGTGCTTGAAAATAATAAGGCAGCCGCTGATAAGCTACCTAGAAAAAATGCAACCAAGTCCCCTATGTATGTTACACATCGATCTAATGGTGGGAAATAAATAAGGGCCAACCATGGGAGCAATAAGGGCAGATCTGGATTAAATCCCTCTCTAACATAACTATTTCTTGAAAGATTTGTGGTGGTGATGTTGGGGTCTTTGGTTCCTATAGGGAGATCCACTCATTTACGCATGCTAACAATACGGTGGAAGAAAATAAGATGCCTGAAATCCCTTTCACTAAGGTTTCATCCCCTGCTACAATGGTAAAAGTTTTGGACCATCGCTCATTTAGGCAGGTTTTTCAAAAGAAGCCAAAGCTTACTACCATGAGATTTTTTGAGAGCAACCAATGTGCAACCTTTGGAGATGAAGTCCTTGAAATTGAATGATTCTATCAAGATCATGCCTTGATTTTCAGATTCTTTGGAATCTAGACTAGCTTACTTGTCTTACATGAATGGATCTCAAGCATTGGATTCTACTTCTAGTAGGAAGCTTAGATCTCTACCCCTCTCGTTAATGGAATTTTTATTGTTTCTTTTGAATCCATATCTAATAAGGATAGCATTTCCAAACAACTTTATGCCTACCAAAAAAATACCTTATTCTAAAACCTAGGTTCCCATCATTCAACCCTCTCTCTTGAATATTTCTCCTGCAAACCAATCTGGATCAAATGACCACACCTACCTCTCCAATTTTGGGATTAAAATTGTCGACGGCCATAGGAAACACCTTGGGAAACATCATTAACATCGACACCCAAAACTTGAATTCACACATACAACCTATGCAAGAATTCTTGTGGATTTTGAACTTCGAAGGATCTTCTAGTTCACATTGAGCTAAAGGTGCAACATAAAAATTGGACTCGACCTTTGGATTACTAGGGGCTGCCTTTTAGATGTAGGATATGTTTCTCTTAGGTATTGTTATCTCTTGAAAGTGCACCCTGTATAGAGATGGCTGTAGGTGTTCTAAGCTTGCAAAATTGATCTCTCTCTTTTGTAGATACAATGGAAACACCTCAGGTCTATGGGTATACCTATTTTGAGGTGATTCTCCGATATCAAGGATGGTTCCTTATTGATGTATCCTAAACTGATTTATGGGGTTCAAGGGTAAAAGATGATTGTAAAAAATGAATTAAAACTAAGGTGATACACCAAATTTGTATGAGGGCTTTGACTGAGTATATGCACAACTAATATGTGAAAGGATTCTTGATGCACGAACCAACAATTTTCTGCAAAATATTAAGGGTAAACACTTGATGTATTGAGGGAAAGTATCACAACAATACTACTAAGCTAAACATACACATTAACATCATGCAAAAATTACTGAATTTGTAATAGGGTAAGATAATTAACCAGGGAATTTGCATTCACAAGACTAATAGAAACATACAAAAGACTGCAAATAATTGGAAAGGCAGAAAAACTTCACATTCAGAAGGCAAAACTTGCAAAAATTGCTTCAGTACTCCTATATCCAAAAATTCCTCTTTGTGCTTTGCCAAAGCACACAATATATAGCAAAATATTTTTCCCCACCCTTCCTAAAAATAGACTAAGGCTTGTACTCACCCATGCATCCTATTTTTATCCTTTATTTAATAATAGATAAAGGAATAAAAATAGAACATGCAATTACAAATAGGCATTAATAGCCTTAATTACATTACAGTCAAACTGAAGTTGATTGTTCTATTTTTAAGAAAATAAAGGTGAATAATTTGCTAATAATAAGCTTGCTTGTTGGACAAGTCTCTTTCCTTGTGCATGTGAATTCATCTTCTTGTCTGTTCTGTCCTCTTGTGAAGGCATGCAAAAATTAACTCCTTGTTTGTGAGAAAAATAATTACAATACTTGCAATATTTACAAAAATAACCATCCACACATCCATTTGATGGGGACCACCTCCATGCTCAGATTCTGATGTTGACATTCCTTGTCTAAGTGGTCACATGGGTGACATACTATAGATCATCTTCAACTCTCTTGACCATGGGGACCACCTTTGCACTTGATCACTGATCTCCATTTGGTTTGGCCACCTTTGTGGACTTAGCAATTTATAAGGTCAACCACCTTTGATTAGTATACATGCCATACTACAATACTTAACCACCTTTGATTATATTGCATGGTATATTTTGTCAACTTTTGCATATTGGATAATATTTGGTTAAAATTCACCTTTTCGGTGATCATAGTTGGCATGATTTGGTCGGCACTTGGCATTATTTGGAGCATATAGTTTAAGACCTTAGAAAGGTTAGAAGGCAATGATTTTTGATTGATTACGTGGGTTGGCCCCCTCTCCACGGTGATTTGACCCTTTGCAACTTGTCGGTGGCATTTGCAACTATGGTTGAATTAGGTATTTGTTGCAGACCGTCGATCTCTGTCCTTGATGAATTCGGTGTTGTTGATATGAAACTGTAGTTAGGGTTTTAAACCCTGCAATTAATTTAGTCGGTGGTAACTGACCATGATGGTTTGCATTGAGTGTGGAGCTCGATCTTCAGCCTTTGATCTTCGTACCTGTTGAATTCAAACCATTTGATAACTAACTCCAGGTGAGTTAGGTTAAGATATGGTTTATTGGGTTAGTTAAAATGTTTGAGCTCCATCATTTTGGTCATTTCTTTCTTACTCATAGAGAGCGGTGAATCCTTGGAAAATTTTGGCTCTCCACCATTGTTGATCTCTGAAACTCAGTTCTATGGTGTTCTTGGTCTTTGTGAGTTTGATACTTGGTCGCTCTTTCTGAGAGTTCTAGAAGTGTTCGTATATTTGCATTTTCTGAGTTCTGTGTGAGCTCTTTAGAGGATTCCGCCATTGTTTGAAGCTTTCAAACTCGCTTGTTGTGGGTTCTACCTCCATTGTCATGATCTCTCTGTTTATAGTATTTCTTGGAGGTTTTGCAAGCTCATTTCTTGATACTACTCGATGCGGTCACCATTTTTGAGTTTGATCTCGCCCCTTCTTTCTGTACAAGATACTAGCTCAGTTTCTGTTTTCTACCTTCTACAAAGCTATGTGAGTTTCTTGGTTCTGGAGATCTTCATGTTTTTTTCCCTTGGCTGCCACTTTCGTGAACTTGAAGCTCGATTATGTAGCTATCACATTGTTTGACAAGGGAAAGGTAAGTCTTGAATTCCTTGGATATTACTGTTACTTTGTCATCGCCACTTTGTTCTTCGAGAAATACTGATGATCCATTATTTCTTTGCATTTTCTATGTGATTTCGTGGCTCGGCCTTGGTCATTTCGAGTTGAACCTCATTCTGAGCTTGATCTTATTTCTCTGAACTTGATGACTTCTTGAGGGTTTACTCAGCTTCAATACCAGTAAGTACTTGTTCTTACTCTAATTTTGATACCCATTAATGGGTTTTATGATTAAAGTTGGAAACTGTAATTTCCTTTCTTGGATCTGTAACTTGAAACTGATTTCATAGTAGTTTAGAGTTAACTATCTCTGCCATTTTCTTATACGAAGTGGGTTTGCTTCCTGATAATGTATTGCATCGAAACCGTATTACATAATGAATGCCATGATTTTCTGAAGTTTGTTGAGGGCATTCGAGTTTGACTTCTCTTACTCGTAATGTTTTAGTGATTCTGTAAAACTATGGAAAGCTTTCTAGGTCTGCGTTATCCTTGTACTTTGACTTCTCTGATTTTTTTGAATTGGTGACTGTAGTTGTTTGTTGAGACCTGAGTTCTATAGTGTTCTTGAGATTTTATGCATATAACAAATAAGAAAGTACGTCATGAACATTTCCTTTAGGCCCTCTGTAACTTCTTTGTTTGCTTATTGTAGTTGTGATTATTTTTTTGGAGATTTAGCAACATGCACTTCTTCTTGATTGTATGTCATCATTACTTTGATTTCAAAGCTCCACTTCTAAGGAGTGTCCTGAAAGACTGTTACGTTGTGAACTCATTGTCATTTTCTTAGCTTGAAGTTCTAGTCTATATGAGTCTTCATCTGGGTACAACATAGTACTACTAGAAGGTTAACAAACTCTGATTTTCATGTTTTGAGCATAAAATTCTGAAGTTATGTATTTATTTTATTGTTGAAACCCCTCAAAAATCTCAAAATCTGAATTTAAATGTTAGCTTGCAGCCTCCTTCAGTAGTGTTGAGTCTGTTATTGACCTCTGCCTCTTCTCTGTGTGGGATGGTTGTGGATGCTTGGCTTCTTTTGCTTTTCGAACTCTATTATTCTGTAACTTGATATGGGATTCTCTACTCAAGGATAGATGAAGAATGAATGTTTCACTTTGCTTATCCTTGACAGTCTGAAATACTGCTTTCTTTAGATACAGAAACAAAGTTCTGAGTTTGATAAAAACGTAAAATGAAAAGTCTGAAACTTGCATTCTTTTGTATTTCTTCAGTTCACCTTTTGAAATGATCCTTTATAACCTGTAGTTGCATACTTTGATTCTGAAGATGATTTTGTCACTTTGTTGGAATACTGTAATCTTGTTTCTTTTACTTAGATGCTTTATTTCCTTGATAGTAGTATTTCTAGCATGCTAGAAAATTTGAAATGTTGATTTTTCATGGCGAAGCCTTGTCAAAAAATTTTCCAAAATTCTCTCTTCCTTCCCTTTTCAGCTATAGTAATTGTATTTTCTGATTCAAAATATAGAATGTAACACTTTTCTATTGAAGCTGATTTGGTAGTTGGAAATTGAAACATAATAACTGTTATCTTGATCATGGCATGCTTTTCTACTTTTCTGTATCACTTACTTGATTTACATAGTTCTTTTAAAGCATGTAGTAGTTAAAAATAACATGATGAAAATTCGTAAATGTCCATTTTACATGGTGAAGCCATATCAAAATTTTCCCATAATCTTCTTTTTCATTCTATTTCAATTGTAACCCTTTCTTTCAGTTAACTTAGCTTCTTGAAATATGATTCTTCTTCTTTAGTTGTGAACTGAAACATGTACTTCTATTTGCCAATCTCTCTTCTACTACTGTAACTTCTTCCATTTAGGAAAGTTGCTGAAACTTGAGTTGCATTCTTCCTTTATTCCAGCATGTAATTAAGACTTATCTATTTTATGCCATAGGATAGGAGTCATTGAAATCTACAATCTGTGTTTATAGTGAAAGACTTGATTTATTTCTTCTTGGCTGCAACCTGTACCTGCACACTTAAGAAAACAGTTAGAAAATATTTAGGCTTTTTGGCCTCTCTTATGTCCATGGTTTTCTTCTTTTCTTCTCTCTCCTTCTTTCTGAGTGAGTAAAACATGTATGTAGTTTGATCTTCAAGTAAACTATATCTCTGTTGTTAAGAGATTCATATGCATAAATTAGGATAGTATAGGAATATGGATTGATCCCTGAGCTCGTAACTAATAGTTCTCTCTTTCTTTCTTTTTAGGTACAAAGTGATCTCAGCAATGAAGATGAAGAAGAAACAAAGCTGGAAATGGAGATGTCTCAATGAAGAAGAAAACCCCAAAGGAAATGATGGGTTCACTCATACTCCTTTATTTTCTCTTTCATGCATGTGTACCTCTTATTTTAGTAGTTGTACTTTACCTTTTCAGTTACATCCCATGGCTTTTGTTGGGACATTTGAAATTCCTTATGAATAAAACATTGAATTCTGAAAATGAGTTGTGTATTTCTTTCTACATTTCAGCTTTCTATATGGATTGTATGATGAACTAAACAACTCAAGTAATATAATTGAATGTCTTAAACATGAAGGAAAGAACATTAAGAAAACCTATAACATCCAGTAATTAGCTTTGATTTATGCAATCTGCATTTATGTTTGTTGTTCCAAAACTTAGCATTTCACCTATTCTATGATTGAATGTCTTTATCAAGACAACACAACTATCCTTCGGGGCCTTGTGTTCTTTTGTTGAAGATAGTCATGAAATTATAGACTATGTGATCTGTTACATTTTGTAACAATGCACATAGCTACATATTTCATGTAATCATTTGACTAATTTAGCAGTAACAACATTATCTAAAAAATCTCCCCTAGATTAGGTATACTTCACAACACTATCCATTGTAATGAAGTTTCGAGTTGCCCATTTTTGCACAAGTGTAAAAACTGTTAACATTTATGGAGATCCTACAGGGAAAGCTACTGCTAGATTATAGACCAATGTCTTTCTCTTTTCCATTGGGCATGAAGTACAAACATGTAACCAAAATCTACCTTACCGAAGGTCCAACCCTTCCAAAACAAACTAAAACTGGGAAAGGATCTGGAAAACCAAATCAAGTGCACGAATGCACTTATTGAATTGAAAAACATTGCAATGTGCAAAAATTGCACTTATTGAAGGGAAAATCCTACTCCAACAATCACTATAATATTTTCAATAATAGTGATTGAGAAACATACCATTCACGGTAATGAGAGTTTCCTCTCCATTCAGCTTTGAAAGCTAAAAAGAATTGTGTTCCTTGCAAGCCAAAATCATGTAAGGACCACTCCAAATTGTATCAAACTTTGTGTGTCTTCCCGGGTTTAGACGATCGGCATCCCACTAATATCTCTGTTAGTGCAAAATCACAAGCACCCCCAAATTTGTGATTGGATCTATTTTTCTAAGGTAGACTCATCTAGTGTGATTACATAACATTGAACTTTCCCAAGGTGTGGGACCTTGCAAAAGTGGGAAAGATCTCCAGATTAAAGGTTGGTTCCTTATTCCTCTATTCAGGTGTGTGCATGGGAGCTTGCAGAGGGCTTATCTCTATACCTAGTCTAAAACTTTCCAAGGAGACAGGGGTAAAAGGAGTGCAAGAAATAAGAAATGACTAAACTACCAGGTGATGCACCAAAGGAATGATGAACACTTATTTTTCCAATAGACACAAACCAACAAATGTAAACAATAAACAAGCACATATAGCCAAATATGTAATGGAAGACCAGATGAAAGAAAAAGAGACAAGGAAGGATCTAAAGTTGATCACACATGTGTTTTATTGCTCGTATATTGATACAATCCATTATAAAGTAGTCGGGAGGTAGAAAGTGTAAATGCAATTTTGATAGAAGGCACGAACCCCACAAATCCTATTACTATAAGGAGAAGGAGTTTTCAAAACAAATAATGTCCAACACTCTACGATGAATCTTGCCTCGTATTTATAGACTCACCTTGAAAGAAAGAGAGAGAGAGAGAGAGAGAGAGAAGTAGGAAAATCAAGTTGAAAATTAACCAATTTTGTTAATGCCCTTGATGAAATCTGCCCCAAAATCCTCCTTTAGATTGCATCAATCCTTGGTTCGGACACCTTGAAGGAAGAGGCAAAGGAAAAACAAATCAAATCTGATCCGGTTGTTGAGGCAAGAAGATCCTAAATTGAAATCCTAAAGACGTTCCTCCATTTTCCCTTACCTAACCTCCTTAAAAATAAAGTATCGAGACCTCCATGGTGTGGGCAATGCCAAGATCTTTCCAATGGAGTCGGACTCGCAATATTTTGATTTTGAGTCCTGAGTCGAAATACATGCCCCTTTGAAGTTTATATCAAGTCCGTATAAATGGGTGGGAAAAAAATTTGAAAAATGGGTCCCCCTTTTGGATTGGGAAATGTGGTAGTTAGGTTGGAACAAAATAAAGGCTCTCCAGTCCACAATTTATCTTTTCGCCCTTTTGTGCAAAACTCAAAAAACTTGTAGCCCCAAAGCTCCACCTAGACAAGTGGCTCTGTTTGGTTGGTTAGGAAATGTGCTTCCATCTTTACCCTTGTGCCTTTTGACAAAAGGCAAATTTTCAAATTTTCCTCTGACTCCTTGCTTTGGCTTTGACTCGAGGCCTAAATGCTAACTTTTTCCTTAGGAGGGTTACGGACCATTTTACAACTTTTATCCTTTTGAGATAGTAAGGGGAAAAAATCAAAATTTTCCCGATGGATTGCTTTCCCAGGGGACATATGGCATTTTGGTGCTCGTTTGGAAACCTTCTCTCTATTTAACCCTTGAATCAACGCCATTAAGACACTTGGTAGCCTTCTTCACAACCGGCTGGCCCATGCATTGAATATTTAACTAACTCTACCCCCTTTGGAATAACACGTGGAGGCACCGCGCTTTCTTGAAAACCCAACCTAAAGTCTTCCTTTGGAGGAGTGTTAGTTTAACACTTGTTGACCTCTACTAATCTATAGAATTTTTAACGGTCCCTCTTACCTTTTTAGATTTTGGGCTACGTGGCGAGCTCATGCTCATTTGGGCCTCCACCTTAAGACCAACTCTTAGAGATGTGCCATTAAGACACTTGGCAGCCTCCGCTTACACTTTTATACTTAGCCAATTTTGAGGCCCGCCTTGTCCACCTTTTGACTCTATTTTGACCATTTGCTACATGGAGGGTGACGTAAGTTGTAGTCTATGCCCTAGATTTTCCTCCTATTTTTGCGCTGGTGACACAGCACTTCCTTTTTAGTTGAATACTTTTCAACGCCCCACAATTTCTTGGGGTTTTGGATGCATGGAAGCTTGGCGCAAGTTTGGGCCCCTTTTTGGATTCACCTTTGGAGAAGCGTCGTTAAGACACGTGGCTCCTTCCATAACCTCCTCCATACTTAGTCATTTTTGGACCTTTCCCGAACTATTTTCGAGCCCAAAAACTTTGAATCCTTGCTGTTTTTCCCATTCTCAATCCTAGCCTCTCTTGCATCGTCCCTTCTTCTCTGACCCTGCAATTCCATTGTTGAGTCTACTTGTAACTTGCAGAATGAATTTAAGACACGAAATAGCTTGACAAAGTCATTTCTTCTTGCATAGGGTCATTTAATTTTCTCAACCCCACCACTTCATCATTGAGTCCCTCTGTGACTTTTTCACAAGATCTAAATGAGATTTCTCAGGTTATTTCTATGCGGGGTTGTGGGAGATCCCATATTTTTCCATTTGGGGAACGAAATATGGATAACATCTCCTTCATTGAAGATTCTAAATTTAGCTTTCTTATCAAAAGTATTCTTCATCTATTTCTGATTATTTTCCATATTCAAATGAGCTTGATCTCTTAGCTCTTGTAATTCCATTAACTCTACATAATGAACCTGCAATGGTTCATTCTCAAGAAGATCCATTTGGTGCAGCAAATCTAATGCATGTAACTCAACTGAAATAGGCATTCTTACTTCTTTTCCATACACAAGTTTGTATGGTTAATTGCCAACTGGTCTTTTAGGAGTCACTCTGTTAGCCCAAAGTGTTGAATTCAACATCAGATGCCAAGCTCTTTGATTATCTTTGGGTGTTCTTCTGATGATCCTTATAAAGTTCTTGTTAGTACTTTTAGCCAAGCCATTACCTTGTGGGTAATAGTTAGATGAAGAACTTAATTAAATTCCATGGTTGACAACCCAATCTATTATCTTCGCACCAAGAAATGCTAAAGTATTATCGATATGAAAGTTGTGGGAACACCAAATCTACAAACTATGCCTTCATAAAAGGATAGTATCAAAGTTTCATTAGTATCTTTCAAGGCTATTGCTTTAGTCCATCGTGTAAAATAATTTGTAGTAGTTAATATCAACTTATGTCCTTATGACGAAGGAGGGTTTATCATGTTAATAAAGTCAAGACCCCACTACATAAAACATTGATCAATTGAAATAGGCTATAAAAGTAGTGAAGCTAAATGTTCTTTTCAAAAAAGAAAGCACATTTTGTACAATTTCTGATCCATTCAAAACAGTTCCTGAATATTCTAGGCCAATAATAACAAACTTTCATGATTTTTAAGGATGTGTTACGTGCTGAGAAGTGACCTCCTGCAGGTCCTTCATGGAATTCTAATAGTAATTTCTGAATTTTATCATAGTCAACACATCGCAACAAGATTCCATTTATATCTCTTTTGAACAACACACTATCAACAAAGATATAGGGGACAACTTGTAATCTGAAATATCTTCGTTTATTCTTGTCCATACCTTCCGGATAGGTGCCATGCTATAAATAGTTAACCAAATCAGTCATCCATCTTGATTCTGAGTTTCTTGAGCAAGTTTAGGTTGCTGATTTTCTGGTTGAACCATAATGTCTGATTGCTGATACACAATTTCAGCATGTTGTTTTGAATCTTCTAGTTTCACAGCTTGTTATTTTTCCATATCAACAATTAAATTCTCACACAAACCTTTTCCTCAAACTGTCTTAGCAACCCGGATATCAACATCATATTCCATAACTTTAGTTATCCAACCTGCTCTTTTCTCATTCAATTCTTTATTTAACAAGAAAGCTTTCACACTTGGATGAGAAACAAGAACATGAATTTTATTGTTTGAAAGCATGTACTTGAAATTATTTAGCCCTCTGACTACGAAAGTACTTGTTTTTTTAAGAAATGTGTACCTTGTTTCATAATCATGCAAGCTTTGTCTAAAGAAATCAATTGGTTGCTCAATATTTTCATCATTAACCTAAGTTAATATAGTTGAGATTGTTTCAGCTCCTGCAAGTGCATACATTGTAAAATATTTATCAAAATTTGGATTTACAAGAGTAGGAGCTTGAGAGATGGCTATTTTGATTGCTTCAAACCCTTCTCTCCCTTTGTTGGTCCAAGAGAAATTTTTCTCTTTTTTTAACATAGTTGTCAATGGTTTAACCAATGCTACAAAATCTAGAACAAATCTTCTAACAAAGTTTATTTTACTAAGAAAACTCGTAATGCATTCTTATGATAAGGAAATGATAACTGTGATATGGCTTCGATTCTGAAAGGATCAATTGCTAATCCTTTCTTAGAAACAATATGACCAAGTAGTTTACCTTGATGTACTGAAAAGATAGACTTTTTGGGATTCAAAGATATTCCAAATTACCTGCATAACTGAAAAGTCTACCTTAGATGTGTTAGATGTTCATCAGAATCTTTCAAAAATACAATAACATCATCTAAATAAATAAGGATGCATTTATTTAACAAGTTGCGAAAAGCCATGTCCATTGCATGTTGAAACATTGCACCAACATTTGAAAGACCAAAAGGCATTCTTTTGTAAGCATAAGTACCCCACTTGGTGGTAAAAGTTGTTTTGTACCTATCTTCTTCTCGAACTAAAATCTGATTGTATCCGCTATAACTGTCTAGAAGAGATAGTCTATTTGAACCAGAAATTGTTCTCAAAATCTGATCCATATTTGGAAGTGGGTAGTGATCTTTTAATGAAGCTTTATTAAGATATCTGAAATCCACACATAATCTGATTTCTCCATTCTTCTTCCTAACAGGAACAAGATTTGCTACCCAACTTGAATGCTTAATTGGAAAGATAATACCTGATTCAATCAACTTGGATAATTCTTTCCTCATTAGAGGCTCTATTTTGGGATTTACATGCCTCTATTTTTGCCTAACTGGTTTAGAATTTGGCTGTAATTCAATAGTATCTTTGGCTAAAATGGGATCAAACCCTTTCAGGTCTTGGTATCTCCAAGAGAAAACATCTTTAAATTCTTTGCAAAGATCAATAAATGACTATTTTTCAGCTGAGGAACATACCTTTCCAAGAAACAAATTTTTCCCTTCATCAACTGAAATCTCTTCATAGTTATCAGCATGTGTTGACATCTTTGTTTTGTCTTTTCTTAACTGATCATCAGTGCTGAAAATGTCTTCTAATGTGACTAGACCTCGAGGCAACTTATTTTTTTAATTGAACAATCTGATCACCGTATAAATGTTGTAATTTATCCTTGTTTCTGTAGATAATTCACTTCTTCTACGCAAAACCTTGTGATTTGATCATCATTTTCAAAAACCTACCAATTCAAGTCATTATCAGGTATAGAAGGCCTAACAATTAGCTTAATATGAGGCTGAATTTTTCTATTCTCTATCTGTTCCAACACTTCAAAACTAGCACCAACTGCTGCAAGTCTGTCTGCATGCTTATTTTCAGTTCTAGGAATGGACTGAATATTAATAACATCAAAATATTCCATTAAGTCTGAAACTCTATGTCTATAAGACTTCATTAATGGATTCTTACAAACATTAAAATTATTTACTTGATTGATAACCAACTTAGAATCACCAAAGATTTGTAATGTGTTGATACCTCTCTTTCTGGCCCAAAGTAAGCCATGAATTAATTTTTCATATTTAGCTACATTACAAGTGCATGAAAATTGGAGACTCAAAGCTAAGAAATACCTTTCATTTATTAGGGAAGTGAACATCAAACATGATCCATGTCCTTTCTTGTTCTTAGCTCCATGAAAATGAAGCTTCGAAATCCCTTTTGTTGAATTTTCTATTTTGGACAACAAGGGGAGTGCTCTGTTTTCTTCATGCAAACAATACACACCCAACAAATGTTCTTCAATGCCTTAAAAGGATCTAAAGCATGTTCTTCAACCGTATTTTCATCTATAAACATATTATAAACACCATCTAATGCTGAAACATGAGCTACATCATCAAAATCAGACTGATCTAAAGCTGAATAATTAGCCACTACATTTGAAGAGTGAGGATCAATGTGAAATATGGCCAATGGTTCTGAATTGATAGTAACTTTGGTGCCATAACATGTAGTGAAAAATAAGGACCAATCAAGAGAGATAACCTCCTATTTTTGCTATGAAATCTCTAGATAAGCATAATGCAAAGTAAGGAGGTAAATCTACAACAGTGACATCTTGCAGAATAGAAATGTTTGGGAAAGCATGCAATGTTACCTCCAGATTTCTGATTACACCAACTGTATTAGTTGCAGTTCCATCAAGCTGTAAGACACTCTTTTCTGTAGGCTCATACTACAAGCCCAATTTTTCTACAATTTCTTTTGGCATAACTATGCTGCTTGCACCGCTGTCCACCATGTAGTTATGAACTAGATGTTCTCCAATAATCAATGATAAATAAAATGGTGGTGGCTTCTTGATATCATGAGCATTTAAAACATTCTGAACCATCCACTTAACTTCTTTGATGTGGTCTTATTTGAACGTTCCAAGGACCATGTCTACTTTCTAAACTTCCTTTTCTGTTGTTTTAGAAGAAATATGTAGCTTAGCTAGTTCATGAGAAAGTAAATATTGTTGTCCTAGAATACTTAGAGCATCCCACATTGAGATGTTAACATTATGCTTTTTCATTACATCAACAATGTTAAAAGAAGCAACAGTTTTAGAGACAGATTCAATTGTTTTAGCATAGGCCTTAGCAAAAATTGATTATGCTTCAGTTGCTTTTGATATCTGAGGTATAAACAATCTTCTTGGGTCAGGTTGTAGCTATTTTTGTTGTCCTTTATCAACTGAAACACTTGCTTTTTTCTTCGCCGCAAAGCTAAAAAACCAAATGAAATGATCATCACGTTCAAGTTACCTTTACCATACCAAATCGAGAGGAGAGTCAACAAAACCCTAACCAAGGGTCAAACATCAATGATCAAACTTCAACCGAGTACGAAGATCAAGGGCCAAGGATCGAGCTCGAGGCTCAAAGCAATTAACCACAGTTAATCCCCACCGACTACATTCAATGAGGGCCAAAACCCTAACTACAGGTCAGAGATCGACGGTATGTGATCAGACAGGACACAAAATCAATGGCCTGAAACCATTGCAACTTTCAAAGCAAACTCAACCAAAGTTGATGCCACCGACAAAGCATATGAAAGGGGTGAGTCATCGTGCAAAGGGGGCCAGCCCCATGATTAAAACAAAATCATTGCCTTATGACCTTTCTAAGGTCTTAAACTATATGTTCCAATAATCAAAAGGGGCCGACCAAATCATACCAACTATGATCACCGAAAAGGTGAATTTTAACCAAATATTATCCAATAATTAAAAGGGGGTAGAACTATAGTATGACATGTGTAATGTAAAATGGTCACCCCTTTTATATTTGTTAAGTCCACAAAGGTGGCCAAACCTGGTAAAGTGAAGATGGTCCCCACTTCAAGGAGCTAGAGTTGATTTAGAGTGTCACTCATGTGACCATTTTGAAGGAGATGTCAATATCAGAACATGTGCACATGGCAGGTGGTCCCCACAAGATGTTTATACTTTGTAAAATATTACAATAATGTAATTAATTTTGCTCACTCATAGGGAGTTGATTTTTGCATGCTTCACAAGAAGACAAAATAGAGAAGGATACAAAAGTTACATGCCCATGGAGAGAGACTTGCCTAGTAAGCAATCTTATTTTTAACAAATTATTCACCCTTCTTTTCTTAAAAATAGAATAGTCAACTTCGGTTTGACTGTATTGTAAGTAAGGCTAATAATGCCTATTTGTAATTTCATGCTCTATTTTTATTCCTTTATAAGGATAAAAATAAGATGCATGGGTGAGTACAAGCCTTAGGCTATTTTTAGAGGGAAAATTTCATTTTGCTATATATTGTGTGCCTTTACAAAGCACGGGAGGACGTTTTGGATATAGAGTCTTGAAGAAATTTTTTCTAGTTTTTCCTTATGAGTGTGAAGTATTTTCGCCTTACCAATTATTTGCAGTCTTGTGTATGTTTCTATTTGTCTTGTGAATGCGAATTCCCTGATTAATCATCTTACCCTGTTGTAAACTCAGTAATTTCTACATGATATTAATGTGCATGTTCAGCTTAGAAGTATTGTTGTGATACTCTCCCTCAATACCATCTAAGTGTTTTGTCCTTGATATTCGCGAGAAGAACTTGTGGTTCATGCATCAAAATATTTTCACATATCAATTTTGCATATACTCAGTCAAATCCCTCATACAAATTTGGTGTATCACCTTAGTTTTAATTACTTTACAGTCATCTTTTACCCTTAAACCCTAGAAGCAGTTTAGGATACATCAATAAGGAACCAACCTTGATACTAGAGACTCACCTCAAAATAGGTATACCCACAGACCTGAGGTGTTTCCATTGTATCTACGAAAGAGAGAGATCAAATTCTACAAGCTTAGACAACTGCAACCATCTCTCTACAGGGTGCACTTTCAAGAGATAACACAACCTTTGTAAGCTATAAATCTGCATCACACTTCATTTGGATCTCATCCTCCTTTTTATTTAAAATGAATCCATCCTCTTTTGATAAGATTGTAAGTTGTGTGAGTATGGTTCCATTGTGCACACTACATTCAAAATATGTAGATTTTTATCATCTTCCAACTGCTTTTGATCTTCTACAAAAACAACATGTACCTTTTGCTTGGGTTATTTCTCTAACTCTGGAATATAATCAAACTGAAACCTAGAAACCCATTCTTGCATGCTCTATAGAAAATATAGCTTTTTTTTTTTCGGTTGGTTGCCTCTCCTAGATAATTTTTTGATTTCCTCCTTCATGAATTAGTAATATGGATGGAGGAGAAGGAGTGGGTTGAATTTCAACTTGAATTGGAAAATTTTAAACAAAGGATTGGGGTACAAGGTCTCGTACTTCAAACAACAAGTAGAGAACAAAAACTTGGAAACATATATTTTCTTTTGGTACATGACTAAGTAGAATTTGCAACATCTGGATAATTCAAAAACTAGTGAATGGGCTGCATTGGCTAACAAGTAGGGTCTATAGGCATTGGATTCTAATAGGGAAGGTAAGTGGGAACATCCTATTTATAGGGTTCATCAATCTACTACTGTCATTCTCTAATGTTGGTGATTTCTTAATTTGTTCCTTGATAGCTAAATATTACTACTTCAAACTATTAAACTTGATTCTAAGATCTTCTTGTTGTGCATAATCAACATAACCCTCTTTATAATCTTGATCTTAAACATCATAACCCTCATATTGATAATCATATTGATTTGCAGGGTTTGGGTTATAAGGGTAATTATTTTCGTAGGGGTCATAATACTGAACTGATGGAGAATATGGGTAAACAGGTTGTGAATTTGATTTTTAATACTTTTGAGAATGAGGATTCATGATTGCATGACCTCATAAGGTATGAAAATATGGGAAAATAGGTTTGTTGCTCGAAAAACAACTGATAACACCAAAATAATAGATCAAATTTTCTTGAAAAAATACGAAAAGTTCAGGTGAAGAATTTGATGATGAAAAACACTGCACTATTCTGAAATCAGATTCTGATTCGTCGGATGAGTTCTTATTTGAATCTTCAATTGTCAGAAACACATCAAAATTAGCTCTCTTCCTCATCCCACTCGGCGTGCCAAAAACTGTTATCTCAAAAGTGTACCTTGATTGAGGGATAAAAATAGTGGTTCTAAGCTTGCTTTATTCCTCACTTCTATAGATACTGATGGAAACACCACAAATTTATGGGTATACCTATTATTGAGGAGAGTCTCAAGTATTAGCATCAGTTCCTTATTGATGGATCCTAAATCTCTTTTTTGGGGTTTTTTCTAGTTTTAAGGGTAAAAGATAGTTGTAAATGAAATTGAAATGGGGTGATACAAAAAATTAATTGAGGGATTTGACTGAGGATATGAACAATAAAATTTAGAACAAATCATAGATGCATGAACCAATAGGTTTTCAGCTTCATCCTAAGGCAAAAACTTGTGTGTTGGGGGAATAAATCACAACAACACATCATCTAACATGTACACTAAGACTATATAGAATATACCAAATTTGCAGTAAGGTAAGAAATTACATCATAAGAGATAATCGAAAGATACATACCACTAGAAATAATTAGAATGACAATAACTGGTTCTCATTCAAGGAAAAACTGGCAAAAAAATTCTTCAGCACTCTTACATCCAAAAGTCCTCTTTGTGCCTTGCTAATGCACACAATATATAACAAAAATAATTCACCCAACCCTCCTAAAAATAGAATTTAGTTTGTCTTGGCATGTGCATGTTATTCTTAGCCCCATCATGAATAAATAAAGGAATAAAAAATAGACATGTTGTTTACAATGAGGCAATAATAGCCTTAGTTCCAAAAATACACTCAGTCAAAGTGTAGTTGACTGCTCTAATTATGAAATAATAAATTTGGGTGAATAAATTAGCTAATAATAGCTCTTTATTGATGTTCAAGTCTCCTCCAATGTGCATGTGACTTAGTCTTCTTTCTGTTAAATAATCATTCTTAATCCCTGATATGAAACTTGTATATTCACCCACTTGCAAGGGAAATTTTGTTTTCTTCTTTGTTTTGTCCTTTTGTGAAGGCATGCAGAAATGCATTCTGTGCAAAAAGATAATGATTTTGATCTCCAATACTTAGAAAAATTATTCAACCTTTTCCCTGTGGGGACCACCTGTCCATGTGCACATGCTGAAAATAAGATCCTCCTCTCCCTTATACGAAGTTCCTTTGGCAAGATTAAGGTATATTTTGCAAAAGTTAAGGTAATCATTAGAAATTTATTTGACTTGGGCATATAATATAATTTGAGTAATAATCAAGTTGGTTTATTAGGTGCCTTCTTCATTTTACCTTGGAACTTATACTTTATCATCGAACCACTTTAAAATCATCATTGCATATATAATATTATGTTGGAGCTCTTTTGTATACTTTGTGGCATCATATATGTTATGGACCTTAATAAGGTAAATGCAATGATTTTGAGTTATTTAGGATCGACCCCCTCCCACGATGACTAACCCTTCATTTTTCGGTGGACACTTTGACTATGGTTTGGATTTCAGTTTGTGTTGGACTTGGTAACTTGATCTAAGCCATTGGTTTTGTACCTTGGCTAATCCCCACCATTCAATTTCCATACCATGATAACCTAGGTTGTTGAGTTGGATTTTGCATCTTTGAATGTTGGATCTTGTTCTGTTGATTTGTGTCGTTGATCATAAACTCACCCAAGGAGTTAGGAAAAAATGGTTGAGTTGGGTTTAGTAAAATACTCGAAACCATAGTCATTTGCTTCATTTGTACTTGAAAATTTGGGGCGAAGCGTTGGCTAGTTTTTTGCATGATCATCATGTATGTGTTCTCTTGATCTCGATTTCCTACATTTTTAAGTCTCTAAGAAGTTCTTTAAGTGCAGAAATTTGGCCCCTCTGTCATTTTTCTCTTATTTCTAGCTCTATGGAGGATTTTTTATTGTGTCCACCATTGTGTTCTTGTTCTGACATTTTAAGTTTTATGTCCACCTCTAGCAAGGGTTTTATTTCATCTTCAAGTTCAGTTTCATTCCCATGGCTGCCATGTACGAGCTTTTGGAGATCTGAGAAGATGAATCTATATATGAATCCATTCAAACTCTGCGTGTATTTTTGCACCATACCCAAAACTGGGTTTATTCATTTTTGAATCTGTTTGGAAAAAAATGTTGAGATTTTATCTTTAAATGCATGTAGGGTTTGAGTCATTTTCTTTAATGAGCTTAGTTTTCTCTGTTACCCTAACATGTGGTGATGGTTGTTTGTAGCACTTATAACTGAAAACTATGATTTGCTTCTTTCCTCATGTGAGTTGCATTCCTCCATTGATGCTTGATTATTACTCACTTAAATTGCATAACTCTTAAGAATCTAAATTGTGTACTACAAGTTGATTACCTAGAGATTCTTTTCTATACAAGTATTGTTTGCATTACCTGTATGGTCTTGATTTTGTATGCAAGGACTTGTATTCCTCCAGATATGTTTTGCACTTGAGCTATATTTCACTTGTTCAATGTTGACATTGTCAGTCAATACAATGTTATATAGTTTTTGGATCTCATTCTTTTGCTTTGTAGACACAAATGGAAGATCATTCATCCTTTGGTATATCTTTTGAATCATTGACTAAAATAAATTGTAACCTTTGTGGTCCTTCTTATAGTTGCAACTTAATTGTTCCAAATTCTCTCCTTATTGATTTCAATTGTATCCATGAAGCTTGATGGAATTTTTTTCCATAGTTGTATTATGTTCATGATTAATGAATTCTTGTTCAAAATTAATCAAAATATTGTTGTTCTATAAAATCTGATTTCTCGATGTTCTCTTGTGTATTGTATACCCCGAAAATCGTACTTGGAAAAAGTGTATAAAAGTAGTTCCAAAATCATTGTTAATCAATGTTTTGATTTACTTTAAAAATGAAAAAAATTGTTATAACATTCCACATGTACTTGATCATTTGTTTGATTTCTTGGCTATACTTGCAAAATTATTTTCTTCGTTGATTTTGGATGTTATTCTGTACTATCATCTTGATTCTTAAAATGTGATTTTAATGTCGTTGTCCCTACTATAATTCAAAAATACAGTTGTAAACAATCCTTGATCTATTAAATTATAATACTTTGTACTTCTTTATTTGGTCTGCTTACTTTCAATGCAAACTTCCTTTAAATCTTTAGGTTGTTGTACGGATGTTCTTCTGTAAATTATACTTTTATAATTTATACCTTTTACTTGATAATATTTGTAATGGGAGTAACTTTGAAGATGAAAAATGCAATTTGTTTTGTCCTTTGGTTATAAAAAGCAATAAAACTTCTTATATGATCATTGTGGATGTATCTGAGTTCTTCTAGATTGTTGTGAATGCCTTTAAAATATTTATAAGCTTTCAAAATGTACCCAAGTGCACTTCTAATATGCATCTGGTTTGTATCTTGTAAATTACTCCTTGATCATGGGCTTTGACTTTGGTTGTACTTGATCACTCATCAATACTTTAATTTTTGAAAGCAGATCTATTTTTAAAATACAACCGTTTGTATTGTCCTTTTTATTTGCTATATGTACCTACACATTTAAATAAAGTAGTTAGAAAATAATAGGCCTTTTGGTCTCTCTTTTTCCCATAGTGACATTCTTTTCTTTCTTTTATGTCTATCATGATTGTTGTGAATTCCATGAGCTTCTGCAAGATACTAATTTCTCAGTTCTCGTTCTATTATTTGATGTACCTTATTCTTTTTTATCTTAAATGGTCCATTTTCTTGAAACTAGATAGCACATGAGTACAAATTAAACCCTGAGCTTAAAACTGATGTTTTTCCCTTTTATATCCTTTTAGGTATATGATGAGGTGGATGATGCAAAAGATAAATATGGAGCTAGAACTAAAATAATGAAGACTGGGAGAAAACCCAAGGAAATGATGGGTTTCTTCTATACTCCTTTGCTTTTAGTTTCATGTACATGTATCATTTATTTTGATAATCATAAGTTACATCCCACGACTTGTGTGGGAGACATTGAATTTCCTCATGAATAAATGATATTATTTATATAATTGAGTTGTGTACTTCCTTTTACTTTCATCTTTTATGATATGTAATGATTGTATAATGAATTAAACAAATCAATAACATACTTAATAACACTTAATCAGAGGAAATGATAAAATTGGAAGTACTTGTAATTTAAATGAATTCTTACCCATGCAAACAACCACTATGTTTGTTGTTTTTAAGTCGAAATCCTTAGATATGCAACTATTTCCGCCTTCCTCAAGGTCGTGCTTTAGTTATTTGGAGCTTTTTTGTAACTTTGATGAAGGTGAACATGGAATAACAACATACTTGCGGTGTAACATTCTGAATAAAGACACATAACTACATTTTGCTTTGTTTATCAACTTACTACAACTTAAAACCTTTAAGAAAATTTATGTCTTCCCCTTAGTTAGGTTCATCTCATTGAGGCCTTCCATATGAAAAACAAAGTTTCGAGTTTCCATTTTTGCATCGCATTGCATAAAATGTCAACAAGTACTTCATTTATTATCTTGATTCCTATATCGCACATTTAAAAGAAATAGTTAGAAAATAGTGAGGCCATGTACCTTTCTTTTCATATTGATTTCTTCTTTTGACATGATTAAGAAGATGATTATTCTACTCTTTAATTATTTCGCACTCTCTCGATTTTCAAGTTCCTTTTAAGAAAGTCCATTTGTTTAAAGATGTGAGTACAATAGGAATGAAAATCCAGAGCTCTAACATTTGTTTCTTCTCTTTCAAGTAGGAAACAACGGATGATAAGGATGAAGAAGAGGAGCAAGTTAGGACAATGGAAGCCAACTGCAGGAAACTCCATCTCGCACATGCAATGATGGATTTTCCTTTCTCTTTTATTCATAACTTTACACACATGTAATTTATTTTAATGTACTTGATTTTAGAGTTATTCCCATGGCTTGTGTGGGTCCATTATACTTTCAAATTATGAAATAAATGAAAACCTCTTAATGTGATGAGTTGTAATTACTTCCTTTTGCATTACTTTTCATTAACATGGTGTTAAATGAATTCTTTGCAACTCATACACACTAGGAATTTTTCACTTAATCATAATTAATGAACTCAAAGTAACTTAATAAAACTGAACTGTGAATAAAAGATAAGTAGAAACCTACTTCAACCTCTGAAAAGGATTGTCCCTATGCAAGTAATGGGTTATCTACCTTTGATATTTTCTTTCTTTCCATTCTGTGTCAGGGTCATGCATCAGTTCCTGAGGGGCTGATGCAAGATCATGACAGAGATGTCAATTAGAAGGACACTTTAGATGGAAATTTGACTTTTTAAAACTAACAAAACAATAGTTCATGCCTTTTTCCTTTCACTTAGGACCCTTAAACCAATCCCGTCAATATGAGAAATGAATCTTGAAGTTGACCTCTCGCACGGGTGCGAGAAATGTGAACATGGGGGAAAATGAGCCCGAATTTTCAGTCTAACTATGCTTATGAGTGTGTGCTTGAAGTTCTTGGTGAACATGATGAGAAAGAGGAAGGGAAAAATTTGTATCTTAATAATAATGAAAAAACAAATAGGAATCAAGCATCTCGGGAAGAAGGGATAGAGGATAAACAAAAGAATACATTCAAGACTCTGCAAGATAAAGAAGAGGAAAATTAGGGAATCAATCCTATAATAGTTCCAAGAAAGACAAAAATTGATCCACAAGATGAAAGAGTGAATATTTCATATGCTAGGTATGCGAGTATGGTAATAATCTAAGAAAACAAATTTGCAGACCTTGAAGGGACAAGAACTCAAGGAAAAATAATATATCTACATGAAGATGGTGGCAAGAAGAACTTGAAGATTTTACCTTCAAAAAAAAGAGCATGATGGTAATGATATGACAATAAGTCAATATGAGGTAGAAAAAGAGATGATCATGAAGGGCCTATTCGAGCACAAGACCAAAAAAAGAGGTTAAAGATTCTATAAACAATTTCTCATGGTTGTTGACACTATAAGGTAGGAAGGTTAAGAATAAATAGAAAGAAAATATGAGAATTTTGAAACAAATATAGTATATAACATAGTTTGAGCAAGAAAATAGTGGATTAAAGGGCACTATGTAGCCTCAAACCACAATTTTGGTATGTTGCATCAGCAACAACTATACTAAAACATAATTTGGGATGAAAATAAACTAATATGAAGATGAGGCAAGCAGAAAGATGTCTCAATCCAAGATGAAGAAGGAGATGAAAATATCTTATTTTCAAGAAAGACATGACAACTAAAATGTTTGCAAACTAGCTTTATTTTCTAGTGTTTGTTTATAGGTATTGAGCAAGTGTTGATTTAATTTTATCGTTCGATTAAAATTAATGAGTTATCTACTAAAGAAAGTACACAACTCAGAAATGATTAAGAGTTTATGTTAGCTTGGATGTGATGTAATGGATACGGGCGCTGAAGTGATCGATCCTCACTGCTGCAAGCTTGATAAACCTGTAACTCAAAGACACTCGAGGAAATTTATTAGATAAGATATGGGGATTTCCGATAAAGAAGATCCAATAATCTTTTGACTTCCTTGGTGGATATCAACCCCCATTTGTTTAGATAAAGTGAAATAAAAAGGGCAAGAGAATGCAAAATTAGAAGTATTAATGAATCTAAAAATGAGAAATTGATCTAAAGCTAGTTAGATTACAAAAGCGTGAATTAAGTATTATTTGGTGGCGAAGACCTAGACTATGCACAAGCAGGTCGATAGAACCTAGGAGGATGGATCCAAACTTGTATATGAAATATGCAAACTTTCGAGGTTTGATAGTGATCTAGAAATTGATGAAGGCATGTAACTATTGTAAAAGGATATGTAGAAGAGAACCAAAGCTAGAAATATCTATAAGATAGGAGAAAATAATAGTACTTGGGAAGAGTGGATTAGGAATTAGGACCCGTTCGATGATGACCAAGGTGAAATGATGGCAATTAGGATGCAAATGGGATGATTTTGATGCAACAAAGGACTAGATGGTGATTAATCAAGATGAGACGAGATACATAACTTATGTAGAAGTTGGAGATGGATCTTGAGATGGAAAACACAGTTATAGAGAGATGAGTTGAAAATGACTCAAATTTGGATGATGGCGAATATAGTAGAATAAGTCAATTCGAAGGTAGATTGACTGAAAAGGCAACCTGTAAATAAAAACATTGATAGAACAACCTAATAATGGAGTCTCGAGTGTTGTTAGACCTGCAATGTTAGATTTAACAAGATAATAATAAAAATGATATAAGATAGCAGAAAAAGAAATGTAAACCTCCTAATGTTATGCAGATGATCAAGAAGATCTTCCAAGGGATGCAAGAGGGTTGTTGAGATGCTTTGGTTTGAAGGAGGAATTACAAAATGGAAGGAAGTCATGCCTATGTGTTTTTGCATTCTCGTTGCATTCTTGTTGTGTTGGCTCTGTCATGTCTGTCTTGGGAAAGAAATGAACTTAGATTAATAGGGCGATGATTACCGGGATGGGTTCCACCAATTAAGAGGAAAGTTTCCCAACAAGCCTAGATTTTGATCTAGATTTGGGCTTTTGATGAGTATAAAAGTTGCTTTAAAGAAAATAGATGGGAAGGGATGTGATAAGGATGAGTTGGGGAATAAAGATAGGTTAGGAAAATAATAGAAAATCATGGGGATATATATTTAGAATGAAAGCATCCTAAATAGAAGGTTTGATTAGGGCATGTGGATGTGGATACCAATTAATTAATTAATAAAGGGAATTAATTAATTAATGTGAATTAATAAAGATTAAATGATTAATTAATTAATGTGGATTAATTAATTAATGTTGATTGATGAGGATTGGATAATGACAGGATAAATGGGCATTTAATTAAATAAATATGCAGACACATGAGATGAGGGTATAGATACCGAATTTAGGTGTCTACAACAAGAGCCAAGGGTGGATACATGAATAAATTGATAGCATGCATGTAGAAGAACACCAAGATGGTTTTCCAATTCTTATGAAACAAATCAATGACGACAAGAAAGAACAAATGGAGAGCATGAATAAGACAAGAAAAAGGGTATTTATTGCTTCAATTGGACATGCATAATTTTATAAGGAAAATGAAAGGTCTAAATCATAGTTGAAAGAAATGTTTGAAAATGAAACATTTTTGTCACTCCGTGGAGGGGAGTATAGAGGAAACAAATAATAATTTCAGCTCTGGTAGGATCAACAAAATGGATTTTTTGAAGGCACTTGTGGGATCTATCTGATGTGGACCTCAAAAGCAACCAAATGAATCAATATTATAGAATAATTTGATATGTAGTTCACAAAAGAATTGATCAGGATGACAGCTGAAAATATTGTTTATGAAGGCATAATTGAAGACATTGCCTTGAGTAATGAAATACTTGTTCCAAATGAAAAAGTTAAAAGGATCTAGGACCTCATAAAAGGAGTATGAATTCTGATGTACAACGTAAGACAACGAGTAAAGATCTAGAGTGTGGGTAAATATCAATAATGTTACCTTATGAAGGAGGGCCATGTGAGAAAGGATAAGTGAAACAACTTGTCCATTAAGACATGTAAGAACTTGATTTCTTGTACCTCATAAGAGATGAGAAAGAACCCAAAAGAGTGAATAAGAAAGACATACAAACCAGGGTAGTATAGATGCATAGGGAGTAAATCAAATTCCAAAGGTTATGATTAACACTTTTGAGATTGAAAAAGTACTTTGGGAACACTCGGTGAGTGATGTAAGAATGTTGTAAAAGGAACCTCTTGAAGGATCTCAAATAGGGAGATTGATGAGAGAAAAGAATGATGGGAGAAAAGTCCCATATGAATCATACATGATAAAGGAAGACGCATTCCAAAGACTAGTGCAACAACAAATAAATGAAGACGCCTTTGAAGGAGCAAGATGCAAAAGGATCAAGAAAAAGAAAGGAGTCAAAGCGATAAGAAAGTATGTGTAATAGTTTTTATATCTACACTACAAACATGTAATGAAGTCAAGGAAACAATAAATAAAGTAAAGAACATGGAACAAAATCTAGCTTATAAACAAATTCTTGGAGTTAGGGAAAAATAGATAAAGTGTAATCAATGGAACTTTATCTATCATGAATTAATTGAAGGAATGTGGATAATCAATACATACATTGGAAAATTGAAGACCATCATGCATGAAGAAATGGAATCATTGGTAGTGAAAGATGGAACATGGAGGTTCAACAATGATGAAGCGTGGAGCCAAAATCTCAACACAAATATTGTTATCTCTAATGTATTGGCTATGTATGCAAGTTCGAGTCACAATTATATACAAATAAGGTTGACACTAGAGACAAAGAGGAAATTGCTCGGTTGGAAAGCATGATACAAAAAACCAAGCCTCCTCATTTCAAAGAACATCATGGGATCTAGGACCATGTGAAGGTCATAAAATAATAAAAATAGGTAAGTATATAGGTGGAGAAGTAATGAGCAACACCAATATAACCAAGAAACAAGAAGATGTGACAATTCATGAGCAAGATCCCATGAAATATTTCAATTGGGGAAACCTGATGCAAGAGTATAAGCTCAAGACCATCCAAGTGAGGTCTAGAGGTGACAAAGAGGATAATTACATGCTTGCAAGGGGTTCTAGTGGTAAATAATTTCATGGGATTTATCCAAGTGAGGGTTTTCCATTTTCCCTCCAAAAGCGTATATTTGAAAATTTGAATTTTGTAAAAGCCTTTGAAGGCCTCAATCATGTCTTGGAAGGTGGTCAAAGGATGAAAATGGTTTTTAAGGCCTCATGGGACATTTGTATAGTCCTTCATAGTTTGAACCCACCTTGAGGAGCAGTCAAAGGGTGATTGAGGATGGTAGAAAGGTAAAATGGAGTCAATTTGACTTGGTCAAGTGTTAAAATAAGCAAATAAGGCCATTTAGGCCATATCTTCATTGTAAATATTGTTTTAGGTGAACTATTGACAAGTTTTAGGGTGATGTATTGTAGAAACCTAAAATTAGAACCTTTAATCCTCGTGTCCACTTCGCTAACACCTCTTCAATATCACATCACTATCATATCATATATTAAACCCTTATCCTAAGTCTTATTCCTCCCCCTAATATTTACTCCCTGTAAATATTATCCTACACCTGTAAATCCTATTTTACCCCTTCCTAAACCACCCAAACCACTTACAAACCAAAATTAAATGAAGAAAAAACAAAATAAACAACTTCCCAACCATTTTATAACCTCTCACCTACATATCTCCCCTCCCACATGAAATAAAAAAGAAAAATGACTCGGTTGGAGTTGGTTTTAAAAAAAATCACTATTGTTGGAGATCCTCCCAGATCATTACAAATTTTCTGGATCACCGATGATCCTATATAAATGAGTTTCAGACCCCCTTTTAGGAGGTTGGTTCATATTTTTTTCTCCCTAAGACCAAATATTGCATTGTAAGAAAGTCTCTTCACAGATCCTGAGGATGCCACAACAACACTCAAGCCTTCCACATGAGATCCACAACTTCTTCATCAATTTTCAATCATCCTTCAATGGTAGAAATCAACAACAATAATATTCATGTCTCTGTAATCTTCTTATCTCTGGTAATACCCTCTTCTGGTCTTCATCCATCAATTTATACAAGGTGTTATCTAGCGAAGTGCACCCTATTTGAGGAATGGCATCTCTCTCTCTCTCTCTCTCTCTCTCTCTCTCTCTCTCTCCTCACTTATACAGATATACAATTGATACATATATGGATTAGACATATATGTTTGTTTATATGTATAAAAACTACTTGTGGAGGGGGATTTGTTGGGCGAGACTCGAGCCCCTCCCCTCATTACTATTACCAAGGTCTTGGATGGCAGACCCCCACTTCCTTGGTCTATCACTACAGTACCCCCTCTCCCTCAACCATTTCGCCCCTATGTGTCCTATAATCTGTGCACATGCCTTTTGAATGCTACTCCTACATGTGCATGTGCACACACACAAAGACAATTATACATATATGTATGCATGTATGTATGTATGTATATACACATAGATAAACATGTTAGAATTATTTCAAACATATATATATATATATATATATATATATATATATATATATTCCCACAAATAACCCTAATGAGGGTGTGTAATAAAGTCGGTAGAAAAACATAATAAATAAATATGAGACTCAATGAATTCCTTCTCCACTCTTGCAATGAAACAATCAAATAATTGAGGAGAAAAGTAAAAATAAATATATAGTAGAAAATCATGACAGTTGATTAGGCATTTTGAAAATACAAAAACTAGAGATCAAGGGTAAAATAACTTTGATCCAAGGGATCACACTCAAGCTAGGAATTTACCTTTTCCCTAATTAGGGTTATGAGGGTTGACTTAGGGGTTGTCGTATATTAATATATGATTAATATACAACTTCAAAATTTGTTGAATTATGCCATATTTTAGTATTTGTGACAATTGTAAATATTTAAACCCTATATAAAACTCTTGTATTTTTTAATGTCTATATTTGTATAAATATACCAATCAATGTCTCCTCTTTTAAGCCACATTTGATGTTTAAACTTAAAGTAATAGATGGGTACACATGTGCGATAAGTCTGATAATCTACATGGGATCACACTTAAGGATTTAATTGTTGACACCATTGAAAATGCGTACCTAAAAAGGGTTTTTAATGATGTACAACATGGTGTGGATAAAAAACAACGTGTAACATGCATCAAACATTAAGAAATTTGTATAGTATCCAAAAAAAACATAGAGAAGTGTCGGCCTTGTCACAATATGGAATAATACAATCATAGTAAGTAGAAAACATGTAAGAAGATATAGTAAATACAATATTTTAACCATTATAGTAGATACCAAGTTTTTCATAAGTTATAATAGCACCATAGTTTTGTTAGCATTAGTTTAATCCATTGTTGTTAATGGACAGTTAATGGACAATTATAACTGTCCTCTCTCCTTCTCTCCTCCCGCAGCCTTTATAAGGCTCTGCACTCTTGTTTGATGAAATACACACATTGAATACATTCGAATATTTCTTTATTTGATCTCTGATCTATCATTAGTATCAGAGTAGGCATGAGTGGAGGACTGTGTTAGCATCGTGAGGACCTGTCTTGTCTTCTAGCCTCAGCACCTGCGTGAAGACCTATTTTGGCTACCAACGGCCAAGGAGAACTTTACCTCTGCGTAAGAAAATTCAATGATCAAGAGTTTGAGGGAGGTTAAAAACCATGTTGGCAAAGAAATTTGGTTACCACATTGGGAAAGCACATACTAGAAATTGATTATCACTCCATTCGAACATTGGTATCACCCAAACTGAGCAAAGCGATCTGGAGGAAACTTGCTGCGTGGAAAAGTAGTTTGACATTTTACTGTTATTTGAACTGTGTGGATTACCTTGCTCGTGCCCTATGTTGGAATTTTAAATCCTATGTTTGACACATATATTTGTGCATCTTTGGAGAATAGAATGACATTTCGGTGGAGAAAGAGATTTCAGAGTGTGCAGGCGTGGAAGACTCAAACAGTTGAAATTTTGATTTCAACCATCTTGTAACTGTCTCCAACCATTTTCTGCAGAGACTAATTAGGAGGAAGAATGTTTAGCGTGCTAGGTTAGGAGAAGCGTGCAGATCAAGAGGAAGAATGTGTAGCGTGCAGCGTTAGGAGAAACTGTCTTGCCACCAATATGGCCTATTACGGCAAGTCCTACCTATTTACACTTGCCATTATCAGATCAGAAATGGATTTAGCGGTTCCCAAAGAAGCTCGTATGGCTATCTCCATATTACACCTACATGATTTCTTCATCCAACAATGTGACAGATCAACCACACAACCAACGCACAATGGAATTAGGGAAAAGTTGGAGAGTGTATGCCCATTCATTGCGTCATCCGCCAACAGTGTTACGGTTGCAACTTGTGATGTTGTTTTATTGGTAAAATATGTTAAATATATATTTTCTGTAAATACTCTCAAGAAGAAGACACCTTGTAATCCCAGATATTCTCCACTCAGTACACTTCGTATAAAGAAAATTGAGGACAATGATAGCCTTGCTTTCATTGTTGATGTTCATGTAGACAAGAAAAATATAATGGGTGCAATGAAAATTGATAAAGACCCACCAGATGTTGAAGGTGTTGAAGATTCTGATGTGAAGTAAGTAGCAACATGAGGATGGAGGAAAATGGAGCCTGGAGGAAATCCAACGACCTATTGCAAGCAGCAAGCGACGAGGCTGCTGAAAGATATTGTGCCAAATAAGGTATTGAGGACCAAATTCCTCAATTTTGGTTTGTTTATTTCAGTTTTGTGTTGGTTGTTCTGTTGTTTTTTCAATAAAGTGCAGAGGTTGCATAGTTTCCTGTTTGGGACCTCCTAAATTGAAAAGCATCGTGGGGAATAGAAAATCACTGAAAGTAGCACATGGTACTCGCCCTGGGTTCATGGTACCATTCTCTTAGGTTCGTGGTATGCCTGTAAAACCACCGAGGTAAAATCCTCTTGGTTCGTGGTAATCCTGTAAAACCACCGAGGTGAACAGTTAGAAAGTGTTCCTGTCCCTCTAGGTTTTTGGTCAACCTTAGAAAAACCATGTGAGACCATGTAGGCACATGCTCGTGTGAAGACCCTCTTTGTGGTGTTCTCATTAAGGGGGACTCTCTATCTGGAAATGTATGTTTGTATGAACAATGTATTAAGGGGGGGAATGTTAGCATTAGTTTAATCCATTGTTGTTAATGGATAGTTATAACTGTCCTCTCTCCTTCTCTCCTCCTGCAGCCTTTATAAGGCTCTGCACTCTTGTTTGATGAAATACACACATTGAATACATTCGAATATTTCTTTATTTGATCTCTGATATATCAACTTTAAACAAGGCCATGATATGCAAACTCTTTCCGAAGATGAAGTTTTGTGGTATAGTGGAGAAAGAAATAAATTTTTTTGACGTGTAGTGTTATTTAATATTTTATAAAAATATAGTGGCATGGGAACGAAAATGTGTATTCGAAGTAGTTTCAAATTTTTGAGTTGTAGATGGCAACATCCAAAATCTTATAGTAAAAATATAGTCCATTCAAAATGTGCAATACTTTTTGTTAGAACCATCTTATTACTCAAAATTGTGGTTCTTAAAATGGCAGCTACATAAATTAAATTTAAGTTGGAGTTGTTTGTTTGTGACCACTGTATCTTTGGATGATGACATTTAAAGTCACATAGAAGCAAAGAAGATAACTCAATGAATTTTCTTGCCAAGTAAACCCTATATTGGAAAATTGTTAGTATGAAATTAAATTTCTTTGTATTCAATCTTTGCAATGCCAATTTGCAAGTCATAGTACCCTCGTACATGCACATGCCATCAGTAGGAGCCCAACTATTTTATTCACTAGGAAACTTTTGATTTCACTCTGCTGCAGTGAAGAACACTTTATTTGACTTTTTTCAAAGGATAAGATGTTGTAATCAGAAAATATTTTTGAAGGAATGTTGAGAGCATGGATATTATAGTCAATAAGCCCAATTAAATTGAATTTCCATACCATTTTGCTTGTCAATTCTTTATATAGGGTATTTTAGACCATGTGAATGTGGGCTATATGTATCATTACAAAATTATTAACATCTCAAATTTAAAAAGACCCTAACTTTCCCTCAATGCTAAGTTCGATAAAGAGAGAAAAATTAGTGAACATGAACCGATAATTATTACAAAATTTTCTTTGTATACCAAATGAATGTCTTTTTATCATAGTGCTCAGAGATTCCATGAAAAGAAAATATCTACCATAGTTACATTACCGAATCTGCCGCTTTGACTTTATAATTATACCATAACATCTAAGTTTGGAGGGTTCCAATTAAAGTAAAAACAAAATTAAAAATCTCCATGAAAATGTATTGGACTTTCAATGCTCTAGATTCTCACAAACACTGCCTCATAATTCATACACCGTTTCAATAATAACATGATCCCGTTGGGATGGTATTTGCACACTCGTCCATTGCAACCGCTGCAAACTGCTAAATGATGCTACAACAACAAAAAAATATAATTTCGAGTAAAATGTAAATTTCACCTTGCAGCTTAAAAATCTAACAAACAACGTAGCATACGTATATTGATTTTTTCTTATTTATGGTTTAATATGTTGCAGAGGCGACTCCAAAGTCAGTGGAACCAATGATTGTTAATTTGTATTTCGTTTAATCCAGATAGCCATTAAGAATACTTCATCATATATATGAGGAGGGAAGGTCACCCATTTAGTCTAGCCACAAAAGCAACAACACTCTAGGATTATGTGGGCTCGGGAGTTCAGGATTTTGGCGCCTCTGCAACGCCGACCTTGGAAAGCTTCTTCTGGCAGGTGAGTTCAATGTCCCACCCCATCTTGCGAGAATACATCTGAGCGAAGGTGATGGGATCTTCCATTATGCATTGCTCCCCCTGCTCCAGCTTCAGCGGGTACACGATTCCATCTTGCGCAGGATTCTGGAACATCGTGATGGACAACCTGGTGTTGTTCGAGTTCACCACCGCCTGATGGTCCGCACTCTTGAATTTTCCGTTGCTCAGATCCTGACAATCACACAAAAAAATTAAATTTTGGGGCTAAAAATAATCGATAGTGGGGTGAAAGTGAAATGTGATTAGGGAATACTGACATGCATGTGATCTCCGAGATTGACGACGAAGGTTCCCTCGATGGGCTCAACGGTGATCCAGTTGAGGCCGTCATCCTTGGTATCCTGGAGGCCTCCAATGTGGTCTTGGAGGAGGATCGTGATGGTGCCCAGGTCGGTGTGCCTTTTCAATCCCAGAGCCATGTCGGGATAAAGGCATTTTGGGTAGTTAATCACCACTTTTGGTCCATCTCAAGATAGCCATTAAAAATAATCTCTGGAATGAAAACCAGAACCCACTACTGCATGGAAAGGGAGAGACCTAAATCTGTAAAGCAATGTCTGAAAGGAACTTCAAACATTGAAAGATCTAACAAAAACAATTTACAAACTGAAAGATGCCTTACTTTTTTCCAAGGAAATGTCCCATCTTGGCTTCCCATTTACCACATTAGTGCAAAGTAACACCTCTGAACTTTAAAATTTCTCTAGAGAAACTAGTACTTTGGCACCTCAGGATGTGTACAATTTCTTCCTTTGAAAGATGGCCCATCTGCACAAAACATAGCTGGCCGCGACTGAGATATACATTCAAGCACCTTCGAGTGGAGGAAGCATAAAACCCTAAACTAGAAGTCAGGGATTATGCCAAAAAAATCAAAAGCTCCAAAATAGATGTATACTTTGTAAGTAGGAAATGGGGGAGACACATCATGAAATGTTTTCCCAAGTTTTATGAGAAGTAGAAATTGATGGATGTCAGGTACCTATGATAGGAAGATCACCAGTATCCTTGAATACGTGTCAAGCATAACTGGTGGGTGTAGAATCCCAATAGATGGCCGGCGAGATGACAGATCATGCTTACGAACTTTCTTAACTGTAACATTTTTTTATTTAAGAAGAAAATCTTGCATATGAAAACCCAGATCGAATATATAAACTTAGATAATAAACAATTAAGTATGAAAAGGTTAGAACAAGTTCCAACACGCAGGCATGTCAATCAAAATAAAAATTTACTGACACGCACTTATAAGCTACAGATTGATCTGGATCTCTATATGTATCTGAATCCGGTTCAATTAATGCACCATTTAATGTTTATTTAATCTTGTATTTGTAAGATTTAGTACAATGCCTCAATATTTTTATAATAATAATGTTTAAAGTATAGTATATAAAAATTTGAAATTTTTGTTTTTATTCATCAAAAAAATCTTGAGATGCTTAGAATTTATTTTCAGCCAATAGAAAAATAGAATCAATTTTTTGAAAAAATCAAATAAATACACATTTTTAAAAAACTATATACAAATGATCTAAAATGTAATATGCATCATTATGATTGTTCAGTTAAAAAAGTGAAAATTATTTTTTTGAATCCTATATACATGATGTCTAGAGCAGATAATAATATTGTATAGCAAAGTAAGCAATAATAGATAGAAACATGGTAATATCTAAGAATCGATGCAAAAATATGAGACACCCAAAGTATAACAATAATATTACAATAGAAGGAACAATGTGTAGCGTACCCCAATCACGAGAAAAATGTATACATGCAAGTTAGGCAGAAGCCATAAATAGTAACACCGATGGTGTCATATGATAAAAAAAGACTTTACACCATATAAAGTAAACATTCATCACTATATCATAATAACATAATACAATCAATTGAATCCACATAGCAATAAATTAAGTAAATAATACATGTATAGGAAAGCAATGATAACAATAAATGAAGTATGGATTTAAAAACACATAGACATGTATGTTAGCATTGCTTAATACACATGTGCTAGACCTATTAGCTCAAGTAATAGGAATAATAATTATGTCTAGAATTAATAATGTTGAAGAAGGTGTCTCGTTAACATATAATAAAGAAAATGCACATGTATAGCATTAGGAGATTTCCCCACAAGATTAGTTTAGGTAACCAAGGTGGATCCTATCATCATGTATCAACATATATTTGTCTTGCATAAAGCTCAATGTACCGCGTCAACTTATGTGTATTAAAGTAAATATATTATATATTAAACCAATGTACAAAATACCATGTATAAAGTAACAAGATATCGACGTAAATAGTAAACATGTCATGATTTTAAAATATTACACATATTTGTATGTTTTTATAATATATGATTATATTAATATTTTAAAAATATTTAGAAAATAATTATGTATAACAAAGGGGATATCTTAATAGCTACATGATAAGGGCCTCATGAAGTGGAATATTTCACTTAGTAGGTGGAGGGGGCACATGTTGTAAAGTGTTAGAAGAGAAGAAGAATTCTCATGTATAATTTTGGTAGGATCCATAACATGTAGTATAGAAGAGCTAGAGTAAGGGTTCTTAAGATGAGTAGTATGAGGAAAACCTTTACTAATACGATGGTTAGGAGAAGGTTCCTTGATAAATGTAGTATTTTCTCTGCATGAATGAGTAAAAAGATGGGGAGAAGGTTTCCTACAAGAGTTAGTATGGGGATGACAGAACATTGTGTGATCTAGAATTGTTTTAGTTGGATGCACCCGAGGAGATGTCTTATGAGGGATTGTGTAATAAAAGATGCTTGGATTACAAATACACAAGTACTAGGTATTGTAACCATGTGTTTCGGGTCAAGATTCTCTAAATTATGATATTTGTATGGAATACTCTAAATTATAACCAATTTATTATAATGAATTAAGTTAATGTTTTGATGTAGTTTGAAAGGTATTACTATACAAGTACGAAGCCCATCGAAAACTGGATTCATGTCACATGATATAAGATAAAAGGCCACCAATAATGTGAGATAAAATATATCTAATATGATTGTGAGGGGTAGGACAATATGTCCAATATTTCTATAACAATAAGATTTGACATCCTTCTTAATATATATAGAGGAACACAAAAATAAAAGTGAAAATATTATGGGAGTAGTGCTAGAACCAAGACATTGTAAATAAGACATTGGTCAATCAAGGAAAGAATAAAATGTGTATTTTGTAGCGCCTTGTTTGGCATATAGTTGGTGAGAAGTAATGAAACCAATTGTTTTCCTGCCACCACCGTATGTCTTCCGCCCTGCTGGCCGCGTAGCTTTCAAAAAGAATCAGATTTTTATTTGATCTTCCTTGTGTTTGTCTCCTTCCCGCCATGGCATTAAAGAGCCCTGCACCCTTTTCTTGGCGTGTTCAGTTTTTCTTCCTGGTTGGTGGCCGCACATGCCCCAGTCATTAATTCTTTTGACTTGCAACCTGCTGATGCCTGTTGTTTTCTGCCCAAACCACGAATGCTTGTTGGCGCTCCATCAAATGCTGCAACAGATGAATTGCTTCAGCGTGTTCTGGACAGTGGATTCATTGATGGTGAAATGAAAGTCTACCGCCATGATGTTGCGTGGGTGGGTGTGGGTCTCAAAAATGGTGTTGTACAGGCAGTTCAGTGGAGTCGCAGGCTTTTAGAAGCTCTTCTTTTGTTGCTCCTCTCCTTGCCATGGCCGCACAGGCTGTTTTTGCAACGATTTTCCTGCTGACGGGTCGTGCTTAGAATGGGGCCAAATGTTTTGTTGTTAAATGCTTTCAATGGTTGCAGCCGCCTGTTCCTCCCTCCCTGCTCGTGAAGTCCAGAGAGAGTAAGTGCGACAGCTGCTGCAGGGCGAGCCCAAGGAAACGATGGTGTTGATCCTGCTGTTCTGGTTGCACGCGACCACAGTCGTGATCAGTTGTGCAAAATCTTGCAGCTGTAGTAGAAGAACGAGATAAAGTTTTAGTTGAGCCGTCTTGCCTTTTCATTTTGGAAAGTCACTTCCAGCCAGGCTGCAGGCCAAGATATCCGATGAGGGCAGTTTCTTCATGAAAATCACAGATTTGGGTGCCGCGCTTAGCAAAGAAGCCTTCAGGCAGGCCGTCAACAATACGCTAGAGAGGAGGCTCTTTTATATACCCTCCTTTAAAAATTTATAGAGGGGTTGCTGGATTATTTGACTATGGTCCTCCCGGTTGCGCTGTCAAGGCCAATGTCATTGCTTATTGGCGACAGATATGTTGTTCCAAGTTGGGTTTGATATGGTGGTTACAGTTGAAGCTGCAAGCTAGGGAAGTAGGCGTGTTACCTCCACTTTCATTGGGTGTTGTATGGTGTGTTCTTGTTGGGGATCCACAACAACTGCCTGCAACAGTAATTAGCTAGGCAGCAGGCATGTTGCAGTATAGTAGAAGCCTGTTTGAGCGCTCCAACAAGTAGGTGGTCCAACTTTGTTGTTATCTGTTCAGCATCGACTACACCCTCGAATTCGGGATTCTCCTTCAAGGTGACAGATCACACCCACGGGCACAGGAGATCTATGCAATGTTGGAGAAAATGTCTTGGGAGATGAAGGTAGCAGGATATTTTCAGATCTAGATCATGTACTGAGTTTTGTTTCTTCAAAATCAATTATGTGACAGTGAGGGTGTTACCAGCAGACCTGATGAAATTTATTTACAAAGATCCTACTTGTTGTTCGATGTAACTCATGGAAGAGAACCTCATAGAGGCTGATCTGTTTCATATCAGAATATTCATGAAACATAATTTGCTCTGCTATTATATGAGCTGCTTCAACAAGTCACTAGGTTGGCAGGCATAAAGTTTGTTGTTGGAATAATCACGCCTTACAGACTGCAGCTGAAATGTTTGCACCGAGAGTTTGATGATGTCCCCAAATCTGATGAAGGAAAAGGATTGTGTATCAATACGGTAGATGCCTTTCAGAACCAGGAGCGATGTAATCATTATGTCTTGTGTCCGAGCTTCAAACCATGGTCGGTGTTTAGCTTTCTAGTGCAAGTGCTCTCGGACTGAGTGGTAAGCAGTTTGACTCTCACCCCCAAAGCAGCTGCATTGAAGCAATCTAGTGTTTGGACAGCCACCTATTGCATTCTTCTAGTCGTGCCTTCAAAAGGGAATCCTGGTGTGGTATATTGCAAGAAAAGACCAGTGAAGCAGAGGATAAAGCGGAAGGCGTGTGGCTGTAGCAGTCCTTGCTGGATGTTCACGACTGGTGGATGCGTTAAAACAGGCAAGATAGACTAACCATATACATAATATGCTAGTATCTAATAAACCTCTTGAAATGAAACTTTTTCCTTCTAGAAATTGGTTTAAATCGGTGATTTTGTGGATTTGTGTTCAGTATATGGTTAACAGTTTGTTACTTCTGGTTTTGCCTCTGTTGGTTGTTCTTGTTGACGTGATCAAACCCATTTATTTATAAAACAAACAAAGGTTCTCAGTGTATGCTTCGATTGACCATATGAAATATATATATATATATATATATATATATATATATATATATATATATATATATATATATATATATATATATATATATATATATATATATATATATATATATATATATATATATATATATATATATATATATATATATATATACATATATATATATACATATATATATATATATATATATATATATATACATATATATATATATATATATATATATATACATATATATATATATATATATATATATATATATATATATATATATATATATATATATATATATATATATATATATATATATATATATATATAAAATTTTAAAGTTACTTCCTTCGCAAAAATGTCATTGTTTCTTTTGTGAACCTGGGTATGTAATCGCCCCTATAACGTTGCAGCTTCGACTAGTATTGGGCTCCTATTATGTTATTGCCCTGGAGGAAAATATACAGTTAAATTATTATTTTTATTTTATTTTATGATGAGCGTGATTATGCACTTCGTGTATTGTGAAAATTATTAGGAAATTTGGGAATTAAAAGTTCAATATATATGCTTGTTAAGAAGGAAGTTTTGGGCCGAAAATATGTCCTGGGTTGATAGAAGGGCATAAATTATTGATAGAACCCCATTTGATTCTACTCTTTCTATGAGTAAAATTTGATTAAATTAATGACCTTTATAGTGTTAAGATACGGTATGTTGATGATTCCTTGTGTGATCGATTTAATTATGTTTAGACATAATGCCTTGATGGAGTAAGGTAATATCTTTCACGGTTCGTGAAAGTTAAGGTTTTCATCAACTGCTTAAGGTAACATGAAGTTCCTTAATTTAGTCAAACTTATTTTGTACTTCCTTCTTGATGAGTGACCTTTCATTACAAATTTAGAATGATTATGATGGAAGGTCATGAATATATTTTGTTGTCTCAAAAGGGAAAAGAAGCTATGGAATAGTTTGTTTATGTATCGAACGTAATAATTGTAATTACATCGTTATAGAAGTTCATTATTGGAGGATATCTATCTTCAATGGTATATTATGTGTTTAATCACTACATAGGTTACCATAACTTAGTGATGAGATGTAAATTAAGGAGAGTTGAGAGACCTTTTTCTTTGTATCCGTCGTTTATGGAATTAGAAAGTGAGTTGACGTCGGAAAATTTCAACCAAGTCTAGATTCATGGCTATGTTCCTCTAGAACGGGAGGGTTATAAATCTAAAGTATTATGAAAATTGCAAGGATGTGTTTAGAATACTAGATTGCCTACTCAATTTGGGTATTAATGAGGCTTGTCGCTATTCCGGCCCTGGTTATGTTCAGTAGGTAGGCTGTTAGGCGATGCCTATTCCGGGCATTCTTACCGTCCTTTCCACTCATCCTTATTAGCTATGAAGTCACTTATTACCTAAGATATAATGGTTGTGGGTTTGAATATAATATTTTCATCCTTTAAACCCTTTTGATTACATGATGGAACTTTGTTATTACCCTCGTTGTTCGTTTCTAGCCTATTAGGTCTATGGCCCTATGGAACGATTCCAAAACTATATTCTTTTTGGCAACTAAGATCGGGTCTGGTTTTTATCTTTGACTTCACCTTGAGAATGTTGATTGATGGGTTACACTTTCGATTTCAATCACGTAATCTACGGGATTACATGATTGAAATCCTAGTACTCTCAACTCTTGTGTCTAATCATTTAAATTTCATAGTCTTGCGTATTTGGTTGTCAAACTTTTGTAGTTTTCGAGGTATTTTCATAACTAAAACTTATGGATTTCTTCTTAGTTGATATGTTGAAAATTATATCTTGTTTCAAAAGGTTGTTAGAGGTTAGAACTTTGATCCATTTCTTGAAATAGAATGCTTCCTTTCATGGTTTTGTTAGCTAGTAGCTTATTGTTGCTATGTATAGTCTTATCTTGCTCAGTTCTCGTCGAACTGACTCAGGTTATTAATTGTTGCAGATGGCTTATGTGGTTAGATGATGGAAGAACTTGTAGATTACTGCATCAATCTTGGTTATGATGTTCCTTTGTACGAATGTGTACTATGTTATAAAATTTGGAAAGGGCCTTTGGACATTTTAGAAGAAGGGTCAGTGCCTAGTAAATGTATTGTAGAGTATTGTTGTTGTAACTGTTGAAACTTTGGTTTGTTTGGTTATCATGTGAAAGATGAAATTTGATTACCGCTTGGTTATGGGATATTCTAGTGAATTTTAATCCTTAGAATAGTAGCGGGGCATGTCCCATGTTATTACTCTCTTGCTCCCTAGTCATGGTTCAATAGAGATGGTATGTCCCTTTAGTTTGTACATCATGTTGGAATGAATTGATGTAACCTTGTTTTGTTTTCGCAAACGAGTACTGTTAAACTTTGCTCTTGAGTTAAAATGTTGAGTTGTAAATCCTCCTAAGGCATAGTAGTAATGAGTTTGTAAACACTATGAAGTGAGCTGGATAGTCCTTATAAAAGTTAAACTAATAAACATTATCCTTTTATGGTGAAACCTTAAATGATCTCATGGCGAAATCAATGGTTAGATTTTAGAAGATGATAGGATTTAATAAGTAGGAGGGAAATTGATTAATAAAACCTTAAATATCTCTATATCGTTTGAAATGTTCTCCTTTGTCAAACCTAATTAAGTAAAGTCTAGATGGAACTTCTGTCCCACCGAGGGTGCCAAAACTGTTGTGGAAAAATCACAGCACCCCTGAATTCTTGCAAGTGATTAAATGGGTAGTCAGTGTGATTTGTCAAACATGGAGCTATCCTAAAGTGTGGGAATTTGTGAAATGGGATAGCTCTCCGGAGAAGGCTGACTTCCTTTCCTAACCTAGTGCCAACTACTCCAAAGTGCAGAGAGTGGATAATCTAACCCTACTCTAATGCTTTCCAAGGGGACAAGGATAGAAGGATTGCATGAAAATGAAATCTACTATAAGGGAAGGTGATACACCAAGAAGGATTACAAGACAATCTAAAAATAAACACAACACTACCAAAACCTTGCAATGAAAATATAACAATGCACAATAACTTTGCATGTAATGAAAAGACCAGAAAATATGCAATAAAACACAAAAGAGGGTTGTAGACATCCACAAATATGATTTTATTGCTCCAATAAACAGATATAATTCATTACACTTAGGGCCAAAGGCATAAATTTTGCATTATAATATTTGAATAGGGAGGTTTGAAACTCCACAAATCTCTTACAAATAAGAAAGAAGGATGGGGCATATGCAAAGTGCCCAACCTTTTGAAATGAGCCCTTCCTTACAATTTATAGGAGAAATTTAAGCATGAGAGAGAAATTTCAGATTTCTAAGGGTGGTTAAAACACCATGCTTGCTTACATCATCGCTTTGTGTTACCCATGCCATTTGGTACTTGGTCTCTATGTTAAGAAAATAGGTGCCTATATTCCATTAATAAATCCTTCACCTACCCCCTACTATTCACTCACATTACTTAATTTTGGAAGTCTGTAACCTCTCGAAATTAGACTTTGGATGATCCCATGTTATAGATTTCCTTTTTCCTCTTTATAGACTAGTATCTCATCAAGATCGATAATTAGGGAAACTTGATTATGCCCATTTCTATAAAAAGGGGTCTTTTGGTGTATGAGGCTCTGCATTGTTTTGGGGCAAGCTAGCTCTCCGAGTAGCTTCGAGCTGCTCAACAAGCTAATGGTTGATCTCCCCATATTATTATCTCGCAATCCATGTTAACTCCCTCCGCATACTCTTGAACGAGTTCTTTTCATAATGTTATGGAATATGTTCCTCGGTTTTCCGTTGGTCTAGGCGAGTTCTTTACCGGTGTTGTCAAGACTTTTGGCTCTCTCATTGCCACGCCAAAACCTGCAAATACCCCACCTATCCTCCGCCATTGACCACCTTTGTACATTTGCACTACCTCAAAACCGTTTCTTTACTTCTCCCTAGCAAGCCACCTATCTCAATATCCGAAACCCTCTCAAGTCTCCAATCGCCTTGACCCACGTGCCTTTCCCCATTTGGGTTGGTTTCACACTGGCACGACTCCATATTCAATGCACAATTTTATTCCACGCGGTTGCATTGTTCTATCCGACTTGGCTCGCTTTCTTCGAGTTCCTCTATTTTTTGTTCCAACCATTTCGGAATTCCTTGCTCGACCTAGTCCATTTCATACTTTTCTTATTTGGATTTGGGCCTTTCAATTTAAGAGTTGTGACATTGTTCATTCGAGTGAGCCTTAAAATTTTCCGAAATGCCAAAATCCCGAAGTCCGAAATCGGGACTTTGGATTTGAGTTTACCTCCTTGCCCTTGAGGCACTTTGTTCATTAGCTTTGCACGAATGTTCTAATTTCTTGAAATCCCGAACTCCAAAATTCGAGTTCAGGTTTTAGGTTTTGGCTCACCGTTTCGAGCATAAACCCTCCCCATATTCTAATGATTAGAGCTTTGAAACGCCAAACACGGTGACTCCTCCAAGCTTCGTAAATCAGCTCAACCAAGTTTCCTATGATCTCGCTTCTAAGATCCACATGTCCCTTTTTCCACTTTGACTTCCACGCCTTGCCTCATGCCCGATCTCCTTGTCATCTCGCCCCACGCGCTATCCTCTTTCCACATAGACTTTAGACTGTATCTATTTGTAGAAAATCTGCAGTCTTATACAACAAACAACATAAAAGAAATAAACAGAATACTTAAATAGCTTGCATAAACATATGAATATTCAAACCAGCACTGCTGTGCATAATCTCCATTAATAAAAGCTTCATCATACTCAGAGCTTCAGCTCTTTACAATTGTGCATGCAGCTGTGTGCTTTCAATACACATCCTTCCTTGCTTGTGCAGATTTCACACCTTTGTGTGTGCATACAAAGCAATTACAATTGCTGTTATTTAAATAGAATAACTCACCCACTAACAGCTCTTCAACTGAGCATTCTAAATCTAAACTCATGCTTTAAAACAGTTGCATGCTATGCATGATTTAAAACAGATTTATTTGATTTAAATCTAATGATAAAAATAAGATAAAGCTAACTTAACTAAAGCAAACTAAAGCAAGACTAAAGCTAAAATTAGCTTTCCTAAAAAAGCTATAGTTGGAATTAAATATGCATCACATGCATATTTCCAACACTCCCCCTTAATTTCAAACTGTAGCTTTCACTCTTCTAGAGTTGTGTTTGCTTTTTCAGATCTGCCATGTGCAGGATCACATACTCCCAAACAATCTCTCAAATATTCAAAAACTTCTTTTGCTAAAGCCTTTGTAAAAATGTCTGCAAACTGATCTTCGGATCTGCAAAATTCAAGATGAATTTCCTTGTTGTTTACCAACTCCCTGATGAAATGATACCTCGTATCAATATGCTTGCTCCTCTTATGAAAAACATGATTTTTGGACAACGCTATGGCTGAGTTGTTGTCACAAAAATCTATGTAGCTTCCTCTTGTTTTTGTTGTAAATCTGTCAACACTCTTCTCATCCAAACAGCTTGACATGCTGCTCCTGTTGCTGCTACATACTCTGCTTCTGCTGAAGATAACGTGACAATGGGCTGCTTCTTTGATGCCCATGAAACCACTCCTATTCCAAAGTGAAAAGTATAGCCGGATGTGCTTTTCCGATCATCTATACTTCCAACATTGTCACTATCTGTATAACCAATGAGTTTGAACTCATTTGAACTTGAATAAAGAATTCCATGATTTCTTGTTCCACGTACATACCTCAAAATTCTTTTTCCAGCTTGCCAATGTGAATCTTTTGGAGATTCCATGAACCTTGATATGAGGCTTACACCATACATGATATCAGGCCTTGTGGCCGTCAAATACATAAGACTTCCAACCAACTTTTTAAACAATGTTGGATCCACAAACGATCCTTCATCCTCTTTGCTCAACTTCAAACCTACTGCAACTGGTGTTGGTGCTGGCTTACAATTCAACATGTTAAACCTTTTCAAAACGTCACTTGCATACTTTGCTTGTGAGATAAAAACTTCACCTTCTGATTGTTGAACTTCAATACCCAAAAAGTAATGCATAAGACCAAGATCTGTCATCTCAAACTCCTTCTTCATGGCTGATTTGAATGACTCTGTAGATAGATTTCCAGTAATGATCAAATCATCTACATATAAACAAACAATTAAAATTTTACCTTGCTCATTTATCTTGGTGTATAAGGTAGGCTCACTGCTGCTCCTACTGAAACCATTCTCAATCAAATAAGAATCTATTCTGCTGTACCAAGCTCTAGGTGCTTGCTTGAGACCATAGAGTGCTTTCTTCAATCTGTATACTTTTCCTTCATGACCTTCAATCTCATAACCTTCTGGCTGATTTACATAAACTTCCTCTTCAAGGAATCCATTTAAGAATGCTGATTTAACATCCATCTGATAAATAGGCCATTGGTTTTGAGCTGCAATTGCTAAAACCATTCTTACCGTATCCAAACGTGCTACTGGTGCAAATGTTTCGTTGTAGTCAACTCCATATTGCTGCGTAAAACCTCTTGCAACCAGCCTTGCTTTGTGCTTCTGTACTTTTCCATCAGCATTGTATTTTGTCTTGTAGACCCACTTGACTCCTATCACGTCCTTTCCTTTTGGAAGATCCATTAGCTCCCATGTCTGATTCTTCTCTATAGCATCAATCTCATCATCCATGGCTTTTTCCCAAACTTCATTCTTTATAGCATCTTCGTAATATACTGGATCTGCAGCTTGAGAAAATAATGCAAAAACTGAAAATGAATTAGTTGTATCAACATTATAAATCTCACTTAGACTTCTTGTTTTCCGCTGCACAGGAGTATTCAATGCAGGACTACTTTCTGGTGATGGAGTAGCTTCTGGTGTTCCCTGTGGTGTCTCTTGCATGACTGAAGATGGCTGAAATCTTGGTGACCTCCTGACTGTAGATGGAGGTGTAGCTTGTGCTACAACTTGTGGTGCATGTCCAAGATTTGTAGATATAGTAGCTTGTTCCTCTAAAGTTTCATCTGTCATATCATCATGTGGAATAGATGTTGCTATACTCACTGTTTTCTCTATACTTCCATCCCATGCTTCATTCTCAATAAACTGTACATCCCTGCTGATCACAACCTTTCCAGTGACTGGATTGTACAACTTGTATGCTTTTGTATTCTCTGAATACCCAACAAAAATACATTTTTCTCCTTTGTTGTCTAACTTCTTCCTTAGTTCATCAGGTACATGTGCATATGCTACACAACCAAAAACTCTGAAATGTGAAACACTGTGTTTCCTATTAGTCCATGCTTGTTGAGGAACCATGTTCCTAACAAGTTTCGTTGGACACCTGTTCAAAATATAAACAGAAGTTGCTACTGCTTCTGCCCAATACTCATTTGGAAGATGTTTTGCCTTCAACATGCTTCTCGCCATCTCCATGATGGTTCTATTTTTCCTCTCTGCCACACCGTTCTGTTGTGGTGTATACCTGGTAGTAAACTGCTTGTGTATACCATGATATCTGCAAAAATTCATAAACTCATTAGAAACATACTCACCTCCTCTGTCCGTTCTGAGAACTTTGATGTAGTATCCACTTTGCTTCTCCACTAATGCCTTGAACTGCTGAAATGTATCAAAGGCATTTGATTTATTTCTCAGGAAATAAACCCATGTCTTCCTTGTGTAATCATCAATGAATGTCATAAAATAAATACAACCTCCAATAGAAGCTGTCTGCATAGGTCCACATAAATCTGAATGTACAATCTCAAGTGGTGCACTTGCTCTTGCTGTTTTGCCAACTGGGAATGAATCTCTGTGTTGCTTTCCCAAAATACAACCTTCACATACCCTTTCAGGTTTCTGAATCAATGGCAAACCTTTAACCATATTTTTTCTATATAATAAATTCAAACCTCCAAAATTCAAATGTCCATACCTTAGATGCCAAAGCCATGTTTCATCCTTCATAACTGAATGAAAAGCTGATTGTGTTCCTTCAGCGCAGACTTGATTTTCATTAGCGCAGGACTCATCTGTTTGAGTGCATGACTCAACAAAAGACGGATTTGGCTTAACACATGACTTTGCTGCAAACAGATCTGATTTCTTCTTCTTTCCAGGTTTCAAAATCAATGGAAACATCCTATTGCTGCTCATCTTCACTTTTGCAATCAACTGAGTGCTAGGAGCTTTGTCCACAATCACGCACTCATTGTCTTCCATATAGACTCGGTATCCTTTCTGTACCAGTTGTCCAATACTCATAAGGTTATGTTTCAAACCTGCAACATAGTAAACATCTTGCATACTTGTTTGCTCCCCCTGTCTTGTTAGAATACTAACCGTGCCTTTTCCTTTCACAGACACAATATTGTTATTTCCAAGAGTTACATCACTCTTAACTGAATCATCCAAACTAGAAAACAAATCTAGATTACCTGTCATGTGATTACTGCAACCTGAATCTAAATACCATACATCACATGGACTCTCTTTTGACAAATTACATTCAATAGGGGATAAAGAAGGTATTGCTTCAGCAATCCTTGTGCATGCAATAAACATAGGTTTAGAAATAGAACTTCCAACCTGATTTTGATTTTGTCTCTCTTGATCATATTGCTTTTTCTTGCAATCATAAGCATAGTGCCCATACTTCTTGCAATAATGACACTGAACATGAGACTTATCTTGTCTCTGACCATAACTCTGTTCTTGATTATGTCCTCTTCCACTTGAGTATGATGAACTGCTGCCACGTCCTCTGCATGGACTTCTTCCTCTGCCTCTTGGGCTGAAACTTCCTCTTCTTTTGCCACGACTACCTGCTGTCTGAGATGCAAAAGCCTGATCTACACTTGCATGTGATCTATTCATCCTCTGTTCATGATTGATTAGTGATGCATGCAACTCATCAATAGAAAATTGACTCAGATCCTTAGTTTCTTCAATAAAGAACAACTAAAGGATCAAATTTCGTAGGCAAACTTCTAAGCAATTTTTCAATAATCCTTCTGTCCTCAAGAGTCTCACCATGAGATTTGATTTGATTGACTAAGCCAACTACATAAGTAAAAAATGATTCTACAGAATCTGAATCTTTCATTGCTAAATTCTCAAAATCTCTACGAAGTAACTGTAGCTTGGCAGTTTTTACTTTCTCCTTACCTTGATATGCAACTTGTAAAGTATCCCATGCAGTCTTTGCTTGACTGGCTGCTGCCACTCTTGGAAGAATGCTTTCATGCATTGCCTGATGAATATAGAAAAGAGCTTTGCCATCCTTCTTTCGTAACTCCTTCAAAGTATCTTTCTCTGCTTGAGAAAGTGCAATATATCTTCTTTGCATTTGCGCAGCTCTCGTACCCATCTTCAACGATCTCCCACACGTCTTGAGATCTGAATAGCGCCTTCATGGTCAACGACCAGTATTCATAATTCTTTCCATTAAATTGTGGCGTCTGCATGCCGGATGTAGAAGCCATAGCTTGCTACCAATTTAATAAGCTGCTGGAATAACCTTGCTCTGATACCAATTTGTAGAAAATCTGCAGTCTTATACAACAAACAACATAAAAGAAATAAACAGAATACTTAAATAGCTTGCATAAACATATGAATATTCAAACCAGCACTGCTGTGCATAATCTCCATTAATAAAAGCTTCATCATACTCAGAGCTTCAGCTCTTTACAATTGTGCATGCAGCTGTGTGCTTTCAATACACATCCTTCCTTGCTTGTGCAGATTTCACACCTTTGTGTGTGCATACAAAGCAATTACAATTGCTGTTATTTAAATAGAATAACTCACCCACTAACAGCTCTTCAACTGAGCATTCTAAATCTAAACTCATGCTTTAAAACAGTTGCATGCCATGCATGATTTAAAACAGATTTATTTGATTTAAATCTAATGATAAAAATAAGATAAAGCTAACTTAACTAAAGCAAACTAAAGCAAGACTAAAGCTAAAATTAGCTTTCCTAAAAAAGCTATAGTTGGAATTAAATATGCATCACATGCATATTTCCAACACTATTTTGGACTTCCGATTTTCCCATCACCGAGCAACTCATCCTCCTCTCAACGAATACCTTTTATGCAAGCATTCTCTCCTCGATGGCCCCCAAAATCCTAACATTAACCATCTCGACTTTGCTACATTTGTCCCTTATTCTTTGCACGTATACGTCATTTTGCCTCACGGGATGACTTGACTCACAATGTCTTCAACTCCGAGCCCAATTTGGCTCAGTTCACCTCCATTTAATATTGGCTAGCCGACATGTCTTGTCACCTATTTTTATTCATGCCTTGGATCTTTGATTTCACGTTACGCCGATGCCACTACCGACTACCTTGGTCGACCTGATTATTTTCTACCACGCCATGGGCCTTGAGCTTGATCCCGCACCCTGCATCTCGACTTTGTTCTCCCCACTTCTCACTGATCTTTGACTGGTGTGATTCGGTCAACCTTGACTTGCTCCCCAATTTTTGGGATGAGCTAGCACCTCAACGTCGGCCTCCCCTTGGCAAGGTTTCTGCGTTATGTTGAGCTCCAAACGATATTGTTTGACTAAGCTTTATGTTTACCAATGCCCAAGTTTTTTAGCTTAGCTCCATTTGCTTCCTACGCCCTTGTGAATCTATAATCCAAATCAATAAATTCATTTTCATTCTCCCCAACGTGCCCAAGTTGACCCTATTATTTCCATGTTCAATGTACCAAGTCAATCTGAAATCGGCTCCTCTTCCTTCCCACCGGACCTTCTCACTTAGCATCGCTGAGTCTCAACACAACTTGCAACTTGGCCCAAAGTGTTGAGTCAAACTTGCATCCTCTCTTGCTCAGCGTGACTTTAATCCTGAGCTCCACCTCAACTTTGTCTCATTGGATTCTAGCTCAACTCTATTGTAAACGAAAGCCAATGTTCCTCCCCTGTCAGAGCTGGGTCTGCGAGCTTACAATCCCATGCCTCGATTGATATCCCGATCGAGTCTTCCGAGCTGACAAGTCCCAACCACCCCACGAAGACCTCAACTCAGCTCACCAAGAAGCTCGGTGGGCCATTCTCCATCTCGCTGCCCCTAGCACTATATAAGCTTACCGAGCTACGAAGGGCGAGCTATCCCTACTCTTGAGCCAATTTAGGTCCCTATTGAGAATCTTTTGATGTGGGCCTCTAAATTTTAGAGAAATTTAGATTTTTTCTTAGCCGAGAGGCTCATAAAAACCGAATAACATAGATTTTGGACCCATTGATCAAATTTGGCCGAGTTTGCTTGTTTTGGATGGATGTGGGCCCATGGGGCCCGCATTTCTTAATTTTTAAAGTTGATCTAAGCGTTAAAACCCAAAAGAGGAAAAAATCCTCTCATGGTTCTAACACTCGAAATCACCGAATATGCTCCAGAAACCTCGAAACTTCCCGTAAAAAAATTTCATCCTTAGGTGTTTTGTTCGGTGCACTGGTAGTCGCTTAACTCCTGTTGTCCATTTTTCCCAAGGGGAATGGATAACAGGAGCATCTCGTAATATTTATCTAACCCTAAGTAGGGGTCATGAATAGGGTGCAACATAATTTGGGCAGATCGTTGGCTCTTTATTTGCAATTCGGTGACTCTTTGTAAGTCGATGCTTAGAAATACAATAGGGGTTGGCACGGTCCCCTGTTCTTGGGTCTCTAGTAAATGGTTTGGGAGTAGTTCATGCCTTAGATGGTCTTGTTGATGCAAGTATAGTGATTAATGGAAGTGGACATGCAAATGTTCTATTTTTCCTGCCATGGAATCCCCCTTGTGGTGGGTGTGAATACAAAGAAAATGACTCATATTTTGTTGGAGGCAATGTTTAATGGAGTTGTTGGTTTCAAAACCTTTGGTCCAATCAAAGGAAAATCTAGAGGTAGGAGCTATTTGGATGTTACTAAGCCTTCTCGAGTGACCTTCCAAACCTATGGCTTATACCAATGCTTCTCCCTCTATCTCCTTTAGAAAGATGTTCTCAAAGTAGAAGAATATTACAAGAAAAATGAGCTCATCTCGAAGATTTAATAATCTTTTCATAAGTATTCCATCACTTCATGAATGGATCTTGACTCATTGGAGACCTCTTATGGAAGGTAAACTAGACATTTACCCCACATTTAGAGGTTTTTTCATTATTATATTTGATAAAACCTCTTATAAAGATCTTATTTTTGGAAAATTTTGGGATTTTTAGTCTCACTTTCTCGCTTATAAAACCATATTTCTCCTTATTTAATCATGTGACCAAAACTTTCCATGTTAAACACGTTTGGATTTAGTTGCCATATTTACCTTTGAAATTTTGAGTTAGAAATTCTTAATATCAATTGGGGATACCTTGGGTAAATGATTTTCTATTGACCCAAAGACTTCTTCCCATGATTTAACAACTTATGCTCACATACTCGTTGATATGAACACTACGATTGATTTTTTGGCTTCTATTGAACTCATTTTGAGGACCGTATCTATATTAAAAATATAGATTATGAAGGTTTCCCCTTTAGATGAAGATTTTTTTCTCTTGGTCACTTAGCTTCGGATTGTTAGATGGGAAAAAACAAGTTAAAAATTGATCATCTTGGTGGAAGAATTCAAACCCATCAAGTGGATAATGTTTCCAAGGAAGATTTAGAGAACAAGGATGTTTTGGGTTCTAATAATATGGAGGTCATTCCTTACCGTAATCCTATAGAAAATGTTTCTCTTCGTGTTCGGGATGTTTTCGACAAGAACTCCATGTAGACACAAAATCATACACTTTAGACATTATTTAATCCCGGTCTCATACTACTATTTAGAAGGTTTTTCAATGAAGAAAGTATTAATTAGCCCCCATATTTTGGCCATCTTAATTTATTTTATTTTGAAATTATCGACCTCTTTTACCCACATGCCAAACAACTTTCGTCATTTCGTGTTCTTTTTAGCTTTGGTCGGGGCGCCCAAGCTAGTATTGGGCGCCCATGGGCACCCCTGGTCCCACCTGGGGTGCCCAAATCTTTTTAACTTTCCTGCCACTTTTGGGCTCTTTCTAGCTATTTGAGATCTTTATCTTTTTATGGTCTGCCATTTTTAGGTTAATTATGAAATTAGATCAAGAGAACCCTATAAATATAAAGTTATGAGACCATAATGAAGGACCAAGCACTAGTCATTACTATCATCCACCTATATTTACATCCATTTGGAAATCATTTGCTTCCATTAGATCCATCATAAGGACAAGGTTGGTTCATATGCATCACACAAGCATAGGAGAGGGATTATGTTCTATTTCATGCACCATTCCACTACATTTTTACATCTAGTTATTGCTCACTACTTCAAAAATTATGATTGGATCAATAGAACCTAGGGTACATGATGCACACACACACACACACACACACACACACACACCAGAACTACATTTGGGTCTGAAATGTAGTATAGGTCTTAGTTAGTAAGCCCTTTTTGTGGCGGTGAGGTCAGTCTTACCCATTCATTTACATTCTTCTTTATTAGGGTTTTGATACTCCTCTTTTGTCTTTTTCGGCAGACTTCTATACATCTTGGATTATCAAATACACTTGCCGAAGTGTAGTAAATCTGATGTAATACACAACGATGGTTTCGACCACCTACTGGACTGTGAAACTCGATTCTAGATATTTTACATGACTGGGAACTCATTTTACTGCACCAAAGCGCTGGTATATGCCCCGTCCCTCTCCGTGCACTCCAATCTAGCTAAATAGCTTAGATCCATCCTTTTCGAGACCTCTCGCATAATTGTTCCTACTTCCGCATTATTTTGTTCACTTTGCAACATAGTCCAGATCTACCCCTGAATCAGCTAAGTCTTTTCCTTATTCTTCTTGCGTATTAGGGTTTCTATTTTCATTAGATTAGTTGTTTGGGTTAGTTTTCATACTTTTTTATTTCATTCATTTACCTGTATTTACATTTCTTTATAGATTAACCCAAACATAACACCAAAACAATCGATTCATTAGATAATTATGTCTATCATATAGTGTTTCCTCTTGTATCAATAGCTCTTGATTTCTCAGTTGTAAACAATGAAGCTTTTCCTCCAATAATTTCTCTCTCCAACATTGATTATTATGTGAATTTCACATTTAATAATTTACACATCAATGCATATATTGGCTCGACCTCAATTAACAACACTAAGGATAACCCATCATGGCCCATTAGCACATGCTCCATTTCAATTCTCAAGGCTATTGGCAATCCTTTATCGTAAATTGAGTACACTTTCAACAAACCCTTTGGAATTATTAAACTTCATGTTATGGTTGGTCCTCTTACTCTACTCATTCCTTTCCTCGTTGGAAAAACATTTGATGGATAAAAAATGATTCTAGGTCTTAATTGGATTCATCACTCTCAATCAATCATTAGGGAATCAAATTTATTCACAACAATCAAGTCATTTCTATTGACGTTGTCCCTCCATTTGTTCCATGGTTGCCATATCCTCGCACCGTAGCTAACACATCATCTACTTCATTACATCACATTATATATTTCTCAAAGCATATTCTACTCACATTTCACCTACTCGTGCATTATCTACACAACCTCACCACTCTACTAGTCCTATACACTCGATATAGGCCCATCCCTAGTACAATTACTACAAACTTAACAATGATCAATGCCTCGATCTATTCCACATGGATGTTCATCACCTTCACACTCCACATCATGTAGATATCCATCACCCATACATTTTTGCACCATGGAATCCATCATATATTCATCCATTACATGCATATATACTTTATTCACCAACACAACGTCAATCTGCCATACCCGCACTATTAGAGCATGGTCATTCGGTTTCATCATCACATACATCAGATGGAGGACATTCATCATTCATGGTCATTGGTTGGACAATTCATTCATGTATAATTGGGGGCCCATAACATCTAACACACTCCCTTTCCCCACGCATCGCCACATCTACTCACCTATCATACTTACATTATTAGACACCAGCCTTCCCACATAGGCATACTCATCCCACATTTTATCATCCTCGTTACCCGATGACACATTCATGTGCTTTGGTTCACACTTAACTATTGAGGGCTTACTACACATGAACCCCACACACCGCACTATAGATACCACCCATTACATTTCATCATAGATATCACATCATACATACTACATTAAGTCTACATCTACGTTTTTATGCATTACACACATTTTAAAAATCATACATTACATATTGCATTGTCTCTTATACACTATACACATTTCTACTCCTCATATGGTCGTATTTCATCATCACACATACTACATGGTATTCTATGTGTTGTACTCACTACCCTATGATGCACTTTAGTTCCTTAGTCCATACACAATTGTTGAGGGTTTACAAATCAAATGGACCTTAAATTCATCACCCATTCATCATTCGACCTTCTATCATGTGACATTACTAGGTTAGTGGCATACGCTTTAGGCTAAATAGTCACATATCCCTTCATCTTGTAGTGGTATATGCTTTAGGCTACAACACCACTCCCTTTTATTCATCTAGTAGCAGTATATGAATTCGACTACATCATCACTCCTACATTCATCTTGTCGTGATATATGCTTCAACTATAAGGTTCACGCACACATCATCTCTAGGTCACATATCGTCACCACACATATACACACTCATCACAGTGTGCTAGAAACAACACACACATTTTGACCATTTCACAATGATGCACTCTCATTTACGGTTCATTCTTGATAGCTGATGAGGAAAAATAAATGAACCTCACCGCAAATATTTCCATTCACTAAGGGGACATGTGGCTCTTATCACTCCATTTTGCATTCAATTCCATCCATCCACAACATAATGGATATCATGGTTGCTTTTACTCTTTCTTATTATTGCTTGTTCATGGTCAATTTCTTACACATGCTAGTTATATTACTTGTATGTCATTTATCTATACCATCCACACATGTGTGTTCATGTATTTAAGTAGTTTTGATCATAGATACAGTCTCTTACAAGTAGCACAGATGCTCTCCTCCTAGCCTTCTTGTACCTTGGTCGCCAAGGGCATCCACATTCATCTCTTTTAGGTTATATTTTTTCATTTTGTACTTAACACTTTACATTACTTGGTTATACATGATTTTGACATGCTAGTTATCTTTCTAACATAATAAGAAGTGCTTCATGTGTAACATTTTTATACAATGATATTTGCTTCCATGCTCTTTTGTTATACTATTTACCATTATTTTTTCTTTTATGCAGGCCTTTCCCTTTATTTGGCGTGCACATGTTTGTTATATATGCACCATTATGGCCTTGCGTTTCTTGCGACGTCATGAGTGATGTCCCTTGTTTGCAACCTAATTTGTGTGAATTACTCTGTCTTCTTACATGTTTACATTGCTAATTTTCTTGATAGCTTATACATTGTTTACGTAAATTATACATTATTTTCTATATGCATTTTTGTTCATACTAACACTTGTCTTTGGAAATCCTTCTTATTTTTTCACACCTTGGTTTCTACTAAGCACATTCCTTTCCCCTAGAGGGAAAAGTCTCAAAGTACATGTGGTTGTTCCTCTTTTGGGGTTGTATTCTCCTATCAACAACATCGCATGTACCCCAAAATAAGGATGACATCATTTGGGGTTTTACATACTACACAATGTGTTTACACTAGTTCAATTCACCGCACTTTCGCCCTCGACATTGGAGATTACATACGATGAGTGGGTTCAGAATAGTCTATAAACCCCATAAACAACATATTTTATCTCGACATGGTGTCCTTAGCATTCTGGGGAAGCAATTACATAATAGGAGGTTACAATGGGTGTGCCTCCCTACATTACTTCGGCATGTAGCGTTAGATCACCCAAAAACTAGTATGTACACGATCCCTTCACACACATTTAGAGAAGTAGTTACAGGAGAAGGAGAATAGTGCAAATTTCTCTCTACACTTCTTCGATAGGGTGGCGTGAGATTTCACAAAAACTCATAGTATAGGATATCCTTCTACACTCTCTTTCTCGGACATGGATCGTGTGAACATGTTCCATTTAAAAATTTCATTTTCATAATTTACATGATTTTTATATTCATATACATGATTCTTTTACATTTCCTTTTACACATACATACATACATATTTGACTACTTGATCATTTTCTCCTTGCAGGTTTGATGTATGGGAAACAATTAGTCAAATGGGGGCAACAAAAACAAAAACAATGACAACGTTGAAAATAACACTATGTGGCAAAGCACACTATAGCACACACATCACATTTTCATGCAGATATGCCACACATGCGGTAGCTACACATATGTTTCTTCCGCCCTAGGTTCACTCTCATCACTTTTTTGTACTTTTTCATCTTTAGTTTCCATGTTCCATCATCTTTTTTTCATTCCACACTTTTTCTAGTCCTTGCCGCATTTTATACTACAATATTCATGGACATTAGGTACACATATTTAGATTAGGAGAAAATCTAAATTAGCTACTTTATGTTACTGAGCTTTCCACTCACCAACATAAAGTAGGGGAAAATGTAGACATAAATCATGCACTTTAGACATTATTTAATCCCGGTCTCATACTACTATTTAGAAGGTTTTTGAGTGAAGAAAGTACTAATTAACCCCCATCTTTTAGCCATCTTATTTTATTTTATTTCATCATTCCCAACCTATTACACCCACATGCCCAATCATATTTCATCATTTTGCAATATTTTAGCTTTGATCATGGCATCCTGGTCCCAACAAGGGCACCCTAATCCTTTTTGAAATTTCTCGCCACTTTTTAGGCTCTTTCTAGTCATTTGAGACCTTTACCTTTTTTGTGTTTGACCATTTTGGGGTTAATTATGAAATTAGATCAAGAAAACCCAATCAATATAAAGTTATGAGACCATAATGAAGGACCAAGAACTAGTTATTACTATCATCCACCTAGAGTTGCATTCATTTGGAGATCATTTATATCCATTAGCTCCATCACAAGGACAAGGCTGGTTCATTTGCATCACACTAGCATAGGGGGAAGGATTCTATTCTATTTCATGCACCATTCTACTACATTTTGACATATAGTTATTACTCGCCACTTCACAAAGTGCGATTGAAATAAGAGCACCTAGAGCACATGATGCACACACACACCATACATTTGGGTCTGAAATGTAGTGGAATGTTCAATTAGTCATCCCATTGTTCAGAAGAATCGAGGTAATTTGAACCCATTCATATGCATTTTTTTATAGGTTTTGATACTCGTCTTTAGTATTTTATAGGTCTTTTATACATCTTGGATTATCAATGACACCTAGCGCATTGTAACAAATATGATGCAATACACCACAAGAGTTTTAGACTAGCTATTGAACTCCGTGAAACTTATTTGTAAATCTTTTGAATAGACCATGGCACCCATTCGCAAAACCAGAACACCCATAGGTGCCACTGTCCCTCTCTAGGCATTCTAGTCTAGCAAGATAGCTCATATCCATCCTTCTCGGGATCTATGCACAATCGATCCTACTTCTAGATTATTCTATTAACTTTGTGGCATAATCTAAAGCTACCTCTGAATCAGCTAAGTCTTTTCCTTGTTCTTATTACATATTAAAGTTTCTAATTTCATTAGATTAGTTTCTTGGGTCATTTTCCATACTTGTTTATTGCATTCATTTATTGTATTTACATTTCATTCTAGATTAGATTAACTATTCCATATCCCACATTATAGTTAATCATTCCCTTCCTCAGTACGACAAAGCTTCAAACTCTTGGGGATAAGGAGAATATTGAAACGATCATACGGTACACATTAATGAATATGTAAATCTGAATACCGGTAATCTTGGATGGATTAATGTGGGTAAAAATAAGAAAGGGAAAAATTTAAATGATCCCCTTTTGATGCATTTAAGATTTGATGGGAAGGTGCTTCAGGGATAAGCTTGTTTATTTTTTACTTTGGTTTTTGTGTTGTTGGTTTGGTCGTGTTTTACTTTTTACTCTTTTCTCGTTTGAAGAGGCAAATCTATTAGATCCTCATAATTAAATATTTGTCTCCATTGAAACATATTGAGTACGTAGTAGTGTCCCCTTAACCCACTTTTACCATCAATTAAAAAAGGTAAATCCTAGATCTCGTGGTCTATAGATATCAATTTGAAATAGTTATTGGAAAGGTTGATTTAAATAACCCGGTGAATGTATTGGAGACCCCCACCTAAATTTCAATGGTTAATTTGAGGTTAGCAAAGAGTTCAACTTCAAAAAATATCACCTCTTTAGTGAAGAGGTTGTTTCATTTTATATTTCAAATTAACCTAAAAAAGAAACAACCAACAAATTTCAAGAAATGAATTTTTATCAATAAATCTTGCATTCCTTTCATATTTAAAAATAATATGTATTCATTTCATAGTGGAAGGGGATTCACTCAACATAATCAACAATATTAAGGGTCTTTATCCTTCTAATTGGAATATCAAAGACTTCATACAAGAAGCTAAGGATATTTGCAATAGTTTAATTAATGTTAGCATACACCACACCTATCGAGAAGGGAACAATTTGGTGGATCATTTTTCTAATGTGGGGTAACTTGCAATAATTACAAGTTTTGGGAAAATCATGAAGAAATCCCTAAGACTGCGAAGGAAATTATGGAAAAGGAAGGCTTGGATAGTTGTCTCTCTTGCTTGTAATTATCTTTCTCCCAAGAAAATGATTTCCTGTAACCTTGGCCATTCTACATGCTCGAGAATTCCTCTCACACAATAGAAATTTAACATATTCCCATATATTACTTTGGGTTGTTCATTTGTGTGGTCATATTACTTGCAAGACACTATTTCCAAGTTGATAACCCTCTGCTTAACGACATTCAAATCTATGCTAACATGAGAGTTCCTCCGTGTGGGGTTGAACCAATGTTTGATCCTTCTTGGAAAGCTAATGCTGAACTATGGAAAGCCATTGATGTCAACGGCTTTAATAATTTCATTCAAAGGATAAAGGGTTATGACCAACACATTTCTATTCTCTTTGCCAAGCATTGGAAAAACAGGGTAGTTACATACAAGGGAAAAGATTTCCCTATCAATGAGAACCTAATTTCTTTTGTTACGGGACTAGGCTCTGATGGCATTAAATTCTTCCACAATAATTTTGACAAAGATGCAGAGGAGAATAAGTTCCTTCAAGGGTCGATAAATTGGAAATCAAAAAGTTTGGGATCATTTGTTCCTCCATCCCAACCCCGTACGATGAAGTGGCTCACATGGTTGTTTGGTATGTGACTTTGGAAGGTCGATTCTCTACCCTCCCCTTCATCATTTGGTTATCTTGAATATTTTTCACAAGGCTCCTAGGGTTAGTTTGGCCTACTATATACTTTAGTCCCTTGAAAATTCTATCCATGAAGTGCACACCCATAAGATAACCTGCTCCACTTCATCAAGGTTTCATTATGGTGTTACATCTCTACTATCATGAAATGATGGCTAATAATCCTTCCACTTCCACCTGCCCCCCTCCAACTCAAAAAAATCCAAAAGGCTTAGGAAACCCTCTCCTCCTACTAGGAGGGTCCTTATAATCTTTGATAAGAACAAAGAACATGATGTTTCCAAGAGCTTGTTGAATATCAATCAGAACCTAGATGTTCCTCTTCCTCAGTTCAATCCCAAGGGGAAACAACCTGATATGGAGGGTTTTGAGACAAAATTGACATAATTTATTAACAAGAAACAAGTGTGGGAATCCACTGTTGACAAAATTATTTCTAAGAAATTGAATCATCTCACTATGCAAAAAGCCTTCCTCGAATTTTTGCATACTCAAGTTAAAAAACGTTGTGATGTGATTGGTCTTCTAGAGGAATTGTGGAAAGGGGGAAGGAAACAAAGAAGGTGATCTCATCCAAAAGTAAAGATCCTGAAAATATTTCATCCCTGAACATGTTTAAGGTGTTGGAGGAAGTGAATTGTTTTTCCAAAGAATGCCTTAGGTAGGAGGATTCTGTCCTCTTTTTTTTTTTCTATTTTTCTATTGTTTTCGTGCTAGTCATGTAGCTATTTTATAGATACTTTTACAATGTGTTTTTGATTATTCATGGAAATTTGTCTCTACCTTTGTTTTTTATTTCTCTATCTCGGCGTTTAGGCCTTTTTTGGGGTGTGGTCCCCACGGATCAAAAAACCACTTTTGATTCCTATGTTTTATTTAGTTGGTAGGCTTGTAGTTGGGGTGTGGTCCCCACTTATCAAAAACTACTTTGTTCTTCATGATCTTTCTAGCCTTTGGGCTTTTTGTACTCTAGTGGTATGGTCCCTCCCAAAAACCATTTACAAATAATAAAAAAACAATATGTATTCCACATAAAAATTATAACATCAATATATCAAAAGAAATTTCACCCATATATAATTGTTATTCTCAAGTAGAAGATCAATAAAACTAACTTAAACAACAATTCTCAAAGAAGAGCCACAAATCTATCTCGTTCATTAATTTCTCAATCACAAAACTAAGTTTCAAAATAAGATACAAGGAGGCATGAACATTATTTCCAATGAATGAGTTATATTTAAGTCATTATCCCTTTTCTATATTCACAATTGACTAAAACCGAAATGGATATATTACAAGTATTATTAAATGAATTAAACTAGTTATTACATTTCCAAATTTTAATTAATATTTCAAATTTAGTAATGTATACAGAGGGAGTCCTACAACAATAATGATTCTAAAAGAGAGTTGTCTTCTTCTTTTTCCTTTCCCATAGCTTATTAACGAACCAAAAAAAGGAAAATTATTAGATATATATTATTTCATTCATTCTCGAAAATATCTATAACATGAGTAATTTCAATCAATCCTCCAATATGAGTTTAAAATTAATAAAAAAACAAGGGTCTATAAGAGTGAAAAATAACAATCAAATATTACCCAGATTTATAAGACAACTAACCATAAAATCTATACCCTTGTTTCTCCAATAAACATAACTTAAAATAGATTGGTTCTATTTTCTAGTTTACCCATATAACCAAGTAACATAGAATAACACAAATTTCATAATAGAACAAATATCCATTATGTTTTAACTCATTTTTAGTTTTCTCAAAATTATAAAAATAATATGTAGACAACCACTATTCTAAGAGTATTTATCCTTGGATTCAAAAGACATCCCATGCTCAAAATGGGTTTCAAGAGAGACAAAGACTCATCTAAATCATGCTTTATATGATCTTAACATACAACGATAATAACAAGCTCAAGATGAGCTAAAAATCCCAAAATATATCCAACCTCTTTAAGAGATTTAAAACAATTGATATATGCAAGCTCAAATAAGAGATAAATATGAAAAATAGCAACCAACTCAAGACGTGAGTTGTTATATAATAAAACCCAAAACATCCTTATCTATCGGATTTAATAATATTTCTCAAACTATAAGCATACAATCGTAGATCTTCAATTTAAAACAAACCCAAATGTATTTTATTCATGAACTCGTAAATAAACCTTTACCCAGTTCGTATTCAATTCTTTCCTCTATATACTTTCCAAGTTTTATGTATAAAACAAGACCAATATGTGTTTATTATTTTAAAAGAACCCATAACCTAAGCTCAAATGGATTTCTCAATATTAAAAGAAAATTTCAAGAAATTTCACAAGCGAAAAAGCATTAATATTCCCATTTTTAAGTCAATGTACAAAACCAAAACATATTCCATCATTTCACTATAACAACAACAAGGAATGTGTGAAAGAAACCCATGCCTACATTTTTACTTCACTTATTTGAAACCTTCTTGCGAATGCCTCCAAAAACATAGTCCAACCCTTCCAAATCATTTTAGATAAAAAAATATTCCATAGTAGTCCAAGGAATAATAATAAATTCTCCATGTATAGACCAAAACAAGCTCATACAAAATTTCAAAATCTCCATGCCCATCTCCAAGCATGGTATTCTTAGCTTCTTGGATAAGCTTACAGCTCCTAAGGAACCCGACTAAATTAAGCTCCACATTCAATGTGTTGATGGCAAATCACAACACCCATGAATGTCTGCAACTCAATGGGTTGAGACTCTCAGTGCAATTGCATAACATGGAGCTTTTCCCAAGTGTGGGACCTTGCGAAATCAGAAAAGCTCTCTGGATGAAGGCCGATTCCTATTCCTCTGTTCAGATGCACATGTAAAAATGCAGAGGGTTTACTCAAAAACCTAATCTAACTTTCCAAGGAGACAGGGTAAGAAGATGCATAAAAATAAACCTAAAATAACAAAGGTGATGCACCGAGGAATGAAGAGCACCTGTCTTGCCAATAAACACAAACCATTAAAATACAATGCAAGATCATGCATAGATAACAAAATTTGCAGTGAAAGATCAGGAGGATGCAAATGAACACAGAGAGGGTTGAGAATCATCCACAGACATGCATTATTTGCTCCAAATATTGATACAATACACTACAAAATGGAAAGAGGAAAAGTTGCATTACAGTTTTAGATGGGAGGTTTGAACTCCACAAATTCACCTGCCAAAGAGAAGAAGGGAGGGGAAAAACAAGAATGTCCAACCTTTAGAAAGAAGCCCCTCCTTATAATTTATAGGAATAATGAGACAAAAAGAGAGAGGAATTCCAAATCTACCCCAACCACCTCCAGACTACATTTAATTCATCTCATTATGGGGGTAGGTAAGAACCCTAAGAAACCCAAAAAGTGGTGAATTGTATTTTTTTTCATTTTTGAAGAAATTTTTCTCACCCAATTAAAGATATTCAGTTGTAGTTGGACAAAGGACCTCGTAAGCTTTCCGAAAATTCCAACCTTGTGTGAATCTGAGTTCCCTGTGAAAAGTTATGGCCATCTGAATATTTACGCCAGGGTTTGTTTCCTGTCAGGTTCGGAGTGTCAGCGCTCAAAATATTACACCTCCTGAAGGTGCGCCTTGGCATAACCATCCTTATGTTGACATACTCTTACGTGCACCATAGGCGCTGAAAATTCCATGTCGACACTTTGTGCTTTGCGCCTCCAACCTGCGCCATGGGCGTGACTTTTTGCATGTCGACATCTTTCTTACCTGCGCCATGGGCGCATCCATTTTCATGTCGACATCCTTTTACCTGCGCCATGGGTGCAAATTTTTACATGTCGACATCTTCTTACCTGTGCCATGGGTGCATCCATTTTCATGTTGACATCCTTTTACCTGCGCCCTTAACCTACGCCATGGGCACGAATTTTGTCATGTCGACATCTTCTTACCTGCGCCATGGGCGTGACCGTTTCATGTCGACATCCTTTTACCTGCACCCTTAACCTGCACCATGGGCACGAATTTTTTCATGTCGACATCTTCTTACTGCGCCATGGACGTGACCGTTTTCATGTCGACATCCTTTTACCTACGCCATAAAGCGCTGAAAATTCCATGTCAACACTTTGTGCTTTGCGCCTCCAACCTACGCCATGGGCGTGATTTTTGCATGTCGACATCTTCTTACCTGCGCCATGGGCACATCCATTTTCATGTCGACATCCTTTTACCTGCGCCCTTAACTTTGCACGCCATGGGCGCGACTTTTTCATGTCGACACTCTATGTTGTGCACCTCCAACCTGCGCCATGGCTGTTGGTGATGCAATAAATATCGGGCTTTGATTTTCTTTGATTTCCATATTCTTCCATTTGTCTATATTTACCCGGGAGGGAGATATATACAACACAATGTTCATATCATGTTGTGGCTTAAACAACTACCAAAACCTCCTTCCAACTTTTCCATTTAAAACTTAATAAACTTGTATGGTGGTTCCACAATGCCATATAACAAAAACAAAGACAAAATTTTAAACCTTACATATGCTTTGGAATGGTCCATGACCATGTCTAAACCATATTGACTAATGGTGGTCCAAAGAACCAATTAAATATGCCATATTAAACTTATGAGCAATACAATGAATCAATGTTCATAGGACCTATTTAAAAACAAAACATAGATATCAAATAAGCTCCATAACTATGATTTATATATGTATATGTATATGCATATGTATAATTATATTTATAAATATTATTATTCTTTAATTAGATCTTCATTAAATCAGTATACATATGTATATAAATATTTTTATATGTGTATTATTAGATAATTAAATCATTCTCCAATGTATATATATCTCGCATATATATTTGTTACCAACTTAATACATCATCGCAAACACTCCAAGACACAAAAATTCATAATGCAAATAAAACGAAATCTAATAACTTAGGTAATTATTATCAATTTTACTAAACAATGTATATACACTAAGTTGGGATGTTAACTCTATTATCTTCTCATGTTTGTATATGGATGAAGATATACCGCTCACCTTGTTGATTTCTTCATTCTTGGATTATGGGATTTGATTCATGATGTGTAGTTGATTGGAGGAAATTTAAGAACCCTTTGAGTGATTTTGGATTGATTTTTATCATAGGATCTTGTAAAAATACCAAGTGAGTTAAAATGTGATAGTGAATTACTTATATAGTCTTTTGTATGTTGGATATTGTGATAATGTTGACCCTATGAAGATGAGATGAAACAAAGAATGATTTATTATCAAAGGTAAAATCAGTATTGAGATGGGGCATGACCATATATGCTGGTCATGATTGGACCCCATATCCATACCCTTATGTATGATTTTGGATAGGAGATAGAAAATCCTAAACTGAAAGTTGTGTAATGAATATAATATGTTTTATGCCTCTTTGAATTAATAATATTTCCGCATTTAAAAACATATGATGATGTAAATATAAGGTATAAGATGGATAAAAATATGATAAGATTGTATTCTTAATGTGAGAATTTATCTTAGCAAGGATTCGAGGTCAAACATGATATTAAATCATGACATATTACAATATTTTTGTGTCTTCACACATCATATCTCACTAATACCATGTTGGTTACATTCTATAATATATAAATAGGTCATTATTTTTGTGTCAAGAGATATGAGGGAACCCCTAGGGTTGCTTACCTATTAAAACTTACACAAGCACCTAGGAAATTTATAGGAGGTTTGATCCTATAATGAGGGCATGTAATGCAAAGACATGGATTTTTTCACCAGGGGAGAGTCTAAATGGTTTTATATAAATTGAATTAAATCTTATTAAAGATTAAATATTATAATAAATCATGTATAAAATTTTAAAATATAATAAATTATACGAGCTACAAACATGTGATAATATTGAAACCATAAGCAAGAGAGATCTAGAGAAGGAATTAGTCAATTCCTATGCAAGCCGGAAGTAATATGGGCATGCGAATGAATAAAAAAACTAAGAAGAGTGTCGTTAGGGCTCATTGGAGGTTCCGAGGCATGAAGTCATGCGGGGTAGAAATTCCCACACGTGTACAAGATCACCCGAGCACCGGTGATTGTGTCAGAGTGCTAGTGTTTGTGCAAATGGTCTAGATATCATATATTCTATCTAGGAGAAGGTTTTATCTTAGCTGCTAGTTGTCACTCTAGTTTCACTCCTTGATTTTGAAATGTACATGTAACCTATAAGAAACAAGTTCACTTACACATACCCAATAACCACATCAAACCTAAAAATGAAGATACGAGAATGTGAATTCAGATGACCTCGTTGGTCACATGAACAGTGAAGTTATAACTAAGCATTGCACTACATATCAGAATCCATGAAGTTTTGTGTGCTTTTGTGTGTGATGATTCCCTAGGATGCCCTTGTGTAAGTCACGCCAATGATAGTGGGCTAGATCTAGAATGTAGAATTTGTATAGAATGTGTGGATGGAATAAAATAAATTTCCCTTCCTATGATGTGTATGCAGTAAGTATGCAGCCCTTGTACCTTGAGTGAATTTGATAAATGATTTCTTTGTGGTGCTCTTGTGCCTTTCAATGCAAGCTTAGGTGATAATAGGTAATTTTAGTGTGTAATGCCCACTTCCCTACGACACTTAGTTGATTATCATTTTGAGTTATGCAGACTTTAGATATGGACATGGCTTATACTTATGTTGATTAGCATGATGTTTCGTGACTAGATGCATTTGGATTATGGTTGGATTTTGTTTTCAGTATGATCTACACTGACTCATGGACAGACTATTGGATACTGATATTATTTTTATATGGATATATTGCATATGTTCTAACATTGGATTTCTTCGCCATGATGAGTAGAATGTAGTTGTTGAATTTACATTACTATGATTTTGGATAATGATGGAATGCATAATTAAGTTGTGATTTAGACCTAGAATAATGGATAATTGAATTACGTATAGATGTTAATAAATTTCATGCATATGATTATTTTGGATATTTTGACATGGCCGCAAGGCCGAAGGAGGTATTTTGCATTTTGCAGGAAGCACAACCTGATCACAACCATGAGGGGGATTGGGGACCAAACACAACAGAATGTCGGGTGGTTACAACAATTGGTCGTCAAGGCAACTAGTAAATTGTATTGTGTTACCTTTGTTCTTTTATGTGTTGAGAAAATTTCCATGAGGGGGAAATTTTCTAATGTGACCAAGGGGGTAAGAATTTTAATTACTTGTTTTAACTTACTTTAGTAGGTGATTTTATTTGTGATGTTTCTTTTTTAAAATTACTTTGCTAAGTATGTTTAGATTAATTTTACACCTTGTTTTAATTTTTAAGCTTTGGAGGGAAGTCTAGTGGATGTATTTAATTTTGATGGTTGGCTCCTTGAGCCTTGTGTGTCCTCTTGTATTGAATGCTTGGTTTTGAGTGTTGACCACTCCATGTTCTTTGAATCTCGAATTTGAGATTGAGGGCAATTTTGGGGGACTTGTGGGACAAGTTAAACTTGTCCCACACTTCCCAAAACCCCTTACCAACCATATCTATGGGTTGGGAATCCAAAAAGGGGATTATTTATTGTTTTGGGAAGGGAAATGTGACTTTGGAGGGCACTTTTCCTCATTTTGCATTTAATTGTGCCTTAAGGCACATGGGAAAGGGATGGATGTGGAAGAGAGAGTTGTCATTCAACCCAACCACCCATTTATGGTGTTTTGGGATTTGAGTTGACTTTGGGAGGTGGTTTGAGGATGTGTGATGTGGCATCCTACATGGAGCCACATCACCCTCACCCTTTCCTTTGGTCTATTTATTGAAACTTCCTCTCTTGTTGAGGGGGTTGGAGTTTTGTTTTTGCTTTGTTGAAGAGTTCTCTTTTGTTATTTTTGGGAGAGAAAAGAATTGGGAGAAAAAAAAAAAGAGTGCTTGGACTTGCATGCTTGGATTGTTTTGGAGGGAGCTTGGACAAATTTCTTGGTTTAGGCTTCTCCAATGGAGAGGTAGGAAACCTTCTCCTTTGTTTTGCTTTCATAATATTGTTGCTTCTATGCTAAATTTATGAATAATGCATGTTTACTTCGGTGTATTGTGAAAAATGGATAGAATGCTTATTGTGTAGTATAGGAGAGGTCTATGGGAATACTCATGAGGGAGGCATAAGAGTAGACTAGGATATTGTGGAGGGAGTTTGAGAGGGATTCCCATCTTGGGTAAGAATGTTCACATTCTTACCTTGTTCTTGAGGGAGCCATAAGAGGAGGGAGGCATAAGAGTATGGGAGGAAAAAGGGGTACTTGAGGGAGGCATAAGAGTCATAGGGGCTTGAGTTTTATTGTGGAGGGTTTTGGATGGGCATCTCATCTCAATTGGGAGACATAAGGAAAAAATTCCCATAGTTCCTTCTCTTGTTGGCTTGGATGCAAGCCTTGTTGTGAAATGTTTGGTGTTATTTGTGTGTCTCTTTGTTTCTTCTATTTTAGCCTTGAATGTTGTGAAGAAATTGTATTGTGGAAGCAAGTATTGTTGCCTTGAGTTGGAGACCACCCTTCATTGTGTTGTGTTTGGGGCTCGGGGGTCAATGGAGGAGATTGCTTCTCTTCTCCATTGAGATTTGGTTGGGAGGAGAGTGTTGCCTCTCCCCCTATCTTGGTTGTGATTTGAAATACTTGGAACTTGGAGCATGGATGAAGAACACCTTGGAGCACAAGAACCTTGTTGTTGACAATGTAAAAACATCATGTATTTACCCACCTTGAGTGGAGGAAAAATGTAATATTGCCTTGCTTTCTTTAGATTCCATTATTGCAAATTTGTTTCCACATGAAGTAGGATATGATGTAAAAATATTTGGAGGGAAAGTTGTTTTTGAACTTCATTTGTAAGCTTGTAATAGGGATGGAATTAAAAGTTGCAAGAAATATAACCCATTCATTCTCTTCTTACTTGACTTGGAACATTCCATGAGTATGTCAATCTGGTTTACATGTTAATAGATCTTGCTTTAAAACTTAATGGAAGTAATTTTGGAACCCTCTTGAAGGGTGTTGGGAATTTGTACAAATAAATATATTGAATTTTGTTTTATTACTTGAGAGTGATGTATTGGAAAGTGGGAAAAATAGTATATTATCCTTTCTTTTATACTTGATGAAAGAACTTAAGTTTTTCAAATGGCTTTTAGTATGACAATGAGACATTTTAGGCTCTAGCCCTCTTATATATTTTTTTTTATTTATGGATCCATTATAAAATTATTAGCAAGTATAAAAGAAATGAAATCAATTTACTCAAAACCCCATGTAATGTTTATTAAAAATGGATAGAAGCAAATGTTGATACAAATTCTTAAAAACTTACCAAGACCATATACACATGTCCTCAACGTTTGAAGAGGAAACCAATATTGTAAATATGTTCCATATACAAGTATTATTTAGACTAATGGTTTTACTATTACTAAATTTTATTACTCACAACATACTATTAATATCCCCTTATTAATTATAAGGTAGATTATTGTAAACCACGGCCAATGGTAATATCAACAAAATATGAGATTAAGCATACTAATGTACAGTTCAACCCTGTGCCTTTGACGGTATCCGCGTGCCATTTAATTGCTAAGCAACTGTATCTTCTCTCCCTTGAAGATTCTGATCTAACACAGATCCGCCTCTGTGTGGTTCCCTCCCGGACTACACCGCCTATGAAAATGTCCACGGTGGGAAAAAAAAAAACGTTGTGATTTTTGTTCAAGTCGCCATTGTTACTCTTCCTGCCCCAAATCAAATTTGAAACATTATAGCTGTCCCCTCCTCGATTTATTGATAAAAATATACTGAGGGCGTAACCAATTTGAGAAGCATTCGATATTGAATAGATAACAACGTAGTTGGACGACCTGCCTGCGCACGCGCCTGGGACAGCAAACAACTCCACGCCTCCTCCCACGCCGCCTGTTACCAGCTACACTCACGCCTGCAACCACCTCCTCCCAGTCTCTCATGCCTTCGGTATCCTTCAGATATGCACTGGAAAAATCATGGCCTTCACTGGATTTACTGATCAAAAGAATGAACGCACCAATGATCACACTACATAATAGCAGCAAGAAAATAGAATTCGAGCACAGACACAAAATGATAAAAACAAATCTATGAAATACTTCGTGGAATCTCGTAAGCCCAAACGCAATCCAATACAAAAGTGGCACAGATACGACACCAAATATTATACCCTGCAGTGCAGAAAGTGCCCAATGGTTTTTCACTGATTCCTGTTCCATATTGCGAACTATGCAAAAGAGGCGCAGAAATTGTGTGTTGAAGGGTGTAAAAATGATGGAGTTAATTTAATGGAAAATAGGGGCTCTATTTTCTACACAGAGTAAATTGCTTTAATGGTAATCGTGTATGAAAGGGGGCAGAAAGTCATAAGCAAAGATGATATGCGAATTGAATGAAGATGGGCTATGTCATGGGGTCAATGTCATAGCTACAGAAAATTTAATGTCTCCATCTATTATCTTCCACGCCCCTACCCGCACGACCAGGACAACAGAGGTGTGTTTAGTCGACTGAACTGGGAGATTTCCAAATCTAAAGTATTATTTGGAAGTGGCGGCCTGTTTGCTTCCTTGCATGCAAGGAGGGGGCATTGATGGTGGACTGGTGGTGGTTGAGACACCCACCACTCCCAACCAAACCAATTTAAGCCGGGTTGAAAAACTTTCCCCGAATTGACTTTTACTCATTTAAATTCTAATTTCAAATGTATGGATACGTATATAGGCGGATTTGTATATAATTTTTGTTAACATATCTATACATATATATATACTACTTAATTTAAAAGTGTCTAATCCCTTTAAGAGATATCTAAGAAACCCAACCACTTAGTATATCAGGGAGTCTTTTATAACATAAACAAAAAAATATTACACAACACCCTTACCCCAACATCTTTTTGTTCACTATAGAAATAAGATTTCCTAATGTGACTAAGTATATTCAGAGGGTATGGAGTCTTTGGGATGAGCCTTCTTGGTACGAAAATAGTTACCATACACAGGATGGTATCATCATCGTGTGCAAATTCGAGAATGGGGACAATAGGGTCATAAGGTGGACTGGATATAATTAAAGAGGGATTTATTTGATATCTAACTGTTATATCATGAGACGAATACATCAAATATTGAAGTAAATCTCTAGCGAATGGAATTGTGACGATCATGTAGTTCTTGTGTTGCGATCGAAATATAAAATAAAAGTTTGAAGCTTATCAGTTCCCAAGACCAAGCAGGCCACAAAACTTGCGATTAAAATAAACCAAACAAGGACCACTAACTTGCTTACTCTTTCAAAAAAAAAAATTGTCGCATTTTCGGGACGTTTGTTTGTTCGCGGCGTCGTCATCGTCGTTGTCGTGAGTGTGGCGTCGGCTATTTCGCGGCGTTACATAGTGCTTCACATGTCATTTGAAAGCACAAATATGTATTTATATGATTTCCTTGTTTTAATTTCATAATTGACAACAAAAAGGATGACCCAAAGTAATAAAGAAGTGAAAGGGGCCTAAAGGGGTAAGAAAAAGGTAAAGAGGGAAAGGAGTTACCTAGAAGATAGGAGCACCGGTGTTAATGTATAAACAAGGCACTAGTGTCAAGGTGATAGAAAAATAAAATAGTCAAATGCCGACAAGAGTGAAATATGTATAAAGCCAATAAAAGTGCATAAGACAAAGCAAAAGGCCAAAGGGTGTTGTAAATTACTAGTATTATTCCCAAAATGGATTCGGGAATGAAAGAGGAGAGGTGAGTTGGGGCTCGGCTCATTTGATTTCTTCTTGTTTGAGGTAGTGAAAGAGGTACAACTTCTTGTCTTGGTGCCCTTTGTAGAAAAGAAATAATTCTAGAAGAATGAGGAATAGATGATTCAAGGTGGGATGGGAAGATAGGAGATTAAGTAAAGGAATTCTCAATGTGGGTAGATGGTGAAAATCTTGGAATTTGAGGTTTAGACTGAAATGACATTGGTTGGGAAATAGGAAGAGGAATCTGAGGTGGTGGTGCAAAACCAACCCATCGACAATATTGCATTACATCAAACTCATAGGCCTCTATTTCTTCGATCCAACCTTCAAGCTGAGGCAACATTTCAGTCATAAAAGTAATATTTTCTGCAAGCTATAAAAACTTGGCATAGGACCAACCCATGGACAAGATACCTTAAAGCCAATCTTGAATGCCTTCATTTGAGATGTGGCTCTAGATTGTACCATGCTTGCCTCTAGTTTCTACATCTTAAGTTGTAACTTTACATCTTCATCTGTAGGATAGCCTCCATCATTTGCATGTTCTGCTCTTGAAAAGTTGCATAGTTAAGTGAACAATCAAACTGACCATGGATCTGCTCATAGAGATATGCATGTTGCTGATTTTCATCATAAAATGGAGTTGGAGGTGGGTTAAAAGAACTGAAGATGGAAAGTATTGTTCTTTAGTACAAGTGGGAACTCAACTATGGAAATGAAACCATGATTTGAGCTTCATGAATGGAATAAAAATGGAAAGATGTGGAAGAAAATGAATGGAAATGGGTGGAAAAAGACAGTCTGCAACTCAAAGAGTGGGTTACTTAGACCAATGGAGTCACCATTTGTGCTTGGGTATACCTCCTAAGGCTGAAATTTCACTAAGAGCACAACAAATAAATGAAATGAAGTGAACACAACAAAAACACCTGTGAAAAATATGACTCTTGTATTCCCACCAAGCATGCCAAAAAATGTTAGTGTTGGTAGCATGGTGGCTAAGATATTACAATGGGATACCTGTGAAATGTAGAAATTTCACCTACTTGTCCAACCAAGCGTGCCAAAAATTGTCATCACCAAATCACCGCACCCCCCGAATGGCCTAAGTGCGAGATGGGGCATTCGGTGTGATTGGGTAACATGGGATCACCTCTCAAGCTATGGGACTTGGGCTCAAGGTGAACCTTTGGAGAAGGATGGATTCCTCTTCCTAAACTAAGCACTACACTACTCCTAATGCAAGAAAAATGGCTAACTAGACCTATGCTAACATTTAAAGGGGTTTAGGGAAAGATATTTGCAAGAAATAATACCAAAATTAGAAGTAGTTATGCACCAAGAAAGGGGTTTTCTAGGAAAAAAATTGGCTTTCCAATGAATAGATATTATTATGAGGAGGATGAAGATACATCACAGACTCAATTTACATACAATGCTTCATTCCTTGATAAGCACAATGACCTCCAAAACTTGTAAAAGAAAAACCGATTTACTTACAGTTCACTGTAAACATGAGAGAGGCAAATAAAGCAATAAAATTAATGTAAGGACATATAATTGATCACAAAACATGATTTCCATTACTTCAAGCACTTGCATAGTGCATCATTACAAAGAGGGAAAGGCATAGGTTGAGAGCCTAAAAATTCACAATGAGTTCATCTTGTGAAAAGAGGGGAAGCTTGGAAAATGTCTAACTTCTTTAGAAATGAGCACCCCTTTACATTTATAGAAAATTATGAGTTGTTGAGAGAAAGAAGGAAGAATCCTAAAAACTAGGCAAGAATGTAGTTGAATGGGTCAACCATGCTTGCTTCATTAATTTCACCTCCACCTCTGGGTATTGTTTCTCATAATGAAGAAACCTCTCAATTTTGGAACGCCAAAACTTATGAAAATCCATATCTTGATGATTTCATGGTGTAGCTCTCGTTTTCCTTATTCGAACGATTCTAATTTTGTGAAAAATGGGTGACTAGGGAAGAAATTGTGGCTTCCCGAGTGAAAGTCACTTTTTAGGGTACCCTGGGCATTGTACTCCATCAGCTTGCCGAGTCACAAAATGGCTTGACAAGTCACCTTCCCACTCAGTAAGTTTCATGTTTTATGTTTGCAGCATGGACTCTAAAATCTTCTTCACCACTTTGAATGATGGGTTCTTTTATTATTTTTGCCACGTATTTGTTTTGTTTGGGCGAGCTTAATACATGGCTCGCTTTCACATTCCTCCACATGTCTTTGTTTGTATTGAACGAGCCCTCGCTGAGTGACTCCGCATGATTCTATATTTTTGTCGAATACTTCGTGATTTACCATTTTGGCAAGCTACACGACTTCATTGGAAATTTACGGGTTGGGCTAACCTTAAGTAACCCCACTTTATACTCCCACAGAGCTCTTGAAGATTGCTTGATAGACGAGCTCAAGACTTGTATCTCCACATGGAGCTTTTAAAGACTGGTTGTTCACATTAACCGCATAATCACGTGGGCATATTGATGTTGAATGTCTTAGCTTTAATGTGACACTTGGCTTACATGTCACTGGCACCTCATATCTTACATTGAGTTAGCTCTTGTTCGAGCTCTGAAATAGCTACCATGCATTGGCAAGCGTTTTCCACGTTTTGCATTGAATGGACCTCGACATGTAGTCCAAACTTGCCGCATTGGGCACATGCACTAATGCATTGAATTTTTAACTTCGTTTTACACTTCCTTAACGGCCTAGCCAGATCGGCCGGGTTCTCATCCATTCTCATTCTTTTAACTCCCTGACTTATCTTCCTGGTGCTCGGGCCCATGCCACGTTGTGTTGAACGAGTAATTCAGTCTTCTTCGCATCATCCAACCTGAAACCTAAAATGGACAAGTCTCGAACTCCGAATTTCCAAATCAACCAATAGTTTCAGATTTCAGACTATGTTATCTTCGGGGTTCGAGCATCTATGAGTTTAGAGATTTCAACTCGTCGTCCCCCGCAAAACTGCGAACTAATACACCTCCAAAGTCCAAAACTTTTGGACTTCATAGCTTGCCGATTTCAGACGTTGATAGCTCGCTGGTTTGGAATTTTTATCGCTAAGTTCAGAAACCATTTATTCTGAAACTCTGAAGAGCTCATTTCTGATACTCCTTTCTTCTCGCCATTTCCATGGATTCGGCTTGACTCTACAATGAGTTACCCCATCCAGTGAACTCAGCTCATACTTCGTCTTTCCCTGCCAATGGCTTGGTAGGTACGTGCCCTCACCATCTCATGTTTCTTTCACCATTGCCTTGTCGGCTTCCGAAATCTCTTCTGCATTGAATCCTCACCAAGCCAACCACAATGATTTTACTAATTCGATGCCTTCTCTTGTTATGACTCCAACCTGAGTCTTCCACCTCGGTCAGGTTGGTCGTGAATCCCCACTTCCCATTTTCTCGGCTGCCTTGGCCTATCCATTTCCTTCCTCACGTTGGGCCGTATCTATGACATTAATCAGTTTATGGCTATCCTTTTTGGCTCGATAATCCAATGAGCTAGGTTTCTTATTATTTTGCATTGATCCACCACGTTCTCAACCTAATGGTTGACTCAGCCTATTCCTCTCATGCTTGTCATCCTATTCGGATTCAAATGTTGATTCATCCTCGTTCGAGTTCATTCCCGATTTCCAATCCCACACCTGCGAGCCATTCAATTTCAATGGCTGAGCTCCATGTTTTTTTGTTGCGTTCACCTCAAAATATAACTCTCCAGGAGCCTGATGCGTCGAATCTCCATCCGGGCCATTTTCCAAGTTCTATTCTTCCTCATTGAGCTAATCTCACTCGCCACTGAATTATCATTTAAGCTTGACCGAGCTCTAAACAACCTCATTTTATCTTACTTCCTCGGTCTCTCCTCATTCTGTGTCGTGGTTGAGTTGACCTCAATGCATCCAATCACATTTCTGAAGTGAGCTCCTCTTAAAGCCCGAAAACACTCCAATGTCATCAAGCTATGAGCTTTCATTCCTAGTTCCAACCTCAACTGTCATTCCCTTACCTTATGTGAGTTCCTCCGAGATGACGAATAGCTTGAGCTCGACTTGTATATTGAGTCTTACCCTATGTGTATCGGTTCATCGAGCCAACCTTTTCTCAAGTATTCTTTCAACGTTGGGAGTACCTTGTTGAGCCCAACCACTTTCAGTCTGAACCCTATCATGCACCGAGCTCTAACCCTGACGATTCACGTTTCATTGATAATTGAACACACTGATGAGCACCTGGAATTCGCACACTACAGAGTCATTTTCATTGATTCTAGCACGTTCAAGTCGAGCTTCTCATCATATTTCTCTCTATAAACTATTCCCCAGTAGCTCAATTCAATGAGCTCATGGTTTCAACTCGGTGATCTGAGTTGCTTCTACCAACGATACACTTTTGCATTGGCCAATCTATCATTGATTTGGCCTTATGAACCTAGCCAGCCCCTTGCACGCCGAGCTAATCCAGATTCAAATGCCAATTCATCCTCATTCGAGCTCAAAATTGATCAACGACCTCCCGTTCAATCCCAAATCAACTCGCTGTCATGTCAAGATCTCATCCGAGCCCACTTAATTCCTCCATGAGCTCACCAAGTTTTTGGATTTTAACTTACTTCTAACTCACCCCGGCTTGCTACTTAGCCATATAGCTCACCCTTTTAGCTCAGATAAACTATAACAGAACTCATTACTCATTTACATGTGTTTCCAATATTGAATCTAAGCTGCTAGATATCAACTCAGGATATCAAATAGAGCTCGATGCATCAAGCTTTGATTTTCTCGAGCCCTAGATTTTGTGAGGGATATAAACACAATAAGGCCCCTTAAGACATTATTTATCAATTTGATCATTTTTTCCCCGCAACGACTAGAAATGGCCCATGGGGCATTTTCCAATTTTTCCCTAAGGGAAAAATTGGGTAACAGATTTACTTGGATGACATAACTATTTTCTAAAAGCAGAGCATGGATCAAATGAAGTGCCTAGAAAAATTCTTTGAGAGATGTAGATAATTAGGGGTAGCTCTTAACCTTAAGAAGTGCAAATTTTTATGGCACGGGGAAATATTTTGGGCAATGTGTTCTCAAAGGATGGCATCGATGTTGTCCCTAAGCATGTTTTAGCCATCCTGGCTCTCTCCTTGTTGGTGCACAAGAAGGCCTTGTAGTCATTCCTAGGAAAAATCAGTTTTTCTAGGAGATTCATTCCTAACTTTGTAGGATTGGTTCAATCCATCACCCTCATGCTCAATAAAGATACAACCTTCAAATGTCTTCAACAAAATCAAGCAAGAAATCGCTTAGGCACCAACACTCATCAATTTGGATTACTCAAAGGATTTCCTCCTTTATGCTTATAAGGATAATGCATGTGTTCTTGTTGTCTTGTCACAATAAAATGAAAAAGGACTAGCATACTCAAGTGGCTTTCTTTAGTCATATCTTGAAGGGTTATGAGTTGAAATAAAATCACATGGAGAAACAGTCTATGCCATCATGTGCGCACTCCAAGAAGTTTAAAAGTATTGTCTCCACAAATCATGTTAAGGTGTTAGTTTCACACTCGGGTGTTAGAAAATTCATCATGGGAGTAGAAAATCGGTGAGAAAAGAGCAAGATGGGTGACAAAAATCATGAATTTTTATGTGACTATCAAAGCTACGAAGTTGGCTAGAGGTAGTGCGCTTTTCAAACAAATTACTAAGGATGCGTAGAATGATCGGGAGACTTCATTATTATTGGATGAGGAACCCCCATGCATAGAATTTGAGTAGAATGGGGACCCTACCATGCGTGCTTTGGATGAAGGACGTGATCATATTCCTTTCTATGACACATACCCTCCTGGTCTGAACAAAGAAAAGAGATGAGATCGAGGCTGTAGTTCATTCCATATGCGTTGATTGATGGAATTATCTTCAAAATAAATCTTTATGATGTGCTGCTAAGGTGTATTAATGGCCCACAAATTGAAAAAGTGTTAGAAAAATTTTATGATGGATTTTCTAGTGGACACTTCTCTTCCAAGGAAACAATAATAAAGATCATTACGGTAAGATACTTTTGGCCTACCCTATTTGCGGACGTGCACAAGTGGGTCATGAAATGTAAAGAATGTGCTTTCTTTGCAGGAAAGAAAAAATTGGCAATTCTTCCCTCCGACCAATCCAAGTGGATCAACCTTTTGACTGATGGTATTTTTAATTCATAGGTATGATCAACCCGCCCTCAAGCATTGGACACAAGTGGGTGTTGACAGCTACGAACTACTTCACCAGATGGATAGAAGCTATCGTGCTCAAGGAATCAACTGAGGCAATCAATTGACTTTCTCAAAGGAATTGTAACAAGGTTTGGTATTCCTTAGACCATTATCTCTGATAATGTAAAAGCCTTCCTTGGTACCAAAATTTCTGATTTGGCTCTTATTCTTTGTATTTATTTGAATACTTCTTCCAACTATTACCCTCAAGGTAATGGCTTTGCAGAATCAACAAACAAGGACCTAATAAAAATCATGAAATGAGCAATGAATATCAACAAGAAGAAGTGGCATATAAAGGTCACGCGTGCACTCTAAGAAGACATAATCATGGTGAAGAAGGCAATAAGTACTTCACCTTACAATCATTTTTATGGAAGGGAAGCTAGACTTCCTTTATCACTTGAGTTTCCTTCATTGGAACTTGTCTCGAAATTGGATTTTGATGGCACGGATCGAGAGAGAAATCAAAATGGAAGATCTGGTTGAACTTGAAGATATAAGAAACTATTTCATACTCAAGCTAGAACAACATATGCAATCAATAAAGAAATGGTTTGACAAAAAGGCTAGGCATCAAGCTTTCAAAGTTGGTGACTTAGTCTTAAAATGTGATACTGACAGAGATAAAATAGGGCACCATTAAAATTTTGATGCACTTTGGAGTGGCCCATACATCATCAATCCTTACAAGGAGGCTAACTCTTTTGATTTATATCACCTTGATGGAAATGTGCTACCGATTCGGTAAATGGGATTTACCTCATACCTTTTCATTAGGTTTTTTTCATCAATGTAAATATGAGAATAGTTTCAATTCCTCCAAGTGTGTTTCACACAAGTTGTTTATTTGTACATAGTTATTTCTTCTCGTATATTCCTCGTGTGTGCTCTTTTGTTGTTCTTAATATTTTAGTTTGGTTCATTCTTTTCAGCAGCTTTTCAATGAGCTTTTACAGATTCGAAATAGTTGAAAAAATGCTTCAAGTGACTTCAAGGGTAGTTCTTGAGTTACTGAGATCAAATTTTCATGCATTAATCTAATTGCATGCCCAATGGATACAATGAGGCTACTAATATCCTTCATCTAGCAGCAGACGGCACCAAAAGTCACCAAATTGTTTTCTAACAGAACTCTCATAGATTATTTTGACAATTTTCATCCTCATTCTAATTCTAAAGTTCGGTTATTGCAGGTTGTGTGCACTTTGGTTTGCCACGTTGGCCAATTCTCTTAGTTAGGGATCCTCACGCGCCTTTTCACATTCTACTTATCATGCATGCCTTCCACCTTTTTGCATTCCTCTATCTCGCTTATATTTCCCTTACACACACTCCTCTTGCATCCTCTTTCTTCCTAAAGCAACTCATGTACCTTTCGCACACCCTTGACTTACCTTCAAATATTTGGCTAAGTCCCTTATGTAGTTTCCCCACACCCTTTCCTTTTTTCTCGTCATGCATTCCTTAGTTGAATGTTTGTGCTCCGCTTACATACTTGTCTTCTAAAAATATATATCCTTTTCATCTACATGTGTCAACTTTGTGCGTTTGTCCTTTACTTTTCTCTTCGCGCACTTCTTGCTCCTCCGTACACACCATGTACCTTCTTCTGCACTAGGCATTGTGAATCGTGAAAATATGTCAAACTTGATTTTGTTACATGCAACATATCAAAGTGCACCAACATGGCACTAAATCCTCTTGACAAACAGTTACGCGATACATGGTAGAAATGAAAAAAATGGACAATTGGCCGATCTTCCGGCTAATCGGCAAGATGTGCCACATGTCATTGCATGTTCAGATTTTGTTGTATCCTTCATATCGCCATAACTTTTGTTGCAACGCTATGATACATATGCGCTTGATCTTGTTAAATATTTGAGGACATGGGTTACACACCAGATCATTAAAATTCAAATATTGATGGGATTTGGTAGGTGAGAAGCAAGAAAATCTGTTTCCAACATTAATGCATACATGTAATTGACTAAAGTATCATATTCCATTCAAATCTTACCTCCTTCCTTCTTCTAAAATCAAAACAAACATGGGGAGGTGCATCTATCAGTATTACATGTGGATTTCTAGGAATTCATTGTTGATTATTGGTGGTTGTAGTTTAAAATTCGAGTTTCCCTCTTATTCTCTTCTTCCTCTATATTTCTTCTATAAATGTAAGACCTATGCTAATTAAAAAGGTTTTGAACCCTTTGGTCTTGCTAAAGAATTTAGTTATTTTGCATTTTAAGTTACACACCTTTAGATCTGGGCTTTTCATGTGGACATTGGCCTCATACGCCATTCTAATCAACTGTGTATTTCTTGAAGTAATAAAAACTTAGTTTTATGGCTATTCTTTACCTTACCTAGTTTTATTGGTTCTCCTTGTCTTTCCCTTGTATTGTGTGCTTGTTGTACTATTTCATCTCCCTTACAAGTTCATTTTTTTATTATTCCCCATGAAAATGATTGTGTATCTTCTTTCTGGATTGTGATACATGTGCATATCCTTCCCATGCGCATTCTCCTTCATTTTTTCTTAAAGATAAATTTGTTCATTCCCCTTCTTTCTAGTGCTATCACCTCCCTTAGTTTAGCTTTCCCTTACTACATATCTTTATAACTCTGGTCCCTTGGCATGACTAGTTTAAGGTTTCATTTCTAGCATTGGGAATAGATATAGTAGTAGAAATAGGTAGAGGAAGCAACCTTCTCCAGAGGTTTTTCTCAAGCGCCAAAGGTCCCACAACTTGGAGACTATCCCATGTTGCCTCAATGACCTAGTTCAACCTGATCCAGTACGGGTGCAAGTTTGAGAGCCAACACTCCCCATTTACATCTTTCTTTTTTAGTATTTGATGTAGTTTGTGGTTTTGCAGGATATCATTTGTTTTGTAGGTTACGGTGAATTTAGAAATCATCCGGCATACAATCTGGCGACCAAAAGTTCAGGTTATCAACACTTATACAACACAACGAATCCAGTTGTTGAGCTCCCTGCACCGTTATAGATGCCTAGCGAGAGATCCTAGCACCTAGGTACCTTAGTCGTATTCCAAGCACCCTATTCTAGGCTCATCCGAAGGTTCCAAAATTTATGTGTGTGAAATCATCTAATTCTTCTATCCCCTCTCTTGCACTTATGGTTTTCTATTTCTTTAGCTTATTGTTTGTGTCAGATATGTACTTTAGCATTTACTTATCATACGTGACTCTAAATTTTTTTTTTTACAAATTCTACATTTTTAAAATTAGTTTCTTTTCTTTAGGGGCCAAAACCTATTTTGTTCCATTGTTACCACATAATTAGGAGTGTGGATTTTAACAAAGGGCCATAGAATTAGATGTATGTTCCTTTAAATGAAATGATAGAATCAAATTCAATTTTTTTGAGGATTGTTTCTTGTCTTTAGCTATATCACTCATACTATGTTTTGGAAATGGCTCTTGAACACCTTTAGTTTCTCATTTGGCATTTTGGTATTAGATTTTATTTTTTATTTCAATATCCTCATGGTCAATTAAATCTTGGATATAATGGTAGAGTTTCATGCAATGATGCATATGGTATCCATTGATACAATGGTACAAACAATATTCATTTTATTTATAACATGTTGGTTTTGGTTTCCCTTCTTTGAAGGGTATTTATATTGGATGGATAATTATATCTAGACTTGCTAAGTGAGGGAATACACTATAAATACTTTCTCCGAGTGGTGTGAATTGTCTTCATTTGAATTCACATGGAGTAGTTTCTTGACTAGGGATTATGATTGGTTGATTGTTTGATTTGTTTGATTTTGATTGATGATTTTGCACATTTTGAACATGGAGAGAATCAGTGATCCCATTATTTATAATGTTTTCATTTTAGATTGATGAATTTCAATTCTTCTTGATTTTGATGTGTATCCTTGTTAGGTTGATCCCTAGAAGGATTTTTATGAGGCCTTTAACAATGAGGGCTCTCTTGATTTGTGCTCCTTTCTCAATTACTTCTTAAAATTTGGTTAAGCAATGCATTTGCATTTGAAATGATAATTCTGGTTTCTCGGGTATTGAACAAGGGAATCATCTTGTAATCCTCGCCATCATTCAAGGAATGATGTGAATGTTTTTTTGTTCATTTTCTTGCTATTGTAAAGGTCCATCATAGTGACCTTGTAATCTAAGTTAAAGGAAATTTGTTTGACAAACTTTGATGATAAGTTGGTGAAATTGTCAATGCATCCTGCTAGAAGATGCAAAAACCAATCTGAAGCTTGCCCTCCTAAAATTTTAGGAAAAATACGCAAATGGTATATTTCATTATAAGATACTTCTTGGCATGCCATGAAGAATTATTTCACATGTTCTGTTGGATCATTATTTCCTTTATATTTATCAAATTTTAAGGTTTTGAATGATTAAGGAAATGGTATGAGAAACATGTCTTTATAAAATAGATATGGAAACAGATAGTCAAAATTGAATAGTTTGGTTCATTTTTATGTTCCCATTAACATTTCTTTAATGCTCTTCCACTCTTGTGAAAATGGAGAGTTTGATTGAGGGTTTTCCATGGTTGGATTGGTTTCAATGCTAGGTTGTTCTTTCTCGTCATTGTTTTTGGAAACCTTAGAAGCCATATGAGAAAATTCTTGTGTCACCCCATGGATTTCTGCTAATAAGGCTTCATTCGACATTTTTATTACTTGACTCATGTTTTTCTAGAATATTTTTTAAGTTATCTGCACCAAAATATGAGAGGGGAACTTGGTTTCCATTTCAAGGATATGAAGAAGGTATTGGTTTTTGTTTTGTCTTAAAAGTTTGTCTATTTTCCCTTTTTCTCTTGGTGAGTTCAGGTTGTGTAACTTCATCCTCTTCATCTAAAGTATCTTTACCAAGGGGATATCTATCAAAATTGTTAAAGAGACTATGATTTTTTCTATGAGTAATAACCATTTTTATTTTGATAAGTTTGATCAGTTTGAGCTCTAAGGATGAGAATATAATTTTTTTTTCTTGATTTTGGTTTGCAAACATGTTTAGTGAAACCAATTTTGATTAAATGATCAAAGGTTAATATCGTGTTGAACAAATTAGATAGATTCTATTCTAATTTTGATTCAATTTGATTGGATTGGTTTTTATTGGATTAAGATAGATGTTGATTTTGATTGGATTGTCTATCCAAAGGATAATACTTTATTTTGATTGGGTATATTTGATTCTTAATTGGTTTTGATTGGTTTGGTTACGGAACACAAGTTTGACTAACAAGTTATAATTTATAGTAATGTTTACAAATAAGTAAATAATTATTTTTTTAATTCATTTTGACTTAAAGTCTAAAACCATTGGGAAATGTAAAGTGTTTATGATAATGCAACAAGAAAAATGCCATGGAATGGGTGGATGCGGGGATATTATAACTCCAATAGATGCACCTTTCAATATATCCAGACTTGATATACCAAATATGTGTGGGGACAAAATTGGTATATGGAACCCTTGGAATACTCAAAGAGACTTGCCTAATCATTACTATCCCTCTTAGAGGAATGAAACACCACTCTAATGATTCGTTTTGTGACTAGGGTGTAAGGTAATGATGGAATGATATATGAATGATGTCCTTATTTATTCCCAAAGACTTTAGAAGGACAATGCCACACACTTTGTTATTACACCTATCTTAGGAATACATGCTCAAAGTTACCCATCATAGCATCTATACCTGTAAGTGGGGGAAAGGTGAGGAAAGTGTCGAATGTTGTTTTCATACTAGGTCTCAAGTGTAATGCAATGCATTATGAGTAGTAGATGGTAGTGAATTCCTCATCACTAGTGTTTTTAAGTGCTGATGAATTACACATTAATAAGTGAAAATAAAAGTATGAAAGTTTAAAAGGTAGGTTCTTTCCAACTTTGAAATACATAATTAGAAAGCATAAATGAAATTATCCTGTGTTTTAGAAATGATTTAGTTTTATTTGACAAAGGAAACCAACATGCAAAATAGTTAGTAAGTTTTTTTATTGATTTTTACTTCTCTTTTATTACAATCTCTACTAATCTTGCATAAACAAGTTATCCAAATACAAGAAAAAATAACTTAAACCATTTTTTATTATCAAGTTCACTCAAAGGGCACAAGAGAACAGAATATGTGTTTTGGTTGTAAAAACTTAATTATGGGATGAGTTAGATTAGACTATGAAATAATCTCAATTGCTTTTGATTCTCAAGATTTCCCAAAGGGCGCAAGAGAAGAGCATACATGATGTTGATTGTAGAAATGAGACATAAAAATGAAAGAAAAAAGAAAAACGATAGATATTACTTAGAAAAAAATTATTAAGACAAGTGTTATACTCTTTTTCTATATAAACTCGAGGAAAATTTTCTAAAAAGCATAGAAGGGGCAATCAAAGACTTAATTAAATGTTGGAAATTTGTACGAAAACTTAAATTATGACACGAAATGTACACATGGAAAAAATGAATAGAAACATAGACAATATAAATGAAAATGCACCTAAAATTCTATGAATATGTACCGATTATAGCAAAAATGTACCTACTAAAACACAAACACACTAAATGCAATGCTATCACAGGGACCCGAATGGAGATAGATATGTAGAAAGAAAAGGTTATTATAAAAATACTAGTGCATATAATATAATGTAATTTTTTGGTTTTTAATGGAGACGCAAATGAGGAACACTGGCATACATAAAGGGACAAAAACATAGAATAAGCAACTACAACAAAAAATAGGTAATTTCTGTAAAAGGTTTGAGTTTTTAGAACTTCTCGCAATCTACTCAACATAATACCGTAATAATTGGTTAGTATTCCTTAAATAGCACAAGGAACATGAAAATGAGATTAGAATAAGAAAAACCAAAATAGGAATGTGTAGGGGTCCCATTGGTGTGCAGAAATGTATACAAGAGAAAGAAATAAGACAATAAAAAGATGTAAACCTTTCTCAAATAAATTCCTTACAACCTCAAATTGGACCAGCTAATGAGTGGGGTCGAGTGACAATCTTATTGGATCTGGATGAGAGATTAAATCCTTTTTTATTTGTGGATGCTCCAAGATGTTCCAGATGGAATTGAATTCAAGTTACAAGAAAATGATTTTATGATCTCGAGGCTAACTAAAGCATGGCTTAAATGATTTGTCTAAGTTTCCAATTTGATTGGAAATATAATATTATGTTTTGATATTGATTGAGTGAGTTTTCATTGATTTTTGGAAAAGGTGGCATATCTTTTGAATTTTTAAAGGTTTGCTTTAAATATTAATTCATATCTTTGTTTTCTTCATCTAAAAAACTGAATTGAGTTTTATCTTAGAGATACTTTTATCAAAATTTGGAAATCCAAGACTCGAGGGATATGTTTTAGTTAACCCAAATCTATGGTTTGATTAAATTTGAAATTGTCCTTTTGAACATAATTAATCATTTTTTAGCCTTAGTCAAGATTTGCTTTGATTTTTCCAACTTGATATGTCCACTAGTGAGGTGGAAGTGAGTTAGAAATGAGGTGGAGGTAGATAAGTGAATGACTTATTTAATTATTATGATATTAAACTAGCTAATGGGGTAAGGGGTGTATAATGAGAGTGATAAGATTAATTGATTGATCGTGAGAGTGGAGTATGTGTGTAATAGGGTCCATTGTGTGAATAATTAATTATTTGGGACTATGTTTGATCAATAGAGATAATAAGTGATTTGGGACAGCGTCATAGAATGTTGTTAAGGGTCGTTAAATAGTGGAATGTATCAAAAGTGATCGTAATAGGTCAAAAATGGTTAATCTGTCATGAAGTGATTACACGATGATTTCGAGAGGTTTAGAATGTGTAATGGGATAATTTAGGGTTTTGACACTTATATACTATCATTTTTAGGTTCTAAGTGGGTGTAAAGGTCTCCTCATAGTCAACTCCTCCTTGGTGAGCATATAATCCCTTTGTAACTATATGTGATTTGTGTTTGTCAATAAATCCATCTGCCCTATATTTTGTTTTAAAAACCCGCTTGCCTAATGGAATTTTTTCCTGTAGGAAGATCAACAAGTTCCCATGTCTGATTCTAAAGAAAGGAATCATATTCTACATCTATGGCCCCACTTCAACATATATAGTGCCTCACAAACTATATCAAGTTTGGTTTTATCAAGGAATAAAATTATGAGTTCAAAATTTACCTCATATCTCACCTATCTTCTCATTCTAACTCTTGATGAAGTATCTAGAAGAGAGTTCAGGTGGGAGTACCTCATGGTGCTTTGAAACCAATTTGGATGTTGATGTTCTTATTGATTTGAAGAATTTATTTTCAAATCACCAAGATCAATGAACAATTCTCCTTGTAGCTCATATTTCTTCTATGAAGAATCCTCATTCTCATCATCTAAGTGTGAGATAAATCTATGAGAGGATGTTAGTACTGACTCTTCTTTCTATGGAAATGATTCAAATGATGACTCATCATAAACCACATCTCTACTCTCATATATCGTATTTATCTCAGGATCCATTCAACGATATTCCTTTGAGGTAGTATTATACCCAAAAAATATACACTAGAGTGTCTTTGCATTGATCTTCTTCCTCTTCTTATCTAGGACATGCATATATGTTGTACAACCAAATACTCTCAAATGAGAAATTGAAGGCTTATGATTACTCCATACCTCTTATGGTGTTTTTTCCTACAATATCTTTATAGGTGCAAGTTCAGAAGATATACGCTTTTTGGACCACTACGCGCAAAAAAATTCTCCAAATTTGTAGTGGAAAGCATGCAACGAGCCATCTCCATGATAGTCTAATTGTGACGTTCTACAATGCCATTATTCGGGGAACATTGGGGTAGTCAAATTTTGTGTGATGTCATGCTCCTTCAACAATGTCAAGCATTTATTTGATGTGAATCTCCCCTCTATTTGAGTGGAGGAAAAAGGGGCTACCCACCCATTCTTGAAAAACTTGCTTATAGAAGTCCTAAAAATTATCAAATGTTTCAATTTTATTTCAGGGAAAGAACACCAATATCTTACAGGAATAGTCATTAGTGAAAAAATGGAAGTACTAAAATCCCCACAATGAAGTAAGCAAGGGTTCACATAGATCAATATGCACGATCTCAAGATGGTTCTCGACATGGAAGCTACTTGAATCGAAGCGAATCCCAATGTTGTTTTCCCAACATAAATCCAAGATAAAGGGGTAATGAATGGGATAGTGGATGAATCCCTCGTACCATTTTCTTATAACTGGGATAATAGAGGGAGCCGATAGAAATATTCCCATATCGATAATGCTAGAGTGTTGTGGATTTGCAATAAGCCTTTCAAGGGTTTCACACTAAATGCGGATCTGAAATTAAAATTGTAGAAAAGAGAAGAACAAAATTAGTAACTTGTACTTGCACAAAAAAATTCCAAAATCACCATAAAAACCACCAATCAATTCACCACTATTTTATATATACTTTATTAAATTTTAGAAGCCAAAATAACAAAGAAAAACCTTTGAATAATACTCGCTAAAAATTAAACATGCACTTGAAATCGCACCCACAAGATAAATATGAAATATGGGTCTAGAAACCCTCTAAATTCATATAACTTCATATTTTTGAAACCAAATTTCTCGAATTCTTCTCCCATGACCCCAAACCCTACCCAAGGTAGGTTGTTCCACCCTAAATAATTACAATATTAGCTCGAAATTACAAATAGATCTTTAAATCAGCTCTTCACATCAATACCAAATAATGATGAATGGTTTTCATCCTTCACCTTAGCCACATGAAGGGTTTTCATCCTTCAATGAGGCCTCACAAGAGGGTTTTCATCCTTAAGTGGATGAACAAGGAGAAACTAGTTCTCTATGCCCAAGTATAGCAAAATGTTCCAAGACTCCCTTGATAATGATGTCTCTAATCTCCTTTTATATCCTCCTTTTGGCACAAATGTATAATTAGAAAAGTTTGACCTCTTAAAGATGTTCTTTTCTTTCATTAGCTTCCATTAATTAATTAAAATCTAGTCGACCTGTCATAAGAAAGAAAACACTAAAAGAACATATTAAAAATTAGTAAAAACATATCAAATGGAAGCTCAATGTTCTCCTCCATCTTCTTCTCTTCTTTGCCACAGAGAAGGAATGACAAGAAGACCAATTAATAGCTCTCAAATGGAAAAAGGGGACATTACAGTCCTCCCTTCCCAAAATTGTTTGTCCTCAAGCAATTGCCAATGCCCGGATCCCAAACAAGTTTCAGCTGCTCCCTTAGTTTGCTTGTCCATATCTCATGAATGCCACTCTTTTGAAGAAAATCCCCTGTGATCTGCAACCCCTTGATGGCTGCCATAAGAGGGTTGTAACAACTGTAACAAACAATGTTAAAAAGGTGTAGCAGAGACAATTCAACTGCCCACTGAAAATTACAATCTGCCCATGCTATAGTGGCTAGTAGCCCGCCATAGGTGTCTCGAAATACCCCAAAAATTTGGAAACTCGGCCATTTAATGACAGTTCCTATTTGTTGGGCTGCAAATGCAAGAGAAGTTAATCTGAAAATGAGAAAAACAACAGTCTTATAGTGTATGGCAGTGAGAACCATTAACACAGAATCATGATTTTTACCATTCTCCATCAAGTCTCCTACATAAACCTGTTTTTTCTTGCTTGGGGCAGCAAGATAGTTCTTTCTTTGACCTTTTTCTATCATCGTTGGTTGTGGCATGCTATTTCTCTACTTATCTGGGGTCTTATGAAGGCTAAAAACTCACTATTAATTGCCCAAAATACTACCCACATGCCACGAAATGGAAAACTCAAGTTCCCATAGTGATGTTGTCCTTCTATGACCAAAAAGTGTGAGAATAACTGACTGAAAATGAAAAATACAGCAGTCAACCATTTGCAAACAGCCTTCTTAAATTCACCAAAAATGTGAGAAACAATGACATCCTCGATATGAGATATTTCCCAACCCTGGTAAGTGCCAAGCATGCAATAAGGAGTAACAAATCTGAAATATATTGTAACCTTTTCTGTCCCAAACATACCTTTATTACCCCCATCATCAAAACATGTAGGAAACTCTTTTGCCCATTGAAAGACAAGCTGATCCAGATCTGAAGTAGTGGCCACTGTTAGGAAATAAGACATAAAATATGTGGAATAATCCCTCACAAAATCGCAATAGCAGAGAAACTAATATGCGAAATTATTACAGATCTCAAATAAAATTGCAGAATAAAATAACACAACACAAAGAGACAATATTTAACGTGGTTCACCCAATTTGGGCTACGTCCACCAAGAATCACTTGCTCAAATTTTATTACAAGCCACCGCTCTCTCAATACAATACCCAGATCCGTTTGGAGCTATGCTCAACAAACTCTACAAAATTCACAGCCAAATTCAAAACACATCTACAATGCATTTGCTTGTGCATCTATCATATGCATAAGACCATATAAATAGACAACTGCTTAAGCAGTTTTACAAAACCGTGGGTATCAAAACCATGGGCAAAATCCGTCCCATAAACCTATGGGTCAAAAAACTCGCCCATATGAGAAAAGCACGTTTCCCGATATGTCGGGTGCATTTTTCGAGGCCAAAAATTTTACGCCTAAAAAAACAATTTCTGGGGCTGCGCCCCCAAACCCCAAAGGTGAGGATACATGAAAAGTGTACAGTACTCTTAGTGTACATTCTTCAACACTTTCACACATGAAAACAAGCTCCATAACCTAACACAGCCTTCATGCCTTGCAATCCATTTGTAATTTTCCCTCATGAACTCTCCCTTTTCGCACTCAACACTTTCATTTTCAGATCCCACATTTCTTTGTTTGTATGCATGCTTAATGGCTGAACCGACTTGGGTATGAACCAAACATGTGGCTGCCCCAACTTGGCCAATCTTCCTCTCTTTACTAATTCCCAAGGGATGGTACAACTGGAATATTTCTTTGTTACCCTCTCTCCATTTAGTATCCTTCATCTCATCTTTCAAGTTAGCACAATCCTTATGATGATCATCATAATGCAAGGACAAGGTATGATGATGATACAAAAAATCTTTGTTAGGAAGACAATAAACTTGCTTACCCGTAGTGGCTGCCATAACAAGTTTGCCAATCAGAAAATCACCATTAGCACTTTGAAAAATACTTTCCCCTCTCCCTTCCGGATCTCCTAAGGCCAAATTATGCTTGCCCACACTTATACTTGCCATAGATAACCTTGAGTTATCCCTAATCTTCATGAGATCAGATGTAAACACCACAAAATCAGATCTGATTATCTTTGTAAAAAGTGGAAGAACATTTGGTTTCCATACCTTGGAGTGTCCAACATGGTGACTTTGAACATGTAGTATCCCTTGCTTTGCTATCACGGATTTCCCCAAAAACTGAATCCATTGCATCTCATGAACAATTGTAACTTCAGTTGGCTTTATTCTAAGCAAAGCATCATTTTCCTTGCACCTTTTGCTACACCCTTCACTTTTTATCTTCCTTCTTCTTGGCATAGGCTGATCATTAGAATAAATACCCCTTGAAGTATGATGTGCACAAAGGTGTTCAATCATTAGTGACAAAAGAGGACACAACATATATGAAGTATGAGTAGTCCTAACCATCCACCCATGGTAGAAAATCTGAAATGATGCATAGGAAAAGATTGAAATACCTCCATGTTGGGGGCTTCCCATAACACTTAAAAATTATGAGTTTAAATCAGCATGCAAACCATACTCCAAAAACACCTTACCTTCATGCTCTTTTGCTTTACGGGTTCTTACCCTCATTATATATTTTTTGATGCTCTGCTAGAAATTCTTCCATGTTCTTGAGCTTTCATAAGGATGAAATTTCCCTCAAATAACCTTCCTTTCATTGTTGTTATGTACAGATTGATAGCTCCATCTATTTTTATCCTCGGACCATCATGAAAAAAATATTTCTCTCTCCTTGACCATATCACTTTGGGTGAGTGAACTCGAATGCATTCATCATTGTGATCCAAAAATTCCTTTCTAAGCACATACATAATAGTTGATATATGAATCAAATAAAAAAGGAATTGATTACATCTACAAACATACCATAGTCTTTGGAAGGAGGAAAGCCTTCCCCCAATCCACCTTTAGGATCACTCGGATCCCATTCCTTCATGTGCATGCCATTAAGAACTTGCAAGCTTAGAAATTTCTTTAGTACCCTCTTATTACTACTCAAGACATGTCCCAGTGAATGCAAAGGTAGAAATAAAATTCTAGAACTGTACATACCAATCTATGGGATATCCACCCATAATATATTATCCAATGTGTTGCTCGCTTTAATTTTTTGACCACCTTGAAGCCATGTATCTTCAACAATTGGAGCTACATTTTTGTGCAATCATTTGTACTATACACACATGTGTGTACCATCCTCATGGCTTATGCTTTAATCCCCAACCTCATCCTTTTCATCCTTATGTAAATCTGAATTTTCTTCAACACCTTTCCCCATACAATCATTAGAAACCAAAGGAATATCATTATTCAACAATGGACCATTACCTTGGGACTCATCCTCGAAAGCTTGCACATCGAACCTTCCTACAATATTCTTATTGAAATCATCCAAGAAGCAAACCGCATCTTCTCCTTGGGTCTCTATCACATACTACCACCAATTTTTTGTTATCCCTTCCAATTGACAATGATTAATTCAATTAATCCTCCACACACATAGGGTTTGAATGCAAGTATGTATCCATCTCTAATGACCATGATCTTACTTGAAAGTTTGTTAGTACCATAAAAATAGAGATCTTACCCTTATGTGCCATCAATTATTCAAACTTGAAACCCTAGGCCTTTGAGAATTCATGCTTCGATACCACTATAATAACCCTTTCAAGGGTTTCAAACTAAATTTGGATCTAAAATAAAATTACAAAGAGAGTGAAGAATAAAATTGGTGACTTGTACTTGCACCAAAAATGCCAAAATCACCATAAAACACCACCAATCAATTTGCCACTATTATATATATACTTTATTGAATTTTAGAAGCCAAAATAACAAAGAAACACTAAAGAATACTCTACTGAAAATTAAATATGCACTGGAAATTGCAGCCACAAGATAAATATGAAATATGGGTCTAGAAACCCTCTAAATTCATATAACTTCAGATTCCGACCTTTAAAAATATTACAAATTAGATGGTGAAACCAAATTTCTCAAATTCTTCTCCAATGACCCCAAACCCTACCCAAGGTAGGTCGCTCCACCCTAAATAATTACAATATCAGTTGGAAATTACAAATAGATCTTCAAATCAGCTCTTCACATCAAGACCAAACTATGATGAATGGTTTTGTGTCCTTCACCTAGGCCACATAAAGGTTTTGTGTCCTTCAATGATGCCTCACAAGAGGGTTTTCATCCTCAAGTGGATGAACAAGGAACAACTAGCTCTCTATGCCCAATTATAACAAAATGTGCCAAGACTCCTTGTAAATGATGCCTCTAACCTTCGTTTATATCCTCCTTTTGGTGCCAATGCATAATTAGAAAAGGTCGGCCTCTTAAAGATGTTTTTTTTTCATTAGCTTCCAGGTAATTAATTAAAATCTAACTGACTGTCATAAGAAAGAAAACACTAAAATAACATACTAAAAATAGTTAAAATGTATCAAATGGAAGCTCAATGTTCTCCTCCATCTTCTTCTCTTCTTTTCCTGGGAAAGAATGACAATAAGACCAATTAATATCTCTCAAATGGAAAAAAGGGACATTCTGAGGATTCCATTTTGGAGGTAAGTAAAGAAGCTGTAGAGGATAAAACTACATCTAATGAAAATAAACGATCCTTAAAAAATATCTAGCAAGTATCATACCTTCTCGTGATATAAAACATGATTTGATGCCTTTCTAAAACATGAAATCCACCTTGAGCTTGTGATTCAATAGTTGAGAGACAAACAAGATATTTGTGGTCAAGCCTGGAACATAGAGCACCTTCGTGAGAGTACAACTTCTTCTCTCGAGAGGAATGGTGGCATTGTTGATTCCTTCTGTAACATACTCCTTGTTGTCTGTAATTCAAACTTGATCTCCAGTGGTTCAATTAGTCAATGAATCAAAAAAATTCCTATCACTCGTCATATGCTTGCTAGCACCATAGTCAATCAACCAAACATTTTGTGATGGTTGCAATGTCCGGAGGACTAGAACCACATGATCTTCGTGTGTGCCATAATTTTCTAATCTTGTGACATATTCATCTGATTCATCATCCGGATGGGATGTGACATGTCCTTTCTACTTCTTTTGGCAAGGACATCACTTGGATTTCTACAAATTACCATGGCCGGATGTTCTCTCTTATTTAGAATTACATTGTGTATAGCCATTATACTAATAGCTCATAGTTTCGTTCATATTCATGGTGTAGATGTGACACCATCAATTCACTTTTGAGACTTCGCTTCGTTGTTTCTTCTATGGATTCTTTTATGGTTGCTTCACTTGTTATACCTTGTGAGGCTTCTAACTCTTCTATTTCTTTGAGATCCATTCTTTTTCTTCAAAATCTTCGTGCATTATCTAGATGGCTTCTTCCTACTATAGAAATTTCACCAGTTTAGAAAATGTCACCTCTTTTTTGTGATGGTCAATGTGGTGATGAATGTCCTAAACTAGGAAGGAAGAGCTTAATAAAGTGTGAGAGAGACAAAAACTTATCTTCCACTAATTCTCCAAGTTCTCCAAGCTCTTCTCATAGTTCTTCCACACAACGCAAGAATTCCTCTACTTTCTCACCTTCTTTCATACTTAGTGTATGAAGCTTTGACTAGAGATGGAGGATATTTTTAAGTTATTTGCTTTGTAGATGGTGGAGAGAGTATCCTAGGCTTCCTTTAATGTCATCGCATCTCGTATGTGTGGTTGCACCTCATCGGAAATGTTAAGAGTGATCAACATCAAGGATTTTGCATCAACCTTGTCATACTTCATTTAATCATCTACGCCTCGTGGGACGAGCGACTATGCTAGTGATGATCTCCTAGAGATATTCAAATAGGAGAATGGTGTGCATCCCCATCTTCCAAATAGAATAATTATTTCCTTTCAAGACCTAAGCATTGGAAAACAATATTTTTGGGATCAAACATGATGTTAGAAAAAAATTAATTATTATATTCAAGAGTACATAGCCTTACTAATGAAGAAGAGAATGAATATGGGTTCAATATGATCATGCGGTGAGATGCAAACACTTATGTGGGCATTCTATTTCACATTCATCATCTACCTCATATCCTTCCTCAAGCTTCACACGTATCTTCTCGAATTGGCATCATACATCGAACAAGAACCAATCCAATAGTCCATGACACACTCTCTCCTCAAATTATAGATTTCAATGTGACGGAGACTGCCAAGTAATGCAAAATATTAGTTGATGCTTTTAAAATATTGATCTCGGCCTCTTAATGGTGATTCACCTCACACATTACTCGCAGCGTTGCTTGCATAGTCTAGATTGCATGACATGCACTTCGATTTGATTCACCTAAGATTCATGTAAGTTGGGAGTCAATGTTAAATAAAAAAATTTCCAAATGCATTTCTAAAATATGTTGTGGCGCAATGGTGGCCCATCAAATTAGCGGGCGAGAGGTCGTGGGTTCCATTTTGACTGCGACCATGCGAACCTACTTGATAGTTAAGAGCACTGCTTCAATAATCACCACCATGCCAATGTCCGGGATTTCAAATTCTCTCTTTCTCGTTGATCCACATAGGTATCATAGTCACTTGCACACAACAATGATCTACGTTCTAAGTGAATGCTACTTCTTTCACGCAGGTCTAATCTCCAATAAGCTCTAATGCTCCACGCCAAAGTAACATAGTTATAGATTTGAAACGCATGGTCTCAATGTTGCCGCAACTATACACCAATTGCAAATGGACACTCTCGTGACCATGCAAACAAGTTGGGCATTCAATGACATAATATTCGGTAACACTTGTAATAAAAAGAAAAACAATGACTACCAAATGAAAACCTCTAGCGAAATTGCTCCAATGGTTAAAGGTATGAGATTTGTGTCCAACATATCTTTCTTCGGTAATTTTTTAATACTACCCTTCAAAAAATACAAAATCATGTTATTTATACCAATTATTCTATGTATATTTAATTATTTTAAAATATATGTATACATATCTATATAATTTACATATAAATGTATATAAAATATGATCAAATTTTAAATATGCAAGTTACATGTGACGGTTATTACAAATATTTACAAGTATTTTACGGCTAAAATCACAAAAATGTCTAAACGGCCGTCAAATTTAACCCCGACACCGAGCATGTTGTTATCTACCTTCCACGCTCTGTTTTTCTCTTATGCATGATCCCGAGACACTATGATACCAATGTTGAGTTGGAAGGAAGACCGATTTTATTGAATGATAAACCAAGGAAAAACATGCCAATATATACAAGCAAAGTGGAAACGGTTTAGGCAGTTCGCAAGTTGCAACAGAGGAACCATCACACAAGTGGAGGAGAAAATTACCATGAAGGCATAACCAACCTAACTAAAAACAATGTTATTAATTATGTTAACAAATTCCCGACACACTACCATGCAAAAAAAAATTCTCTAGTTGTTTTGCAAAAACAAATTCCAATACGATGTGTATGAAATTTAATCTTCAACATTGCTCACGGTTTCAAAAGACAAAACACGTGTATACAAAACATGTGTTATTTTTATTGTCTCCTTCACTAATGCCTACAAATAGAGAAGCTTACAGGGTTTCGAATCCATCACTCATATTTTTCACCCACCACATGCCCTACCTCATTCTATAGAGCCAAACATGAATGAATTCCCGACCAATAAAAATAAATGAAGTAGAAAAAATAAAAAATAAAAATAATAATTTGATGTGTTACATTATGCATAGAGAACAAAAATCATCCACACCTTGAATGCGCTTTTAGTGGCGACACTTCCATTAACCACTTTGATATATTGCATGGAGAGGCAAGCCCTAATTAACCAACATGATGCAGAGATGTCATATCTCAAGGTAGATTGAGGACATCAAACATATCCATGGGATGATGCACATGAGGAAGGTAGTGGAAATGATGAGGTAATTTTAGCACCCAAAATAAAATGGTGGAGAGGCCAAGAGTCTTCCCGATGATTCATGCCAAAAGGGGCAAGCCTCAATTAGTTGTCTCCTTGACGTCCAAATTCTCCCTACCCTCGTAGGCAAAGAAACCTCTTTGTTTGTGTTATAAGAGGTCATTTATGCCGGGAAGGGAGGTTATTTTTAATCCTACAACAACAAAATCAAAACTACAAAATAACATGAAGGGTTTTCAATAATAATAGTGATAATGGCTAAACTTACAATATATGGTTTTAAAAACTATGAGTTGTTGGAAATGCCCATGTACATTGTTGATATTATGTTGTGCTCGATGTCAACCCAAACTTTATGATCGTTGTCCATCGCATGCATGTGTTAGATGTGACCACCTTGCTTTTAACATGAAAACCCCTATCAACATAAAAATATTTTTAAAAATGTAAGAAACTACTCATATTAAATGTTTTAGGGTTCTCAAAGTGTCTAATGTAGTCACAAAGCTAGAGGTAGTCTTGGATTTTGGCATTTAATGTTATATTATATGGTAGTAAAATTAGGTGACAAAGGCTAGAAAAATATGTGGAGATCACATCAAAATTTAATAGACATCTTTGATAATTTTTATCTTAATTATTGAAAAACTTAAATTAATATTTAAAATTAAAAAGAGTTTTTAAACTTATAATTGAAATATAACATTATAAATTAAATTATAATATTTTTAGATTTTTAATATAATATAAATATCATGCCAAACAAAATTCGGTTGAAAAATTAAAATACAAAAATGAGTACATCAAAGAATTAAAAATTATAGTAATCAATAACCCTTTTGAAAAATATAATGTGCCCTTCTTTTCTTTTCTCCTCTCCAAATGTCATTCACATCAATGTTACACTAATCAATTCAAAAGATTCTTATTATTGCAAAGAAATTGATGGAAAAGACTCTTTAGTGGAAGCTTACAACTTTGTAAGAAAAGGAATTCCAACTTCATCTTCCAAACTTTTAAGTCGACCTTCAAGTGTACATTTTTACAAAATTCTAAATCTAATATCTATAATCTAATCTATATTTATAAAAATTAAATAAATAAAAATCTAAATTTATAGATATTTTTAATTTATGAAAGATATTTTGAATATTTATATATTATTAATAGAAGTTTCTATTATTTATATTCTAAATATTCATTTTTCATTGTCATGAATTTTACAAAATGACAATGTGTAATGCTTAAATTTTAAACATATATAAGTCTAGAAATTGACAGGTCGTAAGCCATTTTTTTAAATTTTAACCATATATTCTATAATATGTAGGTGAAAATTTAAAAAATTGTAAATAATATTACACTGAAGATTTAGAAAACTCAATAATTAATTAATTATATATATATATATATATATATATGAATATAAACCATATAAAGTACTAACCATATAAAAGTACTAAAATTTACGGCCACATCAAAGTGCTAAGCCGACAATGATTTTTGATCTGACAGGCACCCCAACATACATGTGTTTTTTGGCATTTTAATTATATTGTCAGTGTCAAGCCATATTTGAAAAGAGGCTGTATTTTGACGTCTAAAATGGCACTATTGGATTTTAATGCAAACAGTACATAATCGTGAAGGGAACATTTTGTGCAACCGTACACATCCACGAAGGGAACATCTTGTCCTCAAGAGTAAACAAAAATATTTCTCTCTTGTGAAATATCATCCATGAATCCAATAAAAATTAAACCAGGGTAAGTAGTAAGTAGCAAACAAGAAAAATGTAAAATTGATTCTTGTTTATCCCTCTTTCAATGGGATCTGAGCAGGGCTAAGATATGACGGTTGGCTTTGCCTTAAAAAATCATGGACAGGTAAGTTATTTTAAATGTTTGTTGTATTATAATATTATATCGATTTTAAATCAGATTTTTAAGTTATGTGTTCAAAAATACAAAAATTATTTTGTTGTGGGTAAATTATTATATTATTGTGAGTATTTACCACTTTAAAAATATAGTTATTGTTAATCTTACTACTATTTTTTGTATTATTTAATTCAGATATATTGTAATAATTTTAAGGGTTTCTACAAACACATTCATATCATTGAATATGGGTAAGTAGTTGATTTCAAAAACTGTAAAATACATTTTAGAAGACCAAAACATCCAGGGCTGCGAGCATCAAATCTCATCTTGGGATCTGGGAATCTTACAGTGAGTGAAAGGATTGAAACAACAAGAAACATGGCATCTTTTTGTCCCGATTCCGAGAGAAACTCTAACAGGGTCCTGAGCAGAGATGGTTATGACAGTGTCATTTGGAAACAGGCGGTCCCTCGCCACAAACATATTCGCAGCAGTTAAGAGAAGCAGAAGTAACACCATTCCAATGGACGCCAAACACACTAGTAATGCTAAACTCCGAGCAATCGGATGCTTCACCTCCTCTGCATATTTCACTGCCGCAACCGATGTTGTCGTCATTGGGTATGCGCACGCCCACCAAATCACTGAAAATTTTCCCGTGTTATCACGGAAACTATTCAATCTCATTATCTGCAAATTACAGTAGAAAATAGAAGCCCACCAAACAATTAATTTCAATTACATGTAAGCAAATTTCAATCGAATTCACTAATATTATATTACTCACCAAGGCTAAATACAAGAAAAGCGCAAGAAAAAGGAGCATCTTGCACCCTGTATCGAATGATCCTGATATCGCCTCCCATGCAGTGCTCGCCGAGCTCGGAGCTGCAATAAATAAAAAGAACACAGGCCATATCTTTCTGGAAACCGTGATATCCGAGCACAATCTCTGATAAAGTGTGACGAATACCACTGCATAGTGAACCAATCCAACGGTAAAGAAGAGCATTGCAGCTTCTCTCCATTCCACTCTTGTTGCGAGACGAGCCACAACGAAGTTTCCAATAACAGATAAATGCGTGGAAGGGTTCGCGATTCGAGCCAGAGATCTCTTCCCTTTTGTGAACCATTGACCGTAAATTTTGATCTCTAAAAGTGTGATGGGAGTCATAAATATGCACCACAGGACGGGGTGAACTTTATTAGGAGCTATGTGGGAAGGAAGGCCCATCCTCAACAGCATCCCAGCTATCCACGGAATAAACAAATAGTTCACCCTCACTCGATCGTTGTACTCCTTTTGAACAATCTCAAAATAAAACCAACATTTTAACAGATATGCTCCGGATATGACCAAAAAGCTTATCAATGCAAACAGCCACAGTCCCAATGTAAAGTGGCGAGAAACTTTAAATGGGAAAGGAACATACGATATTGAGTCTCCCTCGAGAGTTTTCCAGAGAACAGTTTGACTGCAGAGACCCAGGCATATGTGAAAATGGCCCGAATGTATCCTTACCAAAAAAGGCACTTTGTCTTTCCTTCCGTAATCTACATGGGATGGAGCCTCTGTTATTTTAATCTTCGGTTGGGGTGAGGAGGGCCAGCTGAAGGAAATTTGTCTTTCCGGAAATGGAAGTCTGGGAAAGGTATAATCACTCAGAGATGCTTGTTCATTATAAATCTGAATCATGGAACTATTATTTGTTGGCTGCACGATGGAAGAGACGAGCTCGATCTCAGATTGTGAAGAAGAAGCATGAAGCTTAACATCAACACCCTCTAATTGCTTCATCTTCTAAAATCCCCAAACACAGAAACAGCAAGGAAATCCTAATCTTTCTTCACAGAATTGTTGTTTTTGTACCCAATCTAATTATCCTCCACGCGCTACATTCATTTAATAACATTCCAGGCATCGTATTTTAATCCCCAGCTAAAATAATTGGGTCAAATGTTACAAGCTAATAATTATTTTATTTAGGACAATTGGAATTTAACAATCTTATGAATCGATGGCTGTCTCTCTTGAAAATGTAAGCACACTATTCAAAGTCATAAAGAAGACTGCTTGTTAACATAAAGACAGTACAGTCCACTGTATCAATTGACGAATTGCTTGGTTGTAGGTACCATCTATTGTATTTGTCGACAAATGGATGTTACGGTACATCCACGAAAGTGATAAGTGATGGGTGATTTTGATAAGGAATTATGGGTAGATACAGTCAATGACATAGATACGTTGGTGAGTTGCAGCTGTATACCAAAAACTTTCATTAACTACTAATTTCACGCTCTCAACTTTATATTACACCAAGTCCTATCTTCGCTGTATAGCAAAAACTTTCAGAAATTACTAATTACATACCTTGCAATGTAAAGGCCGAAAGGGATGCATTTGAGGAATGATTTGTAGAAATTAGAAGGTATGGAAGAAGTGGAGTAATGGTTGTTCAGGTATATGATTGTTCAGCAATTGAAGAATTAAGTGTATCATTCTCAATGAAAGAAAGAGTGGTAATGTAATCATTTATAAAATTATTTATTTTAATAGGAATATAAGAGAACACATTTAATTGTATCATTCTCAATATAAAATTATATCATGTCCTATACTATGATGAGAATGAAAGGGATCCAAAGCATTATTATGATTATTTATTTCAAGTGAGGAAAAGGAAATTAAATCATTTCGTTTATCGTTAGCATTCAAATTGATTGAAACATTAAAGGAAGGGATAATGAGAGATACAAAATATCCACAATAATTAAGAATCTTAGTATAATCATCGTCATGGTCATAAGTACATGGATATTGAACAAAACATTCATATTCTTTGAATCGTCAAGAAAAAACATAGTTACTTAGTCATGAGAGAAGGCCCTATAATGGAACCTTTTAAAGCCCCAATAATTACTTGGTCATAAGCCAATGTCTTACTTGAGCCAGTTCATCCATTCGGAGAGAACCTTTATGATCGATGATTTGTGTGGATGGGGTCTTGATCCCGGTCGAAGTCATCACTCATGTTGGTATCACCGACCCGCAGAAAGGTGAGCCTTGTCCTAGGGAGGAATGTCCCATGCACCTCGGCCCATCAAGTCGTCATCCGTTGCGAGCCTTCAAATATGCACCAACATCATATCCACAACCAAGATCTTCGCGTGCTTTAACCCTTTCCAACACCCGCCTCCTCTATCGATTTTTCTGCCAATGTCAAGGGTGGGGCACACCTTTCCAAATATGATTAGGTCATCAAATTTGATCAACGGTTCTCACAAATTCGTGTTTTCGATATTTTTGGAGCACCATCTCAACCATCCATCATTTTGAATGTTGGCAATGAGGGGGAACTTTCTTAGTGTGAGAACACCTTTGGGCGTGATTTTAAAATTTGGGAAGAACTTGAATCGAAAGTCAAGAAATATTTCAGTAGAACTTACATCACAAAGACATGAGGGTAAATTTTATTTTTAAGGATATCATATTAGATGTAGAATATTCTAATGATCCAGCCAAGCCATCTTGTCCTAACTGGCCACCAAGTATATGTAAGGGCCAAATGAGCAAACTTTTAAAATCTAAGTGTCTAGTTGTTGATATCTCATTGTATGGGAAGTGGCGGGTGTTGGCGAAACAAACCTGTTTTGACCAACAACAAAATTACAAGAAACACGAATGTGTAACATATCTAGCATTTCCATGATTGTGTAAGTCGATGTTTCATTATATTGGGAACCTCCTCTAACGTGATCATACCCAAATAGAAGGGGTCCTTTAACATTAGCTTCAACACCAAGTATCCAGATATCATCCATGTCAGCTACTTATCGCCTGTTTCCCAACATACATCCCCAACTTTCCGTCATAGTATTCTGGCCACCCATACTTCGACAACCTTTGCTCCACCTACAATATTTGTCTTCAAAAATTATAATTTTAAAATTATTAAGAAATAAGTTTGAATTTCTGACCTACAATATAAAAGTTTAAAATTATAAAAAAATAATAAATAAACTCACTATACAATATTTACCTTTTTCCAATTACAATATCATAATTTAAAATTATTAAGAAAAAGATCAAATTTTCCACCTACAATATCAAAATTTAAAATTATTAAAAAATAAAATTAAACTTATTGTTACGATATTTACCTTCTAAAATTATAATTTTAAAATTATTAAGAAATAAATTCCATCTTTCACCTACCATATCAAAATTTAATATTATTAAAAATATATAATTAAACTTATTATTTCAATATTTACCTTGTGAAATTATAATTGCTATATTGTTAATGCATAAGTTAAATTTTCCACTTACAATAATGAATCTTAAAATTATTAAGAAGTTTAAATTTTCCACATACAATAGCGAATTTTATAAATATTAAGAAAAATTGAACCTATTATAACGATATTTACCGTATATGATAATATTGATGTATTTTGTCAAAGTTTATGATTATTATGAGAAACTTCAATTATCAAACCAAAATAATATATATATATATATATATATATATATATATATATATATATATATATATATATATATATATATATATATATATATTACACTAAGCATCACAAAATAAAATGAAAATAATATAAACACAAATAAAAATTAACTATACCAACGATAATCGAATGAATGAACACAACATCTTTCGTACAGAAATTAAAGACATGCATGAAAATAATGACACACATTAAATACAATAATACAAATTAACTTGATCCTTCAAAATCCCCACTTGTAAATAACTTGGAATGCCCAAACAAAACCAAATTTCAATTCGTTAAAATCACATTTATTATAACTTCTAAGATAAAGTAGAGAAGTATAAGAGCCAAATGTTCGAGATATTTTGTATTGTTTAGATGGGGTGCCTACCTCGCCAATCTAATCTTTATAGAAGGGTAGTGTAGCATAGATTAATACGTCAACCGGAACCCTATCTATGATAATGTTGAGAAAAAATTTATGACCTAAATAACATGGAATGCCCAAACAAAATAGAATTTCAATTCATTAAAAGCAGCTTTTTTAATAATTCAAAAGATAAAAAGAGAAACGTAAGAGCCAAATATTCAAATCTTTCTTAGAAACGTACTTTTAAAATATTGGAACTTTTTTGCAAAATAATGCATATGGAATCTTCTGATATCATTAGCTTCTTGGTACCATTGACCGAAGAGGTTGTGGAGATTAGAATCTTCTACCCAAGCATTTTAAAATTTAAAAGAAATTATTTTGGCAGGTTTATCTCTTTGCCTAGTCGGGATTATGGACCAGTGATCTCATATGGTATGCTGAATGTTGTACAACTTAGAAAGATATTTTCCTGAAGTTAACCAATCTGAGACAATACAATGATCAAATTTTCTACTATGAAATAGTTATGTTGCCTCTAAGTACACCATTACAAATTCCTCCAATTTCTCCAAGTGTCGATGCTGCTTCTGAAGGCCGCCTTGTTTCTCACTAAGGAGGAGGGTTGTGTTATTATATCTTATGAGAATGACTGGATCATGGCAACCCCTGCATCATGTGCTTCTTCGTTGGATAACATAAAATCCCATTGCAAGTATATTTAATGATTTAACATGCTCTAAGTACTTGTTGTGTAATGTTATGTCAAAATGTGATACGTTAGATTAATATTATGTGCATCCTCATCTTTATTGGCCTTCCCTGCCAGACGATTGGATTCAAAGAGATAGATAACAAATAAGGATTGGGGGCTAAATTAAATATTAAATTCCCAAGGAAAAGCATAGAAAATAAATAATATGTCAATTCTCTTGCAACCTTGCCCTTTTCATTCCCCCAATTAGAATGTAAGCGTGAGGGAGAAGTGATAATCGGCTTCCCTGAAAATGAATGACTAATATTACTAGTGGGAGAAGAACTACCATCTGAATCCAAACATGTTGTTGTTGATCCTTCCAGAACTCCTTTGGGTGAGTTTCTCCCTTTTTCTATTTGTTTATGCCAAGTTTTGCAGCCTCCTCCTCCTCCTCCTCCTCCTCCTTTTTCTTCTTCTTCTTCTTCTTCATCTTCATCCACGTTGAAGTATACTTGTAAGACATTTGAGGATGTTGACAAGAATGTTTCTGAATCCCTGTAGGTTTGATGATGATCTTTTCCTTGTTCTTCTTCAACCACTCTTCTGTTTAAACTTTCTTTGGCTTTCTCAGAACAAGTTTTGTGCCCTTGTGCTTCTTCTTCGTTTTCTTCTTCATTCACATCAAAATAAATTTCCACGACATTAGAAGAGGAATGAAAAGGCAATTGCACATCCCCACAGGGCTAATCTTCCATGATTTTTTGCCCCGCAATTGCTCCCTCTGAACTTTCTTGTGTTGGATCTGAAATTTGTTGGCAATCTTTTCCATTGACATTAAGATTAGCTTCAATAACATTAGATGATGATAAAGTCAATTCCTGCAAATCGTTGTCTGGATCTTGTTTAAGAGCAAAATTTTGCATGAGGGTTTTAATCCAACTGTATATCTTAGGGAATTCATCCTCACTAGCAGAGGGAGTTTACCCTCACTAGAATACAAGTTCGAGTTACAGCTAAACTCCCCAAGAAGACAAGTCTTCCCAAGTATCTAAAACTATCTACTTCATAAATGCTTCAACTCAGAAAACACTATATTTTTTAGACAATTAATTGGAAGCCTTATCCATGTTACTGGCAAAGCAAATGTTGTTGTGTCCACATTTATGGTACATCCAAAAATCGTTAATTGTCAAGCTGCCACAAAGAAGTCTTAAGTACATTTAAGGAACCATTCATTATGAAGTACTTTAGTTCGCATCAATGACTTTGGTCTTGCATGATTGTGAATACCTCTTTTGTGTCATTCGCTTGTGAGAATGACTTGCTCATTTACATGATAGTGTGCTAGAAAACAACATCTTTCTGACTAGAATTTCCTTTGCTTGAAATCATAGTTTCTGAATTCATATGGTTTTTGCAGCTGTGAAACTCTTTCACTAGTTTATGCTCTATAATGTTTTTTACAGTGTGCTCTTTCTTGCATATTTCATTGCGCTACTTGCTTTATTGTATGTACAAAGTTTCTTTCCCTGCCTACTTCCATTTGCAATATTCACTAAATGCATAATGTCTACTATGTACATTGCAGGTTCGTGACAAAAGAAAAATCAGAGAACGAGAGATATTTTAGTTGTGAGAAGTTAGGCTTTTTAATCATCTTGTGCGTCTCCAACCCAAACCACAAAGACCTCCTCCACACCAAAAACTTTCAGCAAGCGGAGATTTGCCATATCATGGCCTTGTTTTCATTATCATGAATCTCACAAAATCATAATGTGTAATTTCGAGGAAAATTTAAATTTTGAACATACATGTCTTTTTGATGTTTCAATTATATTTTCACTTTCAACCATGTTGGTCATATTTTAAAAGCGGCTGTATTGCAACACTATTGGATTTAATAGTTAGTCATTTGACCGACATTTATGTAAGAAAAAAACTTAATGCAACTTGTACTCATGCGTGAAGGCATCATTTATAATTGTGCAACCGTACACATCCACGAAGGGAACATTTTGTCATCAATAGTAAAAAGTAAACAAAAATATTAATCTCTGATTAAAAAAAGAGTCCAATAAAAGTAAAATGTAACTTCGATTCTTCTAAATCCCGCTTTCAATGGGATCGGGGAATCTTAGAGTGAGTGAAAGAACAGGAAACATGGCATCTTTCCGAGAGAAACTCTGAAGTGATTATGATTGTGAAAATGGCCCGAATGTATCCTTACCAAAAAAGGCACTTTCTCTTTCCTTCCGAAATTTACACCAACTCCTATCTTCGTTATATACCCAAAACATTCACAAACTACTAATTTCTATACAGTCATATTTTTTATTTACACAAACTCTAATCTTCCTAAAAGTTGTAAATTTGTATTGTACAACTCTTTTCGTGTTGGCGAATTACAAGTTCAAGTTAGAATCGCCTTGGCAGTTTTATCAAAACCCGATTAACATATATTATTTTTTAATGTTATTGTCCTACAGCTGATCTGATTTGACGATTCATCCATGTCAGCATAAAATCCAAACGGTAAGCCTTTAACGCCTCATCAAGCTCTCTCAAGAAGGGGTTAAATTTGATGCCCGTTTAGATGTTTCTGGTGATTTTAGACATAAAATACTTGCAAATATTTTATATAAACCTGGAAATTCAACTAATTATTATGGTAATATATTGTTGAAAATATGTGGGCTTGTATTATGAAGGTTAATTTTAACTTAACCATTAAGTTGGGTAACAACTAAAGTAAAACAATGTGTATGAAATATTAATTAGTATATATATTTTAGAGGGATTTGACATCTAAGCCAAAAGTTTTTTATATAGACATTGAAATTTATGAGTTTCATAAAGTGAAACACCTTCACATGGCACAAGTGTGCGGTATGCACTAGTATACGTACCAGCATTGGGAAGCCCAAAAATTCTTCAATATGTCGCCCAACTATAGTTCTCTCATTATATTTTTTCTATTATTTCTCTTTTGTTTATTTGCATTCTCCCCTTCTGGAATAACTGCGTGAGTTTTCGAGGAAAGAAGGATTCAACTTGTTGGAGCTGGAAGAGTAGAAGGTCTTTGATTAAGGTAAACTTGGTATTATTATGTTAAGATTATAAATCCGGTTGTATAGAGAATGGAAGAGTATTATTATAAAAAGGTAATATAAAGTTAAAGAATCAAACATCGAAATGAGAAACTAAATGGGATGGTAAATAGATGGAAAGATCTATTAGGCATATTAAGGGATAAGTACATGTGAAATCTTTGATATAGGTACATTTCAGATAACGAATGTACCTATCTCATAATGATCCTAGTTGGCCTTTGGCATCTATCACAATATAAACTCTTGTAAGATAGGTTAAATTGGAAATAAAATTAAAAAAAACTATAAAGATCTAGATAATTGTGAAAGGGATAGTTGTGAGGTGGTAGAAGACTTAAAACTCATAAGACTAGTGTGTTGTCTTGAGTTTAGCCGTAATCTGCACGACGGATAACTTTGGCCAAAGTAATACATTGATGGCTGTGCATTCTCTGATCACCTAAGTTCTCCAATTAAAATAAAAATTATATGTAACCTGATCATGGGAAGTTGAACACTGAACATGAGGTAGACAATGGTCGGATACTAGAATACGAAGTCAAGAAATTAGCTTCGTGGTAGACCCAAGGACTTTCACATAGTTCCCATGACCTTTACAAGGTTGATCTCGTAATGCTAGTAAGCATTGTCACTCGAAGTAGTGACGAAGGGAGATCATGGAGATCCGAATACACCCTTTTCACCGCAGCATGGCTTACATGGATGTTATCGATACATTCAAATAACCAATTTGATTTAATGAATTTGATTAAATAAATCATGCGATTATCATGAAATTTGTGTAATTTGTTTTTATGTTTAAACAAAATCCTCATTTTCCAGCTCTTGTAATTTTGAGTGTTACATTTTGGTATCAGAGCCAGAGGCTCAGACACTTGGACATTAATGGGACACACGTTCTAATAAAAGTATCCTCTTTTATAAAACAAGAAACTATGGCTAGGCTGGAAACAAGAGCTAGTATGGCAAGTGACAAAGTGGGGTAAATATTGATGACATGTCAGATAATAATACGGCTAAGTTAGAAGAAATCCTCAACCTTTTAAATGACACCGAAATCGAAGTTGTTGCCTTAGAACAACAAGGTCAGGGTGGTGAAGAAAATGAGGATCATAGGGATGAGAATCAGGGTGATGAGCAATATGATGATCAACCTGAGCACCTGAATGAAAGGGAAAATAAGAAAGCAAGGCCGATCGCTTGAGTTAGCAAGGGCATTAAAAGATATCCCCACCTAAATTTGATGGTACAACTCTTGGGGATGGTGCTGAAACTTGGCTTTCTGAAATGGAAACGTATTTTGAGATTAGGGACTTTTCCAAGGAGACAAAAGCAGTATGGGGAGCCTACCAATTGTCCCATGAAGCATCTTCCTAGTGGGATAACTGAGAAAATGGAACTAGGAATTGATTATGGTATGATCACATGGGAGCAGTTCAAGGCCTACTTCCATCAAAGATGGCTACCTCAGCTATACTTTGACAAAAAGATGGTAGAATTCCAAAATCTGACTCAAGGAAAGTACTCAGTTACAAAATATTGGGAACATTTCACTCGATTGCTGAAATATGTTCCTTTGTATCAAAAGGATGAGAAGTTTAGAGTGAGAAAATTTATAATGGGATTGAATCCTAGTATTGGTGGTGAGGTAGATGTTCATGGACCTACCTTGATGGAAGCTATGTTTGAAAAATATATCAAGCAAGAACAAAAGTTGCGAAGTATTTATGCCTCTAAAGAGGAAAGTAGAAGGAAAAATAGCAAGTTTCAAGCACCAACCACAAGTAAACCAACATGGAAAAAGGGAAACAACAAGTTCAAGCCTGTCAACAAAAGAGGAATAATGGGTAGAACTGTTGTGAATAATAATAAAAATGGGCAAGGAACAAGTTTCAGCCAGAATAAGATTGAGAGAAAAGGACCACTGGGTGGATGTTTTAAATGCGGTGGTGATCATTTTGCTAACAACTGTCTACAAAGAGGACAATGGAATAACCAAAAGAAGGGGTTTACTGCAGTAAATAAAGAGGGGCAACAACATAATATTTATGCTTCAGTCTATAATAAGCAAGCAGAAAAGTAAACAACTCGAATAGAAACTTCAGATAAGCTTTTTGGAGAACCTGTTTCTGTTTTATTTGATTCCGGTTCAACAGAATGTTTTGTTTCATTTAAAGTAGCTAATAAACTCAAGATAAGATCTGGGTACATGGAACACACTTGGACTATACAATATGGAAATAATGTTATACATAGAGTGAATCAGTGTTTGTTTGAGGCACCACTAGAATTACCTGAGTTCACGACAAGATTAAACTTGTATGTGGCACCTCTTGGATCCTATGATATTGTCATAGGTATAAATTGGTTAAGTCAGCATAATGCAACTTTGGATTGCTTAGGAAAATGTGTAACCTGCTGCGATGATCTAGAAAACAACAAGTGTTCAGGGTGTTAAAAGAGAGTTTGTCACTAGGTAAATTTCTGCCATGTAGCTAAAAAAGGCAAAGCGGAAGGGCTGCCATCTATATGTTGTAAAAATAAAAAATTCAGACAAGAAATTGAGCCTGAAATTGAATCATTTCCCATATTAAGGGAATTTAGAGATGTGTTTCCAAATGAGTTGTCTGGACTTCCACCAAAGCGTGAATTTGATTTCACAATAGAGGTCAAACCAACAACGAAACCAATCTCCAAGGCATTGTACATAATGAAAACAACCAAATTAGTTGAGTTGAAAGCTCAATTACATGAATTGTTTTCCTTGGGTATGATTAGACCAAGTATATCACCATGGGGTGCACCAGTTATCTTCGTGAAAAAGAAGGATGGGACCCTCAAACTTTGTATTGATTATCGAATGCTCAACAAGGTAACAGTGAAGAATCGGTACCCACTACCTCGAATCGATGATCTTTTTTAATCAAATGGGGGTGCAAAAGTGTTTTCCAAGATTGATCTTAGATCTGGTTATCATCAACTGCGAATCAAGGATGAAGATATCCATAAAACTGCTTTTAGAACAAGGTATGGGCATTACGAGTTTACAGTTTTTCCCTTTGGTCTAACAAATGCACTGTTGCTTTCATGAACTTAATGAACAACGTGTTTAGGGAATACTTAGACCAATTTGTACTTATCTTTCTCAATGATATATTAATATACTCCAAGAATGAGGAAGAACATGATGAACATTTAAGGATTGTGCTGGGAATTCTCAGAAAACATAAATTATATGGAAAATTATCTAAGTGTGCTTTCTATCAATATGAAGTACAATATTTAGGCCACTTAATAAATAAATAAGGAATCTTAGTGGACCCCTCGAAGATTAGTGCCATCATGGAATGGCCAGCACCAAAGGATGTGCATGAAGTGAGAAGTTTTATGGGTCTAGCAAGCTACTATCGAAAGTTCGTAAAGGACTTCTCTAGGTTAGCAGGACCTATCACTTCTTTGCAAAATAAGGGTAAGAATTTTTTTGGGACAAGTGTGAAGAATCCTTTAAGGAGTTAAAATGTAGACTCACAAGTGCTCCAGTGTTGAAGATTCTGGATCCAAGTGGGAACTTCTTGGTGGTAACCGATGCCTCAAGAGAAGGTTTGGGCGGAGTACTACTTCAAGATGGGCATGTGGTAGCTTTTGGAAGTAGAAAATTGAGGGTGCATGAAGTAAATTACACACCACATGATCTTGAGCTTGCTGCGATTGTTCATGCGCTGCAGGTATGGAGGCACTATTTGCTAGGAAAACCATTTGAACTCAAAACAGATCATCTTGGGCTCAAGTACATTTTTACACAGCTGAATCTAAATGCAAGGTGAAGATGGCTGGAGTTCCTAGAAAATTATGAATTTGATATAAATTACATTAAGGGAAAAGAGAATAGAGTGGTTGATGCTTTAAGTCGCAGAAAACATATTGCTGCTATAATTACATTAAGAACTCAGTTTAAAGATGAGGTTAAAAATGAGTTAACCAATGACCCCTACTACAATCATGTTAAAACAACTCTAGAAAAAGATCCAAGGGACAAAAGGTATGATGGTTTCAAGGTGGAAACAGATGGGATTCTGCGTTATAATAGCATAATATATGTACCAGAAGGTAAAGAACTCAGAAATAAAGTCATGAGAGAATTTCATGATGCTCCCTACTCAGGACACCCAGGAGTAACAAAGATGATGGCGGACATCAAAAATCAATACTTCTGGAAAAAGATGAAAAATGATGTGATTCTTTATGTCTCACAATGCCTGGAATGTCAGCAAGTAAAGGTTGAACATTTACATCCAACAGGATTATTATATCCTCACAATGTGCTAGAATATAAGTGGCAAGTTATAAGTATGGATTTTATCCAAGGTCTACCTATGTCCCAAAATAAACATGATGTTATACTTGTAGTTGTAGACAAGTTAACTAAAGTGGCACATTTTATAGCTAGGTAATTTAATGGATAATTCACCCATACTAGAAAAAATATTTGTGCAAGAATTTTTCCAATTACATGGAGTTCCAGAAGTAATAATTTCAGACAGGGACTCAAGGATAACTTCCAGATTTTGGTAGACTTTGTACGCTACCTTAGGGACAAAACTGAACATAAGTTCTGCCTACCATCTTGAAACTGATGGTCAAACCGAAAGAGTAAATCAAGTGTTAGAAGATTTACTAAGAATGTATTGCATGGATCAACAATACAAATGGGAAGAGTATCTTCCCTTGGTTGAATTTGCCTATAATAATACTTACCATTCTTCCATTCAGATGGCTCCTTTTGAGGCCTTATATGGTCGTAGGTGTAGAACACCTATAAGTTGGGATAATCCTAAAGATAGAGTACTGATTGGACCAGAAATGCTTTTGGAAATGGAAAAATAGGTTAAATTAATCCAAGAAATATTGAAAAAGAAGCAACAAATAGACAGAAAAAAATGCAAATTTAAAAAGAATTGACAGAAAGTTTAATGTGGGAGATAAATATTTTCTTAGGGTCAAACCTAAAAATAGTTCTATTTTATTTGGCAAGTCAGCCAAACTATCTCCTAGGTTTGTAGGACCAATTGAAGTCCTAGAGGTTGTTAGACAAGTAGCTTACACGCTAGCACTACCTCCTACTCTATCCAAAGCCGCATAATGTATTTCATGTATCCTTACTTAAGAAATATGTACCTAATTTAACACATGTACTTAATTGGGATTCATTGCAGGTTCTGGATCTAGGGGTAATCGCGGTTGATCCTATAAGGATACTAGAAACCCAGAAGTTACACTTGAGGAACTGTGAGATTTTACAATGTAAGGTCCAGTGGGACCAATATTCTGAAGAAAGTGCCACTTGGGAGAATTTGGAAGATATCCAGACTACTTTTCCGCATCTGTTTGAATGATTTTTATGAACATGTTTTGTTATAGTACTAAATTTAGTTTTTCTGAAAAGTGGTAGATAAGAAAATTCTGTAGATAAGCCTACAACTGAATATTGGGACTAAGATACTTTTTGATTAATAGTTACTGTTGAAGTTTTTGTTAATAAACCTAGAAAATATGTCGTTTAGGTAGTAATGTGTTATGTCTGCAGATTATATGACTGATTTTCTATATGAACAAGGGTTGTTGTGACCTTTATGATTCAACTAAAATAATATTGCTACAAATTCTAAGATGATTTGAAATATATTTATGCAGCAAAGGAATAATGGGTTAGTTTATCTATTTATCCTGAAATCATCGAGACGATGATTATTCTAAGGGGTGGAGTATGTAACATCCCAAAAATTTCTTGTAAGTTAAATTAACTATGGATAAGTCTAATCAGGATTAGACGAGATCATCATTGTGTGTAAAATTCATTTGGTTCGTCGTGTCATGACCCACAGCTTCTATTGCGGGGCATGACACTGCTGGAACAAATAACCCCACACCCACCTTTATGATCCTTCCTAAAAAATGTGGTTAGGCCTTAATCGTAGGTAAAATGGTTCATAAATGATTGTGAATCTTTCGATTATTTGTATTTTGGTTACTTTATTTTAATCGGTTTGGTCGTATTTTGTTTTGTTCGAATTTTGCAATGACTGCGATGATAATTGCCTCTGTTTTATTTGACAATGCTATATCAAGCCATATTTATGAGAATATTCAAATTATTATTTACGGACTTGATGATTTTCGTTATTGGAATGTTTTATATAAACCTAGAAATTCAACTAATTATTATGGTAATATATTGTTGGAAATATGTGGACTTGTATTATGAAGGTTAATTTTAACTTAACCATTAAGTTGGGTAACAACTAAAGTAAAAAAATGTGTATGAAATATTAATTAGTATATATATTTTAGAGGGATTTGACATGTAAGCCAAAAGTTTTTATTTAGATATTGAAATTTATGGGTTTCATAAAGTGAAACACCTTCACATGGCACAAGTGTGTGGCATGCACTAGTACACGTACCAACATTGGGAAGCCCAAAATTCTCCAATATGCCGCCCAACTATAGTTCTTTCATTATATTTTTTTGTTATTTCTCCTTTGTTTATTTTCATTCTCCCCTTCTGGAATACCTACGTGAGTTTTGGAGGAAAGAAGGATTCAACTTGTTGGAGCTAGAAGAGTAGAAGGTTTCGATTCTGGGTTTATTTCAGGCATGAATATCTTCTCCCTTCTTTGTTGCATTGTTTGTAAAAAGGAAAAAAGAGGAAATACACATTCTATTTTTTTATGGAAATCAAGGAATTTGTGGTCAACTTTTGATTTAATTGTTTGGAGATGAAGTTTGAAAAGGAAATTGATGAATTATGTATTCTTTTTAGTTTTCTTTGTGTGGTTTTAACTAAACCCAGAAAAATACGCAGATGGGGTTTTGGGTTTTGATCTGCAAAAATAAAGTAAAAGAAAGGTTAAAAATTCCTTCTTTGCATTAAAATAAATTGTAACCAAAGGAAAAGAGTTGGGTTTTTCCTGTACTGGAAGAAGGAAAATATTTTGTGAATTTATGTGTTTAAAATTGATTTGTGCTTGTGGGTTTTCATTTTGGTTTACTGAAATTTAGTTGTGTGTTTTCTGTAAACAAATTGATTTGGGTATACAAATCGATTTGCATAAATGAATCGATTTGGGTAACCCCATCGATATGGGTATGCAACCGGTTGGGGTTTTGTATTTTTCTTTTTGGTTGTTATATGCAGGTCTGATTGTTAATTTATTGTGATCTCTTGAATGATAATTTGTGGATGTCAAAGCTCTTGCATGGGGTTGTTTTTCCAGAAATTTTATCTTTATGGACATCTAAATCGGATCATGTATAAATGAGGGTGTGTTGTTATGTGTAAAAAAAAGGCATTTAACCTATAACTTCCAAAGCCTTGGCAATATGACTTGGATTTTTGTAAAACTGTGAAAAAGAAATTGCTTGTCTTGGTAAGGGCATGAAAGCCAGGACAACTTGACCCAGATGCACCAAGGAGTAATTGGTGGCATGATTGGGATTTATATAATGATATCTTATGAAAGAAATAATTAGTTGTTCTTTTACTAAACAGAGTATGTTTACATGATGTAATCAGGGTGCTTCTATATTGTTTTGTTGGGGTTGTTCATTTACCAGATAGAACATGTTAAAGTGATGTAAATTTGGTGATATTTGTGCTAATTTGTAGAGTTGCTCATTGACTGAAAAGAAGTAAGTTTTATTTCCTTGGTAATGATGTTCTTGGACAATATGATGAGCTACTCATTAACTAGAAAGAATATGTTTGATTAGTTTTTGGTAATGATGATTTTTGGACAGTTTTGTTAAGTTGCTCATTGATTTGGAAGATAAGAGAAATAGTATTAAAATCTATACCAAATAAAGTATGATTTTCTTGTGGTCATAATTTGAATTCAGAGGTTGAGTGATTACGGTTTGATTATGCTGAAATAGAGATTGGTTGTTCTATTTGTATGCATCCATAGTTGTATCTTTATAGAAACCAGGGGTAAATCATTTTCAGTTGTATTACCATATGCTTGTTGATAAAACAACATGTATATCCTTTCTTATTTTACTAATTAATTGCATCAGAAAATGGAGTTAATATTCATGCCAGTTCATTTTGAATTGACATCATACCACTACTCCAGTCTTGTAGGACCATTAGCCATTACTTTTGGATGTGCGGAAACTCATGTTTTGTGAAGTTTTATCGTAGCATGGATCAAAATGAGATACTTGGATTTCAATTTGTAGAAGGATGAAATCCTAGAATTTTGACTGAATTTATTGGGATCTTGGACCCATTGTAAATATTTAAACCTCACTATGTGAGAGTTATTATACCGGTTATATAATTCACCTTAACGGCATATGTAATTTATGATTTTAATAAAGAGATAATTACTTTGTGTGTAATAATGTCTCAAAATGAGTAAATGATGAATACTTGAGTTGAGAAATCTTACTTTTCACAAATTGTTAAATATATTTATTTGATAGTAATCAATGTATGAAGCCGATAATTGGACAATTATTGTAACAATCATTTGTCTTTTAATTTCTAAATTTAATAGCTATTTAGTGGCATAGCTAATCAAGGGAATGTGTGTGTGTGTGTGTGTGTGTGTGTGTGTGTGTGTGTGTGTGTGTGTGTGTGTGTGTGTGTGTGTGTGTGTGTATTTAATTCAGCCTTTGGTAAACTTGGTATTATTATGTTAAGATTGTAAATCCTGTTGTATAGAGAATGGAAGAGTATCATTATAAAAAGGTAATTTAAAGTTAAAGAATCAAACATCAGAAAATGAGAAACTAAATGGGATGGTAAATAGATGGAAAGATCCATTAGGCATATTAAGGGATAAGTACATGTGGAATGTTGATATAGTTACATTTCAGCATAACGAATGTACTTATCTCATAATGATCCTAGTTGGCCTTTGGCATCTATCACAATATAAACTCTTGCAAGATAGGTTAAATTGGAAATAAAATAAAAAAAAACTATAAAGATCTAGATAACTATGAAAGGGATAGTTGTGAGGTGGTGGAAGACTTAAAACTCATAAGACTAGTGTGTTGTCTTGAGTTTAGCCGTAACCTGCATGGCGGATAACTTTGGCCAAAGTAATGCATTGATGGTTGTGCATTGTCTGATCACCTAAGTCCTCCAATTAAAATAAAAATTATCTGTAACCTGATCATGGGAAGTTGAACACTGAACATGAGGTAGACAATGGTCGGATACTAGAATACGAAGTCAGAAATTAGCTTCATGGTAGACCCAAGGACTTTCACATAGTTCCCATGACCTTTAAAAGGTTGAGCCAAAATTCTAGTAAGCATTATCACTCGAAGTAGTGACAAAGGGAGATCATGGAGATCTAGATACACCCTTCTCAGCTGCACATGGCTTACATGGATGTTATCAGATAGATCAAAAGAACCAATTTGATTTAATGAATTTGATTAAATAAATATGTACGATTGCAGCTGTGTAATTTGTTTTTATGTTTAAAAAAATCCTCATTTTCCAGCTCTTATAATTTTGAGTGTTACAATCTATCTACCCCACTGTCGTTTTAGATACCACTTACCACTATCTTCCAAATTATAAGGCCAATAATATATCTCCATATCTCTACGAATAGTGAGATATATGTGCATAAATTTATCATTTATGATGTGCATAAATTTATTAATTATGACGTTGGACATGTTATATGCCCACATTTTCCCCGCAAAAAACCCACGATAAAACCCAATAATTAGTTAAGAAAATTACAGAATAATTTTTCTATTTTTAAAGGTTTGCATCCAGATAACTAACAACTAGATTAAATATTTCTCATTTAATAAGTTTCACATATCTGCAAAGTTATTGTAACTAAATTAATAATTAAATATTATTAATTCCTTCCAAACCATTTCGTTTAAATTCCCTTCTAGGGTTCTCGTTAATTCTCATTAATTAACTCTTATAAATCATTATTTAAGTTACCCTTTTCACAAAATTATTTAATTTATCCTTATAATTCTAATGTCATTTATTTACTTAACAACCTAAGGCTAAGGTCTCAACTTACCCTAACCATTAAGTGGCCCCATTCAATCCATTACCCATACCTTTTATTTAATTTTCCATTCCCACAAAAATCACATCACTTAAAAATTATAGGGTGAAATCTCATCCATTAAATAAATCATTTTGAGCCCTTGGATGAGAAATGCCCTAAAAATTCTTATGAGGTCTTCTTATTCATTCTTTTACCCTATTTTCTCATTTTCACTTTGCAGGTTTGGGAGAAAGAGGAGGATGGAAGCCATGGAAGGTTGCTCATATTTTCTTGGATGGATACACATAGATTTGGAGGATTGTATCATTTCTTTTGGATGCCTCTCGTAGGGTTTGCCAAGAGATTTATTTGTTTATTTGTATTATCTTTTTTTTATTACCCTATTTGGGTATGGGCATTTTGCCCCATTTTATTGATAAGGAAGAGGTAAATACTCATAAACATGATGCAAATTGAATAAAGGTTGTGGCTCGAGCATGGTATGTAGTTTATTTAAATGGGTGGAGGTGGCACCCCACCCCCTTCTTACTTTATTGAACAATGCGACCTAGCTGCATACTCTAATCGCCCAACTAATACAATACAAAGATTCACCTTTTATTCAATAAACTTAGTTTCATACAAGGATTATCCACCAATTTTATATTTATAAAATTTCAATATTAAAATATATATATATATATATATATATATATATATATATATATATATACAAAATTACAATTGTTTATTATTATTTTTTTTGTTATAATTATTGTAATAATTTATCAAATCAAGTTTGTTTATATAACAATTTACTAAGCAAGAGTAACTTGTACAATTTTATAAATATTTAAACATGTGAAATAGAGGGATTTCCAACCCTTTTATCTAAACTAATTACAAGTGAAGGAAATAAATATACTTCTTAGTTTGATAGAGATAATTGAAATGTCTAATTTACAATAGTGAGAGAAATGAAATAACCATGGTAAAATAATAAATCAAATACACTCTTGATCTAAATTTACAAGTTTGAATTAAATTTGATATCAAGTCAATTACAATTTCACATGACTCTTTTCCAACATGAACACTATTGGTACCCAAATTGATTCTCCCTCGAGCCGAAAGCAGCATCATAGGTGTAGTAGGAAGCTTAGAGGCAAGCGAGTATGTAGTGTGTTGTTTTATAGCCAGGATGAAATGCAACTTGTTCTTTGTCACTCAGATGTGGAGAAATGGGTAGCACCCTCAAGAGGATTTGACCTATCCTCACTACTTTATGGTTGTGCCTTTCAACTAGGGTGAGAGGACCCTTTTATAGCTTGTTGTTTATGGAGGAGATGGAGATGTCCTTCCTTATGAAGTATTAAGAAGACCTTGAAGAAAATATGATCAATGAAACAAAACCTAACTCTCACGAGTTGTCACTCTAGATAATGGAGATATTTTCTAGGAAAGGTTTAGGCCACTAAAGACAATGAAAACCTGATTGTTTCTGCATGTTTTGGTAGTAAAAATTATGCATTTGTATACATACATGACAAATAGGGGTAGTATGGGTATGATTAATTGTTTTGAATGAATTTTGGTGGGAGGTGAAGCAGGATAAAGTTGATTATACCAAATCTTTGAGAAATTTTACAAAAATGGAAAGCTCGAACAACAAATGTTTTCAAAGTAGCTAGAATGTTCCTTTAGCCAGAATATGTGCTTTAATGGAGGCCCAAATCAGCACTTTTCACATAAACTTCAAGGATCCAAAATGAAGGCTCAAATTGGAAAACTTAACTGAACATTATCAATCTCTATTTCATCACGCCTAAGATACCCTCAAAGGCTAACAAACAATCTTATAGTCATGCTAGGAGTCACAGTGATTTTAAATTTGTTTATTTCACTATCAAATGAAGGATCTTCTTGATAAATGAAATTACAAATGCCACCAAACTATCACAAGGATAAGATCTTGTGTGATTCACAGATTTCAATGTAAGAATGCAACAGAACAAGAAAAACTACTTGCAGACATTAAGAATGAAGAAAACACAAATTTTTCCAAGAATAACACAGATTAACTCAAGTTTGGTTAAATTTATCAGCAGGGGAAAGTTTCTCGAACAATCTCAGAGCTTGTCAATGGTTGTACACTCGCAACCACCTTGACATGATCAAATGTAACACAAAGGAGATAAATATGCTTCTTCAGATAGTTTCTCAAAAAGATGGGCTCTATCAAGATTTTCTCTTAGGAAATCAATTTTTGACTCCTAATACTTCTACGTTCACAAACTCCCAACCCTTTTCATGGAAAAATCATGCCTATTTATAACATTTTACAATAGGCCTTTTCCCCCAAAAATCCAGACATTGAGTGCACAGTGCTTTCCATGATCATGATCATGATTCCCAGAATCAAATCTGTAAAAAGTTGTCAGGTGCTCAAGGGGTAGATCTCTTGAATATCTCCCACATTCAACTCCTTCCTCTAGAAAATCACTCTTCCTTCTATTCACCAACCACTTCCACCCCTATTCTATCAAATCTAGTTCTTTGTGTGCCCAAGGAGAAGAAATGGAAGATTAGATCGAGCCCAAAAGGTTAGGTCTCATCTTAATGGTAAAAGACATCCTAGATTTTTCTCACCAAACCCAAGATATCAACAGGTCCTTCACGTGCCAAGGAAAGAAAAATTGGGTGAATCTAGATAGTCAAGATTGCATATTAATGGTGAGAGACATTTACAGACCTTCCCCACCAAACCAAGATGCTAGATTAATGTTCCTCTTCATTTGGCATGCAGGAGACTCCAAGAAATGATAAAAAACCACAAGAATACGCATCCCCAGGAGCTCTGGAGTGAAAATGGTGGAAAAATCAGATACAGATGCACAATTGCCATTGATTTCTATTTTGAATTTGGACCATCCACGTGGGAGATCTAATTTTAGAGCGCCCTATGGGTTCCTTTTTCCTTTTACAACTTTTGGAAAAATGTAAAATTTTCACATTTTGCTCGCACCTCCACCCTTGAGAAATGAGCCTGACACGTGTCCTAAGGTGGGTCCCCAAAGGAAACCACGCCAAATTCTACTTTTCACTTTTTTTGGAAAAAGGAAAATTTTCCAAGTTTTCCCCGCAGCTCCACCCTTGAAAACAGCCCATTGACATGTGTCCCAATGTTTTGGGTCCCATCGGAACCATGCTTCATTTTTGATTTTAACTCCTTTTCCATCAAAGGAAAATTTTCCAAGTTTCCCCGATGGTCCACACCTCCCGCTTTTGACATTTGGAAAGTTTTGATTTTCCTTATCGGGCTTATGGGCCATTTTGATGATTTTAATCTTTTGATATCAAGAGGAAAAAAATCCAAGTTGCCCCGATGGTCCGCCTCCCGCCCTTTGACATTTTCAAACTTTGACCTTGACCTTCATGTCGGGCAATGGCACATCTTGAGATGTTCCCCAAAAGTTGAGACCTTGGATGAGCGTGGCTTGCCATGTGTCTTAGGCTCTTTAAAAGTTGCGTGAAAATTTTAATGAAAAAAGACCTGGATGAGCGTGGACCTCCACGTGTCATTATGGCGCAACTTCAAAAACCTTAAGGCTTCAAAATGATTTGGTGGGGGTGCACGCTTCCATTTTAGAATTTTACTCCATTTTTCCAAAAGGGAAAAACATCCAACTTACCTCGAAGGCCCGCATCTCCACATTAGCTTTGCCATGTGTCCTCCTCATGGGGTCAAAGTGAGACTTTTTCCCTGCCACTTTAAAATTTTCTTTAATCAAAGCCATGGGGCAGCGCCGCTGGGTGGGTTCAAACCTTTTTCCAAAGTTTTCAAAAGAATAATTTGAAAAAAAAAACCCGCCGTGCCCCATCCAATTAGAAGAAGCCACGTAAGCACCAAAAGAACCAATCAGATTTGAGTGGGGCTACGGGACCAAATTTTCCTTTTTGCCAAAAAAAAAAAAGTGATAAGTTAAAGCATTTTCTTGCCATCCCCTAACCAACCAAAAGAAGCCACATGATCGCCAAATGCTGAGGAATAACTTTGACAGAAAAAGACACCTGTCGAGATCGTCAAAAATACATAAAATCACCATTCATGCCCAAAACCTGATTTTTTGCTAAGGATGAAAATTTTGAAAAAAAACAAGTGAATCATGGTTCCAAGCATTTCTTTCGACCATGGATTTGGATTTTCAAAGGCATAAAAATATAAATCAACCATTCTCGAGCTTCCATGGTAGGAAAAATAGGAAAAATGGTAGAGCCCATGGATTTTGAAGAAATTAGGGAAAAATAGGGAAAAATTAGAGACTTCTTCAAGGAGGGACATGAAAATGGATTTTGCAAACAACTTGAAGCATTTCTAATGGAGGTAGAAGCTTCAGAACATCCACATCAAGAGATAAAATGTTTCAAAACGCAGATCAGAGGAAAATAATGGAAAATGGGGTGAGACAAATATGAGCACCAACATCGGCTCCGACTCGGGGATGGGCACTCCTGAGTGCCACAAGAAAAAAGGTAGACCAAGTGCCAAAATATCCATTGGGAAAAGGAGTCAGCTTACAGAAGCAAAAAACAGGACCATCCCCAAAAATGAAAAGAGAAACTAGCAAAAATAGGTCACCGGGGACCAGAACGAACAAAAACAAAAATAGAAAACAAACAACAAACTATACATTGTACAAATGATGTTTACCCTAATTTAGAGAAAAAATCAAGGAAAAATTTCAAGTGTCTTTGCCATCCTGGATATGACCATGCCAAGAGGTTTGATATGTTTTCATCAACTGGAAATATACCTCTTTTTCTTCTTTGTTTAGTTTGTAAACCATCCATTTTCTCTAAAGCTCCTCCATTGTGTTTAAGTCAAATTCTTTAACATTTTTCAAGGCTGAATCATAGACCAAATTCCCAGAAAAAAAAATATACTTAGGAGATCTGTTTTCAACACTTTCATACTCCTGAAATCCACAAAACTCACAAAGTTGTTAAGATCAACATCTTGCTTGCAAAACTTCATAAGATGCATTGCTTGGGTCTTCAATCAAGTACAACATCTTCTTCTCTCCATATAATTTCACCAAGTTTCCTTCAATGGGGATAGTGGCATAAGACATGTCCATTTGCACACTACCACCAACACTTGCTACCCACTTTCTTGACAACAACATCCCCCACTTGGTAGGGAAGTCAACAATCACCACATCAAGTTTTAAGTTCCTTCAGGATAAGATGCAAGTTACACAACCAGATCTTTGACACATCCCACCACTGGCACCTCTCTAGAGTCCATGGCAGTGCACTTCCCATATGTTGTTGTTACTTTGATACCTAATTCATTCATGACCTCAAGAGGCATGACATTACATGAAGCTCTAGAATCAAACATACAATTATGTAACAACTTGTCTTTGATAACCAGGGTAGTGAAGAATGGATCCACATTCAACTAGGATTTAACCAAAGAAGTTCCTAAATAAACCTCTGGTGGTTCCCCAGCTCTTCCAACACTTGTGGCTTTTCCAACACTGTAACAGTAAGGGGAATCCCAACCTTGTTTACATCTCTATCCTTGTATGATCTCTTCCTCTTTGAATCCTAAATATTCAAAATCCCTCTTCTTGTGCTCAAGGATCCTAAGTAGCTCAACAATTGGGACAGGAATTTTGATTTGACTCAAAACTTGGGCAATGTCATATGGAACAAATTTGGGTAAAGCAACACTAGGAGAAAGATTGGAAAATTCATCAGATGGAATGGGATTCTTTTTAGTTTGGGCATGGGGAGGAACACAAGTTTTTCTTGGGGAAACAAGCTCTCTGCTAGATGCATTTTTCTTTGGGGTTTCTTTGGTAAGTAATGGAAATTTTGACTTGGCTTGTGGCCCCTTGGCAGCTTTACTTCTGGTATTGTGCTCCTTTTCTTGGGAAACTACAACATTCATTAATAGCTTCCTATCTTCTTCTGAAGGAACTCCTCCATCATACTTTTCAATCATTAATGCCCTCAAGTATTCAAAATCATTAGTGGGAAATTCAAAAAGCTTGTACAATGTCTACTTCTAAAGTATGAGAGGGAGGAGGAAGAAGAGGTAACCAGTGGATGTAATCCCAAAAAATAGCAGCATTTCTAGCACTTATTACCTCAGTTGAAGTTGCTTCCCTTGGCGAACTTGCAGGGATCTCCATCATGCAGGCATCATCATCAATTTCATCATCATCTTCTTCTTCTTAAACTTCTTTTGATCTTCCTCACATGGAGCATGGGGCATGAAACATCTATCACACCAATCAATGACATTTTCTCCTCCACAACAACAACTCTGGCAGCCAAAGGATCAGGTACCATTCTATTTTCCCTAGCCTTGGGACTGTTTATTTCCAAATCCAACAAGTCCCTTGCCTCTATCATTAGATCTTTGGTGATTTGTAAACCTATCTTGGCCTTGTTGCTTGTGTTGACCTTGTGAACTCTTGCCCAATTCCTTTTTCTACCCAGGCTAATTTGTATGATATTTCTTTGATAGCCCTTGCCAAAGTTTTCACAACTTCCTCCAAATCAGTGCCTTACTTGTTTGAGGCTTTTTTGGTTAATTAGTTTTACACCCTCCCTTTTTGGAGGCTTTCCAATTGCCTTGATGTTGTTCTCTATTTTAGAGGCCATGGTGAAGGCCTACCTCAAATTAGTAGGGTTTTTGTCCCTCAAGTAGTAAGCAACCTTTTTATCAAATGCATCTGAATATTTGATCAAACATGATTCATCACATGGCCTTATCCTAACAGGAAATCTTCTCAAGGTCTTATTAAACCTTGTGTTGAAATCATGTACTGACTCATTAGGATTCTTCTTGATGTTTTCAAATTTTGACAGAAGAAATCTAGGGTCAGTTTTGTCACCATACTGCAATCTAAATGCATTATTCATCTCGGTCCAGGAATCTATGGAATTATCTGGAAAAGCTTTGTACCAGTCCCTGGCATCTTCTTCCAAAGTATGGATAAACAATTTGATATATACATCTTCATGTTCAATCTCAAAGTCTTCCATCATATTGATAAAAAGCTTTAGATGTTGATCACCAGTTATAGCATTATTTCCTTGGAACTTTGGTAATTTATTTCTCACATCTGGGGAACTGCATTTGGATAACCAACCATCCCTGTAAAATTTATGGGACCAAAGGTGTTTACAACAAAAGGGGGTCTAGGTGGGGGTAGGGCCATGTTGTTTTGAGGAGGTGACCCTAGAGGGGTGACAAATTGATAAGGGGCAGAGGGTCTTTGAAACACAAGAGTATAACTTTCAAAATGGATATCCCCTAAAGGCCTTGTTTCTTGGAAATCCCTATCAAATTTTGAAAAAAGACAAGGGCAAGAATGAGAAGAAATCTTTTCAAAATCAAATGAAGGCCCCTCTCCAGTTGGAGAATTCAATTCCAAAAAGAGGCTACCTGATTTAGAAGCACTTGAATTGTAGTCTTCAATAATAGGCCGATCACTTTCATCAATGGAGATCCCTTTTCTTGTCTCTTTGATCTCCAACAACTCTCCAAGATTTTCTTCCTTCTGACTTTCTTTTCCTAGCTCTGGAAATAATGTCCTAGCAGGATCCCTAGCAAAGAAATACCTTCTTCCTTCCATCTTTGCAAAGGTTAGTAACAAATCTCACTTGATGAGGTTAAGACACTGGTATTCATTAAGAATTAGATCAACAGGAGTCTGCCACTAAGGATTTCCACCTTAGTTGTGAAAATGCACTAAATATGATATGTCAAATGTCTTTCAACACTAGAAACTAGAAATGGAAAGATTCTAACTTTTCTTTATCTAGATTTATCAATGAAAGCACTTACAACTTTGAATACTTCTTATAGGCCCAAACACAAATGAATTTGAAACATATTAGCACTTTGTGCATATAAAGTGTTTACAGGGTCGAATATGAACTGCAATCACTATGTCCCCTGTAATGGTGCACCATAAGTGTTGTTGATGGGATAAACAAATATAAACCAAAAATAGATCAACAAATAGTCTCAAAAACGCAAATTAATTCCCATCAATTAAAAACAGAAATAGAGCCGAAGCGTGTTGTTGACAAGGTAAATAGATATGAACTAGAAGTGAATCAACAAATAGTTTAGCAACTCAAATAAGTCCTGGCAACATTTAGTAAGTGTTTTGGTACCCAAATTGATTCTCCCTCAAAATTTGAGCAACATCATAGGTTTAGCAGGAAGCTTAGAGCAAGAAAGCATGTAGTGTGTCATTTTGTAGCTGGGGATGAAATGCAACTTGCTCTTTGTCACTCAGATGTGGAGAAATGGGTAGCACCTCAAGAGGATTTGACCTATCCTCACTACTTTATGGTTGTGCCTTTCAACCAAGGTGAGAGGACCCTTTTGTAGCCTGTTGTTTATGGAGGAGATGGAGATGTCCTTCCTTGTGAAGTATTAAGAAGACCTTGAAGAAAATATGATCAATGCAACAAAACCTAACTCTCACGAGTTGTCACTCTAGATAATGGAGATATTTTCTAGGCAAGGTTTAGGCCACTAAAGACAATGAAAACCTGATTGTTTTTGCATGTTTTGGTAGTAAAATTATGCATTTGTATACATACATGACAAACAGGGGTAGTATGGGTATGATTAATTGTTTTGAATGAATTTTGGTGGGAGGTGAAGCGAGGATAAAGTTGATTATACCAAAATCTTTGAGAATTTTACAAAATGGAAACTCGAACAACAAAATGTTTTCAGAGTAGCTAGGATGTTCCTTTAACCAGAATATGTGCTTCAATGGAGGCCTAGATCAGCACTTTTCACACAAACTTCAAGGATCCAAAATGAAGGCTCAAATTGGAAAACTTAATTGAACATTATCAATCTCTGTTTCATCACGCCTAAGATACCCTCAAAGGCTAACAAACAATCTTATAGTCATGTTAGGAGTCACAGTGATTTTAAATTTGTTTATTTCACTATCAAATGAAGGCTCTTCTGATAAATGAAATTGCAAATGCCACAAACTATCACAAGGATAAGATCTTGTGTGATTCACACAAGATTTAAATGTAAGAATGCAACAGGAACAAGAAAAACTACTTACAGACATTCAGGAATGAAGAAAACACAAATTTTGTCCAAGAATAACATAGATTAACTCAAGTTTGGTTAAATTTATCAGTAGGGAAAGTTTCTCGAAAAATCTTAGAGCTTGTCAATGGTTGTACACTCACAACCACCTTGACATGATCAAATGTAACACAAAGGAGATAACATGCTTCTTCAGATAGTTTCTTAGAAATACAGGGTCTATCAAGATTTTCTCTTAGGAAATCAATTTCAAACTCCTAATACTCTACATTCACAAACCCCCAACCCTTTTCACTGAAAAATCATGTCTATTTATAACATTTACAACAGAGCCTTTTCCCCCAAAAATCCAAGACATTGAGTGCCACCAGTGCTTGCCATGATCATGATCGTGATTCCCAGAATCAAATCTGCAAAAATTGTCAGGTGCCCAAGGGGGTAGATCTCTTCGAAAATCTCCCACATTCAACTCCTTCCTTCCAGTAAATCATTTTTCCTTCTATTGAAAACCACTTCCACCCCTATTTTATCTAATCTGGTTCTTTGTGCCCATGAGAAGAAATGGAAGATCAGATCGAGCCCAAAAGTTCAGGTCTCATCTTAATGGTAAAATACGTCCCCAGATTTTTCTCACCAAACCCAGATTATCAACAGGTCATTCACGTGCCAAGGAAAGAAAAATCGGGTCGAATCCGATAGTCAGATTGCATATTAATGGTGAGAGACATTTACAAACCTTCCCACCAAACCAGGATGCAGATTAATGTTCCTCTTCATTTGGCATGTAGGAGACTCCAAGAAATGATAAAAAACCACAAGAATACGCATCCCCAGGAGCTCTGGAGTGAAAATGGTGGAAAAATCAAGACAAGATGCACAATTGCCATTGATTTCTATTTTGAATTTGGACCGTCCACGTGGGAGATCTAATTTTAGAGTGGGCCTATGGGTTCCTTTTTCCTTTTACAACTTTTGGAAAAATGTAAAATTTTCACATTTTTCTCCGCACCTCTGCCCTTGAGAAATGAGCCTGACACGTGTCCTAAGGTGGGTCCCAAAGGAACCATGCAAATTTTTTCATTTCACTCCTTTTTTTTCCAAAAAGGAAAATTTTCCAAGTTTTCCTCCAAAGTTCTCACCCTTGAAAAATGGGCACGACACGTGTCCCAATGTGGGTCCCATGGAACCAGTTTTGACTTTTAACTCTTTTCCACAAAAGGAAAATTTTCGGAGGTCCGCACTTCATTTTGGAGAAGTTTTGACTTTTTTTCGGGCCTCATTTTGATGATTTTATCATTTGAATAAGGAAAAAAATCCAAGTTGCCCCGATGGCCCGCCTCCCGCCTTTGACATTTTCAATGCCAACTTTGACCTCCTTCTTGTCGGGCTTGTGGGCCATTTTGAGATTTTAATCCTTTTGATGACAAGAGGAAAAAAATCCAAGTTGCCTTTGATGGTTCACTTCCCCACCCCTTTGAATTTTCAAACTACTACGTGTCACAATGGCATCTTGAGATGTTCCCAAAAGTTGAGACCTTGGATGAGCGTGGGCTTGCCACGTGTCTCGGGCCCGTTAAGAAGTTCCTAAAATTTTAAGGAGAGAAGACCGGATGAGACCTCCACATGTCATTATGGCACAAATTCAAAAACCTTAAGGCTTCAAAATGATTTGGTGGGGTGTGCTTCCATTTTAGAATTTTACCCCATTTTCAAAAGGGAAAAACATCCAACTTACTTCGAAAGCCCGCATCTCTGCCATTAGCTTTGCCATGTGTCCTCTACGGGGTCAAAGTGAGACTTTTCCCTGCCACTTTAAAATTTGCTTTAATCAAAGCCTGGTGGGGCTGCGGGGTGGGTTCAAACCTTTTATCAAAGTAGCCAAAAGAACAAGTTGAAAAAACAAACCCGCCGTGCCCCATCCAATTATAAGAAGCCATGTAAGCACCAAAAGAACCAATCAGATTTGAGCGGGGCTACGGGACCAAATTTTTCTTTTTCCAAAAAAGTAAAAAGTGATAAGTTAAAGCATTTTCCGTTGTCCCCCTAACCAAAAAGAAGCCACATGACTGCTGAACCCTAAGGAATAACTTTGACAGGAAAAAGACACCTGTCACACTATCAAAATATAGAAGATCACCATTCGCGTCCCAGAACCATATTTTCGCTAAGGATGAAGATTCTTTTGAAACAAAAATAAGTGAATCATGGTTCCGAGCATTTCTTTCGACCATGGATTTGGATTTTCAAAGTCATACAAATATAAATCAACCATTCTCAAGCTTCCATGGTCGAGGAAAAATAGGAAAAATGGCAGAGCCCACGGATTTTACAAAAATTAGGGCAAAAACAAGGCAAACTCTCGGAGACTTCTTTAAGGAGGGCCATGACAATGGATTTTGTAAAAACTCGAAGCATTTCTAATGGAGGTAGAAGCTTGTAACATCCACATCGAAAGATAAAATGTTTTAGAACACGCAGATCAGATGAAAATAATGGCAAATGGGGTGAAACAAATCTGAGCACCAATAAACACTTCTTGAATAACCAATACAAATTAGTTTTACAAAATACATTTACAAGAAGATGAAGCTTTAAAATGCAAGTTACAAAATCCCTCCACATAAGTGGAGACAACATGGCAAATTTTTTACAAAAGTAACTATTTATTTTTCTTTTGATCTTCCACAAAATAACTCTTTCCAAGATGCCAACTTGAACTCCTTCATTTCTCCAAAATCCAATCACAACAACAAAATAAGGGGAGTAGGCAACACTCTCCACCCAACCTATAATCCAATGAGAAGGAGAAGTTTTCCTCATCATCAGCCCCCGAGCCCCAACAATGAAGCAATAGGAGGTATCAAGCAACCAAGGAAACTATCACATGGCTTCAACAACCATTCACACAACTTTCACACACAAAAAAATACAAAATAACAAACACAATTTTTCGAAGCACAAAGGCTTACAATCCAAGCCAAGAGAGAGAAGAAATATGGGGATTCACTTATTCCTCCCAATGGGTTAAGTGCCCACCTTAAAAGTCTCTAATACTTCATTCACACACCACAACCAAACTCTTATACCTCCCTCAATTTCTCTTATGTCTCCCACAAACTCTTATCCCTCCCTCAATAAATATAACAAGATAAATAAGAAATCCTTCTTATTATCACAAAACCCAAACTCCCTCCAAATACACAACATCAACTCTTATCCCTCTCCTAATATATCCCCATTTTATTTCTCCTACACAACTTGAGGCCATTATATCTCCAAAACCAAAACACACAACAATCACTCATTTACAACCATTTTACACAACAAATAGAAATAAAAATACATGGGTGAAGTCTCTACCTTGCCATTGCAAGAGTATCAAATCCATAAGCACAATCTTCAAGCTTTTCCAAGTCCAAAACAAACACAAACCAATCTTCCAAGATTCAACAAAGGCTCTAAAAGCAAGCTCCTCCAAAAATTAAAGAGTGAAAATAAAACATCTAACCAAAACCATCAAATGAACTTGAATAAATAGAAAAAGAGAAGAGGAGGGTGAGGTGGCTCCATGTAGGATGCCACATCACTTCTCCTCAACTCCACATCACATGGTCAAACACCAAACCCAAAGATCAATAAATTTGTGGGTGAGAAATGACAAGTTCCCCACACACACAAACCAAAAGCCATACTCCAAAGGAAAAAATTAAAAGCTCATGTAAGAAGGTGCAATAATTTCACCTTTTTAGCCTCCAAATCACATAATGGGGCCTAATTTTGACCCCTTACCCCATAGGTATAGTTGGTAGATGAATTTAAGAGGTGTGGGACAAGCTTAACTTGTCCCACAAGCCTCCAAAATAGCCTTTAAGCCAAAATCCGAGTTTGACATGAAAGGTTGAGTACACAACACTTAAACCAATAAAAATCCTTTCAAATCCATAATAAAATCAAGGACAACCTACCACAATTTAATACCCTTTAGTCACATCCAATTTACAATAACTAACAAGATTAATCAACTTAATTAGAGCACATTAACTAACAATAATAAAGTAGAACACATCACAAAATTAAATCACATACTCAAAAATAATTAAAATGAAAAGGGAAACAACACATCTACCCATGGTCACATTTGAGGCCACCCTCTATGGGGACCTCCTAACAAAATATTAATGACATATCAACATACAAAAATACACGTTGTCAAGGTGACATGTTGCCAATACCCAAAATTCTTTCATTGTTGGTCTCTTATCCCCTTTTGTTTATTGTGTTACAATTTCCTACAAAATCAAAACAATACCTCTATGGCCTCGTAACCATATTAATGACATCCAAACAATGAAACACACATATACATATCAATTCACCTAATCAATTAACACAACTAAATCATTGCTAGAATCAAATAATTTCACCAATTGTTTACAATTTCAAGATATTTTAATTCTTTCATTTCATTGACAGCAATAAGATCACAAGACTAACTAGATCATCTAACAAAATCTATGTATCAAAATCTAATGTGTCAGTACATATATAAAGTAGTAACTCTAGATCATCATCAAATACTGAAATGTCAATCCATGCATATAATTCACACCATGAGTCACCACATTTCCATAATCAAAATATCTATAATTTCTAGAAAAATAATAATCAAATATAGTAATGTCCATCTATCAATGTCTACTGATCAAAATGATAACAAAGTCTATGCCTCCAATCCAATGTAAGAAAAATCATAGTAATATAATGTCAAAGAGGAGTGGGAACTACACATGTCATTTTGTCTCAAACACAACATAAATTAGAATAATTGTTATTCTTCCAATGGGAAGCCATCACTACTGAACATTTGGGAGCTAATTTCCGTTTCAATTATAATCATTGTTTTCCTAACAGGTTCTCTTATTTTCCTAGTTTTAACTTAATATTTTGTTTGAAAGTGCGATTGGTTGCCTCTTTATTTTTAATTGTATGCATGTAATTTTTATATCTTTTTGCTGAAAGATTTTTCCAAACGCTCTTGCCACTGATATACATCAGAGAAATCAACATATATGAATTTAAATTACGTCATCATCGAGCGGATGCATCTTCACCATAATTTTTGTTGAAGTTGTTTTGTTATGAATGACTTAGAGAAGATTAAATTTCGATGTTTTTTAGATAATTTTTAATGTTTTGTTATATTTTTACAATAATTATATTTTAATAGTTATGATGATGGCTTGTTAAGCTATTCACCAAAGTAAAGTGGCTTCGACCATGTTGATCCCTAACCGTATTCCTGTGAACCCTTGCTCAAGAGTTTCAAATCCTCCTCTCTATGTCTGCTATTCGTGACTTTGGTAGTGGCAACATAGTTTCTTCTAATGTTCCTACTGTCTTTTCTATTTTTTTGAATTTTTTGGAAATGGGGGAATTCTGGAGGGTTTTCCTTAAGCGTGGTAGTGTTGTGGATGTCTCTCATCAGGATCCTCCTCCTCTCTGTGGCCCCTCTAATTGAAGCAAAGGGACTGTTCTTTCCATGATGTTTAGCCGATAAGGTGGGCTTTGTTTCATTTTTTGGGAAGCACTCATATGATGAGGCTTCTTCTCCTTTTTTGAAACCTTTTTCTACTATGAAAACCGCCCCTATGGTCACTCTTGGGGATTCGGTGCTCGAGGCTAAGATTTTTCTCTTCCAATGGTTTGATTTGTTGCTTCAATGGACTCTGGCCTGATCTTCCACTCCTTCACATGTGGATTTCTACGAACTGGTGCCCTATTGCTTCATGTAGGATTGACATTTACCCATGTGCAAAGGGTTTTTTTATTGTTTCTTTTAGTGAGGATGGTGATAGAGAGATCATTCTCTCAAAGATCTAGGAACTACATAATCATCACTTGTTGATGAAACCTTGGTTCCCGACTTTCAATCCACTCACAACCTCCTTCAACGTTAGATTGGTCTAGATTCTCTTACCCCATCTTCCATTGTAGTTTTGGGTTGAGGAAAGTTTAACTATTATTGGAAATGCTTTGGGAAAAATTAATTTATTTCAAGACAAAATCCTACGATCATACTACTTTCACATGAATATTGGTGGATCTGGATGTTTTTCTTAATCTACCTTCTTCCATTGACCTAAAATACTTGGATAGGGTTTGGTCACAACCCCTTGACTATGAAGGATTACCCTTCAGATGTAGAAAATGTTTCAATCTAGGACATTTGGCTGCAGATTGCCATATGATAAAGCAAAAATCTAAAAAGAAAATTTTTCTTGGTGGAAGGACTCTCATCAAGATATTTTAGTTGTTGATGTGGATTTTGAGTCAGCTACGAGATACAGAGGAATTTGGTTCTAATAAGGAATTCATTCCAAACTCACTAATTGCTGACTTCGGTGGAGGATATTGGAGAAGTTATAATGGATTAGGCACCAACGTTGATTCCGGATGTTGTTGATCGTGTTGTTACTATTTTCACTACTGAGAAGCCTGTTGATAGTAGCGTGGATTCCTATAAAATTATACCTTCGCATCACTCAGACAAAAATGCAAATCCTAATAGGAGTGATGAATGGAAAATCATTAAAAGAAAAAAAGAATGGTTTTTCTATGCAGCTAAGATCCCATATAAGGGATATTATAAGGTAAATTGAACTCAGTGGAAGCAATGGGTATTGTAGCTTCTCGTTTTTTCTATCTTTTGTCACTCCCCCTGAATACTAAGGGATTCCTCTTTTTTACACTCTATTTCTTTATCTATCCTTGAGGGATTGTTGTACAAGGATGCATGTCCTTTCAAAACCCCCAACTTTTACCAATTTCCAAAAAATGCTATTCACCAAAGTATAAGTCCCTTTAGATATTTAATATGGAGAGTCAAAATGGATAGGGTTGAGATCGTTAGAATGATATTTGGAAGTAAACACAACCATTCATTTTACATGAAATCACTACCTAAGTGTTCTAAGTAAACTTTGTGTCTTCATGTCCCTAACGTGTCCAATGAAACATGCATTCAAATTCCTATTAAATATACATTTTTTATAACTACCTAATAAGTTAAAGATCTTTAAATTCAAAAAGTATTGGTTACTTGCATTTTTAGATGTCTCCCTCTACGGTGTCATCCTCATCTTACACAACATGAGTTTTTTTCTTCATTTGATTGAAAAAAAAGTCATGTAATTTTATAAATGCTATAATTTCACATTAGATCCATGTTTCCTCATTCATTTCCATTTCACTTCTCTAAGCTTGAATATCATTTTATACAATCCTCGTCCTCTCCCTTTGTTCCTCTTCATCCACTTTTTCTTCTTCACTATATCCTTTTCTATGTTCACATTGTACACACTTGATGTACGATTTCTAGTATTTTAACTTTCAACTATGATGGTCATATTTTAAAAGTGGTTTTATTTTGACGTCTAAAATGGCACTATTGGATTTAATAATTTAATTATTTGATTTAATTCAACTTGTACACATCTCGTGAAGGAATATCTTATAATTCTACAACTGTATACACATCTGTGAAGGGAACATTTTGTCATCAATAAAAAAATCAAACAAAGCTAATAATCTCTTGTCAAATATCATCAATGGAATTGAGAAATCTAGGAGTGAGTGAAAGGGTTGAAAGAACAGAAACATGGAATCTATTTGCCTCGATTTCGAGAGAAATTATTCAGGGTCATGAGCATAGATGATTATGATAGTTTCGTTTGAAATAGGTGGTCCCTAGCCACAACCATATTCACATCAATTAAGAGCATTAGAATTAACACCATTCCTATGGATGTCAAACAGAAAACTAATGCTAAACTCCCAAAGAATAAGATGCTTCAATTCCTCCACATATTTCACTTCCGCAACCGATGTTTTCGTCATTGGGTATGTGCATGCCCACCAAATCATTGAAAAATTCCCCATGTGGGTAAGTGCACCAAGTTGGGGGGCCAAAAGTGGGTCTTAAGTGGATGCATTTTTCTGGAAAAAAAAATTCAACTTGTACAAGTTTTTCGAAATAGTTACACTCAAAATTGGAAGATGTTTTATAAACATGAATCGTAGAATTTTGAGTCTAGTTTTTAAGATTCTAAATTTTATTGAAAATGGATAAGTTTAAGTGGGTCAAAAACTACAATACCAACAGATGCTCCTGCTTTTTTTTAAAAGACATAATAGAGTGACTTTCGTGCCCCCACCATTTTTTGAGAACCATTTAGTATTTTTGAAATCCCTTTGGTAGAAAGATAGCTAGGAGCATCTAGTTTGGGCTCCATTTTTTAAGATTGTTTTAGTGAATATTTATTTATTTATGATTTTTCTAGTACATAAATTTTATGTTTTGAAAAATAATGAGCTTCGACCACTGCCCCACCTAACTACCTCAAAAATATCAAATTTTTTTAAAAAAATATGTATAGAATTATGCCTAGTTTGGGCTAGTATAATTTTTTAAAATTTCAATCACCCAAAAAAAAAGATACACCATGAAAGATAGACCTATTTACACTTCAAAAATAGCTATAAAAAGGCATAGTTAGAAAATAAATAATATGGAAACCATATATTTGTCAAAAAAATTGAAAAAACATATTTTTAGAAAGAAGAAACTCTGCTTTACGTCATAGTATAATTTTTTTAAAATGGATCAATTGTTTTATTTTGATTTATCATAGAGGAAGTGGCATTTTTACATTTTCTTGCAAAAACATGTTGTTTGTTGTGTTTTCAGGTCCATGCCTCAGGCTTGGGGATCCAAACTAGATCCCAAGCCTTGAGGCATGGCTTGGAAAAAGAGAAAATTTATAATGCGTACGCGTTTTTCTTTTTTTTATATATTGTGGCCCCCCAATGTCCATTTCATCTCTTTCAAGGAATTCTGCAAACATTTTGTTTTGTCTGCATTTTCTCTACATTCTTGCACGATTTTTTTGTAGTTCATTTTGTTCCCTACCCCACTAGTTGATTTTTTCTAATCATGGGTGATAAACGTTGAGCTAAGGACAAGAGGAAAGTCAAGTAAAAGACACCAGAGCAATTGGAAGAGAAGAGAATAAAGAAATTAAAGAGAATGCAAAAAATTTGAGCAGGGCAAGGTACATCTACTATATCAAATGTAGCTAGTGTATTAGAAAATGGGGATGAAATACATAATGAAAATGTAGAGAATAATGATTTTGCAATGAATAATGATTTTTCAATGAAAAATGATATTGAATTGAATGATAATGTTGGTATGGATGAAGAAATTAATATGAATCCAATTGTTGAACCCTTACCTGAGAATCCAAATGTTAACCCCAAAATTTGTATGAAAACACTGAATGAAGAAAGTAACCTTGTAAACTAATCTTCACCTCTAAGAACACCTCCTTCCATTTTGAGAAGAAAACAAATTCACTTAATTGAAATTGATGAAAACATTATAAAACCAATGCCTAACAAAATGTCTGAAAGAAATGTGAGAAGAAAAACTAGTGGAATTTGGAATAATTACTTTGAGAATTTAAATGACACACAAAGATGTCAATTATTTGTTTCATTGATGAAATTAATTAAGATGAGACCTATAATGAAGACCTTGGGTTAAGAACATCTAATTTTGTTGATCAAAATGCGTCAATTGTTGAAAACATACATAAAGCATACCAAATTGTAGGTGGCAAAAGACGCACCAAAGATAGTAATGCTACATGGCGTGTACTTACTAATTGTATAGTAAGTGATAAAATAGTTAATAAACACTTGATTAGAAAAACAAGAAGTGCTTTGAAGCTAAACAGAAAAACACTAATGAAAGCAATAGAGAGACGTAAACGTCTTGAGTTAGTCAATAACACTGACTATTGGGCTTTCTCTAGCAGACTTCCATGAAAATAAAAGAATACATATGATATTCTAAAATAATTAATTGTAAAATTTTGGAATGAGAACACAAGGGTGTCACCGAATAGAAGAGATACAAGTAAAAAGAAGAATAGGTTCTCGTAATCATGAATCGTGTGCAAAACATTTCTTAGATATGACTCAAATAGAATTGTTCTCTAAGTTTAATAATGAAAATCTAAAAATTAACATTAGCCAAAGATTCTTTGAAATGAGCAAACCCTTTATGTGAAAATCAATCACTCACATACCACTTGTTGTTGTAGGCATCATGCTGAATTTTCAATGCATTTTGATGTTTTTTGTCAAATATGTCATGTTTTGCATGTAATGACATCATGTTGTACAAGGGCATTTCCAATTAAAAGATGGAAAAAAGTGTTTTATGCAAACTTGAATGAGAGGAACATTAGTTTCAATCAACATTACATTTGGTCGGACAACTGCACATCACAATTCAAGAATGCACAGATGTTTTATTGGCTAAGAAAGATGCACAAAGAAACAAATGTATAACATATCTAGAGTTTTATTGAGGCAAGGCATGGAAAAGGAGAGCATAATGGTGCATGAACATGTGTGAAAAGAGCACTTGCAAGAGAAGAGTTAAATTTCAAGGATGATGCTAAATTTACAATGCAAAAACATTATTGATTGGTTTGTTAAGAATATGGGCTATGAATCTCAAGAGAGATCAACGGTTCGTAGATATTTTTGGTTGATATAGGAACAACATCTAGCAAAATTTGAAGATTGTATGACAATTGCAGGATCAAGTGATATGCACTCATTCCGTAGTTCAGATGCAAATGCTTGGACTATTTATACTAGGTGCATGACATGTTTTTGTATATCATGCATTGAATTTTTGTGGAATGAATGTGAGTCACAATAGTGGGTGGATGAATGGAATTGTAGACCTTTAATTCCAATCAACACACATCAAGTTCCATGAGCATTACAACTTGCAGGCTCTTCAAATCAAATGACAACATCACCTGACTTTGACCAAGTCTCTGATTTAGTGCAATAAGGTACATACATATACGTACATGCCATGTTTTACATTTATAAATAATGAAATGCTCAACTCTTAATGTATTTTTAAATTGATGAACAATTTTACTTTGTGATACATAAGGCATGTTTTTGCACTTATTGCGACGGAATTTAACGAAGAGGGAACAGACTACTTCTTGTCTCATTATGTAGAGGGGAAAAAATATTGACTTCCACAGTCATTTATGGTGAAGACCTTGAGTATCCCATTGGGTCAGTGGTAGTCACTGGAACTTGGCTTCGCCGATAACCTATCAAAAAATCAAACATTTGGTTATTTGAAGACTATGAAGTACATTGGAATATACTTTACTATTTACATTTGGTCCTTGCAACAAATATTAAATTGATCAAATATCAAGGTTGGCCATTAAACAAGAATCTGTGGAAGGTTCGTGAATCAAATCATGAAGCAATTCTTACATCACAAGAACAAATTTGATCCTTGTAGTTCATTGGATTAATTTGCAAAGGTATGTTTTTCATGAATTTAATTTGAATATTTACTTAAATTATTTTGGTTAAATTTTGTATGATTTAAAATTCTATTTAATTTCTTACTAACATGTTTATGTAGGTTACTGGTGCCAAAAACGCTTCTACCTTCATGTGAATGACATCGATCAGAGAATTTATTATTCTCAAAGCCAAGTGAAGCTAAGAGAAATTAAATATTAGAAAGGAACAACAAAAAAAAATTCTCATTTCACCACCTATAGTGTAAAAATATCTTATTAAAATTCTCATTTCACCACCTATATTGTATGAACCACCTATATTATCCAGTATTAACAATGGACAACATTACACCGACTCGGTCTAAATGGAAATGAATAAAAACGTGATAATATTTTGTAGAGGGCCCTAACATGGAGGTCTCAGATCTGACGAGACATCTCTAGGTGCCATACAGTTCGAGAAATCACCCGTCAAAGATATGGCGTGTTTGGGCCTCAGGGCTCTTAAGGGACTACGCCCAGACGAGGTAGCCTGAAAGCATGAGGAGCTTAGGGAACCAAAATGAAGACTTGACTAGGATTCACCGGGTGACCTCGATGTGTTAGCGTAGCTGGTTCGGTTCCACGAGCTTCCGTTTGTAAAATACAACATCTCGCAGCCTTACACTGACTCAAAATACACTATTTCACATATTTGCAAACAATACGACAGCGAGAGAACCGAATGGAGATGGATAAAACCACAATATGATTTCATAGAGTGCCCGATGTGGAGGTCTTAGATCGACAAGACGTCTCTAGGTGCCCACGAGTCGAGAAATCACCCATCGAAGATATGGCGTGTTTGGGCCTTAGGGCTCTTAAGGGACTACGCCCAGACGAGGTAGCCTAAAAGCACGGGGAGCGTAGGGAACCAAAAAAGACTCCACTAGTGTTCACCAGGCCACCCCGACGTGTTGGCATAGTTGGTTCGGTCCCATGAGCTACCGTTTGTAAAATGCATCCTCTAGCAAGAAATGTACACCGATTAGACCGCACTATTTCGAGCATTTGCAAACAATAAGACAACGAGAGAACTGGATGGATATGGATAAAACCGTGAGAGGAGTTCATAGAGGGCTTTAACATGGAAGTATCGATCCGACGAGACATGTCTAGGTCCTACTGAGTCCGAGAAATCACCCGTTAAATATATAACGTGTTTTGGCCTTAGGGATCTTAAGGGACTACTCCCGGATGAGGTAGCCCGAAATCAAGGGGAATAGGAACCAAAACAAATCCTCCACTAGCATTCACTTGGTCACTACGATGTGTTGGTGTAGTTTGTTCGGTCCCATTATCTTTCGTTTGTAAACTACAGCATCTGGCAGCCCTACACTAACTTAAACTGCACTATTTCGTGCATTTGCAAACAATAGGACAACGAGAGAACCGAATGAAGATGGATAAAACCATGAGATTATTCCGTAGAGGGCCCCAAAATGGAGGTCTCGAGATCGCGACATGTCTCTAGGTGCCATGGAGTCCGAGAAATCACCCATCGAAGATATAGCGTGTTTTGGCCTCAGAGCTCTTAAGGGACTATGCCCGAACGAGGTAGCCTGAAAGCACGGGGAGTGAAGGGAACCAAAAAAATCCTCTAATAGCATTCACCTAGCCACCCTGATGTGTTGGCGTAGTTGGTTCGGTCCCACAAGCTACCATTTGCAAAATCTGACCTCTAGCATGACCATACACCGACTCGAGACTCCGGTATTTCACACCTTTGTAAACAATAAAACAACGAGAGAACCAAATGGAAATGGAGAAAACCACAAGAGGATTTCATATAGGGCTTTAACATGGAGGTCTCGGATTTGATGAAACATCTCTAGGTGCCACGAAGTCTAAGAAATCACTCGTCAAAGATATGGAGTGTTTTGGCCTCGAGTCGGGGATCTTAAGGGACTACGTCCCGGACGAGGTAGCACCGCAAAAGCACAAATAGTAGGACAGGGAGCATAGGGAACCAAAAAAATCCTCCAATAGCTTTCACCTAGCCACCCCGAGTGTAGTTGGTTCAGTCCCACAAGGTACCGTTTGCAAAAATATAGCCTCTAAGACTATATACTCACTCAAAACCGCAATATTTCGCACCTTTACAAATAGTAGGACAGCAAGAGAACCGAATGGAGATGGAGAAAACCGCAAGAGAATATTTTAGAGGGCTTTAACATGGAGGTCTTGGATTTGATGAGATGTCTCTAGGTGCCACGGAGTTCGAGAAATCACCCGTCGAAGATATGGAATTTTTTTGGCATCGAGCTCTTAAGGGACATAGTGTAACGCTCTGATTTTGTATGTTATCTTGGTGAAAGTTTTTCATGCTGTTATAACTGCTGGAATGAAGGCAAACATGTTAAGATAAACTCTGATCTTAAAGGAATGTGTTGCTAACTTGGATTCTTGCATGCTGTGATTTATTGTTAGGACAGACAATTATTGTACTTGCATGTTTGCTGATATGACGACAAATTGTCGTATACTTGCTAAACTCTCGTTGCTGATTGACAGCACACCTTGAATCAATTTCATTGATCCAAAGTATGTTGAGGGCTTCTGGTGATTTCTGTGTCGATTTACTCTTGAACCGAACCCGAGGTTGTTATGAACGTGCAACGCCTGATTGCAGGTGTGAGCAGCTGGCACGTAAATGCCAACGACAGGGGTTCGATTCTTGAACCCTGTACTATCGAACTTGGGACCTCGTGAGGCAAGAAATGCCTGGACATGGGTGGCCTTGACACGTGATCCAAAGGACTGAACGTCCTGCACAACATAGATACGGGGTTAGCTGAGAGGTTGGGTTAGGAGTTGATTAGTGTTAGTGGTTAGTATGAATTAAACCCTAAACTAATCCTAAGTCCTAACATGCATCCTAAACTACTATCCTAAGTGGATTTTTAAATTTAAAAAAAAAAAAAAAAAAGGGGAAAAATAGACCTAAGCCCTAATAACCTAAGGCTAAACTAAGACCTAGGTTGAACACTATATGCAACCTAAACTAATCCTAATCTAAAGGGGCGCGCAGACCCTTGGAGGGAAAGGATAAGGATGGAGGAGAGTATTCATTAGCATTAATTGGAAAGTCCATATGTGGACAGCGCCAGTTTTGGTGAGGTAGGTAAGAAATGGAGGCATCTATTTAGAGATAGAGCCAAATTCGGTTTTTGCATGGGAAATTTGAAAATTGAGTTCGCCAACTCAAGTTGGCGGTGGCGTGGGAAGTTAGGAAAAGGTAGAGCCTTTAATGCATTGATTGTTCTCGGTCCTCGCGACTAGCTCACCTTGGAAAGTGTATGAGGGAATTCTAATTTTCATTTGTTGATTCGGGCTTTTGCAAAGTTGCTCTGCATTTTGTTTTTCTCAGTGCTGGTTCGGATCTTGACCCACTCTTGGAATTTGACTTTGTTCTTGGAGATTTTAAGGTCATTGTTGAGCACTGCGAAAAAGGAGTCTTGGGAAGTTTTTGTTGTCGCTGAGGAAGGAAATAACGCGGCAAACGAAGCTTTCTTCGGGTTCTGGAAAAGAGATTACAGGCATGTTAAGCCCTTCTCTTTAAAAATTCTTGCTTTGTTTAAGTGTCTCATTAAAACAACCCTGCTCTTGGGTTTGGATTCTGTGATTGTTGTCGGGTCGATTTGATTTGGATTTCGTCGATTCTTGCTTCTTCTTTTTTGGAAAATGATATGAAGAATCGTTTCTGGTTGCTCGGCTTTGATTTTTTTTGCACGAATCAAGTTGGAAATAGATATTCTCTTTCTTTGTTCGTGTTGTGTGGAATTGGAACAGGCTGTGTAATTGTTTCCTTATTGTGTAATCTTTTCCTTGCTGTTGTGTTTGGAACTGTCCTTGCATGTAAAAAGGAAGTGGAAATACAGTCGTGTTATGTTGCTATGAATGGATTTCGTTGACTCTTGTTGTCATTTTTGGAAATAATAAGAAACATTGTTTCTGGTTGCTGAGTTTAACTGTCTTCGTATTTCTCGAATGGAATACCTTCCTGTGTACTGGTTGTTGACGTTAAATGGAAGTTAGAAACGGGTTCTTCTCCGTAAAATGCTTAATGTGAACTGTGCAGGCAGTGTGAATTATTTTATTACTGTGTGATTGTCTTTTGTCACATGAACTTTTGGGATAAGATGGTGAAGGTTGTGTGAACGGCTTGATGTCGTTTCTGTACTGAGGTTTTCTTGCTGAAAGAAATAGAACTTTTCTTTTCCTTCTGTTGTTTCGGGATTATAAGGAAATGGAATTTTGTATTTTAAAAGAATGGGCATTAGAATTTTATATGAGTGCTCGTGAAAGTTGGAAAAGAAATAGTTTTTCCTTCTGAACTTATAGTATAATACACTGTTTTCTTGCTGAAGAAGGTATGATGAACTGTTGTGTTTAATTGATGACCGCTCAATCCTCTAGTTCGGACTGTCTTGTGAATGCGAACTTGACTTTGAATTGCTGTGCGAAAGAAGTGATGCATGGGAACTCTGTCTTGTTGTTTGGGTTTGTCTTAACTGTATCTGACTTACGCATTTAACACCCTATACGGGTTTACTTCAAAAGAGGTATTGATAACTGAATATTGCATTCCAAAGTTCTGCATATTATTTTGAACTCAACCAAAAGGGGGATTCGGGAAGAATGTTTGTTGGCAGTGAGCACGATTTGGGTGTTTTATTTCGTTCTGAGCAAATGATTGTTCTTACTGATATCATGGGAAATTAGTTCTTCCTCCTCTGCTGTTGATTTCGAAAGAGATAGTAATTAAGTTATTTGAACCTTATAGGTTCGGATTGTTGGAAGTGACAGCGGTAATTAAATTATTTTTCTAAGTGCTGTACCTTCTGTGCAAATGAAATATTTAAATATTTCGTGTGGTCTTCCGATCTTGGTACTGTCATTTAGGAGAATTGAAATCAGCTTGAACAATTCTTGATGAGTCCAAAGAAGATGGTTGTTTTCTTAGTGAAGGTTAAGGGCAGGAAATGTTCTCTGTTTGTTGTTGAATTCTGGAGATAGCATTAGGGGCTTACTGTGCTTTATGATTGGACTTGCTGTAGGTAACAACAATGAATAAAATGTTATTTTGAACGGGATACGTTCATAGGATTAGAAATTCATGTGATTAATTGACTGTATGATTGTATAATTGTTTATCTGTTTAGCATACAGTGAAAGAAATATGGTTTCTTTTAGTATGGTAAATATATGGTATGCATCCTTATACTGTTTGATCTTGGATGAACATAATGTGGTACTAACCTGTTTTGGATTTTCATATGAGCCTGATTCAAATGAAATATGGATATGGATGATGAATTCTTCCCTGTTTTCATTAAAGCTGATTATGAATGAAATTACTCTACTGCTGGAAAGTGAATTCTGAATGGATTTTGTAAGTTTCACTCTGAACTGTTATCTTGATTTGTCTTTCGTTTGGATTCCATTGTTAGAACAGCCATTTGGAAAGAAATAGAGATATGGATGAATGACTTGGAAAAATGATCTTTTCTTCTTTCATTCAGTTGGAAATCTATAATTCGTTGATAACGAATCTTGTAGTGCTTAGATATGAGCGACTATATGCATTGTTGTTCGCTTTCTTGTCTGTGCTTGATTGCTTGGATTCTAATATGATGCATGAACTGAAAGGAAAGTAAAGAGGTTTACATTTCAGTTAGTTTCATCCTTGCATTTATTATTAATGAAAGGCGTGGAAAGGATAACAGTATGTTATATCAGCAGCAAGCTATTTGTATTTCTAACTTTGTAATTATTGTGAATTAAGACTTGTAACGGTTATGTGGAAACGGGACAGCAGTCCTTTGGCTGATTGTGATGATATTTTGATAGTTCAGTTGTTATGCTGATCTTTCTTTTGTACCTATTTCGTGATTGATGTCTTACTGTCGTTTCATAAAAGCAGGGTTCTTTTATTGAGACAGTTAGTTGAAGCACCTTATTTTAAGGATAAGTGCTTAATATGCTCAGTTCATTGAACTGACCCGTGCAAATCATTTTGCAGATGGAATTTGATTAGAATGAAGACATGGCTATTTTCTGATGCTTCTTGATTAGCTGAAAGATAAATTGTAATTGTTGCTTTTATTCCTCTTCGAGGAATTGTGGAAAGAAGAAAGTATATTCTTCTGTCTATGAGTTGTATTGATGTTTTATGTAAACCATGCCCATTCAGTTGGATTGGAAAATGTACAGATTATGACATGAAATGTTGAATACAATTACAAGTGTGATATTTTAATAATTATATCAGTTTGATATTGTTGGCTAAATTGGAAATATAATGTTATTTCTTGATTTGGATTTGCTTCATTGTCCTTGGATGGATGTTAAATGAAACTGATATCTATTCTTATCTAAATGCAACTCTTAAGTTGAAAAATGCAATTAGTTCATACTTGGGTAAAGATGAATTTTTAATTGACATTAAAAAGGTTTAAGAAGAATATGATTCCATAATCGAAAGGGTATTCAGGATTAGCTTAGGAGCTAAGGAATATCAATTAATTTCGGAGTGTTCGAACTTCGTTTTCGAACTCCATTAATGATCTCGTGTGTTAAATTCAGAATAAAGGATATAGGATAAGTATATCCATAACTAATGGACCTTAACTATGTAACGTTAAGGAGAACAAATGAATACATTTCTCGGAATTTAGACCTCGTATGAATGACGTCTAATAAGCTAGAATTCTGAATTTAGTTACAGTTGGGAAAATCTTGGCTAAGTTTAATGGGTTAAACTTATCACGTCTGACGGTACGGACTGCTTAATCCAATGATTAAGAAGTGAACCAAGTAGGGAAATGTAGCCCTTCGATACGAAGGAGAAGATGCATAGCAAGCTAATGGACGGTTTTAGTCCCTCTTAGCTATATCAACCGTATATGTGAAAGCGAGGATAAAGGGATCAGCATGGATCTTTGAAAGTTGACTCTTAATTATTAAATCATATCCAAATCACTTGAGTAGGATGTGTATTCTCGATGGGAGGATTCTGTAGGACATTGGCATACGCCAGCTACAACAGCAGTGTCTCCATGAAGACGAGGTCTTCATGACGACACAATGTTGCAGCTGACATATTGCAATGCCCTCCCGAATTAAAACATCAAGAATACATAGGCTGAATGTGTAACTCTTAGCAGGGGATAGGGTATGATCTGGTATACGGAGTGACTCCGGAATACTAAAGATAACTAGACACACGGAGTCGTGGGGAAACGACACCGTATGTCTGCGTATCTTTAGTTACCAGGAGTGCCTTCCTATATTCGTTCATATTACTAGTTGGAATTATAAGTTTAAAACTGACCTTAAACGAAGAGGACTGGTAGGAACCAGGAAAGACCATTCTAGATAACAGGTGAAGTGAAGTGAAGGACGTATTCCGTTGATGTGTATCACATCCAGGAATATGATCATGCAAAGCATGTGAAAATCTTTGGCCAAAGTATCGCAATTGCTGGTTGCGTTGTCCTTATCACTTAATTTAAGATGCAGGATGTCAGATGAATATCAGTAACAGATATTCAGATAGGCTTCTTAAATGGATCACTTCGATAACCGGAAACGGTTATGAGAACAGGTATATATAATATACTATGCATAAACGAACATGAAGGATCGGTTGTTGCCGAGTCATGAAATGAAGGATCGGTTGTTGCCGAGTCATGAAATGAAGGATCGTTGAAACTCCGAGCCATGAAAATGGAAGATCGGCAGTTCCTCGAGTCATTTACAGCAGCATATAGAATCTGTTATAAGATTGAATGGCATTGAATGTGTGTTCCATATTGTAAATATGCGAATAGGGAACATTCGTTTTTAAAAAGAAATTAAGTGATCCAAATTTGTGTTGTTTGGGCAGAGAACAATTATTAAAACTTGAACGTGTGTTTGAATTTTATAATTCATAACAGAGAACGTTATCAAAAAAAAAAAAAAAAAAATTCCCTTGTTCTGGTATCTTAAAATGGGAATGTTACACATAGTGACATCTTCACCTAATGTTTTTTCTTCACGATGTTCATTGTCATCTAAAGTTGAAGAATGAAAATTTATATGGCGTTCGACTTCTTTTTGGGCACAAACAACCTTTGTAATGTCCAAAAAAATAGAGGCTCTTCATTCTCTGTTTGATTGAAGATCTTCGAAGGGTGATTTCTCAGACTCCGTGGCACCTAGAGACATCTCGTCAGATCTGAGACCTCCATGTCGGGGACCTCTACGAAATCATATTGTAGTTTTATCCATCTCCATTCGGTTCTCTCGTTGTCCTATTGTTTGTAAAGGCGCGAAATAATGGAGTCTAAGTCGGTGTACGGATGCTAGATGTTGTGGTTTGCAAACGGAAGCTTGTGGGACCATAACAACTATGCAAACATATCACGGTGGCCTGGTGACTGCTATTGGAGGACTTTTTTTGGTTCCCTATGTTCCCCGTGCTTTTGGGCTACCTTGTTTAGGCATAGTCCTTGAGAGCCATGAGGCCAAAACACACCATATCTTCAACGGATTATTTCTCGGACTCCGTGGCACCTAGAGTCATCTCATCAGATCCAAGACCTCCGAGGTTGGGCCCTCTACAAAATCCTATCATGATTTTATCCATCTCCATTTGATTCTCTCGTTTTCATATTGTTTGCAAACTTGTGAAATAGTGTAGTACGAGTCGGTGTGGGGTCATCAGGATGTTGTAGTTTGTAAACAGAAACTTGTGGGACCAAACCAACTACACCAAAACATTGAGGTGGCTAGGTGAACACTAATGGAGGCTTAATTTTGGTTCCCTATGCTCCCCGTGCTTTCGGGCTACCTCGTCCGGGCATAGTCCCTTAAAAGCCCTGAGGCCCAAACACGCCATATCTTTGACGGGTGATTTCTCAGACTCCATGGCACCTAGAGACGTCTCGTCAGATCCGAGACCTCCATGTTGAAGCCCTCTCCAAAGTTATATCACAATTTTTTCCATCTCCATCCGGTTCTTATGTTGTCCTATTGTTTGCAAACACGCGAAATAGTGTAGTCTGAGTCAGTATAGGGTTGCCAGAGGCTGTAGTTTGCAAATGGTAGCTCGTGGGACAAAATCAAATATGCCAACACATCAGGATGGCCTGGTGAACACTAGTGTAATCTTCTATTTAGTTCCCTACACTCCTCGTGCTTACAATGGATGTAGTCCCTTAAGAGCCTTGAGGCCAAAACATGCCATATCTTTGATGGGTGATTTCTCAAAGTCCGTGGCACTTAGAGATGTCTCATCAAATCTAATACCTCCATGTCGGGGCCCTCTACATGAAATTCTATCATAGTTTTATCCATCTCCATTTGTTTCTCTCATTGTCATATTGTTTGCAAAGGCATGAAATAGTGCAAAGCATGAGTCGGTGTAGTACGTTGTCAAACGCCTGTTGTAGTTTACAAAACCGAAGCTCGTGGGACTAAATAAACTACGCTAACACATCGGGGTGGCACAGTGAATGCTAGTGGATTCTTCATTTTGGTTGCCTACAATCCTGTGCTTTTGGGCTACCTCATCCGGGTGTAGTCCCTTAAGAGCCCTAAGGCCCAAACACACCATATCTTCAACGGGATATTTCTTGAACTCCATGGCACCTAGAGACATCTCATCAGATTTGAGACCTCCACGTTGGGCCCTCTACAAAATCATATTATGGTTTTATCCATCTCCATTCAGTTCTCTCGTTGTCCTCTTGTTTGCAAAGGCACGAAATCTGAGTCCGAGTCGAGCCAGAGGGCTACCGGACACTATATTTTGCAAACAGAAGCTCGTGGGACCAAAACAACTATGCCAACATTTTGGGGTAGCTAGGTGAACACTAGTGGAGTCTTCATTTTGGTTCCCTATGCTCCTTGTGCTTTCGAGCTACCTCGTTTGGGTGTAGTCCCTTAAGAGCCCTGAATGACTAGATTGGCTTAAGAATGAATTTGATAGGGGTATGTCTAAGAACACACAGGAGTTATCAATCACCTACTAAATCTTCTTTGTTTACTTACGGATGGGAGTTAGTTGGCTTATGGCTTAGTGACCTTCCATTCATTGATAATTTATGCTATGATAAACCCATGGATGCTTTCAAAAGTGCCTTTAAAAGGATAGGGGTAGTCATCAAGCCTAGTGAAGGGTGTGATGTGATTTCCAAATAACTTTAAATGCCTACATATTTAAAGGTAATAACATAAATTAGACAGGATTAGACAATCAAGAATCATTGAGTGTCTGAATCAGAATGTCATTGCATCTGGAAACATTCTCAAGCATTGGAGAAATATATATGGAGAGACATTCTCAAAATATCACAGATGAAAGGCATCAAATTGTGATGACTCTCGGGTGTTTTAACAAGGGGAAGACCTCGAAGCATAGAAGAATACATAGTAAGTGCATGATAAGATAGGAACCAGATAAATAGACTATGAGAAAGAAGAAGCGCAAGTAAGGTAAATACACATATACACATTGATAAATTGAATGAATAATTAATCAGATTAGGTAACTCTTTATAGACATACATTATATAAATATTGATTTCCAAAGTTTGGTGCATATTATACATTGAAAATGCTAGTACATGTACATCACCAATAAATGAAAAAATAATCCATAATGTCTTAAATATTGTCAAGTGCACATCATATTAGTTTCATGTGAAAATAATCTCAGAAATGTAAGGTCTCATACAAAATTATCAAGTTCCAAATAGTATTTTAATGTGCATAATAAATATAAAAATGCCCAAATAGGTCATATACCATCATGTTCAAATGCCATATAGGCTTACATTTAATGTCATGCACATAGGCATACAAAAACAATGTCATGTAAGACATATATATTTCCTAGTCATCAAAATCTTTCCCTCTCTTGGCCTTGCTCGAAGAAGGCCCTTCCTTAGACGAAGATGGAGATCCATGAGATGACTTTGGATCATCTAAGCCCATGCTTCGAGTCCTCTTCCACTGAATACTCACCTATAGATGAGCTTGTAAATGCAAAAAATGTTTTTGTCAAAACTTAATTTATATATGTTTTCAACATGTATTTAAGACCATGCTAGAATGAAAGTATTTACATAAATACACAAACTTACCGCAATTTTTCAATCACGTAGAATTTGTATCTCACGCTCAGATGAGTCATTAAGAGCTCCTACAATATGAACGGGGGTACGAAGATGATGAGATGGAGGAGTCTATGCCCTCGAAGTCAAAATGGAGGGGGTTGAAGTTCCTTACATACACATAAGATCATAAAATCTAACATCAAAATTAGCAAAAATAGAATTAAGTACATGTATCTACATAATGACAATATTTTAACTAATTTTATCAATATAGAACTATTGTTTTTACCCTACCACACACCGTGAATCAAATGAATAGGACTACTACCCGTCATAGCTAATTCCTGCATATACACAATGAAGGACATTATTAACATAATTTAATAATTCTACAATGAAATACATTACTAACATGTAATTTAACATAATATGAATTACACGAGAAATTTAACAAAATTTACATGTTGTTTGAATACCTCAGTGAGTTGTTACGTAGATGAAATCGCAGTGGCAACACCTTTATCTACTTATTACGAGAGATGGTGGGGTGTCTAGTGAAGTCAACATCTTTATCAAACATGTATATCACGTGAGTTAGATGGACATACAAGAACATACATATATTTGACTTCAAAACTTATATATATATATATATATATATATATATATATATATATATATATATATATACATGTATACACACACACACACATGTATGTGAAAATTTTACATAATTAACATTTTAAATTACCTCTGTGAATGTATGTGTATGCATGGTGCTCGCCGCTTGTGGTTGGGATGAAGATGTGCCTCCCGCGCACTATAATATCAATGCATATACATGTACAAATACAATTATTTCAAAAATTTAACATATATAAGTAAATCAAGTACTCCAAACTTTTTGTAACACACATAACAAATTTACCTATGAAGGTGACGCGATGAATGTAATCCAAATGTCTCACTCAAAAGGACATCTGACATAGTGACATTATCATGTGCACCCCTAGCACCAGTGCACCAAAATCAGTACACATGAAAGTATCGTCCTCCTCGGGCCCCAAACATATGCTACCACATGACAAGAAAAGATGTGGCCTCATGCTAGTATTGCCTGAGGGAATACTTTGTGTACCTCTGCAAGAATTTGGCTCAGAAACCTCCCTTGTATGTCAAACAAGGGTCGTAGATAGCCCCTGAAGCACGTGGAGTGTATCAATATCTACTGTCTCCTTCACTGCTTGAGGGATAATCTCAGGGTGAGGGGGCTTTTATGCAGGGAATCTACCCTGCTGAATAGGTGCACGTTGTGTACCTAGTCGATCCTATGCAGATCCTTTTCCTCGCACTAGAAATCTTAGAAATCAAAATAATTTGGGATCTTGTTGAGGATAAACTCACAATATATTTTCCTCAAAAAGTATAGTGGAACCTCGTTGTTATTACAAGGTGGAAAATCAAACACCATCCACCATCGGTCCCAAAAATTATTTTAAATCAAATTATTATTGCACCAATGGATGGGAAACCATTTACATGAAAAAGGAACAGGAAAATTAGTGCGGGAGTCTATGAATAAGGCGCATATGAGGTCTTTTGAAATTTATTTTTTCTTTACATCCACATATGACAATTTGTTGGAATAATAAACCCTACAACCCTCTCTGTAAGTTGTCTAATGATCAATTTGCCCTGTTGCCACATCAATTTGAACAAGTAATGCCTCTAATGTGTTTGCAAGAGAGGTGTGGTGGGGGTTTGTAGATTGTGAATCCCTCATTGTTTTGATTAAATCCTCAATTTCAATTTTGTTTTCAATTATGTGGGCTTCTAAATCTTCTTGACTACCCGGGGATGTTGAACAATTGTGGGACTGTTGGGAGGGATGACAGGAATAATAGGGTTTGGTTTTGGTTGATTCCCTCGACCTTTAATTGTAACAATAAAAATATTTATTCAATTCAAATTTTAATCTATAATTATCATATTTCAATGCAATTTTGAGAAAATAATTGTGCTTACCTCTTCTCCGTGGTGCCATCGTCGATTCAGATCTTCCCGGCGATCCAGAAACGATCCTTTGAGCTTGAGATCCAATGAATGAAAAAATGTGAGGGCATGGTTAAGCTTTGAAACTTGCATTTGAGGGAGATAAAATGATAGAGGCTTGGGCCTTTTTGTTTATAGTAGGAATAACACGTACGCATTATGCTTCGGTAAATCCCAAACCTGACAATTGAAAATGTGATCGCGTTATAATAGAACGCGTACACGTTTTGATTTTTTTATTCTTGTCCACTTTTTGGCCCCCAACTTCGTGCACTTACCCATGTAATCACGAGAAAATATTCAATCTCATTATTTGTAAATTACAGTAGAAATAAAAAAGCTACCAAATAATTAATTTGAATTACGTGTAAGCAAATTTTGATCGAATATGATAATTTACTAGTATTATTACAATGTTCTTTTATCCTTTGTATTGCCCACTCATCTTTGACATTTATGCTACTACGATTTTGCTTACTATGGACTAGATACATGGACTTGGTTATCATATTTGATCAGTAGAATTTGATAGATGGACATTATTATATTTGATTAGTATTTTGATAGACATTATAGATATTTTGATTACGGATATGTGGTGACTCATAGTGTGAATTATATGCATGGATTGATATTTTAGTATTGATGATGATCTAGAGTTACTACCTTCTATATATATACGAACACATTGGATTTTGATACATATATTTTTTTAGACAACCTAGCTAGTCTTGTGATATCATTTTTGTTGATGAAATGAAAGAATTGAAATATCTTGAAATTGTAAACAATTGGTGAAATTACTTGATTTTAGTGATGATTTAGTTGTGTTAATTGATGATGTGAATTGATATGTATATGTGTGTTTTATTGTTTTGATGTCATTGATATGGCCACAAGGCTAGAGAGGTATTGTTTTGATTTTGTAGGAAATTGTAACACAACAAACAAAAGGGGATAGGAGACCAACAATGAAATAATTTTGGGTATTGGCAACTAGTCACCTTGGCAACTTGTGTTTTTGTATGTTGTTATGTTTTTGATATTTTGTTAGGAGGTTCCCATTGGGAAGGGGCCTCAAATGTGACCAAGGGTAAATGTGTTGTTTTCACTTTTCTTTTTAATTATTTTGTGAGTATGTGATTTATTATTGTATTGTGTCCTACTTTATTATTGCTAGTTAGTATGCTCTTATTTAATTTGATTAATCTTGTAATAAAAGTAAATTGAGATGTGACCAAGGGGTATTTAATTTTGTTAGATTGTCCTTGAAGATTTGTAAAGGATTTTATTGGTTTTAGTGTTATGTACTCAACCTTGCATGTCAAAGTCAGATTTTGGCTTAAAGGCTATTTTGGAGGCTTATCGGCCAAGTTATGCTTATCTCATACCTCTTAAATTCACCTACCAATAATACCTATGGGTTAAGGGGTCAAAATTAGGCCCCATTATGTGATTTGGAAGCTAAAAAGGTGAAATTATTGTACTTTCTTACATGAGCTTTTAATTTTGTCCTTTGGAGTATGGTTTATGGTTTATGTGTGGAAGGAGAACTTGTCACATTCTCACCCACAAATTTATGAGCTTTGGATTTGATGTTTGACCATGTGATGTGGATTTGAGGAGAAGTGATGTGGCATCCTACATGGAGCCACATCACCCTCCTCTTCTCTTTTCTATTTAATCAATTTTATTTGATGGTTTTGGGGTTACATGTTTTATTTTCACTCTTGTATTTTTGGAGGAACTTACTTTTGGAGCCTTTGTTTTGAAGCTTGGAATATTGGTTTGTGCTTGTTTTAGACTTGTAAAATCTTGGAGTTTGTGCTTGTGGATTATATACTCTCACAATGGCAAGCTAAGGACTTCACACATGTACTTATAATTCTATTTTTGTGCAAATGGTTGTAAATGAATGTATGTTGTATGTTTTGGTTTTGGGATTAGAATGGCCTTAAGGTTGTGTAGGAGAAAAAAATGGGGATATATATTGAGGGAGGGATAAGATTTTATATTATTCATTTGGAGGGAGTTTGGGTTGGGTGCCCCACCTTGTGATAATAAGAAGGATTTATTATTTATCTTGTTATATTCATTGAGGGAGGGAAAAGAGTTTGTGGGAGACATAAGATAAATTAAGGGAGGGGTAAGAGTTTCATTGTGTTTGTGTGAATGATGTTTTGGAGACTTTTAAGGTGGTCATTTAACCCATTGGGAGGTATAAGTGAATCCCCATGTTTCTTTTCTCTCTTGGCTTGAATATTGAGCCTTTGTGCTTGAGAAAAATTGTAGGTTTTTGTGATTTTGTATTGTGTTTATTGTGTGGAAAGTTTTTATGAATGATTGTTGTTGAAGCCATGTAAAATTTGTCTTGGTTTCTTAATACCTCCTATTGCTTCATTGTTGGGGCTCGGAGGCCAATGAGAAGGATGGCTTCTTCTTCTCATTGGATTATAGGTTGGGTGGAGAGCATTTCCTACTCCCCTTATTTTTTGTGATTGGATTTTCGAGAAATGGAGGAGATCAAGTTGTTACCTTGGAGAGTGTTGTGTTGAAGAACATCAAAGAAAAAGATATTTATTCTTGTAAAAAAATTCCATCATGTCTCCACCTAAGTGGAGGGCTTGTAACTTGCATTTTAAGAGTTCCAACTTCTTGTAAATGTATTATGTAAGTTTGATTTGTATTGATTATCAAAAATGTATATTTTGGAAAGGAGGAAAGAGAAGTTGCATTTGTTGTTATGATAATTCCTTCAAAACTTGTAAAATTTCACCAAGAGTGCATTTGATGTAATCTTGTATTTTATTGGGTTAGTTTCTTGTAAAATGAAACTATTAAGACTTGTATTATTTTAGTGAAGTATGGACTTTGAAAGGGTTTTGTATGGAAAATAGATTTCTCCCCAATCTAAACTTTCATTTAAAAAAGTTGTATTATAAACCGATTTTGAAAGGATAGTGTTCTTATATGGAAGTATACTTGTTCTCTTGAAATGGATGTCATTTATTTTATTGTGAAAGAAAGGAAATATTTTCTTATTTTATTGTAAAAGTTAGCATATTCAAATGTTGAAAGTATAGTCTAATCTCATACTATGTTATAAGAAAAGAATGTTTAGAAGTAGCTCATTTAGCTAAGAAAGAAAAATAGTTTCTCTTCCTTGTGCAATTCACAAAAATATGCATATATAATTAACTTATTAAAAATGTAGGACTATGTAAATTCTCTATATATAAAAGTCATGTATATGCTTATATAATTTTAAAATCTTCACTTATAAAAAAATATAGAAATATAAATAATTATAATTATATGTATTTATATCAATTTATAGATATATATATATAGAGAGAGAGAGAGATAAAATAGAGAGTAAATTTAAGGGAGAGGCCGCCATAGTTTGGTAGTGGGTTTTATAAAAGAAAAGTAATAATCGGGTGGGAGGTGGCACCCCACCCAAATCCATATATAATGTGAATAGGGGTGGGGCCCGGGAGCATCACCCCCACCCACTCACTATTAAACCAAACCCTCAATCCTTTAAACGACGCCCCATCCAAACCAAAACATAATCTAATCGGCCGTGACTACTAATTTTCTCAGTTCTATAGTATATGTTATGTTGTGGCCGATACACACACACACACACACATATCCGGCTGCCATATATAAATTCGGCATTTTCTTTTAACCTTTTTTTTTTTTTTTTCAAAATAAATTTTAAATCAAAAAATTATATACAAACAGGTGTGTGTACACACACACACAACCCTTGATCTGTGTATATCTCTATTTAAAACCAAAAATAAAATGGGGAAAAATACCCATACTCAAATTGGGTAAACTACACACACACACACACACACACAAAATAACAAATAAAATGTAGTACAAACCTTAGGAGAGGGATGCAAAACAACTCTCCAAATGTGTTTATCTATCCAAGAACAATGACCATCCTTCCATGGCCTCCATGCTCCAAAACCTGTAAAACAAAATAGAACAAATGAATGAGTTTAGGGTAAAAAAAAAAAAGAAGACCTCATAAGGATTTTTAAGGCATTCCTAATCCAAGGGCCTAAAAATGTTTTAATCTAATAGATGAGATTTTACCCTACAACTTTAAGCGGTATGATTTTTGTGGATATGGAAATTTAATTAAAGTGGTATGGGTAATATATGAATGGGGCCACTTAAGAGTATTAGAGTGTTAGGGATAAATTATGGCCTCTATTGTTTGAGATAAATCACAAAGGTATTAGGAGTTTTTGCAAGGGTTCATTAAATTAAGTAATTATAAAAGGGTAACTTGGTTAATAAATCACAAGGGTTAATGATTGGAATGAAGTAATAATAATTTAATTGCTAATTTTAATGCAAAAACCTTACGAATTTGTGGAAGTTATTAATCATGAAATATTTAAACCTAGTTGGTGGTTATATTGTTTTAACCATTTTAAACAAAAATAATTATTCGAATTTTTCTTAATTATTTATTGGGTTCTATCTTGGGTTTTGTGCATGGAAATTATGGGCGTGACATCCATACTTGACCAAAATGACCTATTTCACCAATGTATATTTTAATACAACTATATGGGATAATTTAAATCACTTTTCTAACATGTCGGATTAGTACGATCTTTAGCCTTATCAAGCATGTTCAAGAAATAGTTTTTTAATTTTTAATTGAAATATAACATTACAAAGTTAAATTATAATATTTTTAAACATTTAATATAATATAAACATCATGCCAAATAAAATTACGTTGAAAAATAAAAATACAAAAATGATTACATCAAAGAACTAAAAATTATAAAGCGACCAATCACGCTTCAAAATATAATGTGCCCTTATTTTCTTTTCTTCTCTCCAAATGTCATAAAAATCAATGCTACACTAATAAATTAAAAAAGACAAAAATGTCAAATTAAGTAGTATATGAAAGTGTTAAACCACTATTTGAATTATAATAAAAATATTATTATTGCAAAGAAAATGATGGAAACGATTCTTTAGTAGAAGCTTACAACTTTGTAAAAATGAATTACTGATGTCTATCTTCTAAACTTCTAAGGTTGACCTTCAAGTTTCAATTTTGTTTACAAAATTCTAAATTTAATGTCTATAATATAATCTATATTTACGAAAATCAAACAAATAAAAATCCAATTTTATGAATCATTTTTAAATTCATGAATGATATTTTGAATTTGTATATATTACTTGTAATCATGCGTGAGTGTATGATGGAAACTCAAGGGGATGGAGCGAAGAAGTGAAAAGTAAGCTAGTGAAAAAGATGGAGGGGATGAGAGGCGATTGAGGAGGGGTTAGAGGGAGGGGAAGGGCATTTTTCTCCACTATAGCTTTGTGCCCATTCAAAATTCTTGCTTCTTAGAGCACTTTGTACTCCCACTTTAGAATTTTAAGCTTGAGCGATTGCGGGAAACATGTAACATGTAAACAATCATCGATAATTGTCCTTTATCTATGTTCTACTTTATCATCACTTTGTATTCCCCCTTTACATATCTAAGCTTGAGTAGGTGTAGGGAAATAGGCTAGGTGTAGGGTAATAGGTGATGTGCAAACAATCATCAATAATTATCCATTATGTGTCTTCCACTTTATTGTCTTGATCCCACTCACATTATTCACATGAGTGCAATTTGCACTTAAAGGGGCCAAATTAAAAATTGGGGAAATCTAATAGGTTTAAAGGTCAAGACCCAACCACAAATGATGTCAAGGTTTTGAATTTGATAGTGCTTGATTTGTAATATAAGACGAAAACATCAATGGAAATTTGGAAATAAAAAAATGAAAATTAAATACATGCATGTACTGCACATTTTCCACAGGTCAAAGTGTAACACCCAAGTAATATCCACTATTTATGTTCCACTTTATCGACTTGATCTCACTCGTATTTTGTGAGTGTAATTTTCCCTTAAAAAGACATTAAACTATATATAAAAACTATATTATATATTATATATTATAAACTATACTATAAAATATATATACTATAAACTATATATTAAAATCATATTTTACAAAGAGCTTAATTCCATTTTTTGATTTATTGCGAACATTAGTTTCTTTTTGAAGGAGTATAATTAGCCATGGGAGGGGCATAGAAATTCTAGGCGCACTAACATTTTCACACCCAAATTTCTCCTATGATTCTCAATTTCGATAGAGAGAACATAACTATCTATAGCTACAACCACGCCTCGCATGTGGATGACCCTGATTAATTTGAGGGCATTGACACGATCTACGAAATAAATAGCTCATACGAGATGGCTCATTTTTCTCCACTATAGGTGTGCTCATAGCTTGGCGATTTCTAGGTCTCTCTGCCACTTCCTTTCATCTCAAATACCACTACAAACTAAACTAAAAATATTTCATAATGTGGACACTAACCTTGCAATATACAAAGTCTAACACGTAGTGGAGTCTTTAATGTGACAGACATTACAAGCATGAATTGTGATTGCAAGTATGTGCCATGTTGATAGGTCTAATCACCGCCACCGCCACCGCTGCCACCACCTACAACAAGACCACAATAATGCCATGTTCGGCCCTAAAAATGGTGGTTACTCATTTTTTCAGGATTTTGTTCCAACATAAAATGTAGGGATTTGATACATTCAACATAAAATGCAAGGAGTGTGCGACAAAATAGTAGATAACCTAAAACATACTAGACAAGTAGAATTTTGAGATAATTATTTCACACAAGCCCTGTGAATTGAAAACCCAATTCTCATCAAATAGAACTACTCCAAGAGTTGTTGAAATCGTTAGATACAGAAGAAGAAAACTCATTTTTTTTTTGTTCTTATTCCACAGGCCATGCCTCTAAATGGGCATGACGAATTCAAACAACTGTACTGAAAGCAACCTAACAACATGAGCCCAACCACAACATAAAAATTACCAAAAACAACAACAATAAGACAAAAAATTTAATTTATATAAATGGTCTGGGCTTGTTTCTGTTTTTACATACACATGGAAAGTTAACATTTATAATGGAGTGGATAAGGGTTACATAAATGAAAATATTTATATATCTAAAATATTTCCACACAAACATAATTTAGTCTATTAAATTTTGAATAATTAAGGAAAAGCCACAAAAATCCACTTACCTAAAATATATCGAACCACATATCTATTATTATTAAATACCAAAATCTAAAATCTTGATTTGTGCAGCTAAAAAAACTCAAGAAAGCCAAAACAAACCACAGGCTACAACTACAAATCCCATCATCCCGTTTCACACACCCAAAAACAAAAACACCCAGATGTAAAAGGGCACAAATGAAAAATCAAGGGCATCAGTCAACTAGGGTTAAGTCAAGCTTACCATGGTTACCTTAAGCCCCATAAAAGATGGCTTCGCCTTTAACAAGATCTTGTATGGGATCGAAAGAATATTACACAATAGACAAATCCATGGTTCGAATCCCCACAATACACCAAAAAAAAGGATGCAAACAAATAAGACCCTCATAAATGCACTGTGAAATTTTATAAACGATGAGTCAAACACCAACATCCAAGCTTGCCTCTTCCAATGCATCCTTTAAGTGCTCCTCCTCTTTGCTTTCCTATTAAAAAAATATAGCATGCATTCTCGGCTCAGATTTTTTTGGCCCCATTTAAGCGGGCAGTGACATATTTCGCTAACATTGCAGGCATTCAATATAATAGCATTTTGTGAGCGAAAAGCTAAATTTGGGCAGTGTTTTAATTGGGGAAAGAGAGATACAGTGAGAGGAGGAGATGGCGGTGGCGAAGGCCGGATCACGGACAAGGTTGGTTGTAATGTCCTTTGGGTCCACTAATGGCAGAAGAGCGAGTGGAGAAGAGGAGGAACGATAAAGGAATTGTTGATTTTTCTTTAGCTTTTCAATTTTGTAGTTGTTGTCCATTGTCGTGATGACTAGAAAAACCTAGATATGATAGCTTCCCCTATGCATAAGAACTCTTATACTGCCCCTCGAGGCCACCGCTGCCTCGCAAATCACATAATTAAAATATTGCATTTTGAGTACCAACAACAAAGGAAATAACAAAAACCGTTAAGATTTCAACACATGTCCCTGCTGCAATCTGGTATCTACATTTTCGATGCCTATCGAATCAATCGGGAAGCGATCTCATAGAGAAATGCCTTCGACGTAATTAATAGAACATTAACATATTTCTATTAGTTTAATTTTATTTCTGTTCCAAATATTCATTTGTCATTGCCATGAATCACACAAAATTATAATGTATAATGCTTAAATTTTAAGCATACGTGTCTTTTTGACATTTGAATTATATTTTCGATTGTCAATGTGTTTTTTTTTGTGATTTTGGTTTGGTTAAAAATAGGTTTTCTACCAACCCACCTACTACCGCTACATGCCACTTTACGATTACAAACTCGGTTCGTTAAAAAAGAATTAAAAAATGATATGACCATTGACATGCGAGATCCCACGATGCATGCACATACATGTGTATGATGTTTTTATGGATAGGTCTTAGACATAAAGTGCATTATGTGAGGAGCAAGGGTTAAATTTGTGATCACTTATGCCTGTCACACATTTTTCGGGTGACGGTAATTTTTAAATACCGCCTTTCAAAAAATGCAAAACAATATTATTTATACCAATTATTCTCTATATATTTAATTATTTAAAAATATATGTATACATATCTATATAATTTACATATAAATGTATATAAAATAAGACAATCAAATTTTAAATATGCAAATTACATGTGATGGTTATTATAAATATTTACAAGTATTTTACAACTAAAATCACAAAAAACGTCTAAACGGCCGTCAAATTTAATTTCTCACTGAGGAGTATAGAAAATAACACTATTGGATGTAATACTTTAATATTTTTTTAATGCAACTCGCCTTCATATTCATTTATAATTGTGCAACCGTACACTTCCGCGAAGGGAACATTTTGTCATCAATAGTAAAAAGTAAACAAAAATATTAATCTCTTGCCAAATATCAATTGAAAAATGAGTCCAATAAAAGTTCGACTAAGTACGTAGACAACAAGAAAAATGTAAATTTGATTGTTGTTTATCCAGCGTTGAATGGGATCTGAGCAGAGCTGAAATTTGACTGATAAGTTATTTAAAATGGTCGTTTCATTATAATATTATATGTATTTTAAATCAAAATTTTAAGTACAAATATATGGTGGTAATTTTAACAGTTTCTATAAACACATTCACATTATTGAGAACCCATAATTGATTTAAAAACTGTATAATATTTTTAAAAAGACTAAAAATATCTAGACGTCAAATCTCATCTCTGAATCTGGGAATCTTACCATGAGTGAAAGGGTTGAAAGAACACGAAACATGGCATCTTTCCGAGAGAAACTCTGAAGTGGTCCTGAGCAGAGATGATTATGATTGTGAAAATGGCCCGAATGCATCCTTACCAAAAAGGCACTTTCTCTTTCCTTCCGTAATCTACATGGGAAGGAGCCTCTGTTATTTCAATCTTTGGTTGGGGTGAGGAGGGCCAGCCGAAGGAAATTTGTCTTTCCCGAAATGGAAGTCTGGGAAAGGTATAATCACTCAGAGATGCTTGTTCATTATAAATCTGAATCATGGAACTATTATTTGTTGGCTGCACGATGGAAGAGACGAGCTCGATCTCAGATTGTGAAGAAGAAGCATGAAACTCAACATCAACACCCTCTAATTGCTTCATCTTCTAAAATCCCCAAACACAGAAAAAGTAAGGAAATCCTATTCTTTCTTCACAGAATTGTTGTATGTGTAACCATATAACTCCCCAATCTAATTTTGCCACACACGCTACATTCATTTTATAACATTCAAGGTATCCTGTTTTTATACCCAGCTAAAATAATTGGGTCAAATGTTACAGGCTAATAATTATTTTATTTAGAACAATTAGCAATATTATTACAGTTTTTTGAAGAGAAAAATGAAGGTCGATGGCTGTCTCGTCCATCTTTCTCTTGAAAATGTAAACTATTCAATGTCATAAAAGAAGACTGGTTCTTCACATAAGACAGTAGTCCATCCACTTTGTATCCATTGACGAATCGCTTGTCCATGTGAAAATCTATTACGATTCATTGATTATTAACCTCCTATCTTGTAAGATTATTTGATCAACAAATATTGGAAAATAACACAACTGTAACTTCACAAATACAAACACATAAGAAATACCCAACAAGGTGAACACAATATTTTCGGACAATTGTCCCTGGAAAAACCCCGTAGGGAAAACCAGTACTACAGATGAGAAATATATTAAACTTCAGCAAATCAAGAGATACAAATACTGCTTGCCTCTTACTGGCAGAGCTCCGACAATCTCCTAATCCTCCTGCTGATATTCCTCCACTGCTATCTCCAACGCTATCACTGCGCCCTTGCTAACACTGCAAGACTACTTGCTAACACTGCAAGTTTCTCTCAAAACTTCCTTGTTACAAATGACCCCAATGACCCCCTTATATACTACTCTCGTTGAAAATCAACGGCCGAGATTAATACAAATGAACGGCTGAGATTAAGACAACTCAATAACCATAACAACCTTGGTTATGAGGTGTCACCTAAAAGGAGTCAATATTAGATAACAATTGTTCTTATCCTAACAATATTTGTTTGACAAAAACAACTATTTCTCTAAATTCTAGGCTGTCCAAACTACCCATAACAATTGGATGAGGACAAACAGCTGTCCAAGCTACAAACTACTAAGATTAACACTCCCTCTTAGCGAGGAAGTTGTTCTGCATGACACCCAACATCTCTCTGAAGAAGATAAATTTTGCCTTCCCCAATGCCTTTGTCAGAATGTCTGCTACCTGCTGATCTGTAGGTACAAACTGTAGCTTAACAACCCCGCGCTGTACACAATCTCTGATGAAGTGATACTTGATGTCTATATGTTTTGACCTATCATGAAACACTGGATTCTCAGTCAACTTGATGCAACTCTGATTGTCGCAGTGTATCACCGTAGTCTCAACCTTCTAACCAAACAAGGCTACTAGCAACTTCCGAAGCCATATAGCTTCACATGTTGCCATGCTAGCTGCTATGTACTCTGACTCTGCTGAACTCAGAGCCACAGACTTCTGCTTCCTGCTGAACCAAGATACAACTCCTGATCCCAGACTGAAACAACACCCTGAAGTGCTCCTCTTGTCCATTGTACTACCTGCCCAATCTACATCAGTATAGCCCATCAACCTGATTCCTTCACCTCGAGCATATCTAATTCCATACTCGATTGTACCTCGCAAATAACGCAACACATGCTTTGCCATAGTCCAATGCACTCTCTTTGGCTCAACCATGAACTGACTAAGAGAGTTAACTGCAAAAGCTATATCTGGCCTGGTATTGACCAAATACATGAGAGAACCAATCAACTGCCTGTATAAGGTGGGGTCTACATCCTTCTCCCTGGATGTGTCTACCTTCCTCCAATTCATGATCATGGGTGTAGACATGGCTTTGCAATCTTCCATCCTGAACCTTTTCAAGATTTCCATGCAATATTTCCCTTGCCCAAGGAAAATCTCTCCATCTTTCTGCCATACCTCCATGCCTAGAAAGTAGTGCATAAGTCCCAAATCCTTCATCTCAAACTCCACTGCAAGATCCCTCTTGCATTCTTCTATGAGCCCCAGTGAACCTGTAAGAAACAAGTCATCTACATATAGAACAAGAATGAGAATCTCACCTCCAACTACCAAGTAGTAGAGATTAGCATCTGCCTCACTCTTCACAAAGCCCATTTCCTGCAAGTAACTATCAATGTGCTCATACCACGCTCTGGGAGCCTGCTTGAGTCCGTACAACGCTCTCTTCAATCTACACATGTGGGTCTCTTTGTTGTGTGCTATAAAGCCTTCTGGTTGTTCTATGTATACCTCCTCTTTCAACTCACCATTAAGAAACGTTGTCTTGACATCCATTTGATGGATCTGCCATCCCATCTGTGCTGAAATTGAGATTACAGCTCATATAGAAGTATACCTAGCAACTGGAGCAAATGTCTCCTCGTAGTCTATTCCCTCTTTCTGAGAGAACCCCTTTGCCACGAACCTTGCCTTATATTTCTCGATGCTACCATCTGCACTGTGCTTGATCTTATAGATCTAACGTGATCCAACCACTGCCCTATCTATTGGTCTAGGCACTACCTCCCACACATCATTCTGCATAATTGAAGTATACTCCTCAACCATTGCTTCTTGCCACACTTGATGTTGTGCAACCTCCTGATAGCTAGAAGGTTCACTATCTACCAACATACTAACTAATGCAACATAGTCATCATACCTGGCTGGTGGTTTCCGTTGTCTATCACTCCTCCTAGGAGTACCCACTAACTCTTGAGTATTCTTCTGTGTCTGTTGAACCTCACGATTCTTGCTACCAACTATAGAGGATGAAATATCAAGCTCCATGTCTTCTTGATGCATCTCTTCTTGTACCTATTGCTCCATACTTTGAAAAATCTCTCCTCCTGAGTCTATGCTTGTACTAGTAATTGTACTCGAGCTTTCGCACTTGACTCGATTGAGTGATCCTTGGAGCTTCTGTTGGCTGCTCACTCTGATCATCTACTGGCAAATCTCTAGACCTTCTAAATGCCTTGTCCTCCATGAACTTGACATCATGTCGAACAATAATCCTCCTGGTCCCTGGAATGAATATCCGATATGCCTTAGAGGTTTCACTGTACCCCACAAAGTACCCTCTCTCTGTAGTCTGATCTAACTTGGTACGTGTATCCTTAGGAATGTGACAATATGCCAAACTCCCAAAGATCCTAAAGTGACTGACATCTGGCTTCTTCCCAGTGAATGCTTCCTCTGGTGTCATCTTCCCTAGTACCTTATGTGGAACTCTATTCTGTATGTATACTGCTGTATTGCATGCCTCTGCCCACAGATAATGGGGTAAATCCTGGTCATGCAACATAGCCCTTGATGCCTCCATTATAGACCGATTCTTCCTCTCAGCAACTCCATTCTATTGCGGATTGTAAGGAACAGTCCACTCTCTCTTGATTCCTTCTCTGGTACAGAACTCTTGGAACTCATTGCTTTTGTACTCACCTCCATTGTCTCGATCAAGAACTTTTATCTTCCTTCCTGTCGAATTCTCCACAAGAGCTTTGAACTCTTGGAAGCGACTGAAAACCTCATCCTTGGTCTTCAAGAAGTATATCCATGTCTTCCTGGAGAAATCATCAATAAAAGTAACAAAGTACTCATACCCTCTGAGAGACTTCGTCGACATTGGTCCACATACATCTGAATGTACTAGATCAAGAACGCCCTTGGATCTGGTGTCACTCCTTGGAAAAGATGCTTTAGCAAACTTCCCCAACACGCATCCCTTACATACATCATCGTGCTCTGTGCTCACCTCAGGAACACCTGTCACTGTCTCATGAAGTAATTTAAGGGCTCCATGATGGATATGGCCCATCCTTCTATGCCATAGCTCTCCCTGATCTCTAAGATTATTGTTGCTCATGAGTGCCTTAGGAATATCAAACTGCAGCCTATAAAGCCGACCGCTCCTAACTCCAATAGCTGTGGGTGATTTCCAATCCTTGTGCTTGATCAACACATGTGCCCCTCTAAAGAGTACATTGTACCCTTTGTCCTGAAGGACAGATACAGAAATCAAATTCATCCCTAAGCCTGGAACATGCAACACATTATGAAGGGGAATAATCTTACCACTCTCGTGGTCCGAAACCAATGGCAGTTCCTTTCCCAACTGAGTTGAGTTTGGACATGTTCCCCATAGAGATCTGGATTCTGGTGCTCTCTTCCTTATAACTGGAGAAGTATTCTCTAACTCCTGTCATATGATATGACGCCCCACTATCTATGTACCAAACACTCTGTGAGGTTGAGCTAACCATACATGCTATGAGTGCAAACTCATCTTCCATTCTACTAGAGCTCATCTCGCACTTTGAAGCAAGCCGCAACTTGCTTCTTGCCTTTCTTTTCATTCTTCTTCCTTTCTGGGCAATCGCTGACATAGTGGCCAAACTCGTGACAGCCATAACACTTGATCTTCGAAAAATCTTTCTTCTTCTTTTCACCTTGTGAATTTGATGCTTTACTAGACCCCTTCTTTGCTTTCCCTTTACCCGCTAGGGCAACATTTTCCTGTTCCACCTCACTTTTCTGACTCTTATTGTTGGCTCCATTGACAAGACTTAGTCTAAGCTCCTCCTGAGTGAAATCACTCCATAGTCGATCCCAACTCGGTAAGGTGTCTCGTCCATTGATGACTTGAACAAAGACATCCCACTGCTTAGTAAACCCATTTAGGGCTATTCTCACTAGCTCGTCATCACTTGGTTTGTCTCCAACAGCTGCCAATTCATCCTTGACAAGTCTAAGTCTGGTGAGGTAACTTGTGACGTCTTCTCCCTTATTCATCCGGGTATTCCTCAACTTTTCTCTGAGAATCAGCTTCCGGTTAGTGGTAGCATTCTGGTACAGATTCATAATGGCATCCCACATCATCTTCGTTGTATCTAACTCTGCAATATGGAACAATATGATCCTTGACACCGTCAAGAATCAGCCTCCTTGCCTTGGCATCTTCCTTCTTATATTCTAAGAGTTGTGTTGCATCTGTAGGTACAGGTACAACAATGGTCACATATTCCTTGATACCATTCTCTTCCAGCAATAAAGAAATTTGGCTTTCCAGACACCAAAATTCGAGGCTCCATCCAATCTGTCCTGATCTCTTAAACCTGCTGAGGCCATCTTAAAAGAAAATAATAACAATAATTTTGAAGAGGTTAAACTGGGTTTTATAAACCCTCACTTTCTTTCACCTAGGGTAAATCTCTTCTACCCAAACAAAGCTCTGATACCATGTGAAAAATCTATTACAGTTACTGATTATTAACCTCCTATCTTGTAAGATTATTTGATCAACAAATATTGGAAAATAACACAACTGTAACTTCACAAATACAAACACATAAGAAATACCCAACAAGGTGAACACAATATTTTCGGACAATTGTCCCTGGAAAAACCCCGTAGGGAAAACCAGTACTACAGATGAGAAATATATTAAACTTCAGCAAATCAAGAGATACAAATACTGCTTGCCTCTTACTGGCAGAGCTCCGACAATCTCCTAATCCTCCTGTTGATATTCCTCCACTACTATCTCCAACGCTATCACTGCGCCCTTGCTAACACTGCAAGACTACTTGCTAACACTGCAAGTTTCTCTCAAAACTTCCTTGTTACAAATGACCCCAATGACCCCCTTATATACTACTCTCATTGAAAATCAACGGCCGAGATTAATACAAATGATCAAATCTGAGATTAAGACAACTCAATAACCATAACAACCTTGGTTATGAGGTGTCACCTAAAAGGAGTCAATATTAGATAATAATTGTTCTTATCCTAACAATATTTGTTTGACAAAAACAACTATTTCTCTAAATTCTAGGCTATCCAAATAACAATTGGATGAGGACAAACATCTGTCTAAGCTACTAACTACTAAGATTAATAGTCCATCCACGTTTGTAAGTATCTAAATGAAACATCTATCTACTAAAAGTAAAAACAAGAGTGCTTAATGTAAGACACTATATATGGTATCTCGCACATCCACGTTTCTCCCCAAAAGTGATAAGTGATGGGTGATTTTGATGAGGAATGATGGGTACATACAATCAATGAATAAAGATATGTGGGTGAGTTGCAAAAAAGTTGTATACCAAAAATTTCATTAACTACTAATTTCACGCCTTCAAATTTATATTTACACTAAGTCCTATCCTCTTTATATAGCGAAAACATTCACAAACTACTAATTTCTATACATTCGTGTTTTTATTTACACAAAGTCTAAATAGTTGTAAATTTGTAATGTCCAAACTCTTTTCGAGTTGACGTTTTACAAGTTCAAGTTAGAATCACCTTGCCACTTCTAACAAAATCCAATTAATGGTATACTAGCTATTGCACATGAGTTGCAAGTTACATAGGATGAAATGAAAATGGAATTCTCTTACTCAAGAATTTAGTTTTATTATGTTTTGAATGTCCATCTACTAAAACTAATTTAGAAATTAATTTTCATGTGATTGTAAGAAGTTATTTGGAAAAATGAGGGGAGGTAAACAACAAGCTATTTAAAAAATGAGGGGGAGGAAAACAAAACATATGAGCATATATAAAGTTGCATATGCAATTTTGAATGTGTAATACAAATTTGCATAGTTTCCTTGTTTCCATAAAACCTAGCATAAAAGAAACTATATGTTTTGTAGGTGACCGTCAAATTGCAGGGCAAGTGAGACATTTTGTTAATCTTGGGCCATTAGCGGAGTAAACTTGACAACCTCCTTAACCAGGGTAACCACATCATTTGTACCCATGGATTATGCGCCATCAATAATGTCATCATTCCATTTCAATCCCCTGTTTTTGAGGGCGCATTCCCATCTCTCCCTTTCAGTTTTTCCCGTCACTTCAACCAAGGGTTAAATTTGACGGCCATCTATGTCTGTCAAAAAAAAATTGGATGACGGTAATTTTCCAATATTGCCCCTCAAAAATACGAAATAGTAGTTATTTAAACACAACTAATTTATATTTATTTAATTTTTTAAATGTATATCATATATATTGATATAATTTATATAAAAATCTATGTAAAAAATGAAAGTCATATTGAATATGCAAGTCACGTGTGACGGTTATTTCAAATATTTACAAGTATTGTATGGCTAAAATCACGAAAAATGTCTAAATGATCGTCAAATGTAACCCTTGACTCCAACTTCTCTCACATTTGCAATACAAAATTTAAAATCCTCCTACATATGTCTCCGCCTCTTTATACAATATATTTGTTTCATACCAACTTGCAAGATCTAAAACAAACAACTGGTGGGAGTTTGATCCCTCCAAGCTGCCTCCACCCATTTAACCATATCTTCTTCTATCTCCATCTCTCTCTGTGTGACATCACTGCTAGCCTAAAATCAGGTTTCCTCACCCCTCTCTAGAAAGTTTCCTCGGCTCCCTCTGAATCCTACTTATCTCTTCCTTCTCTGGAGGAGAAAAAGGAGGAGCAATGAAAGGATTTATAGACTTTTTTGACATCATTCTCCACCCATGTTTTCCAATTTTCTTTGCCATGTTCCTCTAAATCAATCGGATGATTGTCAAGAGCATATTTCAACTTCGAGGGCCTTTTCCATATCAATATAATCTTCCTCTAAATTGTATGATTGTGGTTCACACATAATGGGATTAAGGCCCTCTTTCAATTGACGAATAAAGCAATCCTTAGACCTGTTCAAATCAGATGGTACGAGTCACCTTCTTCATGCATTTTAAAATCATACGATAATGAAACTTTGAAATTCCATCATCGGTTCAGAAAACATCTAACAAGAGATAGCTGGAAACACCGAGAAAATTCATGAACATTTTCAACTTAACTTTTTTTTTCTTTAGCAATGACAAGTAGCTCACGGGAACTCGCCCAGGATATTTAGTTGAAATTGCTCACTAATTTGATTGAATTTAACATCTTATGTTTGAGTTCCATCAGTAAATAAGTTTTATGGAAAATATGTTATATTTAGAAGCGAAAAATTAAGAATTCTCATCGACGACACCTAACATAAAAAGTGAGAAATACAACTTAAGAATGTTAGGAGTCGTCCACAGCACGCACCCCACAAAAAGTGAAAAAATAGTAAATTCATAGCATTGAGAGTAAAAAGTACTTTGACCACTTTTTATCCATGGAGTAAATAAATAACGTAAATACATGCCACCACACAAACATAACCCGATTCATTGGTCTCACACATGTCCCTCTTTGTCATTCTCTATAAATTCTACACGCATTGGAGGTTGTGTTCGAATGTAGAAAATCTGCAGTCTTATACAACAAACAACATAAAAGAAATAAACAGAATACTTAAATAACTTGCATAAACATATGAATATTCAAACTAGCACTGTTGTGCATAATCTCCATTAATAAAAGCTTCATCATACTCAGAGCTTCAGCTCTTTATAATCAAGTCGTGCATGCTGTTTGTGTGCTTTCAATGCACATCCTTCCTTGCTTTGCTTGTGCAGATTTCACACCTTTGTGTGTGCATACAAAGCAATTACAATTGTTGTTATTTAAATAGAATAACTCACCCACTAACAGCTCTTCAACTGAGCATTCTAAATCTAAACTCATGCTTTAAAATAGTTGCATGCTATGCATGATTTAAAACAAATTTATTTGAATTAAATCTAATGATAAAAATAAGATAAAGCTAACTTAACTAAAGCAAACTAAAACAAGACTAAAGCTAAAATTAGCTTTCCTAAAAAAAGCTACGGTTGGAATTAAATATGCATCACATGCATATTTCCAACACTCCCCCTTAATTTCAAACTGTAGCTTTCACTCTTCTAGAGTTGTGTTTGCTTTTTCAGATCTGCCATGTGCAGGATCACATACTCCCAAACAATCTCTCAAATATTCGAAAACTTCTTTTGCTAAAGCCTTTGTAAAAATGTCTGCAAACTGATCTTTGGATCTACAAAATTCAAGATGAATTTCCTTGTTGTTTACCAGCTCCCGATGAAATGATACCTCATATCAATATGCTTGCTCCTCTTATGAAAAACATGATTTTTAGACAACACTATGGCTGAGTTGTTGTCACAAAAATCTGTGTAGCTTCCTCTTGTTTCGTTGTAAATCATCAACACTCTTCTCATCAAACATGACTTGACATATCTTGCTCTCGCTGCTGCTACATACTCTACTTCTGCTAAAGATAACGTGACAATGGGCTGCTTCTTTGATGCCCATGAAACCACTCATGTTCCAAAGTGAAAAGTATATTTGGATGTGCTTTTCCGATCATCTATACTTCCAACATTGTCACTATTTGTATAACCAATGAGTTTGAACTCATCTGAACTTGAATAAAGAATTCCATAATTTCTTGTTCCACGTACATACCTCAAAATTCTTTTTCCAGCTTGCCAATGTGAATCTTTTGGAGATTCCATGAACCTTGATATGAGGCTCACACTATACATGATATCAGGCCTTGTGGCCGTCAAATACATAAGACTTCCAACCAACTTTTTAAACAATGTTGGATCCACAAACGATCCTTCATCCTCTTTGCTCAACTTCAAACCCTCTGCCGAATTGGTGTTGGTGTTGGCTTACAATTCAACATGTTAAACATTTTCAAAATGTCACTTGCATACTTTGCTTGTGAGATAAAAACTTCACCTTCTGATAGTTGAACTTCAATACCCAAAAAATAATGCATAAGACCAAGATCTGTGATCTCAAACTCCTTCTTCATGGCTGATTTGAATAACTCTGTAGATAGATTTCCAGTAATGATCAAATCATCTACATATAAACAAACAATTAAAATTTTACCTTGTTCATTTATCTTGGTGTATAAGGTAGGCTCACTGTTGCTCCTACTGAAACCATTCTCAATCAAATAAGAATCTATTCTACTGTACCAAGCTCTAGGTGCTTGCTTGAGACCATAGAGCGCTTTCTTCAATCTGTATACTTTTCCTTCATGACCTTCAATCTCATAACCTTCTAGCTGATTTACATAAACTTCCTCTTCAAGGAATCCATTTAAGAATGCTGATTTAACATCCATCTGATAAATAGGCCATTTGTTTTGAGCTGCAATTGCTAAAACCATTCTTACCATATCCAAACGTGCTACTGGTGCAAATGTTTCGTTATATTCAACTCCATATTGCTGCGTAAAACCTCTTGCAACCAGCCTTGCTTTGTGCTTCTGTACTTTTCCATTAGCATTGTATTTTGTCTTGTAGACCCACTTGACTCCTATCACGTCCTTTCATTTTGGAAGATCCATTAGCTCCCATGTCCGATTCTTCTCTATAGCATCAATCTCATCATCTATGGCTTTTTCCTAAACTTCATTCTTTATAGCCTCTTTGTAATATCTGGATCTCATGACTTGAGAAAATAATGCAAAAATGAAAATGAATTAGTTGTATCAACATTATAAATCTCACTTAGACTTCTTGTTTTCCGTTGCACAGGAGTATTCGATGCAGGACTGCTTTTTGGTGATGGAGTAGCTTTTGGTGTTCCCTGTGGTGTCTCTTACATGGCTGAAGATGGCTGAAATCTTGGTGACCTCCTGACTGTAGATGGCGGTGTAGCTTGTGCTACAACTTGTGGTGCATGTCCAAGATTTGTAGATACAGTAGCTTGTTGCTCTAAAGTTTCATCTGTCATATCATCATGCGGAATAGATGTTGCTATACTCACTATTTTCTCTATACTTCCATCCCATGCTTCATTCTCAATAAATTGTACATCCTTGTTGATCACAACCTTTCCAGTGACTGGATTGTACAACTTGTATGCTTTTGTATTCTCTGAATACCCAACAAAAATACACTTTTCTCCTTTGTTATCTAACTTCTTCCTTATCTCATCAGGTACATGTGCATACACTACACAACCAAAAACTCTAAAATGTGAAACACTGTGTTTCCTATTAGTCCATGCTTGTTGAGGAACCATGTTCCTAACAAGTTTCGTTGGACACCTGTTCAAAATATAAACAGAAGTTGCTACTGCTTCTGCCCAATACTCATTTGGAAGATGTTTTGCCTTCAACATGCTTCTTGCCATCTCCATGATGGTTCTATTTTTCCTCTCTGCCACACCGTTCTGTTGTGGTGTATACCAGTAGTAAAGCTGCTTGTGTATACCATGATATTTATAAAAATTCATAAACTCATTAGAAACATACTCACCTCCTCGTCCGTTCTAAGAAATTTGATGTAGTATCCACTTTGCTTCTCCACTAATGCCTTGAATTGCTGAAATGTATCAAAGGAATTTGATTTATTTCTCATCAATGAATGTCATAAAATAAATACAACCTCCAATAGAAGAAGCATGTCTGCATAGGTCCACATAAATCTGAATGTACAATCTCAAGTGGTGCACTTGCTCTTGTTTTTTTCCAAGGGAATGAATCTCGTGTTGCTTTCCCAAAATACAACCTTCACATACCCTTTCGGTTTGAATCAATGGAAAAACTTTAACCATATTATTTCTATGTAATAAATTCAAACCTCCAAAATTCAAATGTCCATACCTTAGATGCCAAAGCCATGATTCATCCTTCATGACTGAATGAAAAGCTGATTGTGTTCCTTCAGCGTAGGACTCAACTATATTTACGTAGGAATCAGCGCAGGACTCACTTACTACTGGCGCAGACCTGATTTTCATTGGCGCAGGACTCATCTGTTTGAGCGCAGGACTCAACAAAAGACTGATTTGGCTTAACGCATGACTTTGCTGCAAACAGATCTGATTTCTTCTTCTTTCCAGGTTTCAAAATCAATGGAAACATCCTATTGCTGTTCATCTTCACTTTTGCAATCAACTGAGTGCTAGGAACTTTGTCCACAATCACGCACTCATTGTCTTCCATATAGACTTGGTATCCTTTCTGTACCAGTTGTCCAATACTCATAAGGTTATGTTTCAAACCTGCAACGTAGTAAACATCTTGCATACTTGTTTACTCCCCTTGTCTTGTTAGAATACTAACCGTGCCTTTTCCTTTTCACAGACACAATATTGTTATTTCCAAGAGTTACATCACTCTTAACTGAATCATCCAAACTAGAAAACAAATCTAGATTACCTGTCATGTGATTACTGCAACCTAAATCTAAATACCATACATCACATGGACTCTCTTTTGACAAATTACATTCAATAGGGGATAAAGAAGGTATTTCTTCGGCAATCCTTGTGCATGCAATAAACATAGGTTTAGAAATAGAACTTCCAACCTGATTTTGATTTTGTCTCTCTTGATCATATTGTTTTTTCTTGCAATCATAAGCATAGTGCCCATACTTCTTGCAATAATGACACTGAACATGAGACTTATCTTGTCTCTGACCATAACTCTGTTCTTGATTATGTCCTCTTCCACTTGAGTTTGATGAACCGCTGCCACGTCCTCTAGATGGACTTCTTCCTCTGCCTCTTGGGCTGAAACTTCCTCTTCTTTTGCCACGACTACCTGTTGTCTGAGATGCAAAAGCCTGATCTACACTTGCATGTGATCTATTCATCCTCTGTTCATGATTGATTAGTGATGCATGCAACTCATCAATAGAAAACTAACTCAGATCCTTAGTTTCTTCAATAACAACAACTAAAGGATCAAATTTCATAGGCAAACTTCTAAGCAATTTTTCAATAATCCTTCTATCCTCAAGAGTCTCACCATGGGATTTGATTTGATTGACTAAGCCAACTACATAAGTAAAAAATGATTCTACAGAATCTGAATCTTTCATTGCTAAATTCTCAAAATCTCTACAAAGTAACTGTAGCTTGGCGGTTTTTACTTTCTCCTTACCTTGATATGCAACTTGTAAAGTATCTCATGCAGTCTTTGCTTGACTGACTACTGCCACTCTTGGAAGAATGCTTTCATGCATTGCCTGATGAATATAGAAAAGAGCTTTGCCATCCTTCTTTCGTAACTCCTTCAAAGTATCTTTCTCTTCTTGAGAAAGTGCAATATATGCTGCTGCATTTGCAGGCTCTGTGTACCCATCTTCAACGATCTCCCACACGTCTTGAGATCTGAATAGCGCCTTCATGGTCAACGACCAGTATTCGTAATTCTTTCCATTAAATTGCGGTGTCTGCATACCGGATGTAGAAGCCATAGCTTGCTACCAATTTAATAAGCTGCTGGAATAACCTCGCTCTGATACCAATTTGTAGAAAATCTGCAGTCTTATACAACAAACAACATAAAAGAAATAAACAGAATACTTAAATAACTTGCATAAACATATGAATATTCGAACCAGCACTGCTGTGCATAATCTCCATTAATAAAAGCTTCATCATACTCAGAGCTTCAGCTCTTTACAATCAAGCTGTGCGTGCAGCTGTGTGCTTTCAATGCACATCCTTCCTTGCTTGTGCAGATTTCACACCTTTGTGTGTGCATACAAAGCAATTACAATTGCTGTTATTTAAATAGAATAACTCACCCACTAACAGCTCTTCAACTGAGCATTCTAAATCTAAACTCATGCTTTAAAACAGTTGCATGCTATGCATGATTTAAAACAGATTTATTTGAATTAAATCTAATGATAAAAATAAGATAAAGCTAACTTAACTAAAGCAAACTAAAACAAGACTAAAGCTAAAATTAGCTTTCCTAAAAAAAGCTACAGTTGGAATTAAATATGCATCACATGCATATTTCCAACACTGAATAAATCATGTGGCATCCAATGTATATTCCACTTCTCCTGTGCATGCTGACAGCAAAGGAGGCGAAGGAGCAAGCAACGTGAAAGTGAAGGCCAAAGTGTCGGCGCTGTTCACATTCGGGGATTTGATCGTGGATCCGGGAAACAATGACTTAATTAAAACCAACGTAAAAGCCAATCACCATTGTATGGCCTCAATTTTGTGGGTAAAAATCCACTGGTTGTTGTTCGAATGGAAGACTCTCCATGGATTTTCTCTTTGTACAATAAATTGTTTTCTTAGTCTACATTTTTAAATTTTTCTTGGAGTCTACATTTTAACCCAACTTGATTCATAATGCAGCTGCATCGTTGGGGGTTAAGCAGATGGTGCCGCCATATTTAGACCCTCGCCTCACAGTGCATAACCTCCTCATGGCGTCGGTTTCAGCCGGTAGGAAGTGGGTACGACAACCTCACCGTGAAATCCATTGTGCGTGACTCGATAAATATGTTTTGATGTTGATGTTTTTGAAGTTTTGAATATTCTCTGATAACATATATATTTACAGAATGTGATACCATTTATGGAAACAAGTGGAATTATTTAAAGGATACAAAGCACCGTAGAGCGATTAGTGGGAGTCAAGACTGCGTCCACTATAATAGGTGAATCGTTAGTCGTTGTTGGAGTAGGTACCAACGATTTTGTGCAGAATTATTTTTACCTCCCCAACAGGAGAAAATAGTTCAACGTTGAACAATATCGTGGACTTAATTCTCAGGAGCTGTGAAAATATCGTGGAGGTAATTTAGTGAGTTTTGCTATGTGAAATTAGTTTTGAATCAATAAATATATGTATCATAATTTGACTGGTTATAAACAGAGCATATACAAAGTTGGTGCCCACAAAGTAGTGGTGTATGGGCTTCCCCCAACTGGTTTCCTACCTATCCAAAAAATGTTGTGGGGACAATCAAAGCTGAAGGGATGCATCGAAAAATATAACCGCGTGGCTGCGTCTTACAATAAAAAAACTCAAAGCAGTCATTCTGAAGCTTGAAGCTCATCTTCTCGATAGTTAACTACAGCGCACGGGCCATGGAAAAGGTAGGATATGGGAGGGAGTGCGTCGATTGTTTGTTTGCTAGAGAAAACCGGGTGTGTGATTGAGTTTTCGAGGGACGTGACCAGATGCGGGATTCTTGTCTACGAATGTGGAATATTAAAAAGGAAAAAGTGAAAAATATGCGATGTAAACAGCAAGGCAACCTGAATAGGGTAGCTTGGAAAAACTCGCCAGAATTTGACACATTCCAGCAATGGCATCCTCAAAGGTGGACACCTCCGGTGTAATAATTATTTTTAAAGTTATTGTCACATAATTTTCTACAAATAATTTTGACACCTTATCTAATTTGGCAATTCATCCATGTCAACGTAAAATCCAGACGCAAGCCTTTAACACCTCGTCAAGCTCTTTCAACATAATTGTGGGTAATAATGTGTAATTCTATTCAACCAACTTGGATTGAATTGAATTGAATATTTTAATGATGTCCACGAGGCCAAGCAACCTGTGGGACCCAAAAATAAAAAAACAAGCCAGCCAAATACACCAAAGAAACCGACCCAAAACTACTACTTCTACTTTTTCTCGATTTCTTTGCAAATCTTGAGACTTCGACTATTAAGGATTTTAGTCAAGTAATCTGTTGTTTTTGCAATCTTATCCTCTTCAAACAAGGTTGTGAGAGCTTCCATTTTTAAAAAATTAGCATAACTACTCTAAATGTCCTCATATGCTACACACTCCATTAGAAAATATCATTCTTGTTTCCACATAACCCGTCCCGCAAAACAAACAAAATATTTCAAACCATTCCTCTTTCAAAGCATTGTTCATCTTCTTGTTTCACATCGGAGATGATGCGAACTAGTCTTAAGTCGGGAAATTAACATTTTAACTTTCCACTTTATTTCCATCTCCATATAGTGCCTTTGCTCCTTGATAGGAAATTAAGAGTAACGGAACAACTTCCTACGCTAATCTTGAGGAGAGATATTATGCAAAACTTTCAACATAGTAAAACAGTTATAGAAATATCAGCAACATATTCATAACAAGAACACAAACACCAGATATACGTGGGGAAAATCCTTTCGGATAAAAAACCCCACACTCCAAAAGCCCACTCAATGTATTTCAAATCTAATAACAAGATTACATACACTTGTAGAGCAAGTTTCTTACAGGAGTATCACCGGAAACAATTCTAGGAGGATTCCAACTTTACAGTACTTGCAAAGCTCACTACACAAATTGCTTCTCCAAGCCTTCAATTTATAGACCTCCAGGTTATACAAGAAACCATCTATGGTTTACAAAACCATGTGCCAAACCTCTCATGAGGTGGATAGCATTAAAGAGAAAGATTTTGGTCTAAAATTAGGCTCTCACGTCCACAATATTCTCCCCTATTTTTGACCCTTATAGATGTCATAAAATTTGTCATAATATCTCTAAAAATAGTTTTTCCATGATATACTATCATATGGGAATATTTTGATAACTCCTATTTCTATTTTTAAAGCATTGACAATGTGAAACAACTGTAAGAAAATATTGACTGAATAAACTAAACAAGGTTGAGACACCTTATTTCCAAAAATCTCCCACTTTTCGAATACCTTGTAAGAGTCAAGGGAAAGATACCATCATGGATCAACTACTAGGGGCCGAGAGGCCCATAGAATCGAAACACCACCTAAATTTCACTATGCTCATGAGCTTAGTTAATGCATCTGCAACATTCACAACTATCTCTACCTTTTCCAGCTTCACCCTGCCATCCTCGACCATATCTCTTGTGAAGTGATACTGAACATCAATGTGTTTGGTCTTGGCATAGAAAGTCAGGTTCTTCACAAGGCAGATTGCACTCTGACTGTCACAATACATTGTAACTGTGCCTTGTTTCAATCCAATATCTGAACACAAATGCTTTAGCCAAATGGCTTCTTTACAGGCATGAGTAGCTACCATGTACTCTGCCTTAGTAGTGGACAAAGCGACCACGACTGTCGCTTTCTCATCTAACTAATTGCACCACCATTAAGAGTAAACACATATGCACTGGTGGATCTTCTGCTATCAATATCATCGGCCCAATCTGAATCCAAAAAATCATGAATACCTAGGGAATTTTGATCTCCTCTTCCATGAAAACATATAGAGTAATCTGATGTACCCCAAATATATGAAGACCCTCTTAACTGCATCCCAATGCACTCTTCCAGGATTAGACATAAAACGAGAAATAACTCCCACTGCTTGGGAAATGTTTGGTCTTGTACAGACCATAACATACATTAAGCTTCCAACTGCACTCTGGTAAGGCACTCTACTCATTTCTTCCATCTCCGATGGGGATGAAGGACATTGTGAAATGGAGAGCTTCGTTCCCAAAGTAACAGGAACACAAAGTGGTTTACAATCCTGCATGTTGAACCTTTGCAAAACAGAACATAGTTACTCTGGCCAAGCCATAGCTTTATGTTCTCACGATCTCTTCTAATCTCCATCCCAAGTATGTGTTTTTCTGCACCAAGATCTTTCATTTCAGAGAGCTGAGATTTCAATTCTGCAATCAAACCTTTTCCTTTCCCAATAAACAACATGTCATCAACATATAAAGTAATTACTAGGAAACAATCACCATCAGATTTAAAATATACACAGTGATCAGATTTAGACCGCACAAACCCCAAACTCAACACATATGAATCAAACTTATGGTACCACATCCTAGGACTTTGTTTAAGGCCATATAGGTATTTCTTTAACTTACAAACCATCTTTCTTTTACCTTTCACCATGTAGTGCTCTGGCTGTGTCATATAGATTTCTTCCTCCAAATCACCATGAAGGAAAGCAGTTTTCACATCCATTTGTTCAACCTCTAGGTCATAAGTTGTTGTAATAGATAATAAAAACCAAATGGATGTCATTTTAGCAATAGGAGAGAATATCTCACCATAATCAATACCCTCAACTTGAGAGTAACCCTTCACAACCAACCATGCCTTATACTTTTCAACATTTCCATCTGAACCAATCTTTTTCTTAAACACCCATTTACATCCAACAAGTTTCCGACCTTCAGGAAATGGTACAAGGTCCCATGTATCATTATTTTTAAGGGCTTCCATCTCTTCATCCATGGCTATTTTCCAGGACTTTGCATCATTCATACCCAAAGCCTCTTGTACAGATCTCGGTTCATCAATGTTAGTACTCAAAGCAAATATACACTTCCAATCATCAGGAGAATACCCATACCTTTCAGGTGGTTTCCTTTGCCTTGTAGAATTTTGAACAAGATGAGGTGGAGATTCTTCCACTTCTTCCTCTTCTAAAGATTCAGAGCTTGGTGAGCTCTCCTCAACTTCTTGTCTATTTTGGGGTCTCGATTCAACTTTCTCAGGTGTAGAAGGAAGTTGAACCACATCCTTTTTTTGTTCATTTTCTTTATGTTGTTCTGGCTGAAAATTAACGAGGGAAATATTTAATCTCTCTAAAAATAACACTTACGGAGTATATTACCTTGTGTGCAACATGATCCCAAATCTTGTATCCTTTCACACCATAGCCATATCCAATGAAGATACATTTGATAGCCTTAGAATCCAACTTTGTTCTCTTCTCCTTAGGCACATGTGCATATGTCTCACCCAAAAACTCTCAAATGTCTAATTGAAGGATTTTTTTCTCCAACCACGCCTCCATTGGAGTTTTATCAAAAAGCATTGATGTAGGAGATCTATTTATCAAATAACAAGCAGTAGTAACAACTTCAGCCCAAAACCTCTTTTCTAGACCAACTCGAATCAACATGCTCCTAACATTCTCCATCAACGTTCTATTCATTCTTGCTGCTGACTCCATTTACGCTCGAAGAATACGAAGTTGTATTTTGTCTTTTAATCCCGTAATCTATACAAAATCTGTCAAAGTCTATAGAATAGTACTCACCTCCATTATCATATCTCAAACACTTAATTTTCTTCCTAGTTTGAGTTTCAACCATAGCCTTAAATTCCTTGAAACGACTAAAAACTTTAGATTTACTCTTTAAAAAATATACACATGTTTTCCTACTAAAATCATCAATGAAAGTAACATAATAAATTGATTTAGCAATAGAAGCAACCTTAGCATGACCAAATACATCCGAATGGATTAGATCCAAGATACATGAAGACTTATGAGTAGACGAGTAAAACTGAACACAATTTTGTTTGCCATAAATAAAATGCTCACAGAAATCAAACTCCAGATTACAATCATTCAACCCCTCAATGAGGTTCTTATTTTTCAGGGATTTTAAACCCTTCTCTCCAATGTGGCCAAGCCTTTGGTTCCATAACATGGTCTTCTCTGCAGGTAATTTTGATTCGGTAGATAGAGCACCCTTGGGTACCCAAAAGCCACGACCATCCACAGAGGAGGAAACCCTCTCCTTTTCAAAGTGAAATAGTTACTGGCTTAGTTTTATTCGAAGTGCTATTGCACTCAACCGTGCATGCATCAAGTTGGTACAATGTACCAAATCTACTTCCTCTTACTATCACCATAGCACCTCTCACCATTTTCACACCTACTTCAGAAAACTGTACATGCACACCCACATTTATTAGCTTGCTAACTGATTCTAAATTTCTTGCTAGTCCTGGGATATGCAAGACACCATCAAATATTCTAATTCTACCATCAGAAAATTTCACCTGAATACTACCATGACTAAAAATTTCAAGGAAAGAATTATCACCTAAATACACCTTACCACCATCATAGTTTTCATACTTACTAAACCATTTTTTGTTAGGGGTCATGTGGAAAGATGTACTTGAGTCTATCAACCATGCATTATCACCTGTACGAGTGGCCAAAGCTGCAATAAAGGCATCTCCATCTTCCTTTTCGAACTCAGAATCGTAATCATGCTTCTTATTTTTCTTTTTCTTTTCTTCTTTGCATTCCCTTCGGAAGTGTCCAGATTTGCCATAGTTCTAGCATATCGCTTTGGACTTACCAAGGGATTTTGATCTCCCCTTATTCTTGGAATGGCCATGCTTCTTCTCATATTTGCATCGTTTTTTTTAAATTCCTCGAACACTTAAAGCATCTTTGTGTTCAGAGAGACCTTCCTTCTCATCTCTTCGGAGAGTAGAGAACCAACAACATCCTCCATCTTCAGAGTGACTGAAGTGCTCCCAATGGCCATGACTAGGTTGTCCCATGAGTCTGGCAATGAAACCAACATAGTTTGACACCTTTCTTCTTCATCCATCTTAACTCCAACCGAGCTCAACTGAGTCACCAACATATTGAATGTTTCCAGATGCTTAGATATTTGTCCACCTTCTTCCATTCTTAAGGAATACAACTTCTTCCTCAAGAAAATCTTATTTACTAGAGACTTAGCTTGGTATATCTCACCCAAATTTTTCCAAATCTTCTCTGAAGTGGATTCTTCATGGAAATTTATTAGGATCGAATCTGCAAGACATAGTCTAATAAGACCTTTAGCTTTTCTATCCATTACATCATATTTTGTAGCCAAAATTGGATCTGTAGGCCTATGGACCTTCTCATCCACCGCATCCCATAGATCTCGATCAACCAACAGATCTTCCATCTTCAGCTTCCACATTTCAAAGTTTGTGCCAGAAAACTTCTCTACGTCAATCCTCCCAGATGTGCTCGCCATTTGAAAAATATTTGCAACCAGATAACAAAGTATTCTCTACACAAGCTCCCACTCAAACCCGGATTAGCACAAAAAACCCAACAACCCACAACTGAAACCAAAGGTGATCAGGCTCTGATACCACTTGATAGGAAATTAAGAGTAACGGAACAACTTCCTACGCTAATCTTGAGGAGAGATATTATGCAAAACTTTCAACATAGTAAAACAGTTATAGAAATATCAGCAACATATTCATAACAAGAACACAAACACCAAATATACACGGGAAAATCATTTCAGATAAAAAACCCTACACTCCAAAAGCCCACTCAATGTATTTCAAATCTAATAACAAGATTACATACACTTGCAGAGCAAGTTTCTTACAGGAGTATCACCAGAAACAATTCTAGGAGGATTCCAACTTTATAGTACTTGCAAAGCTCACCACACCAATTGCTTCTCCAAGCCTTCAATTTATAGACCTCCGGTTATACAAGAAACCATCTATGGTTTACAAAACCATGTGCAAAACCTCTCATGAGGTGGATAGCATTAAAGAGAAAGATTTTGGTCTAAAATTAGGCTCTCACGTCCATAATATTCTCCCCTATTTTTGACCCTTATAGATGTCATAAAATCTGTCATAATATCTCTAAAAATAGTCCTTCCATGATATACTATCATATGGGAATCTTTTGACAACTCCTATTTCTATTTTTAGAGCACTGACAATGTGAAACGGTGTAAGAAAATATTGACTGAATAAACCAAACAAGGTTGAGACACCTTATTTCCAACAATCATCACATGTGGGGTTAACATTTTTACATAATATTCTCTTTTTCTTCCTAGTTGTTTCGTCCACATGGTAGTTTTGACTTTCTCTCTCACATACTTTTTGATATCCCCATTAGTGTTAGGACAATCCTGCATGCTAATTCCCCAATTCTTCATCCAATTTTCATTCTGCTTCATCCAAGTGCACTTCCTTCTATTCAATTTTCTTTCACTGCTATCTTGGGCCACTAGAGACCATCTATGCTTTCTACTTTCTTCAAATACCACAAAATCCAAATCAAAGTCGTTACCTCCATCGGGAAGGCCCCAACGTCAAGAAGAATGATCTCATAAGGAACCGTGGATTTTATTTTGAAGCTACTTGTGATAAAATGTTTTTGTAACCTTTTTATTTATCTCCATTTCACCGCCGACGTGTTGCTGCCCCAAACTTCACAACCATATAAAACCACCAGAGAAACAAGCAACCCAAAAAGAGTCAACTTGGTTTTCCAATCCCACAATTATGTTGATCTGCATCTATTTTGGAGCATATATAAAGCTTTCCATCCCCCTTGCATCCTCTTAGCTCTACAGGCCTCCCAACTAAGATTATTGTGAAAGTCAAGACCCAAATATTTGTAATCATTTACCACTTGCAAGCAACCACCTTCAAACTCAAAAATTATTTTCCTTGGTTTTCTTCTTAAAGTAAAAATCATTATTTTGGTTTTACTCATGTTCACATGCATCCCCACCTCTTCACCGACTAAATCCAAATCTATCAAGTGTTCTTCCAATCGATGCATTGTTTTAGCCATTAGGATAAGGTCATCAACATAAAGCAACAATTTTACCACATAAGAAGCTAGGTGGACTCCACTCCCACCCATCGTGTTAATCCACTCCTCTAACTTGTCTATGTATAACCCAAACAAAGTGGGAGATAGAGGACATAAATTTTTGACTTCGATATCACTCCTAAAGCACTTAGATAAGCCATCATTTGTTCTTATTTTAACTTGAACTTGATCATAAAGCCTATGAACCACTGCCCTATACTTTTCTAGTATACTCAATTCTTTCATTATGGCCCAAAGTTTGTTTTTTATGCACCATGCGGTCAAATGAATTTTTATGTCAAAAAAATAGCAATAGACCTCTTCCCATTACTTGTCACATACCTTTTCAATCAAGTGTCTGAGGGTGATGCAGTGATCAATAGTAGAATGTTTTGGTCTGAAACTAACATGTCCTTTTGCCCTCTTACCTTCCTTTTCAGCCCAAATACTAATTCTACGTTCCACCATACTACCAAAGAGTTTTCCAAAAATAAGATTAATCATAATAGTGCTATAGTTTGATGGATTGTTGACATCATTACTTTTGTGAAGAGAAATGACAATGGTGGTTGTCCAATTTTCCGGAAAACCATACTGAATAACTCTGTTGAAAATCTCTTTTATGTATAGTGCAATGTCATCCATACTCCATTTTAAAAATTCCGCTTGTAGCCCATCGATATCTTGATCTTTACCTATAGCTAACTTGTTGATTCCTTCTTTGATGTCCTTTGTACAAAAATTGTCCATATTTTCAATTACAGGAGGGAGATGATCTTTGTTTTGAGACAACATTTTTGCATATTCTAACCATTAGATATCTGTGATACTATTATCCACATTTTTTCTAGTATGTTGAAGCTCTCTCAAAAAACCTCTTAGATTATTCTTCCCCATAGAAATTAGCTCCTTCCTCCTTGTCTTCATGAATGCTTCCTTTTTATCTCTCACTATATTTTTGTACGCTTCTATATATGTTTTATCCTTTCCCGAGATATTCACCATTTTCTTTGTAGCCTTGCAATCATCATCAAACCACATATTAGCTAGGAAACTATTTTTGGTACTTTTTCTATCTTTGGAAAGTTTGCACTCCAAAATCGCCTTGTGAATTTGTAGACACCAAAATTCACCTATGCAATTTTAATACTAAAATTGTACTAACTATCGCCTTTTTCACCATTTCGTTATAATTAGTGTTTTCCCGCTAATTAACTAACATTTTCCTCTATTTTGGTCAATTAATGACATTTCGTTAACAAACTAGTTTTTATCCCATTTTGGATGTCAATTAACGACATTATGTTAGTTATAATCCTCCTTTAATGAATTAACTAACTATTATTACTTAATTAAGTCTTTTTAACCTTTCATTTAATCAACAAACCTTCTTATTGGTTAAATCCCTTTATCAAATCCTCTAAATCATACATATTTCCCTCTAAAATCATATCTAAATAGTTTTCTAAGCTTTTTATAGCCTATTAAGTAATCCCAGTTGATTAATTAAATCATCTCTAACTACCATGAGTTGGTAATCATTTGTTAATTCCTCTAATCAAGCTTATCTCTTCTAAATCTACTTTATCCTTTATCCCACATGCACTAGTTTGCAAGCTTCTCCCAAATTGGAAAGCTATAAAAAGGACCTACCTCCTTCCTTCACACCTTACACCTTTACAAACACCACACTTTTTCTAGTGAAATCTATAGGCATATGATAAGAGCCTTCTCCATTGTTGGAATAATTACTTCCACATATTAGTAGTCCTTCATCTTCTATCTATGGCTCACCTCCTAGCAGCCCATTTCCTTCAGTCCTTGGACCATATCCTCTTCGTTCATCATATAATCCTTCTATCAAAAATGGTGGAAACCCCACCATCATCCCTTATATTCCTCTCATCATTCCTAAACATCCACTTTCTTCTCCCATTTCTCGAGATCAGACAAATCAAACATTAGCTTATATGAAACCCAAATAGTTTCTTCATCAAGCTAAGATCAAGACTCCAAAAATCCCCCAAAGAACAACCATAAAGTTAAAAATCAAACACGATTCAAGAATGCACACCAACACAACCATCAAGTATGACGTAAAGTGCAGAAACCTATGGATAGGGAACTCAAGCTCCCACATACAAAATCCATGTTGAAAGATAAGTCATAGTCACTTATCAAATATGAAGAAAGGAAGGATAATATTACTCTCACTATGGTCATTGAGATTGGAGATAGTATTACTCTTGATAAAAAAATCCTAGTATCCCTTATTAAAGAAATCACAAACATCATTGTTGGATCCTATCATGCAGAGTGACATTTTTGGTCCCAACTTTCCAATCATTCATCTTCATCATCTTCTCCCTTCGCAAAACCATCAAAAAAATATAAAAACAAAGAGAAAACATTACAAAAAAAATCAAAGGTGCAAAGATCAAACGTTATAATCAGATATTGCATACACATGGATGTTCTTTCCTTCCATTCTTCGTATTCCTCTGCAAGTCACCCACCATTTTCATCCCTTCAATGATCTTTTGGTTAGTCTATTCATGCTCATTGTACGACATTTATCTCTATAGTATTTTTTTGACCTTGGTCTTTCATCACCTTGGTAAATTAAAGAATGATTGACCTCTTAGATATTATGTCACTATCTACATATAATAAACTTGTTGTGAAGAACTTTTGGGCATATTTTTTGACATCAGCCAATGTCGCTTCACAATCACTTCCACATCCTTCCATCAAGCCATTTGTGGTTTGTAGCTCCTTATCAAAAAATCGAGAGAGTTGAAATATTTTTAGAAAGTAAAAAATAAAAAATATAAAAACAAATCAATATATAAATCTCTCTTGGGGTATTTCTAGTATCTCTATCGGGTTATGGATGCCCGAAATGACAGAGAGAAATGTCATGAGTATAATCTACCAAAATAACCCCACATTCGGTAAAATACTTCCCTAGCAAAAGTATTTACAAAATAAACTTGTAATAGAATGACATATGAACCAAACTTTCTATTTATCATACGGTGATTTAATTTCATGGGACTTCATTATCACAAGTAATATAATACAAAGCACACTAAGGAGGTAAATTTTTGTCTTTCTCACAAAGCTACATGACCACAACTATAATATGGTTGTTTTTCATTTTCATAGGAAAATAATAGTGCGTGATTACTAGTCATGAAAAAAAACATTATGCCAATATATATTATGACACTTTGTTGATCTGGAGGATTTTTCACTATGCATATATTCCCTAAGCTTCCCTAAATATAGACCATGTTGAAGGGATTATCAATACCTTTCTGACGGTATGGTGAACTTCAGAATCAGAGTTCGCATGCAAATTCTATCGTTGGTCAAAGTTAAGGTCGTAAACGGGTCAACCATGGTCAACAAGTGGACCAATGGCAAGTGACACGTGGAAATTGGTGAAAATAAAAAATTAATGGTTTTTCAATGTTTCAAAATCAGTTCCATGGTATAGAGCTCGTCGCAAGCTTTCCGACGCATTTTGAGCGGACCAAATCTGAGTTCGTATGCGAAAGATATGCATAGTCAAAGTTGTGGTCAAATGATGACGCAACACACTCTGATGTGAACAAATCACATATTATGGGCACGAAACTTGATAGGTTTGTAGTGGATTTGGATTTAAAATAACAATAATAATGATATATTTAATTCATTCCATGTGAATAAGCCTAAATCCCATGGGATAAGGAGGATTTTGTGGCCAAAAAGCTATTTAAAGGCTTATCTTATCCCTTTCCCACCAAATGTGGGGTCAATGGCTAAATTGGGCGCCTAAACCTATGGAAGGGGGATTTGAACCCTTGACTTGTGCCAAAATGATTATCATCCTTACCAACCCACCACTTTTTAACAAGTGATAGAACATGAGATCACTTCTATTTAAAGGGACCTTTTGGTAGGTTTGTGGATGGACAACGAAGGACCAGTTTATAGAGATCACCATTTTCGAGGCACTTACGGTCCAAATTTTGCAATGGTGTAAAAATAAAATTTGTTCATAATTATGAGATATTTCCAGAAATATAAATTTTGTTACAGGAAGTGCTATATTTTTTCATGTGTAGGCATTTTTCCATCGCAGTTTCACATAACAAGCACGAGGAGCAGACAAAGATCTACATTTTCCAACCACTTCTGGTTTGAATCAGGCCATGGAGTAAAAAGGGAATTTTTTCATAATTTCCTCTAGTTTCCATAAATTTAAACCTATTTTATGTAGGTTTTGTATATTTCAAGTTTTAGATGTTTTTCGAACGTAATTTCACAGAAACTATCAGTTAAAAATATTGTAGGGGCCATAGATGGACTTGGGAACGTTTCTGGTAAATTGCAAAGTTCCAAGAGGTCTGAATCAGTGCATTTGCAGGTATAAAGGTCTATTAAGTCAATAGTGAAGGGTTATTGTACTTCATTGTACGTTTAATAGATCGATTCACTTTCTATGAATCTGGAGACATAGCCTTCGGTGAACTCCGTTATCAAGTTTTTGTGTTGCGTATTTGATTTCATTTTTTAGAATCTTTTGATAAGATAAAAACATTCAAGTTAGTTTATTTGATTAATTATTAAAGCAATCAAAAACTAGATTAATTGAAAGGAAGTAAATTTTAGTATCCATAACCCACAACAAGATCTGAATACACTTATTAACTTGGATTTAAATATCATATTGAGTGCATTCTAAATCAACTATGATTATTTTATTTGGATTTGTGATAGATTCAGATATTTCACTTAAGTTGGAAATTAAGGATTAATTTGATCTTTTGGAAAAGTTTAAGTTTGGGGCTTTCAAGAACACCCGTAATTGATAAAAATAACTCTTGATCAAGTTGAAATCTAATTTTAAAATTTAAGAATCGATAATTTTCTAAGTACTTTTGAAAATTTTCAAGTATCATTTTCAGATCAATTGTAGAGTGCATGTTATCAAGAGTTAGTTTTAGCATAGGATAATGTAGAGGAGGCATCACACATTCTCCATCAATCACCGCCTTTCCCTGCCCCTGCCCTACTACACATCAAAATGTCGTGTGGACAGTCCTTACTCCATCGTACAACTGTCTCTCAAGCCTTTCTCCGAGCCAATAATTTCAATTTGTTTCTTTTACTAGATTGTAAACTTTTGGTCTGCTGATTTTTCCCAAGCCAAAAACTAGTACAAGTTTTACCCACCTCTCTTGCTAAAACTTGTGAGACATATGTATACCCGAGCCATATATAGTAGTTTACATTGTAAAGGTTTTAGTATTCAAAATCCTTGATTACAAATTGATGAGCGATTTACACTACATAATGCAAGAAATTATATAGAATCTATGTTTATAACTTACAAATGGCATATAAAATCTACTTGGTGCTCTTACTCCTACATCTTGGAGGGGTTTAATTTTTCCTTGATTGTTCATGCATCTCTTTTTTTTGCAATTAATCTAGCTTAAAAGTGAAAAGGACCACTACATAGTGCTTCCAAAAGCCAACATTGTGGTTGGGTTTCATACCTCAAACCTATTGAATTTTTCCTTTTTTTCCCTTTCAGTTAAAATTGCACTCATGTTAATAATGTTAATGATGTGCTCTTGTGCAAATTGTAGGTGACATGGTGATGATAATGTGGAGCAAACATTATTCAATACCATGATAATCATTTTATTACCCAAAACACAAAAGAATTGAAATTATAAATAGCTATTCACATGGGAAATATTCATTAACTACTCCTCACCTTCAATAATATCTCCAAAATATGTTGCCTTCCAAATCATAACCCCTTTCGCTTCCTTGTGATTGATAAAAATGAGACGTGGTTGCCAAAAAAAGAAAGTTCCCATTTCTTTTCGCCAACCATTTTTCCTGACCATCATCCTCTCCTCCCTCAAACCCTTCTTCGTTGACCCTGTTCCTTTGTTGTCATTTCATTTCCCTACATCTTATCTTCTATGTCTCTCCTTCAACATTCACATCGCATACTCACATACGATTACTAGTCTTCAAATCTCATAAATACATCTTAACTTGCTCCCAACGTAGGTTACACTCGTAAACCCTATCACGGTTGTGGGGTCCTCAGATTTACAACTGCAACATTAATGGCTATAGATTTTTAGTCATAAGAAATTGATTTTTATAAAGCTTACATCCCTTTTCCCTCTTTCTATTATGGCCGAACATAGTGATTTGTGAAGTGAAATAAGAAAAAGTCACTAGCGGATTGAGGAGGTACAATTAAAAATTACGCTACTAAATTTTTAAATAGATTTCAATTTTAGTAAGAATATTCAACTAGAAGTAGATGTTAGAAACAATGACGTTTACATTGTTGCTATTTTAGGATCTCTTTCCTCTCGCTCTCCATATTTCTATGTGGATTTAGATACTGTTACTTTCTTAAGAAATTCTTTTCAGTGTTTCTTATTTCATGTACATTCCTGTATGAGTATTGTGAATGGTTTTATGCATCTGAATACATACAACGAGCTTTACTGAAATATATGCATTATGTGGAATAATATTATTGTTAACTAGTATATTGAGGTGGCTCGGTTAAATAAGCTGGAAACTATTATGTTCGATTTCACTCTAAAACTCTTATATTTTTGGTATAACTACATTGGATATGAAATACTATATTTATTAATGGTCAATTCTGGGAATTAGTGTCACGTTACCTCCGGCTAAATTGTATAGTATTTTATTTTAATATATGATATATTTGAAATTTAGATATTTATTCTGTTTAAAAGTAGTTTTTTCTTGTTTTGTTAAAGTTATTTTGGAGTTATTTTGGAGCCATATTAGGAACATAGTGCTTATTTATTTTTGTTATATAATCAAACAAAAATAATTACTATAATTTTTGTCAAATATAAATGTCAGAATAATATTGATGAAATTAGGTGGAATGATGTGTCTTGACAATAGGACAGGAGTGTTCCTAACATCTCACCCAAGTTCTAATTCCCAAAACCTTAAGACCTGAGCACCCTTACATTTACGTAACAAACATTTTTTTTAATAAAAAAATTACAAAATTAAATTTTAATATTTTCTATAAATTCATATGACAAAACATATACACATATTCATTATCCCAAAAACTACATGTATACTATTTTAAACAACCTTTTATATATATTTAAGTACATGCACCTTGCTCTTTAAAAATTTGACCAGCATTTATATCGTAAACATTTTTATTGCAACTCGTACACACGTGCGGGATCATTTATAATTGAACATTTTAACACCAATGGTAAAAAAGAAAAATTGATTTATAACGTGTCAAATATCATCCCTGACCGGAATCAAATATTTGCTAGACTCATTTTCTAACATCCAAAGGTATCTCAATTTTTCCCCAACTAAACTAATTGGTTTAAATGTTACGAATAGAAACGGCAGCATTGCTTAATATTTTTTTATTCGGGACAATTGGCAACCTTATTACTTTTAAGTTTTTTCAAGACAGAAGAATCATGGAGGAGACGACCGTGGATTTATGGCTAAAAATGTCTACTATTCAATGTAATAAAGAAGACTGCTTAATATAACAGACTGATTTGTGGGTGAGTTGCAGCTGTATACCAAAAACATTCCATAAACTAAATTTCATACCGTCAACTTCTTATTTGCGCCAAGTCCCATCTTCGCCATATGTACATATAAAATGTGTCGGTGACTTGTAGCTGTACAGCAAAAACATTCATAACCTGCTAATTCTATACATTCATCTTTTTATTTACACACAGTCTTATCTTCCCAATTCATACATTACAACTAGCTACAACTCATCCATCTTTTTATGTATATAAAGCCATATCTTCCCTCTACGTACATTACAACTCTTTGGGTGCTCGTGTAAGGTAAAACTAATAATTGCATAGGAGTTGCACACAAAGTCTTATCTTCCCAATTCATACATTACAACTAACTACAACTCATTCATCTTTTTATTTATACAAAGTCGCATCTTCCCAATAAGTACATTACAACTCCTTTGGTACTTGTGTAAGGTAAAATTAACAATTGCATTGGAGTTACAAATTATGTTGAAGAGAATAATAATGTATAATTTGTGGGATTTTTTTATATGGTGTGGTATAACTCCACATTGCAATAAATAAATAAATATGATCAAAATAAATGTAGGGTAGATCAAAACACAAATGAAAAGAAGAAGTAAAAATATATAAAACACATGTAATTGAACTTGTAGAAATGTTGAATGTGATGAAATGTATGTTGATGTGATCCTCCGTACTCAATAATATAGATCTAACAAAATAAAAATAAAAATATTTTTTTATCATTATTATTACGTAAACATTAATCTTGATAAGTAAATTCCCCTGTTTGATAAGCACTTATTGGGTCTATACATCACGGGATAGTGTGGCGGAAGATCAAGGTGAAAATCACAATCAAGGTCAAAGTAAATTTTATATAAAATTGTTAATAAATTGCTTTATTTACATGGAAACAATTTTTATTGGAACATAGTTAAAATATTACCTCATTTATGATTCACAATGAAGAAAAAAAAAAATCCCTTTCAAGTTCTAAGGGATGCAAAAAGAGGATAACTTGCAAAGAGCAAAAATTAAAGAACGGCATAACAAGTATTTGGGATCAAAGATGAGCATAATTTTCAAAGATGACAATTTTTCTATTGTATTCCTCCATGGGGAGCATTCAAATGTTATGTTCCTATTCATATTTTACATCATCTCAAACAATAAAGAAATTAGAAAAAATAAATACTTTAAATATTTAACTAATTAACATGATGTTATTAGAGTATCTGTAAGGATCTATAGTAGAAAATTGAATGCACATGTAGTTGCAGAAAACAAAATAACTAACAAGCATGAAAGTGCAAAAACTCAATATACAACAAAGCCAAGATTTCTCCAAATACACTGCTTGAATAGATCACAAATGAAGATGTACATATAGGAGAGTGAATGTGTAACTCCTCCATGATTAGTGGACAAAGAGCCCAAAATAGAACTGTAACTCCCACACTTAGCATATTCAAACAAGGAGTAACTCTCACTTAGCTAACAATGATGACCAAGTGTAACTCATATGACAAGGTATAATCCACATAAACAAATAAATAGAATAAATATTATCCTACACTAACATTTCCCCTTAAGCGTAGCTTAGGTGGGGGAAAAGAAAGTGGATCCCGATAACAAGGCCCTCGGTGAGGTACCCACGTATAATGCAACTCTCAAAAAGTGGAGTAAAAGGAGAAAACCCATAAAAACATTTCCTCCCAAAAGAGAGACAAAGAAGAGAAGATAGGACTAGAAATCCCCACTCGAAGCTACAACTACCTAAATCCACCATGTATCATACAAAGAAACCTCCTCTAGTGATTGTGGATCGAAGTAGATGTTGTGAAGAGTGGATCACCAATAAATATTGATGAAACCACCTATTTTATGATGAATCTCCAACAAAAGTGTGGTTCCTATCCAAGGAACTATGCTCCTCATGTAAGGTAGAAGTGCCAACTACTCCATGCAAGATGGTGAATCGAAGTAATAGTAAAGAAGGAATGTGGAAGATCATGTAGCTAAGTGGAAGACTTATCAATGTCGATGAGTCCCGAATCAAGGTGTCTTCTCTCTAAAAATTTTGTGGTGGACCAAAAGTAGGTGGATCAAGAAATAACTCCTCTAAAATTGGAAGGTGACAAGGATATGGTGAAGATGGGTGTACATCACTAACATAGTCATATGTGTTAGAAGAGGATTCCTCATCATCGAAATGTTCTCAATCTTATAAGTGTTATTAAGTACAAGTCAATCGGTTAAGAATATGAAGAGGGACAAATTCAGAGATGGTATATGGCCGATTTTGATGATTGACTACACCCAATTTGCAATGATAGTGTCACTGTGCATATCTATAACATATCATTGAATATGGGTGAACTCAACTCGCATGCCTTGACTAAGGTGAGTAATCTAGTATACTAATAGGAGATTAGTTAATAGTGAGGGAATACTTAGAACATTATTGAATGTTCCTCCACTCACTTCAACAGACCCTCTCCCAAAACTTATGTAGAAGTGTCATCACCCAATCATACAATGGACATGTCACATGGCTCTAAAGAAGTGAAATCCACATGTGAAGAAGTCATATGATGTGATGCACCAAAATTAATAACCCATGTAGGATTCGGTAGTACAAGCGTAACTAAGGCTCCCCCTTTTCTCCTTTCTCAATTATTTATGCTCCCTTTTTCTATTGTCATTTTCCTTAGAGGATTCATGGGTTGATGAAGATATTTTGTTAGACTCATGGAAACCTATGGTATTCTTTGCAAGAAGACTCGCGAGGTGGTCAATCTACTTCTTCAAACAATTTATTTCATCATGTTTTCCTATGCAATACCTACATTTGATCCTCTCTTTCTTGGACTTAACACTAAAAGAAGAAGTAATAGAGTTTTATTTTGAGGTGGGTTGATCCTTCTTGATCTCATGATCTTTATTGTTCTATTTTTTTCTCTTTTGAAGCCTTCTGCGTGTCATTCTCTGCAAGTAGGGCATGTGGTTTATTAGACTTTAGTACACCCATTTGAATTAGTTTATCTTCTTCTTGAGTTAATTCAATATCAAAATCATCAAATGAGGACATGATCCATTATGCTCCAAGTTCTCTTTTGGTTGCATGAAAGGTAGAGATGAAAAAAAAATAGTCATGCCCTAGTTGCGAGGAAAAAAAATACATTGTGTGTCCTTTTTTTCAATTCTACATTCTTTCAGTTATATTCTCACATATTTAAACTTAGTAAAGAAGTCTTGAAGTGTGTCAAAATGTTAGGGCTAAGTCCAATCAACTCATTTTCCAATTTTTCCCTCTCATTTCATCTTGTTTCCCAAAGAGTTGTTTTAATGTGTCTCATACTTCCTTGGGTGTTTTGGAAACAATTAAATGAAAGCGTAGATCTGGTGACACAAAAATGACAAGAAGCCATAGGATTCATCACACTTGTCAAACCATTTCTCTTTATCTTTATCTTATGCTAGTTTATTTTTCAAACACATACTTATCTGCAAAGCTTCTATTGTCACACATGGAAACAATAGAAAATCAAGGTTATCATGTAAGCATATCTTGTGGAAAATTGAATGTATATGTCATTGCAAAAGAAAAAATAACTAACAAGCATGAAAGTGCAAAAATTAACTCAGTATGCAACAAAGCCTAAATTTATCCAAATACACTACTTGAATAGCTCACAAATGAATATGTACACATAAGAGAGTGAATGTGTAACTCCTCTATGATTAGTAGACAAAGAGCCCAAAATAGGAGTGTAATTTCCACACTTAGGATAGTTTTTTTATTAGATTAGGTAAAAATAGATTTTGAAGGGATCAGGAACCCTATACAACCGAAAGATAAAGCATTCAAAGCCCAAGAGAGAAAAAAACAATAAACAAGAGCCCACAAGCTGAAAGAAGCTAGGCCCCAAGAACAGGAAACAAGGAGGGAGCCCATAGGAAAGTTGGTCAAAGAGACTTGGCCAACAAGACCAAGGGAACTCAACACCCATTAATTTTTCCTTTATGAGATCTAAGGCTCATCTTGAGAGGCAAATTACCATCTTTTCCTTTCTTTTTGTTGTTCACCATCTGCCAGCCCTCCCCCCAATTTGGATCAACATTCTCATCTGGGTTAATAGGAAGGCTGATTTTGAGAGACACAATGTTGTGATCTGGAGAACACGAAAGAACAGGGGGTGACAAAGGAACGACCCCCTTATCTGCTACAATTGGTTCATTAACAGGAAAAGTGGAAAGAGTGACAGCCTCACTCAGATTCTTCACTCCTTCCAAAACCTTGTCCTTCTCCTTTCCTAGTTTGCCAATGTGACTATCTAAAACATTCAAAACATCATTGTCCTCCTCAGCCTCAACTATCAAATTCTCTGGATTAAAATCTTTCCACCATGATACCCACCCTTTAATCTGCTTCTTCACAATGTGACAATCAACAAAGCAAGATGACCAAGGGAAAAACATGTTCTACATCTAAAGGGGAGACCTTCATAATCGAGATTTTGAGTCCATATAAAATCCCTGACTTTGAGCTCCATAGTGGCTGGGAGATCAACCGTCATGTCCATTTCCACCAATATACGAGCATAAGTTGTATGATCAAAAGATTCTCATCCTGGGATCAACATCGAGGAATCTGCCCAAAGCATCCCCCATAGATCTGAAGCACTCCTCACTCCAGAAGTGCAAGGGTAAATAAGGCATCCTTATCCACACAGTCAATAAAGTAAAGGTTTTAGAAACCGGGTTGAAGTTTGGAAACCACGGCTTCATAAGAAGATGATGCGACTGAAAATTCCATATTTTTCCAAAAATCTTGTCCTTATCAGAGGAAACCTCAAAAACAACAATGAATATTCCACGTGTAGAGGGATAGATATTAACTTTACCTTCCATAAAGGGCCTCCATTGATCAGAAATCCATTTGTGAAGGGCCGGAAGACCAGGACAACAACTATTGAATCTACGAGATCAGCCCCCGTTTTGGTAAAAATCCACAGTTTTTGAGACATCCTCACCAAAGGATAGTCAAATAACAAGTAACTCCCACTTAGCTAACAATGATGGCCCAAAGTGTAACTCATGTGACTAAATCCATGTTTGATCAAATCCCATATCGTAAAGAGGTATAGAATAGTATCAATTGATGTAAGTCTAAATCCCTATCCAACATTCATAGTTCAGTCTTAAAGATGTGTAGGTGGAGTTAGAGACCATACCTAAAAGGTGGAGTCAAATACTTAGTAATGTTGAATAAGTATATTACTCACCCCTAATCTAATTGTTTCTATAGGCACCACTGAAAGTAGATGTAACAAAAAAATAAACAAGTGAGTAATATATAGATAGTAAGACATTTAAGTGTAGGGAGGATGTAAATATTTTCGGTGGACACGCATAATAAATCACATAGTTTTAAATGAAATAGCTTCACTACTAATATTTAGGTTCTACACATGATACAACAAAGCCCACTCGGGGCTTTAATGATTACTGATGAATTGACATGTCACAAAGTCTACATTGTTGGTCCCTTTTGATCATTTAATAGTCTCTCTTTGAATGCCGAAGGTACCTATAACTGCAAAAGAGATATTCACCTAAAAAATCCCACAAACCACGTCAAATATAAATAAGAAAGATGAAGAATGGGGATTCAAAATGAACTCGGCCGAATTTGTGACCCCGAGATTGAACTCATGACGGAGCGCCGCACTACATCTCACACTCCATGTAGTTCGGTAAGTGTGTGTAGAAATTATGCCCTAAGATGACCTTGTGCAAGATGCACTAGATAGTGGGTTAGATTTGATAGAATATGCAAATGTGTGGATGGAATATGATGAACTTCCCCTTCCAATGTTGTGTATGCAGATTATGCATTCCCTTGTCCCTTGAGTGGATGTTAGATGGATGATTTGAAGTGTTTTATGTGCCTTTTGGATGTAAGCTTAGGTGATTATAGTAAGGATTAGTGCTTGGTCCTTTATTTTGAACGCATAGCTATGTATTTATATGATTTCCTTATTTTAATTTCATAGCTAACAACTGAAAGGCTAACCCATAAGTGAAAAATATGCCCAAAAGATAAAATATACACAAAAGGAGCGAGTAAGGTGAGAAAGGGTCGGGGGAGAGGGGATAGGAGTGCTTGAGCGCTTCTATCCTAGGCCGGGTGCCGGTGTTAGAAGCCATAAAGGATAAACAAGTAAAGTTTTGAATGGGATGTAGGGTGTGTAAGAACAAATAGAAAATAAGAAACAAATAAAAGAGGCAAAATATAGTCATCAATTACTAGTTTTCTTACTTAGGAATCATGTAAATACTAGTATGCTTTTAGGACCTAGAAATGTACCCAAGTGTGTGATTTTGTGTCTACATTTTCCCCACTTTATGTTGTTGAGTGAATAATCGATAACATAAATTAGATAGAATATGTGTACCTGATAACCATGTAGATTGTGTGGCAAAATGCGTTCCCAAATGGACAAGTGAAGCATGGAATGATGCAAAATTGAATCATGGAGACTAGGAAAGGAAAGTGACCATAAGGGTGAAGCATATGCGTTGCTTGTACATGTTTTTGTAGGGTGCTTCTTGTTGCATATTAAGGAAGAACCTGCAAAAGAAGAGCGAAAGAGTAGTCAAAGTCATGTATATGAAAAATTTGAGCAAAATATACAAAAGTGTGTAAATGTAGTAGTAAAGGAAAGTGTGCACCTGATATAAAAGAGTGTAAAAGGACCTAAAAAAGAAGATTGAAAGAGTAGTCAAAGTATTGTATATGAAAAATTTGAGCAAAATTTGTAATAGTGTGTAAAAGTAGTAAAGGAAAGTGTGCACCTAATGTAGAGTCCTAAAATGTGGTGTATAGTGATTTTTTTGCACAATCTCATGCTAAGAGTGAGTTTTTTTGGGATGATCTCATGCCAAAAGTGAGTTTTTTGGGCGATCTCATGCTAAGAGTGAGTTTTTTTGGGCAATATCATGCCAAAGAGCAAGTGTTGGGGAGATAGGTCTAGTGTTACTCTCCATCCATGACTCTTCCCGATAAGCACCACTTGTAGATGGTACGTACTTGATTTGGTCATATTGTCCCGAATTAGTTCTGATTGTATTGCTTGAAGGAGATTGCATGTATGTTGTACTAAAGGACTATGCCTGTAACTATAGAAATTCTCTAAAAAATTCTATGAACTATAGTGATCGATAAGATAATTGTCTATGCCCCAGGACATTAGCACTTGGGGAGGACACATGCATCCAGCGCTAAAATCTGATTTTGGGCATTAGTGTCTGGGGTATGATTCAACCAAGTATGATACTAAGATATTTTTGTGACTGTAACATGTGTTGTTTTTGTATTGTATTGTGTTGTGTTGTAGCTCGAGATGATGTAGGGGTGATTAATTCACCCGGTTTATGCCCCCTCGTTTGGGGTGCATGCACCAATTGTAGGAGTGTGCGAGACGAGTAAAAGAGGACCTAATACTGATCCATATTTCATATAGTTATTATCCCCTTCCCTTTCCAATTTATTTTAGCCCATTTGTAAAATTCCGCTTCTAATAACACTCTATTACTATTACAAAAAAATTTACGGTTCTAGTTTGGCATTTACCAATAACCTCTATAATATCGATCACTAATAAGCTGGAATTCTGAAGTTTTACCTTTTTCATCTTCATATTGGTGGAATGGAACTAATTTATTCTTTGTAAGGTCACTTTCTACTTTGATACCCACATGTTGATCATCGGTTTTGAGTTGAGTCATTTCCATTAATCTAGATTTTCTTAGGTGGTTTGGGTCTTAGGATTTCTTCACCGTATCTCCATTTGCTAGCCTTCAAAATGGTTTCCTGCTCCTTTTTCACTATTTACTTAACCTTAATGTCTTGGTCGGCCAGTTCTCTCTACCGATCGAGTTAGTTTTTCTTTCAAGAACATTCACACATCAATGATAATAAAAATTCATCTACCTTAATATAAAAATGATATAAATTTATCTTCACCAAGTGTATAGCATACAATTTTATGGCTCCCCGACAACATCCTTCGTTATAATATATCTACTATCCCTAGTGTGAATTCAATTTCAATTTCTACACCAAATGATGACAACGATCCAATGAGCCTCTCGCGATGAAAATGTAAGCATTATGCATCCTCTATCTTTGCTCTACGTTGAGCCTTATTCATATTAGCAAATGCATCCATAGGTGCATGTGAAAGGATGATAGGCATACAAAAATATATATTGTGATGAATATATTATAAATACATGGAAGATGAAAATGTCGAGAAATAGAATGTGACATAGATAGTTGGTATTCAAACACTACCAAAAGTTATATACTTTCAAGTCTAGAATTTTATAATATCAATCATCTAAAACTAGCATACCTATATTCTCTAAATATATGTAATATATGCCGAGAGGTATATATTACATATATTTATATATTATATAAATATATAGGTGCCTCGTGAACTTCACCTCTCGGCATATTTTACATACCATGTTTTGGTTTATGTTTCTATGTGTATGTAAAATATGCCGAGAGGTGAAGTTCACGAGGCACCTATATATTTATATAATATATAAATATATGTAATATATACCTCTCGGCATATATTACATATATTTATAAAATATAGGTATGCTAGTAGCAACCGCGGGAGTTGCATTATTCATAAAACAATACCTAACTTATTTACCTCATGATCACGATAGATGATTGTAATATTTAATGTATTTACAAATTAACATAATATCAATATGCACATAATAATTAAAAAATATTCACGACGATGATGATGGCAAAGATGTTGATGGTGGTGGTATTAATGGTGGTGATAATGATGATGAGGATAATGATGACAACTACGAAAATGATAGCGGTGATGATGAAAAAGATGACAACTATGTCACAATTTGTAAACCTATAATCAAGATCATGGTATGATAATGATGAAAATGAAAAAGATGACAACTATTTCCCCAATATGTAAACCTTAAACCCTAAATATGCACGATAATGATGGTGCCAATAACGATGATGATGGCAAATGAAAATGAGCATGAATGTGAAGATGATAATCATGATCTTGATCTAACAATGATTATATCGACGATGATAATGAGGGTCACAATAATAATAATGAAAAATGACAATGACCATGATCGTGATAATCAAGATCATGGTATGATAATGATGAAAATGAAAAAGATGACAACTATTTCCCCAATATGTAAACCTTAAACCCTAAATATGCACGATAATGATGGTGCCAATAACGATGATGATGGCAAATGAAAATGAGCATGAATGTGAAGATGATAATCATGATCTTGATCTAACAATGATTATATCGACGATGATAATATCATGGTCAATATCATCTTAATCACCATCATTGTCACCAACGTCATTGTCTTTGGTGTTGTCATTTTCATCATCATCATAATCATTGTCATTATTTTCATCATCATCATCACAATTTTATTAACAATATTATTAATATCATCATCTTAATTGTTGTCATCATCACAATCATCATCATCTTTGGTGTTGTCTTTTTCATCATCATCATAATCATTGTCTTTATCATTGTTTTCAATGTCATCATCGTTGTCTTTTTCATCATCAAGATCATCCCTAATCACCGTCATTAACACAATCATCATCATCATTGTTGTGATTGTCACAATCATCATTGTCTTTAGTGTTATTTTTGTTTTCATTGACATCATCATCATTTTCTTGATTGATACAATCATTTTCATCTTAGTTGTCATCATCATCATCCTCATCATTATTATCACCACTATCGCTACCACCACCATCAATGTCATTGTCGTAATCGTACTTGGTGTTGTCTTTTTCATCATCATAATAATTATTGTCATCATTTTCACGATTGATATAATCATTATCACTATCATTATCATCTTTGTTTTCCTCATTATCATCCTCATCATTATTATTTCCACTATCATTGCCACCACCATCATTGTCATCATCATCATCATCATCATTTTCATCATCATCATAATCATTATTATTATTAATACAACATTATTGGATGACAACTATTCCACAATATGTAAACCTATAACCCTAAATATGCATGATAATGATGGTGCCAATAACGATGATGATGGTAGATGAAAATGAGCATGAATGTGAAGATGATAATCATGATCTTGATCTAACGACGATTATATCGACGATGATAATCATGACGATAATATCATGGTCTTGATATCATCTTAATCGCCATCATTGTCACCAATGTCATTGTCTTCGGTGTTGTCATTTTCATCATAATCATAATCATTGTCATTATTTTCATCATCATCATCACAATTTTATTAACGATATTATTAATATCATCATCTTAAATGTTGTCATCATCACAATCATCATCATCTTTGGTGTTGTCTTTTTCATCATCATCATAATCATTGTCTTTATCATTGTTTTCAATGTCATCATCGTTGTCTTTTTCATCATCAAGATCATCCCTAATCACTGTCATTAACACAATCATCATCATCGTTGTTGTGATTTTCACAATCATCATTGTCTTCAGTGTTATTTTTGTTTTCATCGACATCATCATCATTTTCATCTTAGTTGTCATCGTCATCATCCTCATCATTATTATCACCACTATCGCTACTACCACCATCAATGTCATCATCGTAATTGTACTTGATGTTGTCTTTTTCATCATCATAATAATCATTGCCATCATTTTCACGATCGATATAATCATTGTCACTATCATTATCATCTTCGTTTTCCTCATTATCATCCTCATCATTATTATTTCCACTATCACTACCACCACCATCATTGTTGTCATCATTTTCATCATCATCATAATCATCATTATTATTATTAATACAACATTATTGTTATAATTTTATTAATATTATTAGTAATATCGTCGTTATCGTCATCTTAATCGTCGTATTGTCTTTAGTGTTTTTGTTTCATTGTCATCATTTTCACGATCGATATAATCATTTTCATCACCATTTTCATCTTCGTTGTCATCATCATCATCCCCATCATTATTATCACCACTATCATTTCCACCATCATCATTGTCCTCATCGTCATCGTCTTTGGTGTTGTTTTTGTTTTCATCGTTATCATAGTCATTGTCATCATTTTTTACGATTGATATAATCATTGTCATCATCATTCTCATCTTTATTATCATCATCATCATCCTCGTCATTATTATCACCACTATCACTACCACTGCCATCATTTTCGTTGTCATCACCGTCGTCATTGTCATCATCAATATTAATCTTACTACTAAAATTGATATTATTATGATTTATAAAAATAAAAAACTCTTATTATTAACACTATATTATTATTATTATTATATTAATAGTAATAGTAATAGTAATAGACATCATAAATGTCATCCTTATCATCGTGGTTATCCCCATCTTAACCATGGTCATTGTCATTTTTCACCTCATCCTTGTCATAATGATCTTCATCGTCCTCGATATGGTTGTCATTTCATCATAATCTTAGTATTTTTTGACATTTTCATGATCATCCTTGTCATAATGATCATCACCGTCTTCGATGTGGTTGTCATTTCATCATAATCTTAGTCTTTTTCGACATTTTCATGATTGATATAAGCTTCTTGACCACTATCATCATCATTATGATCACCATCTTCCTAATCATGGTCATGGTCATTCTCCTCTGTCATCATCACATCCTTGATATCAATTATGTAGTATTAATTAAATTAAATTTACTATTATTAAATTAGAAATCATATATATAATATAAATCTCAATATATAATATTAGTAAGGGCCCTTATAAATATAATATTTTAGATTTTCCACTATATAGCGAGACCCCTATTCTTATGTAATTATTTAAAAGTGAGGGCCCTTATAAATATAATATTTTAAATTTTCCACTATAGTTTTTAAATTAACAAATTAATTTACTAAAGTGTTTTTTACCTTTAAATTATTTAACTATATAATCTAATTTAAAAGCTATATTCTTATGTAATTATTTAAAAGGAGGGCCCTTATAAAAATTAAATTACTAAAGTGTTTTTTACCTTTAAAATATTTAACCTTATAAATAAAATACAATTGAATTTACTGTGTAATACCCTTTACTTTGAAATCCCATTTCACTATTTTATTAATTAATAAAATACCATACCCTTTACTAACCAAAGATATCAATTAAATTTAGGGAAGCAATCAATAAAAGGATTTTTTTACTACCATGTAATACCCATTTCACCCTATCATTATCAATAAAAGAAATTAAATTTACCCATTTTATTAATTAATAAAATACCATACCCTTTACTAACCAAATAGATCAATTAATAAAAGAAATTAAATTTAGGGAAGTAATCAATAAAAGGATTTTTTTATTACCATGTAATACCCATTTCACCCTATCATTATCAATAAAAGAAATTAAATTTACCCATTTACCATGTAATAACCCATTTCAAAAGAAATTAAATTCACCCATTTACCATGTAATAACCCATTTCAAAAGAAATTAAATTTACCCAATACCCATTTCAAAAGAAATTAAATCTACCCAATACCCATTTCAAAAGAAATTAAATGTACCCATTTACATGTAATAACCCATTTCAAAAGAAATTAAATTTATAAATTATTTACTTCCCCACACCGAGAATTTAACCAATTAAATTAGTAAAGTGTTTTGTAACTTCCCCACACGAATTTTACAAATTAAAAATAAATATCACGGACACAATTTCACGGGCACGACATCAGACTCCTCCACAATATATATATAAATGAGAATGCCTCTCGGCATAATTAGGTTTTATACGTAGATGAAAAAATTATAATATGTAAGATACAAGTGTCGTTTTCTTAAGGCCTCTAACATATTGTCATTTATAATTTATATCATAGAACAATATGATTAACTTAGATGTATTATCAAGCTACACATGCGCGCCGTTATACAAATTTATATGCTATTTAAATCGTGGTATGTTCTTCTAACTGTGAAACATAAGGCTTAAAGGAGAGAACACTACTGCTATAGCCTTACAAAATTTCACCAATATAGAAAGAACGCAACCTTTTAAAATCTTCCTAGAATACAAGGGAACTCTAAATAAAAGATTTAGTCTTTTTAGGATGTGAGACCAATCTTTCAAGCACCATGAAAAAGGGATTAGTGAAAAGAAACCTTATAATAAATGGGTTATGTTTATCAATATCATTCGCAACTCAAAATTTGTTTTGAATTTTATTATTTAATTCAAAAAAATGGAAGTGAAAAAGGAAGGTGTTTCTAAAATATCCCACATTTTCTCTCTCAAAATTTGAAGTCCATTTTTATCTTCTTACCCAATTGAAGAAACCTTTTATTTATTAAAATTATTCCCAAATTGCGCTCTTTAGTGTGAAATCATTCATGAACTCACAAAATATTTACGAAGACTCTAGCTATCAGAATTCAGCCTCTTTTACCAACTCTGATTTCTAAATTGTAGGGTGGTTTTCTCAAAGGGAGACTCATTCAAGATGGGGTGGTAATGATTCATGAAACCATTCATTCTATGGAAAAGAGTAAAATGGTAGGTATGGTTATTAAGTTGGACATGAACAAAGCCTTTGATAGAGTTTCTTGGTTATTCCTTGACAAAGTGCTGGAGAAATTTGGATTCACTTCACACTTCAAGAAGGTCATAAAATCTTGTGTTTCCACTCCTAGATTCTCTATCATTGTAAACAATTCTCTAATGGATTTCTTCACCAACAGTAGGGGCATTAAGTAGTGAGACCCCATCTCTCATCTTCTTTTCATCATTATGGCTGATAGTCTCAGTCGTACCATCACTAGATCCATTTCTCTTGGTTACCTTAAGGGTTACAAACCCACTTCCTTGGAGATTACAGTTTCTCATCAACAATTTGTTGATGATACCATTTGCTTTTTCTTGCTCCCCTCTTGGAGGTAAAAATGATGAATTTCATCCTTAAGTTTTATGAATATGTTTCGGGATAACAGGTTAACTTTAAGAAGATTTCTTTATATTTCTTTAACACACCCCTCAACCATCAAAGAAAGATTGCACACATTTTGGGTTGTGACATTAATTATCTTCCTACAACTTATCTTGGACTTCCTTTGGGAAATAATAAAGTCTCTATGGTTGTTTGGAATACTCTTCTTGATAGATTTCATAATAAACTTGCTTTGGATGGAAGGGAGCTATTCTTTATAATCGACAAATGCTTACTCATTAAAAGTACTCTACATAATCTCCCAATTTATATTATTCCCATGTTCTTCATTCCGTTAGTTGTGATTGATAGAATTAAGAATATCCGAAGCATTTCTTATGGGCGGGGTATAAAGGATAAAAATAGATTTGGTCTTTTGGCTTGGGATATGGCTTTTCGCACCTATAAGAAAGTGGGGGAGGGTGGGTATAAAAATATCAAAACTATGAATGTTTCTCTTATCACCAAAATGATTTGGAGGCTACTTAAATAAGATCAACCTTGGAATGACATTATAAGAGCCAAATATGTAGCCTAGGACAGTGCACAAAGTATCCTCGATGCTAAAAACCTTCGTAATGGCTCATTTTTTTGGAACAATATCATCAAAATCAGAGGTTGTCTTTAGAAGGGTTACAAATGGAAGCTAGGGAATAGTGAGGACATCCTTTTTTGGAAGGAAAATTGGGTTGATTTTAAGAATCGCATAGTAATAGCTCTTGGAAGATAACCTCATTTCCAATTTTGGGCATAAGGTAAGTGGTTACATTAGTTGTGTAAATGATAGACTTCAATGGAAGAATCTTTCTCTTGAGATGTTCGAGTTTGAGAGTATCATTGATACTCGAAAACACCTAGATCAATCAAATAAAATCCAAGGATGAATTCATTTGGAATAATTCCTTTGATGGTTCATACTCAGTTAATACTGGATATCAATTAATCTCGGGTGACATTCATAGTGAATTTGATTGGAGAAAGATTTGGCACAAGGAACTCACCCCAAAAATAAATCATTTTCTTTGGTTGGTGTTGAATAAAATAATTCTTACTGTTGAAAACCTAATCAAAAGAGGCTCCATTATGACTAATATGTGTTGTCTCTATAGGAAGGAATATAATAGTATTCACCACCTTTTTCTTCATTTCTCTTATGCATCTAACTTATGGGAACTCATCTTTTCCAAAGTAAATGTGTCTACTGGACTTTTCTGGAAGATATTTTGCTAGATTGGAAGCAATGGCAACACCCCTTCAAACATTATTTACTTAGGAAACTATGAAATCTTGTCTTCCCTCGTGATATTTGGAAAATTTTGAAAGCCAGGGACTATGTCGTAGACTACTTAAAGAGATCACTATTGAAATTAAAGAAAATGCCCTGAAATTCGAGCCTTCTAGAAAGAAGTACTTTCCTAAAGATGAGGAGAAATTTATGTTAAATTGGAATATTATTTTAGAATATTTCTAAGAAAGAAGTCATTCCATTAATAGTTCCATCATCCAATTGATTCCTCCCCAGTGAGTTGGTTCAAATTGAATTTTGATGTTGCCTCTAAAGGAAATCCAGGAGCTATTGGTGGGGGTGGATTCATTATAAATCATCTTGGACATTTTATTGTTCTTATGCAGGTCCTATGGGTATCCAATCCAATCACTATGAAGAGGCCCTGACTGCACTTTGGGGCTTAAGCGTTCTAAGGATTGTAACATTGTTAATCTCATTATTGAGGGAGATTCCTTAAATGTTGTCAACCATCTCAATGGTATTCACCCCCTAGTTGGACTATTAAATAATTTTATGAAAGAGGTCACCAGCATATGCAACACTTTCTCAAATTTTAAAATTTGTCACACCTATAGAGAAGGGAATAAGGTGGTTGACTCCTTTCCAATTTCAGGGGTCACTAGCAAGCACCTTAATCATTGACATGTCATTAGTGAAATTCCCCAAATCCCTAATGATATCATCATTTATGAAAAAAGGACAGTTGACTATGACTTAACACCTATAATCAGAGGCAACATTAGAAGTTATGGTTTTATGATGGATTCACACGATTATTCCATGAATCCTCCATGCTTTTTAATCAAGGAAACCAAATTTTACTTTACCCCTTCGATTATAGGGTTGTTGTGAAGCGTTTTTCGGTGCCATCAAAGGATTGTATCTAGTTTTTTAACGGGTGTTTTTAATTTTTCCATGGGAGGTTCTACATGCAGATTGAAACCATTTTGTGACCTGACATGGAAAAAAAATGAGGAACATTGGAAGGCATGAATGTTGATTTCTTCAAAAACTTCATGCAACGGATCAAAGGCCATGCTAAGAATATCCCCATTTCCTTTTCAAAACTGGAAAGAAAGGGTTGTCATTTATAAATGTAAGGATTATACCATCACCGAGAATATTATTTCTTTTGTTACTTGGTCTTGGCATGGAAGGTAGCAAGTTTTATAGAAAAAAATTGACAAAGTGGATGAAGAATCAAAATTTATTGAAGGAACCGAAACCCTAGTTTGTTAAAGTTGGTGGTTTTCTCTTCAATCTATGCCCTTATGACGATGTTACCTGCATGGTAGTGCGCTATATGACTCTAGAGGGCTGCTTTACAACCCTTCTCCTGCATCATCTTCTCATGTTAAACAATTTTATTGGGATCCCTAAAGTGAGCTTACCTTACTATATTATTATGTCCCTTGAGAAATCCATTCAATATGTTCATTCCCACTTGCGTGGCCTCCCTCTTCATCAAGGATTTATTCTCCTTCTTCACCATTTCAGTTAACATCCCTACCCACCTCTTTCCCCCAATGAACCCCCTTTACAACGCAAGATGAAGACTAATAATCTCATACCCCCTTCTCCTCCTCTGGCCAAGCATGTTCTCCAAAGTAGAGAAAAAGGGAAGGAACTTACTATTGCCGAGAACCTATTTTGCTTTGGTCAAGCCTCTCATAACAATGCTACCCACTATGGTCTGAAGGCTCAGGTTATGAAGCATGAAGAAAGGATCAAGATCCTAAGAAAAGAGATAACTCAACTCAAGGAAGGCCATAAGGGAAAATATTTTGACAAGTAATCCCACGCTTGAGGCAAAAATTAAAGAAATTTCTAAAAATAGGGTGCTTTGGAGGAGTCTCTTGGACATATTATTAATAAATAAATTGATCACTTATCCATGCACAAGGCCTTCTTGGATTTCATTGAAATTCAAGTTAAATAGGTTTACAATTCCAACAACCTTCCTCATGGGTTATGGAAGGGTGGAAAAGAGAAAAAAATTACTACCTCCACCATAAAGAGGGAAGACCCCTCATAACTCACCACCTTCAATCTTTTTAATGCTATGGAGGATGTTTAAAAGTGTTTTAGAAAGGTGCTAAAGTGAAGTTTTTCCTGGTTTCTACTCCATTCTCTATTTTACTAGTTTCTTTGCGGTTGTGTGGCTGCAGTGATGTTGTTGTGATGCTACTTTTTTCTCTGTACTGGCAGGATGTGCCTCGCCTCTTTTTTTATCTTCCTATTCTAGCTTCTAATACTTTTTTCTCTGGGGTGTAGTCCCCACTTGTCAAAAAACCATTGATGTTACTTTTTATACATGGTTTTTGAACATTCTCATGTATTTTGGGGTATGGTCCCTATACTCACCCAAAATTACACATGTTACATTGTCAAAAAATGGTTACAAAAGCATCCCCAATGATGATTCATGTCTTTTCCAAAGGTGTTTGAATCTTTAAACCTCTTTGTAGCTTATATATGTATCTAGGTTTCCCTTACTTATCCATTTCTTTCTTTTTGCAGCTTCCCGCTATGTTTTCCTTAGTTTTTTCCTTTAGTTACAAAATCACCACCTTGCTCGGGTGGTGGTCTTGTAGTCGCCGCCTAGACAGGCGACGTTTTGTAACCGATGCCCTACACAGGGTGGTGGTCTTGTGTGAAATTTCTAGAATGTTCCAACGTCAAATAAGACATGTGTTTCCTTACTTAAGTTCACTTTTAACACACGTTTGTGAACCATTTTACCTAATTTCAAGCCTAACTGTCTTGTGACAATCTCTTCTTGAATTCTAATTTGTAAATGATTGTTCAAACTGCCTCTTCATTTTTGATCTAGCACCTCTTTGCTTCCAAGTGTTATTGTGCACAACACAACCAACCTTCTATAAATTGATCACTTGTTCTCAAGAAAATGGTTAGAGATAATTTTGTGTATTCTTTCATTGTTGAGTTGCCACATTCTTGTTGGAAATTGCAAAGCTAAGCTCTGTTCACTTGTGCTATCTACTATCCACCTACAATGTTGCCATGCTACCATCAAGCTACCATTGCTCCAATGCCTTCTCACTATTGCTTTACTACATTCCTAATCCCTTGGAATCACATGAACACATGAGGGAGAAAAGACAATCTGAGGGGACAAAGAACAATACAAATGGACTTGTCATTATTCTATGCTTTCGGGTTGTAATTGATATTGATTTCCTCATTTCATGATATTGTTATTTCTAAATCATAAGCATACATTTTCATACAAATAGAGTAGAAAAGAAATCATTTTCATTATAGCAATCATTCAATAGTTACAGTAAATCAATTCAGATAGGAAATCCTCCATAGAAGTATTCTTTACTTGTCGGGAAGTTGCAAGGAAGAAAAGCTTTTGAGAAGCTCTGATTTCTTCCCCTACTTCTGAGGCAAGGCAAAAGGTTATATTTTAATTTATAGTTTAAAGTGAATATTTCGTTATTTAAAATAGAATAGATTTCTTCTGCACAAACAAACAACTACATCCGGTTGTTTGTTTGTTTTAGGAATTATTAAATAGAGTAGAAGCTTGTATTTCCTCAAATTCATGGGAAAGAATAAAAACATTTATTTTATTAGAGTAGTTGAATTTGTATTGTTTTATTGCATTTATATCTTGAAAAATACCAAAAACATAGAATAGTTTCAATTCAATTAGATTAGTTGTTATTTTCTTAATTAGATTAGATCTTTTCAATACATGACCATCAACAGTCCCGAACAAGAACATACATATGGAAGTGATCCATGGGTACCACAACCGAACGGTCCCGAGTTACTCATAGATATAGATACGGGACTCCGTCTTCTTATCCTTAGAATGTTGGCTCGATATGCCAAGAAGATTCAATAGTTAAACATCCTAAACATCGTGGTTGATAAGGCCTACGAGTTCTGGAATGCTCCTGGCAATAGGGTTTAGATATTCACATGACCATACAAGGACCCCAATAGCCAAGAACATACGGTAGCGATCCTAGAGTCCCCATAACCAAATGCACCTGAATTACTCACTAATATTGACACAAGTCTACGCACATTGGTTTTCCGCACATCACCATTACCACCCAACATCATATCACAATTGAACATTATGAACAAGGAAGATCACTGATCCCTCACATTTTGGACTACTTCCACTGACTGGATTTGATTTCATGAAGCTAAGCCTCTCTCACTCATTACATGACCCTTTTTGGACATATTTACGAGGCTCCCATTAGTTTCCCACGAATTCCACAACCGGTAGAAAGGATCTCCGTGGAGCTTGATATTGAATGGAGTCTCTTTGTAGCTATCCTTTTAGATCTATCTATCGACGAGCTCGGGTTATAAGGGCTTTCTTTGTGCTTGACAAGTAGATCCCATTATTATGCGTCAAATACATTATTTTTCCTTGACAACTTGTCCATACCATTTACGCACACTTTCGCCCACTTCCAAATTTCGCTATCATTTAGCCATCCACATTTCCACATCGACTACCTCAAAATGACCTTAAGGATTCGAGTATGGTTGAAGGGCACATGTTTATTTTATTTTGTACAAATTGGTCAACCCGACATGAAGAGCTTGTCTCTTTTCATTTTTATCTTCTTTCTTCCATATTCTCCTTCTCCCATTATTCTGTGGGTATTTATATACCCTCTCGAATATGTTAGGATAGGAACACGGCCGACCCGTTTTGGATCTAGAAGCGTATTACTACCAAATGGGTAGGTAACAATAGTCGCCCTCGCTATATGCATGGGTGGAAAACTACTCACTTAATTTCCCTATGTCTCAAACTCCTCCTCCTCAAGGGACAAACAACCGCTCCCCAATTAGGATTGAAGAAATTGATCAACTTACACATACGCAACAACTTGAACTTTCAAGCTCTAATAATATGACCTTCACCGAAGAGTCATTCACTTCTCCTTAGGTTTTGTTCATACCATAAATTAGTATACGGTCTAATCAACTCCAACTATTAAACAAGGAGTATTTATAACATTACATTACACCCAAAGAGAGAAACACTTCCAAAACATGAATCAACCTTATATAGGGTGCAAGGACATGTATATGTCTTACTTCAGAACAACACGTCCACCCCTCCTATAGCAGAAAAACATTTCTAATGAGGGGTGGAAAAACAAAAACACTTTATAGCAGGATATTACATGCCTTCACAACCCAACAAGGTTCAACAACGCACGCTAAAACAAGACACTGTGCCATCATCAAACGATGTCATCTTGGCATTGGTGGATAAGGTTAAAGAATTGGAACTTTCTCAAGCTACTCATGCTTCATATTCATGGCAAGGAAATATTCCCCATCATCTATAAAGCTATGGCCAAGCACCTAATGTACCAAATCCTTTGGTTTACACTGGTGCTCCTAGCCCCGGGGATCTTCTCACTAGGTCGGGCACATTAGGTATGCCCCCTCATGCTACGTACAGATACCCTCAACAGGTACTAGCTAGAAGTGCATTCTCAAACGCCATCCCAACTGGAAATGCAACGTTTATTGGATTTTTGGCTTCAAATCTATACCAAAGTAATTTCCCCCATACATACACATGTATTCCAAATCATCTCAAGGGCACATATACACTTTTCTGGTCTCGAATGGTCACCACGGGGGTGCCTTATGCCTCTACAAATGTTTACGCTACACCATATCAACAACCCATTCCACCTCCACCTCTCTAATAGGGGCCATCCATGGTTGAGTCTTACATGGTAGGGACCTACTCTAAATATCTTAAAGATCCCCTCGACTTCACCATACAAAGTGTTATGCTCCCAAGACCTCTACCAGATCTTCCTAAATTCAAAGGAGGGGGATCCAAATGCACACATCAAGGCATATGCAACCGCCATTCGAGAGTTTCTCCCATGGGATGAATTCATTACAAAGATCTTCCCTAAGACTTTAGAATGTATTGATCTCAATTGGTATTATAAAATACCTTAGGCTTCAATACATTATTTTAAACAACTCGTGTCTAAATTCATCAAGGCTTTCGACATGAAAAAACTATTAAGGATAGGAATCAGAGATTTCTTGCATATAAACAAGAGCACAATGAGTCTATTGCACATTTCATCTAGAGATGGTGGTAGTTCTATCATCCCCAATCCGGCACTATGATAATTCTTCACCGGGAACTCCTCGTCTATGATTATTTACTAATGCACAACCTTTAGTTTGGTGGATGTAACTGGAAACAAAACAACAACATAACACAAGAATACCATCGACTATGATAAGACGGAATGGTGAAAAATCTGAAATATCAAAGTAAATTATAATATTAACATGAAATTGTTACAATCTCACCCATGAGGTACTTCAAGTGTTATTGACTTCACTTTCCTTTCACCAAGACTATGGGAGAAACTTTACAATTACACCTCTTAATGGCTTCTTTAACACACCTTTAAACTGATGGATTCCTTCGCACACTTCCTACAATATTTCTCACTACTTCCTTCTATGCTAAATGAGGGGGGTGGCCTCTCTATTTATAGAACTTCGAGGCTTATCCATCTTATCTCTAAGATAGGATAAGAAATCCCTCTGACGAATCATATTCCATACCTTAACTTTTATCTCGTATACATGTAAGCTTATCTTTTAAGATAAGATAAACCTTATCATTTTACATGGGTTCCACATTTTTAGAATTTTTACAAATAAAATACACAAAATATTTATGACCTCACTCCTTGTCCTTATTATAATATTTCTAATTCCTAATCATGTAAACCCTACTTCTCTAATTACCCAAACTTTGACATTTTAACATTAGCGGACCACTTACGACAAATATTTACTTTTTACAACATTCCTATTGTACTTTGACTGTTACCATACTCCACATTATTGGCGGCACCATACTGATGGCACCGTTATCTTCTATCAGACGCTACTACTAATTATACTTAACAACATCCTATTCCTAATACATACATTAATGAAATAGAAATTATGGAGGAAAATTTTAGTGTCGACATCTTCCCCCTTCCTAGCTTCTACTCCGTCCTCAGAGTAGACTATTCTAGTGCTTGGAAAATATTTAACTTGTCATGGTTGACCCATTTCGTAATGGGAGTTCCATCCAATTCCTCGATCGATACGTACCATTTTCATGCACTTTCTGCTATTTTGTAGGGCCCCATCCATTTTGGAAGAAATTTTCTCTGTTTTTTTTTTTTTTTGTATCTGGAATCATATACTAGAACCAAGTCATTCACATGAAATGGATACCACCAGATCTTTTGATCAAAGTATTCCTTCTGCTTCATTTTCTTCTTATAGCTTGTATCCTTAGCTATTTCCCTCATTTCTTCTAGCAAATGAAGATGTACCAACCTTTCCTTTTACTGAATCACTTTCATCCATTCTTTCATTTTCCATTACTCTGACCGTGGGAATATCAAACTCAATAGGAAGAACTGGATCAATGCCATAAGCCAATTGAAATGGGGAGTATCCTGTTGCTGACTTTGATGTTGCCCTATATGCCCACAATGTTGCATGAATCCTTTTATCCCACTTATGTACCTGCAAGGCTGCATCTTTTGCTAGAATTTGACATAACACAAAATTTGTTCGTTCCACCTGTCCATTTGTACTTGGCTTGTATGTTGTTTCCTTCATGTGCTTAATAGAAAATTTATTGACCAGGGATTCTACTACCTCATTAATGAAGTGGCTTCCTTGATCTGTTATAATTTCTAATGGACAACCAAATCTAGTGACAATGCGTTCATATATGAACCTTGCCACCTCATCCATGGAAGTTGTTTTCAATGGCCTAGCTTCAACCCACTTGGTTAAATAATCTGCGTAGTGGCAACTACAATATAATTATTTTGGCATGAGGTAGTTGGAAGTGGACCTAAAATGTCTATTCCCCACTTTTCAAAGGGACCAAGTGGAAGAATAGGGCATAATGGAGCCGATGAAGTCTTATGGTTACCATGTGTTTGACAAATATCACATGTCTTACAATAATTATAACAATCTTTAAAAAGAGTGGGCGTGGTGATAACCTGCATCCAAGATCCTTCTTGCTGTAAGTTTTCTACAGAAGTGCCCTCCACATGTACCATTGTGGAATTCTTCTAGTAGTTCCTTCCCCTGATCACGTCCAACAGCCTTCTTGTACTGTCCATCAGGTCCTATTCAAAATAATACTCCATGCAGAATAGAATATGGACGACTGGTTTGAGTAATCTTTCTCTTATTCTTTGCATTGGCACCATCAGGAAACTTGAATTCATTCAGATAATTCCAAATATCTATGTATTCACTAGGGATTATGTCAAGGGATAACAAGGCTACATCGGGGAAATCATCATCATCACAAGATGATCCTAAACTATCATAGGCTTGAGAGAGTGCATCTGCATTGACATGCTTCGTTTCGGCCTATCTATAATATCAAATTCAAATTCTTGTAGCGAAATTATCCATCTTGCTATCCTCCCCGATGGGTTAGGATTATTTACAATATATTTTAGAGCACGATGATCTACAACTAGAAATTTTTTCCCTAGCAAGTAATTTCTAAACTTCTTTTTACAAAGAAAAATGATAGCGAGCCTCTTTTTCGATTCATGTATAATTTACCTCAACATTGCTCATTTGTCTACTCCCAAAGTAAATTGGATGTTCATTCCCATTTTCATCCTTTTGGCTCAAATTACTTCCTAGTGCTGCATCTGAGGCATCAGTGTACACAATGAATGGCTTGCTCCAATCTGGATTCTTCAAAACAGGTGAAGATACCAGGGCTTCCTTTAGTTGTCTAAAAGCTTCATGCACCTTATTTCCTGGTTCATAAGTAACATCCTTCTTCAAGAACTGGGTTAGTGGCTGTGCAATCTTTGAGAAATTCTTGATGAACCTTGTATACTAACCCACATGGCCTAAAAATGATCTCAACTTACTTCTATTCATAGGAAATGGTAAATCTTTGATTTTTGAAACTTTATTAGGATCAGTACCAATACCATCTTTGGATACAACATGCCCTAACAAAACACCTTTAGAACATCCAAAGACACACTTTGTAGGGTTTAGTGAGGCTTGTGCTTCATCTAACATTTGAAATGCTATCTCCATCTAGTGCAGGTGGTCCAAATTTCTCCCATAGATGCAAAAATCATCCAGAAATACTCTGATGAAGGTCCCAATGTAGGGTTTGAACACCCTATTCATCAAACGTTGGAATGTTGCTAGAGCATTACACAACCCAAAAGGCATAACTCTATAAGCAAACATTCCCCAAGGAGTGGTGAACGTGGTCTTCAGCTGATCTTTCTCTGCTATACGAACTTGGTTGTAGCCGCTATATCCATCAGCAAAACTATAGCACTCCTGGCCAGCTACTTCGTCCAAGATCTGATTTGAAAATGGAAGAGGGTAATGATCCTTCTTTGTTGCCTTATTGAGCTTCCTGTAATCAACACAAATGCGTAGCTTCCCATTCTTTTTTATTGAGATCACAATGGGAGAAACCCATTCTGAATTCTCCACAGCAAATATGAATCCTGCATCAAGCAACTTATCTATTTCTTCTTTTACAGTCTTGGAAAAATTAGGATTCATTCTATATGGCATTTGCTTTATGGGCTTAGCACCATCTACCAGCTCAATAGAATGTTCTACCCAACTTACTTGACAGAGTTCCTTGTAATCAAAAGTGAATATGTGTATGTACCTTCGAAAGAGCTGGAGGTAGGATTCCTTCTCACTCTCCATCACAGCATCACCAATCTTTATTTGTTGGAGACGATCATCAACTTCTTCTTCAGATAATTTTATGGGGTCATGAGTTGGTGTGACTGGAAGGATATCCATGACTGAAACATCAACCTCACTTTCTTCATCTTCAGTGTCCACTTCACTGGTACTAGAGTAATCAGAGGATGTCCAATCATCAGTTTCATCACTTGAATCGACAGGTTCTACCTTATGATGCCGAGGGATCACGTTTATTTTCACCCTCTCTCTACCACGTCCAAGTGTCATGAAGCCTTCATTCCAGTAGTTTCTTGCATGAACTCTCCTTAGCCATGGTCTTCCCAAAGAACATTGGGTGCAATGCACCATTTTTCATCACACGAAAGTCTACCACACATACAACACCCATAATGAGATATTGCCACATTTGAAACTACACCTTCTAGTTTAGTTTTTCCCTTATTTAATGACCTTAACATAAGTGTTGAAGGGAGATCAATTTTTAAACCCAACATATTCATTACAAACTCGGTCATTACATTAACTGCAGCACCTCCATCAACTAAGACATCATGAATTGAAATACCATTACATAATACCTCAGCTTGTGGAGCATAGGGATTTGCCTCTGCCTCCAAAACAGGGACCTCAACCTCCTTTCTTCGTCGAGCATTGAGTCCACTTCGTAGCTCCCGCCTCTTCTCAGAAGACATAGCCAAGAGTTGACCATATGTAATATTTGCAGGCCTTTTGGACAGATCTTCCAGGATAGAGTATGGTCCTTGCCTGTGAAATCGAGAAAATCCGCACACCCATTTCTTCTCCTATGTTTCTTATTAGTTTCTCCTTTCATCTTCTTAGGATCATTTCCATCTTGATTATCTTTTTCTTTCTTTCTTTTTGTTACAAACACATCTACTTCATTATTTCTGCTCTTATCTACTACATCAAAAGAATTCACAGGTGCTTTTCCTTTATCATTATCTCCTTTACCAGATGTAGAAGCTCTATCTGGACAATTATACTTATAATGACCCTTTTTATAACAACCATAACATACAACTTTAGAAATATTTCTTTTGGACCTCTATCTCCTCCCGAGAAGTAAATTATTTTCCTTGAAGAATATTAATAGTTAACCGATCCATCTGTTTGAGAAGATCTTCATACTCGGTAGATGTACTAAGAGAAATATTTGTGCTCACCGGGAGTGGTTGTGGATTACGGACCAAAGGTGCTTTGGTGTAGGCTCTACTTTAGCAACAATTTCTTTGGGCTCCTCTTCCATGCTTTCTTCTTGCCTTCTTGCAATCTCCTTTGCTTGTTCAATGGTAGCCGGGCGGTCATACTTCACTCGTTGTTTGATCTCTGGCTTCATCCCAAGAATGAATTTATTACAGAGGAGATTATCCACGCCATTCATCAACCCATCCGCTAATCCTTCCTTAGGATCGGGCATCGAGCTTCCTCCTTAGCTCTAGAACACGAGCATGATAATCCCTTATCTTCTCCTTCTCTCCTTGGGATAGCTTTGTGATCTCGATCATGAGATCTGCATATTTTTGTTGTTCACCAAATTCTTCAAGAAAACTTTCAATTAATAAATCCCATGAATTTTTCACATTATCACCTAGTGTTTCAAACCACCTAAGTGTTGAACCATCCAAAAAGGTAGGAAAAAATTCAGTCCATTGTTCCCTTCTTATAAGGCCATTACAAATACAAGATCGTTTAAACTCTTGAATGAAAGAAGAAGCATCTTCATTAGATTGAGCTGAAAAAACAGGAATCTTTCCCATTTTCAAAAGTAACCACCGTGAAATACCAACCCACAAGTACAATCAACAAGACTTATGTGCACAAATAATTGGAATCACTATACTAGAAAGTGACTTTACACCTTTCTATAGTAAAATAGAAATGACCACGGTAAACTATGGTAAAACTTGACTTACTGCGGTAAAATGACTTTATTGTGGTAAACACTATTCATGGTAAAAAGTGAAGTTACTGCGGTAAATACTATTCACGGTAAAAAGTGACTTTACTGCGGTAAATACTATTCCCAGCAAAAATGAATTTACCATGGTAACTACTATTCATGGCAAAAATGACTTTACCATGGTAACTACTATGCACAGTAAAAACAAGGTTACCCTCCAATTGATTTTTGACTAAGTGGGAATATCTTTCCAGAAAATCCACCAACGAGGAATGGTCCGTGCAATAACCAAAATGTCATCACCAATCCGGCACTATGATAATTCTTCACTGGGAACTCCTCATGCTATTATTATTTACTAATGCATAGCCTTAGTTTAGTTTGGTGGATGTAATTGGAAACAAAACAACAACATAACACAAGAATACCATCGACTATGATAAGACGAATGATGAAAATCTGAAATATCAAAGTAAATTATAATATTGACATGAAATTGTTACAATCTCACCCATGAGGTACTTCAAGTGTTATTGACTTCATTTGCCTTTCACCAAGACTATGGGAGAAACTTTACAATTACACCTCTTAATGGCTTCTTTAACACACCTTTAAACTGATGGCTTCCTTTGCACACTTCCTACAATATTTCTCACTACTTCCTTCTATGCTAAATGAGGGGGGTGGCCTCTCTATTTATAGAACTTCCAGGCTTATCCATCTTATCTCTAAGATAGGATAAGAAATCCACTCTGATGAATCATATTCCATACCTTAACTCTTATCTGTACATGTAAGCTTATCTTTTAAGATAAGATAAACCTTATCATTTTACATGGGTTCCACATTTTTAGAATTTTTACAAATAAAATACACAAAATATTTATGACCTCACTCCTTGTCCTTATTATAATATTTCTAATTCCTAATCATGTAGACCCTACTTCTCTAATTACCCAAACTTTGACATTTTAACATTACCGGACCACTTACGACAAATATTTACTTTTACAACATTCCTATTGTACTTTGATCATTACGTACTCCACATTATTGGCAAGCACTGCATCGACGTGGCACCGTTATCTTCTATCAGATGCTACTACTAATTATACTTAACAACATCCTATTCCTAATACATACATTAATGAAATAGAAATTATGGAGGAAAATTTTAGTGTTGACAGGTCCTCTAATCTTCTCGCAAGCACTCCCAACATGGATCATACGAAGCTCGTGATTTATTTCTCCACTCTTTTAACTGGAAAATGAAGGAAGAAGTCTATAAATTCTACTAAGGAGCTACAAAGAGGTGCTAGAAGGTTCTCTTCATATAGATCAAGTAGTAATAGATAGTGGTCAAAAGACCTACAACTCAAACTATAGTCACAAAATCACACATTTACTATTACATTTATACCGCCAAGTATGTTAATTTACATATGGATCTTGCATGATAAAATTATTCACTAGTGACCTATTTCTAGGTTTTTTGTGGTCAGTGAGTCAGTCACCCTGGTTGTTTTTCTAGTTCAGTCGTCAGTTGTCTCTGCATTTTTGGCCATCTTTTAGAGTGTCTCAGATGTCGTAGTCAGTTCATTTGTCATCTTTAAGTCTACATCTAGGTGCCTAGGTTACACTTGGGCACCCCAGTCCATGATTTTAAGCTCCAAAGTGTCATAGTAATTTTTGGTCTTAATTTCTTTATTTGAGGTCGGTCCTAACGGTCACCCTGTTTTTTCCCCTAGGTCATAGTTCGGTAGTTTCAGGTCACTAGTGTCGAAATTTGAGCAAGAGATCCCTATATAAACAAAACATACTCACTACATTAGAGGAAAACATCACACAAATCAAGGGCAACTATCTAATAAGGAAAAGGACTACATTTGGGCTTCTTCTACATCTGCATCACATCTACATCACATAAACACAAGGGGAAAGGGTTATATTCTTTCCATTCTATCCATTATTTTGCATTTTACATCTAGTTATTGCCCCTTATTATCGCATCATTGGTGCTAGGGCATCTTAGGCACAAAATTACACACACACGCACCAAAACTACATCAGGGTCCATAATGTAGTGCAACACTCAACATTAAGTCCACTAGTTTGGCAGTTGAGGATAGTCTGACCCCACTAACCTTTTGTTTTGTAGGTCATTATTTAGTTCATTCAGCGAATCTAGTGCGATAGACATGTAGGGTTTCATATTTCCTCATAAACTGCTTTGAACACAAATCCCGAGATTTTTCATAGTTCTCATTGCCTAGAATCCAAACCATGGCACTTGGGGTTCTTTAGTATACTCCAAGGTGCCTCAAGACAAAAAACTATATATTTATCCCTTTGAAGTCATTCGGTCATATCTTTCCCGCATCTGCTCTTGTCTCTTTCACAATAAGGTAAGTTATTTATAGGTTAGTAACATATCCCTCTCATTTCTATTATTTCAATCAATTCAAATACAAAGGTAAAATATTTAGATCTAGCACTTCGATATAGCACTTAGTTTCTATTTAGATTAACTCATAAAATAGTTAAAAACTCTATTTTTAGTTAATCATTTTGGTGAACCCATCATTTCGAACATTGTTTCTTTTTTATTATCTTTCATTAGCATAGCTCTTATTTTATTATCATGTCACATTTTAGTGTCAACCCTATTTATGATGAGGCTACCATCGTTGAACTTACAACTTTATATAGTACTCCTATAAGCTTACCCAATACCACTCAACAACTCCTCTTGGAAGGTTAAAAACATGTTCAAACCAATCTTGTTGACTCTCCTATCAGCATATGCCTTGTTGATGACCATGTTATGGTTACTCATTGTACGCCATTCCATCCAAAGTGGCCTATGATCCTTCCTATTCTTCTTCTTCTGATATACCACCTGATGTTTTAGATCCTTTTATCATTGATTATCTGTTAGGAATTGATTCCCAACCTGGTATGCCTTCTACCTCTCCTCCGGCCACTCCTATCACTACTCCCATGTCTCCTACCACTTCTCATTATGTTTCCCGACATCCCATTCTAGTTCATCGACACATTCTTATTACCTTGATGATCCTCTTGATATCCATCTTACTTTGTCTCTCTTTCCTATGAAGTCTCCTTCTTTTTACAATATTGAGAGTGCCTCCCCTCTTCCATCCTCTTCTTCTCCTGAGATTTCTTCTACCATAGTGCATGAGTCTCCACCTGTTGTTATTTCTTCTCATTCTACTCCTACCTTATCTATGCTTCCTTCTTCCACTTCACCCACACCACATGTTACTTCTAGTATTGTTAGTAAAACTTCCCCTTCATCATCTCATGTGGATCCTTCGACACACACTCCTCATGCATATTTAACTTCAGATCCTCCTATCTCACCTCTTGATATACCCATGATCACACACAATGGCAAGATTCAACCTATTAATAAATTATTTCCATCTTCTTCTATTCCATCACAAGACATCCTCTCCCTCATGCATGTTGTAGGACAACTTCAATCTCAAGTTCACTCTCTCACCTTAGAAAGTAGGGCTTACTATGCATATATAGATAGCAATTCTTACATGGTAATTGTGTTCCCAAATAAATCCATAACTCATCTTTTCCTAAGGATTTCACCATGCCCACATTTACATGCTTCGATGGTACTAGCAACCCTCATACTTATATTGCACATTATCACACTCTTATGGCCTCTTATTCGAATGATCGACTATTACTTAAGGCTTTTCGGTTTAGTCTAGTTGATGATGCAATTCAATGGTATATGCATCTTCCTTTTGGTTCTATTAGCACTTTCTACAACATGGAGGATGACTTCCTTCATAGATTTGTTATCGATAATAGTCCTAGGGTCACATACGATCATATTCCCACCCTCCATCCGGGCTCTTCTGAACCTATTCAGGATTACATCTTACGCTTTAATACATGCATACATCAACGTATCTTTCATTCTAGTGCATTCGAATTGAAGTTTTCTCTTTTTTGTGGTTTTATTCCTCCTCTAAAGCAATGCCTATAGTATGATACTTGTGAGTTCTTTATACTTTTGTGTTATAAGGTTATTGATCTAAAATAGGATATTCTTGCTTCTTCTCTAACATGATCATTCCCACGTTTTTCCAATTACTAGACCCTCTACTCTTCCACCTAAACCTCTAGTTGTACACCCTCATCAACCTCCACCCTTAGCTAAAAGTTAAACAACCCTCATCTCATCCCAAAGTGCAAAGGAAATAGCCTTAGTCTCCTCCTACATCTCCTACACATGTCTTACCACCTTTGTGACCAATCACTACTACTACTTCACCTCAGTACCATGAGCCTCTGTGTTTTTCACCTAATGCTTGACCTCATGATGTCTTACGTGTATTACTTAATGAGTGATTAATTCGTATTCCTTCTAATCACCACCACCCTCCACATTGTTTACAATGCCAACATGATCAATATTACTATAATTACCATCATATTAGTGGCCATCATGACAATTATTGTCTTGTTTTATGTGAGAAGTTACAAAATTTAGAGGACACTGGTGTCATATCTTTTGCATCTCATGAGTGATCATTATCTCCTTCACCACGACAACATAGGCATACACCCCGTGAGTCTCTTATGCCTGGTACTCGGCTTGTTTATCAATCACCACCATCGCATGCTCGTTATCCACCACCTCCATTGCTTCCACCTCCATATTCATTACATCCGCCTCACTCACACTATCCATCACATCCATCCCATGGGTTTCCACTAATCTCTACATATCCCATGGTCACTTCATATGACACACACATTGGTCCATACACTCATTCTCCATCCATTTTGTATGCATCCACCTTACCCCCAATGACGCACTTGTGTTCTTACACGATCGTTGAGGGATTAGATTTAAGAAACTTTCACCATGCACTTTTTCATTCATCTAGCACACCTTAATCATTTCCTGATCATGCAATCTTGCTTATGTGGCTCATCCTTGACTACTGAGGGGTCTTATCATATGAGCCTATTCATCCATACACTAGGGACATCATTAATCCCACCCCTCCTATTTTCATCACTTTATCATATTACCATTGTATTAAATTTTCACATCTTCATTATGCTACACTTATCTATTTTCACATTTATGTTATTATCACCATTACAATACCTACACACTACATACTTTATTCATCTCATCAATCACATTACATTAGTTATCTACATCATCATATTTTATCTACCATTACTAACATCATCATACAAATTTATATTCATCACATACACAATAATACACATGCTAGAACAATAACCATAAAACTATATGATATCCATTACATCACAATAACAAAAAATCTCAAATGTTGATCGCATACATATCCAAAATAGGTGTCCATACATATAGCATTCATACCAATCCTCACCACAAAATTTTTTTCATTAATGGGGGCAAGGCCCCCTACATCATATACAATCATCACTATCAAACATCATCATCACTATTACTCTTGTTGGTTGGATATTTTGTCAGACCAAAATATGAGGTTCAACCACAATACATGGGATTAAATCCCTCCTCAAAGACAGGTGAGGCTGCCTGTTTATTACTAATCTAAAACACAACAGAAATAATATATACAATATCCACACTATTCTAACCATTGGGGTTGGGATACAATCCCAAAATCCATATCAACATGAGATGGAGATGTTATAGCTTTAGAAATAGAATGGGTTAGAAAGGAAACTATTACAGATGAAACAGAGCGGGAAGGGAATGAGAGGAACATATTTTCTTTCAAGAAAACACAGATCAAGAAATACTTATACAAGTTTTAGATAATGAGTGTAATATTCTGAAATGATTAAAATGATCAAGAATACTAAACAAAGAATAGCTCAAGATTTTGGACGTAAGAAAAACTCTCAAGATAGATGAATCCCACAACACAAAGTTTGTAAAATAACACATGTTTCTATTCTTCAATGATTAAAACCAAAATACAAAGGTTTTACTCTTCTTCACAATAGCTCTTAATATTCAAAAATTCTCCCCTTGGAATACACAAACATCCCTTATTTATAATAGAGAGAGCAGAGAGAAAATAGGATAAATCCTAGAAAATAGTCTTTTAACGAGAGTCCTATTTTGCTTAACTCTCACGTAGGAGAAAAAGTCAAAATTGGATTCCTATCGACGAAACAAAAAATGAAAAAGACATGTAAATTCCTTGATGGAAATGACATGAAACATTATGTTTATTCTACTTCGTCATCCTTGTCTTCTTCTAGCGAAGCCTGCTTGTCTCAAAATTCTTGGAACTTCTAGAATATGATTTGCATCTCATCTTCATCTGGCACACTAGAATAATCACTTAGGACCTCGCAAGTTTCCTGAGTGTCACTTGTGTTACAAGGGATTTTCCTCAATTTCTTATTGAGTTTCCTTAATGATTCCAAAACATTCTCGATCCTTATGAACTTATCGATGGCTGTCAGATTGAAGACAAAAGTTGGTTCATGTTGAATTAATTCCTGAATTTTCTTATAGAGATCATTAGCTGGTAGAATCTCTCATATTTCACCCAACACCTTGGCGAAGATTTTGGACAACTCCTCTTCTATGTCATTGGTGGCATCAACCAACTCATCTCTAGATTCCCTCAACTTGCTGCAAGCTTCACTGAGAATCTTTATCCTGAATCTGCTAACCTTGGCTAGCTAGAAATGCTTATCCCCATGTGAAATGATTCCTTCTTCCATTAAGATCTGGGATGGAACCTATTTCAGTGCATTGAGAGCTTCCAAAGTTAATTCAAGTTTCCCGAATTCCTTTAAAAATTAATCATCCAAGGATTTATAAACCTCTATTGTGTCATCAATGACCTCTCTTCCTTGTAGGAGTAGCCTCTTTATCCATTCTTCAATTGTTCTCCCCTTCTCATTGATATTTTCAATCATAGGCACTAATGATAAATCAAACCTAATAGGATTAGGGGTAGAAGATGATGGTGTTGACTGAGAAGGCTTTGAAAGCTTGAATAATACCTCTGTCAACTCTTCAAATTTTTCCTTTAGCTCATCCCTGTTTACCTTTATTTCTTTAAGCTTTTGGCAAATCATGTTCATGGCATCCTGCACATCCTGTTGTGCTCCTTCTATTGTTACTTTTCCCAGATCAACCCTTGTAATCTGATAATTAGTCACCGCTATATCCTCCTTGGTTTTGTCAACTACGAGAGTGGCAATCTCTGCAAACTTATGCCCTAAGGAATCCACTTGAAAATCTTGAAACCGTTTTGGGTTTCTTGGCAGATTTGGAAGGAGAAGCCTTGAGTGAACTAAAATCAAAGGCTGGTAGGGGAACTACCACCTTCCTCTTTCTCAGAGTCTGATCAACCAACCATTGAGGTACAATGGAAGAAGTTTCTCCTATTAGAGGTGTTATGGTTGTATCTGCATGTGGAGGAAGATTTACTTGCGGAGTCGTGATGACTGCAAGTGTGGTGACTGTGGGAATGGATTCAGGGAATGAAGGTGTGGAAGAGGAGGCATTTCTATGGTCATCGTAGGTCCAACAAAGAGAGGTGAGAGATCAGAGAAAATGCTGGCCATGGATGATGAGAGTGGTGTCGAAATATGAGATGAGGAAGATTGGGAGAGAGGAGTAAAGAATCTAAATTCAAATCCCGAGAAGCAAGAGAAGGACTTACTTCCATCAAGCAATCAACAAAAGGAGAAACAAGAGGTTGACTAACCTCAATTTCTAAAATAATTTCTCCTTGTTTTGGTGGAGGAGGTGAATCCAAGATCTCAACTGTTTGTGTAGGAGTAGTAGATGATTTGGTCCCTTACTTTTCTCCTTTTCTAACAAACTTAAACTTTATTTGCCTCTTGGTAGGGCTTTTATCCTTTTCCTTCTCTCCCTTAGAGGGTCCCGCTTCTAAAGTAGTTATCTTTGAAAATATATTTTCCTTATAACTCATTCCCCAAGAAATGAGCCATGCCTTAGTGTGGACAAGAGTCTGAGCAGCTCTTTCAGCGATAGAAGCTTTTTTAGCAACAAACCAATCAATGGCTGGGAATCCAAGTTGGTCTCCATCTGACTGTTCATACCTAGGTTCTAGAACACTTTCATTGTCCATGGTGCCTTCAAGGATATCAGCCAGATCTAACATTTGAATTTCTTCAAGTGTCAGTCTATTGTTGTCTTTTCTTCATATGGAAACTATACGTACTCCAAAATTGTAAGGGCATCACTGTACCACCGAACGATGTTACACATGCCCCAATGATGAACAGTCTCCTCGTAAGGTGTTTGGGATCCGAAAAATCTCTCCAAGTGTACGTTAACATCCTCGCATGCCTCGCTCAGCCTCCACATGCTTTGTTTTGATCTTTTCCCCTCTTTTCCTTTACATTTTTGTCTTCAGTGATGAAACAGCCACCCCGCCTAGGCAAAGTTAGCCTCGTGACCGCCACCTGTGCAAGGCGACAATCCTCGTAACCACCCCCGCTTAGGCGAAGGTCCTTCACACATTTTCTAGCATGCTCCTTTGATTACAACTTATGTAATTTTTAACTTTTACCAGCTTTCTCACCCGCTTTGGCTAGTATTTATGTTTTATGTCCCCTGGAATAGTGTTTCTTCATTGTTTAATGGTAAAAGAGTCCTAGTTGGAGTTACCTTTGGGTGAATGGGAATTCTATAAATAGCTGGTTTGATTACAAGCAAATGGCCCCTCAAAACTTCCCCTCATCCTCTCATTTCAATAGTTTAGTCTTTCAATTCTTGCTTAGGAATTCAATAGTTTTCATTTGTTGCATGCATAGTTAGTCTTATTTTGTTGTTTAAAAGCCACATGATTTTCTTGTTCTAGTGTTATTACTGTTTCATACAATCAATTAAGGTAGGATAGTTTCATTTTTAGTTTGAAGCCATTAGAGTTATAGGTTTTGTTCGTCAAGAAGGATAGTTTCAGGTTCTAGATGTTTTGTGTTGTATGACTCGTAATAAATCCTACTAGGAATTACATAAGCCAAGCTCTATTCTCTTACGCTATCCCTCTCCTACTCACATTGTATTCAGTCTACATCTAAAGCTTCCATTGTTCCAATACCTACTATGTTGATGCTAGCATTACATGCTTTTCTAGATTCACGTGAGCATAAAGGAATGAGGAGACCACACTAAGGGGACAAAGCCACACACAATTGGATTTGCCATTGTTCTGTAAAATCCAGGTTCAAGATTTCAAAGTTCTAGTTAAAATATACCAAATAGAGTAGTGAATTACTTCATTTCGGTTACGTTCATTTTCGATATTTCCAGGGAAGCAGTGGGGATCGATAGTTTGTAAGAAACTATGATTCATTCCTCACTTCTGAGGTAGGATCAAAAATCTTTCAATTAAACTAGATCAGTTATTTAGAATAAATTCACAACTGCACAGACAAGTAGCTATACTTAGCTACCTTGTTTGTTTTTAATTCTGTTATTAGGTTAGTTGTCATTTTCTAGATATATTAAATAGTTATCTTAATTCTGTTAAATATTCTATCAAAAATACAAAAAGAGAGAATTTATATATGCTATGGATATACTTTACATAATTAGTTTACTTTACTTTAGTTAGATTTATATTGTTTCTTTTGTATGACAATCACGGGACCTAGGGAGCCCAGAGAATACATATTCGAGCCAATCATGCCTCAACCCAATATTGTTGTAGTAATAACTGACATAGACCAAAATATTAGAATTCAGGTCTTCCAAGCAACAACAGACCTACAAGAAATCAGCACACAACTGAGAGGATTAAACATAGAAGACGACAAAGCACATACATTTTGGTCAAACCAGCCAAACTACAGATTTCCTTAATAGATATCTGCATGACTGTAGAAGGGCTTGAAAGAGAGAAAACATTTGGTTGTGATCCTTTGGTCCCACAGCTAGATGCAGGAGACATCCTCATTGACATAGACACTAGCTTAAGAATTCAAGTTGCTAGAACACCTGTAAGGTACTCTGAGAAGATTACACAACTTTTAGTTCTAAACATAGAGGCCAAAAAGGCATACAACTACTGGATATTAGGGATTAGGGATTGATTCTGCACATGACCATAGGAGGTCCACAATGACCACGAACTTATGGTTGTGATCCACAGGTCCCACAACCCAATGGGCCCACAGGTCAATCAAATGTTGATGCTGGTTTACACACATTAGTATTTAGATCCTCTCCACTTCCACCAAACATTATCGCACAACTATCCTCACTAGACGTAGCAGCTAATCAAGCTAAGGATTTCTAGACTAGACCAGAGAATCGCCCATAGAATCCACTATATATCCATCATCCATTTTCATGACCCTGTCAGGAGACATATACGAAGCACCCACAAGTTATCTTCCACGTATCCCACAACCTATAGATCGGATCACGCCAGAGCTCGATATTGATTGGAGCCTTCGAGCAGTCATCCTCACCGAATGATCTATCACGCTAGTTCAGGTTAGGAGGGCCTTCTTTGCCTTAGATTCAGATTTCATTAGTGCACGTTGAAGACATAAGATTGCTCGACTAGTTTTTACTCGCACCCCACGTATATTCCATCCCCACCAGCTATCTCGGCATGACCTCGAGAGGTCGGGTGTGAGGAAGAGTTACTTGTAGATTCCCATGCTTGCTTGTCACTTTTCCATTGTACAAAATTGGTGATCCTAATGTGAAACAAATTAGTTCTCCTCTTTCTATTCTTTCATCCATCTTCACTTCTTCCCATTATTCTACAGGTATTCATATACCCCTGAATATGTCAGGATTCGATGCATATGACAGACCTCTCCTAGGTCTTGAAGCATACTACAATCAACTGCATAGACAACCATCACCCTCGCTCTCAAAGCATGGGGTGACAACTATTTAACTAACTGGTTTTCAACACAAACTCCACCTCAAAGGACTAGATATAGTTCTTCTTTCCAAATAAAGGAGCCAGTTCAGTTCACTCAAATGTAACAACTGGAGCCTTCAGGCTTGAACAACATGACGCTCACTGGAGAATCTGGTTCATCTTCTCGGGTGTTGCTTAGACCGCAAATCAGTAGACAATTAGATCTGTATCTGTTTTTAGATGATGAACATTTAGTGTGTTATGCTAGGAGTGAAAAATGCTCTCAAAGTATGTACCCACCTATAGGAGGTTTACAAACACAACCTGAGGTATCTTTTCAAGAAAACACCTTCGTCCCTCCACCTATGGGAAATTCCCATGATGGAACTTGGCAGGGTAATGATCAGTTCATAGCAGGGTACCATATGCCTATACAACCTCAACAAACACCACTAAGGCAAAATACCGTATCTTCACCAAATGAGGTCATCTCAGCCTTAGTTGAGAAAGTTAGAGGGTTAGAACTTGTTCAAGTAAATCAAAATTTTCAATTCATGTAGGTAGGAAATTCCAATCCTCCACATCATCCTAGCCAAGTAGACCTCCTCACAGGAACAAGTACATTGGGCATGCCTCCTCAATATTCACAACAAACACCAACTAGAACCGCGTTCTCTAACGTCACTCCAGTAGAAAATATGATACCTCCGGTTTAGTACAAAACAATCCATTTCTGAACAATGCTCCTCCATACTTAAACATGTATTCCAAGTCACCACAGGGAGATATGTTCTCTTCTCCTAGCATGTTCACTCAACCACAGGGATTTCCTTATGCCCCTGTAAATACATATGCTACACCATATCAACAAACCATCCCACCTCCACCCCCTCAGCAAGCACCAACAATGGTCGAAACCTATGAGATTGGGACTTATTCAGAATATTTGAAAGATATCTTAGACTTCACTATACGAAGCGTCATGCTTCCAAGACCTCTTCCGATTTTCCCAAGTATAAAGGGGAGGGAGATCCGAATGCACATATCAAAGCTTATGCCACAACCATTCGAGAACTGCTCCCTTGGGATGGAGTTGTTGCTAAAATATTCCCCAAAAATTTAGAGGGCATTGCCCTCAATTGGTATTATAGAATACCTAAAGCCTCCATCCATTCATTTAAACAAATCATTTCAGAGTTCATCAAGGTGTTTGACATGAACAAATTGTTGAGAACATGAATCAAGGAATTCTTACATATTAAACAAGAACACAATGAATCATTGCTCATTTCATCCAAAGATGGCGTATGAGTACCCTCTATTCTTCAGCAAGCACTCTAAACATGGATCAGATGGAACTATGTGATTTATTCCTTCATTCTCGCAGCAGAGAGATAAAGGAAGAAGTCCAAAAGTTCCCACTAAGAACTTATGATGAGGTGCTCGAGAGCGCTCTCTGAATAGATCAAGCTGCAATAGATAGTGGTCGCAAGACATATGGAACAAATGGGAGGTTAATCATCCCCAACCAAAATACTATGACTTATCCTACTACCACAAATGCCAATCAAGGACCTAAAATCCTTAACAAGAACCGTGGAGCGACAACAGATGGAGTAACTGACCAAACTAAAAAGGAAAATGTTGTAAATGCTCCACCACCGGTTAACAATCAACGAAACAACAATTTTACCCCAACAATCAACACGGTGGATTTTAATCATCCACAACAACAACAACAACAACGGCAGATCCAGACACAGGGTCCAAGTCAAAACTCAACTAGATATCAAAACCAAAGGCAACAAATGCAAAACTTTAATCCTAATAGTCAATGGTTTAATCAGAGTTTTGGACCACAACATGTGCCAAACAAAAACCTAGTAGTTATAATCCCAACTCGTATTGTGGTTTCCACAAAATTCGAGGCCATGACACTAGGACTTTCTACGATTACAATAAGTTTATGCAACATCTCGCGGAGAAGAAAAAGACAATTCTTCATAGATATGTTCTTAACGGATTATGTGACACCTATCCCAAATACTTTCACAGGGGCAGTCTCCCCTCAAAATGCACCTCTCAAGATCTTCAATGATCTATTCCCAAATCACAATAACAACAAATTAAATCCAAATCGGACGAACAAGGGTGTAATGACAGAAACAATGATCATGAAGCCTCAACTTCACTAAATCCACCTGTCACACCACAATTAGGAAGTCAACCATGAACCAAGATAGTTGGTTTAGTGGAGTTAGACACTGAGCTACACGTGGAAGCCATAACAAGGACATGAGAGTATTCCTCAGCCTAATCCAAGTCACCCACTAGAGCCAGATAACATTCAACAAACATTAGTAAAACCCGTAGGTGCCTATGATTTAATTAATGACCTAACAAAGACCTCTCACATCTCCTTTTTGGACTTGTTGAAAAAATCTCCTACCCATAGGGATGCTCTTTTAGAAGCATTAGGTTTAGGTCATCTAATTAACATCACTCCACCTCCCGAAACATAGGTAAACCATATAGACTTTGATATCCACCCTGCGGGGCAGCGAATAGAGATACTTGAATTTATATTTGATGTAAACTAAAATCCCAACAGACACATCGAGATTGCACAGAGGCGATCCACCTTACATTTACAAGTGTGGGTTTATAACAATTACGTTAAATGCACAATTGTTGATGATGTGGTAGTAGATTAACGTAACAATCGCCTTCTCTTTCCTTCAAAAGCTAGGGTATGGAGAAACAAATTTTTCCATGACTCGGAATACACTAAGAGGATATGATAGCCTTAAAGCCACTTCGATTGGGACTATAATACTACCAGTCACCTTAGGACCCAAAAAATCTTGATCGAGTTTTATATTATAGATTGGGAAACCAACTATAATATGATCCTCGACTGACCATGGATACACCATATGAAGGCAATCCCTTATACTTTATTTCAGGAAATAAGATTCTTGCACTTAGGAAAGATATTCATAGAAAAAGGTGATCCAAAACCATTCGATATACACCTAGCAGATCTGAAGAAAAGACCAGGTGTTCACTCTGAGTTTGAACTCCCAACAAACCAACTTAACAAACCAACCAACTCAAAACTGGAAGAAAAGTTGATACCTACAACGGAGTTAGAAATTACGAACCTAGTCAAGAACATCTCAACACTCAAGGATGAAGCTAACGTTGTAGAAACAGTGTCATTAGGAACTACTGCAAATTTTTTTGAGTTGCTAGAGCAAGATTTGCCAATTTTCCTACCATTTGATTCCACAGGTATGGGATGTACCCTAGGAGTTGGTTCTCTTCCAGCAGAGGAACTCTACATGGTAGAAGTAACCGAAGTAGAAGAAATAGATGTAACGAATGTCCCAACATCCATCTTCCCAAATAAACATTGGACTCTCCACTTTGATGGAGCTAGATGTCATTATGGGGTCATTGGGCTGGCATAATATTTACTTCTCTTGAGGGAAAGATCCTACCTTTTGCTTTTAAATTGAACTTTGAAAGTACAAACAACGGCACTAAGTACGAAGCCCTCCTCCTTGGCCTCATCATAGCCAAAAGGCTCGGTGTTAATGACATCAAAGTGTTAGGAGACTCTCAATTAGTAGCAAACCAAGTCTCTGAGGTGTATGAGACTAGAGCTGAACACTTACACTCTACAAAATAGTAGTATTAGATTTGAGCAAAGGATTTAACTTCATATCCATTGAGGCAATCCCATGAGAACAAAACCTTCTCGCAGATTTGATAGCAACCTCAGCTTCACATTTCACTCCAAACAGTGAGTTGGAAGACACCCGTTTCATGGTATCCCTTCGTACTAAACTGTTAGTAAAGAAAACGTCAACAAACCCTCTTCTAACGTACATAGCTGAGAATAAGTCTACTATCTTAGGTCACGTTGACAGTGATAGAGCCACTCTTGATTACCTAAACACCTATGCAGAGTTACATCTCACCCATCACATGGTAGATTTTTCCTTAATCCCACATTCGTCTTCTTACTTTGGAAATCCCATGGTAGAGCTTCCCCAAAAAAGGAACTCGACATATACGCGGTAGAGAATGGAGAAGATTTGGAACTACCTCTAGCCCCGCCTGAGTTTGAAGAAGGTAACGCTTCTTTGATAGAAGAAACCATTGATATAAACATTGGAACGGAGGAAGAACCAAAGATCTTGAAACTAGGATCTTTGTTAACTCCAAAAGAGATAGAAATACACACTCGAATCCTCAAAGAACATCAAAAGGATTTTGCATTTAATTATAAAGAAATGACAGAATTACACTACACATCGCGGTACATAACCTCGTCACCAAATTAGATGCAAAGCTAATTAAACAAAAATCGAGACCAATGAAACCCAAGGTAGCTCTCATGGTGAAGGAAGAAGTAATGAAACTTCTCTAGGTAGGGTTCATCAAACTAGTTGATTATTCTCAGTGGGTATCTAATATCATCCCCGTTCTAAAAAAGAATGGGAAGATACGCATCTGTATAGACTTCGAGACATTAACAAGGCATGCCCCAAGGACGACTTCCTGTTACCATCCATTGACATCATTGTTGATGCAACAGCTGGATTTGAGCTTTTGTCTCTCATGGATGGGTTCTCGGGATACAATCAAATCAGAATATCTAAACAAGACCAAGCCAAAACCATGTTTATAACTCCTTGGGGAACTTATTGCTATGTTGTTATGTCATTCGGTCTCAAGAACGTTGGTGCTACATACCAGTGGGCAATGACATACATATTTCATGATCTTATTCATAAAATCATGGAATCCTATGTAGATGACTTGTTGGCCAAGGCTAGGAAGCGCTGTGATCACCCGGAAGTGCTCCGCATCATTCTTTCACGTTTGATCAAATACAGAGTCACACTAAACCTATAAAAATGTGTATTTGGTGTGACAGGAGGGAAACTCCTAGGTTACATTATATCATCATGAGGGATCAATGTAGACCTAGCTAGAATCAGGCTGTTCTTGAGATGATCCCACCATCAGATGACTATGGCATTAGATCGTTCCTTGGAAAGCTCAATGCAATCCAAAGATTCATTTCGGACTTAAGTTTTGTTGTTCATCCGATCAAAAATTTGTTGAAAAAGGATTGTTGCATTATTTGGACAAAGGAATGCCATGAGGCCTTCGAAGCAGTTAAACGCTTCTTATTGTCTCCTCCCACGTTAATGCCACCTAGACTAGATCATCCTTTGATCTTATATTCATGAGCTATGGATGTCTCACTAGCCTGCATGTTGGCTCAAGAAGACAATGATAAACGAGAACACGTGATTTATTTCATTAGTTGAACATTACTCGATTGTGAAACACATTATACGCAAGCAGAACGAGAATTCCTTACCATATTTTTTGCAACCAAATGCTTAAGACATTACATGCTAAATCAAGAAATAAGGGTCATGGTAAAAACAGACCATTTACGAACTTTCCTCATGTAAAGGTCCTTATCTAAAAAGGCTGGATGCTTTATAACCTTAATGGGTGAATTCGACTTAAATTTTATAAACCAGAAGTCTATTAAGGGACAAATCATTACAGATTGGTTAGCTGACAACCCATTAGGTGGAGGTGATCTAGTAGATCTAGATTTTCCCAATGAATGCATGTATTACATCGAAACCAGACCTCTCATCTCTACGAATGTCTTTAGTATACTGATATTATCAATTTTATCATGGACCATACATATCCAGAAGGTACTACACCACAACAAAGAAGGCGGTTACACATTATTATAGCTAAATACATTATTATAGAACAAGTTCTCTATCGTAAGGCTTTCGATGGAATGCTTCTAAGGTGTGTTGACACAGAAGAATCCAAGAAGATTCTCTATGAATCCCATAGTGGAATATGTGGAGGCCACTTTGGTGGTCATGCCACCACTCGCAAAATACATCGAATGGGCTATTTTTGGCCCACTCTAGAACACGACGTAGTAGATTTTGTACGCAAATGCCATAAATGCCAAGAATTTTCCCACAAGATTCACATACTCAGCACAAGCTCTACAACCAATCGTGACTCCATGGCCCTTTTCTACATGGGGCCTAGATTTGATAGGGAAATTCTCTCCCTCATCAATGGATGGCCATAACTTCATAATCACGGCCACCAAATATTTTACCAAATGGGTAGAGGCTATGCCTCTTACCACTGTACCAGGTGCCGTGATCGCCAAGTTCATTTTGAACCAGATCATTTGTAGGTACAGTGTCCCACAAGTCATTATCTCAGATAATGGCACGTCCTTTAAGAATGATGAGGTTCGTGAGCTATGTAGCAAGTTCAAAATAAACCATCACACAACCTCTCTTTACTATCCTCAAGCCAACAGGCAGGCTGAAGCAACAAACAAGACATTGAAAGCTATTCTCCTCAAAACGGTAAAAGAAAACAAACGAGATTGGCATTTAAAGTTATATCGGCCTTGTGGGCCCACCGAACCTCAATAAGAACACCAACAGGAGAAAATCCTTTCTCATTGGTATTCAGAGTAGACGCAGTTCTCCCACTTGAGGTTGAAATACCCAGTCTCCACATCTCACTACAAGGGATTCTGGATGAGGAAGCTTATAGAGAGGCACGCCTCTCCCAACTAGAAAGCCTAGATGAGGCCAGGTTAAATGTTGAATAGTGGCATAGAGTCTATGCTGACCGGATGTGTTGGCAGTATAACAAAAAGGTCTATGAGCGAGAAATATATGAAGGAGATCTAGTTCTAAGACTAGACAACTGGATCGATAAGAAGACCGGTGAAGGAAGAAAGTTCCAACCTAAGTGGTTGGGCCCATATCGAGTCATGAAGGACTATGGAAATGGTGTGTATCTCTTGTGCACACTAGAAGGTGAGGAATTTGGTGAAACTGTCAATTCCTTGCACCTTAAATGGTTTTATGCATGAAGCATCGGCACTATTTGTATAATTATATCTACATTACATATTCATTTAGATAGGTTCATTTTGTTCACTCATTTCATAAAACTTGGTGATCAAGGGACTTGCTCTTAAGAAATTCATTACAAACTTCTAATGGTATTGGTGGCAGCATTCAAATCATACTTCTTCATTTTCATAACATCATCAACTGTTTCAGAATCATTTCATCAATTAAAGCTAGATATGACAAAGTCTTAATAGTAGCCATACCAAGGCCTGCATGCTTGTTCTCACTTTTGTTTCTTCCTAGGATAGGTGTCTTGCCTATGGTCTATTCTAGAAGCTTCATGGTGTCACATCTATCCCGTATATAGATCTCTTTGGAAATAAGAACATACTGACATTTTGCTCAAATAAATAAGTCGAATATAGATCAAACAAAAAATTTTACTTTTACACATTTCCTTGCCCTACCAACCTTCGATGATGAGCTTGTGTCTCTTACTAGTGATGTAGGGTTGGGAAAGGATGGGAATTCCCTTACTTGCCTGTGCCTTTTCCATGGTGATAAGCCCATGCTTCCTACTAGTAGCATGGGGCAAGGTGTAGGGGGTCCTCTTGATAGTAAACGTTGAAGGTCATAAGCAAATAGTTCAAATAAACCTTTGAAATATTGAGTCAAAAACAAATGAATCAGATGTCCAAAATTCCAAGAGAGTTCAAAACCTTGAAAACTAGATTTTGTCAACCAAGTGGCCATCTACGGATCTAAGTCTAGATAAACTGCAAAGCAAGTCACATTCTAAACTATGGAGTCACTTGAGTAGGGTAGGTTTGTAGCATCCTAATTTGGTTCCACCAACTCTTTGTCTATCTCCCATCATTACCATTTCAACACACCTCATAGCTTGTGCCCTTTCTAGCTCTCGGTGGTGAGCCCTCACATCTTACTAGTTGCATGGAGTTAGGAGTGGGGCAAGTGCATCTACTCATCATACCAGTTCGTCATCACATTTTGTCAAAACAATATGAAGTACTAGGAAAATTGCTTATGAAAGCTAAAGTTCAAGATCACAAGTTCATTTGCATCATCATACATCAGCATCACGAAATACAAAAAAGAAAACATTTGTGATATTTGTTCTCCATTGCATACATTCTGAAAAGCATATAAAAACAAAAAATTTATAAACATCTAGTATACATGAGAAAATGAATCACAAAACTCTAGGTACAAAGAGATCTAGATCCGAAAAGAGATGATATATATATATATATATATATAAGGTTTCATGTACAATGCCATCATGCACTAGGCATGGTCAAAACGCTCAATGAGCCCAGAAAATACAAAATGATCGTATAAACAATCTAACAAGAGTCACTACAAAAAGAGCCAAGTGGCCTCTCAACCCCTATGAGATCCCTCAGAAGGTGCACGACCACATCTAGGACTCCGGCTATGCCGGCGCTCTAAGTGCACTGAGGGCTCATGGTCCTGAACAATAGTTGTAGCCTCGCTATGAGAGCGGCTCCTCATCAGGCACTTTGCAATCCTATACCTGGCTAACTTGGTACGGAGGGAAGTCAACATCTTGGCCACATGCTAGACAAGGGATAAGACATCACTATGCCTACTAGTTGCTGAAGGCTCCTCTGCATCCATGGATAGCTCGGCACAAGTCTTCTCCGTGGGGAGCATCGGGTGTCGAGTACATACTGAGTGAATCAAATCTCGCCACTCATCAGTAGTCTCTGCAAGCAAAGGAGAAAACAAATTAGAAAATAATCAAAAGATAAAAACAAAGATGAACAAAAGGAGAGATAGCAACTAAGGAAATCCTAGCTAAACACAAATATTAAAAGAAGAGTGACAACTCAATTGGATCTCCGGACCTCCAAGAGGGATCCCTAGGATCAGCGCCTGCCATAGATGCAACCGTTGACTAACGTCCTCCTCCTGTGTCTAGGGAAACATACCATCCTCCTACGAACTCATCCTCTCTGCCTAGGTCCTGAGAGGGCAACTCCTCTAAGACTAGAGTCACCCTCTCTCGCACTCTACTCTGCCATCTTGGCTGTAAGATCTCCTGAGTGTCATGCCACTCAGGATCGCTATCCTCCTCTCCACCCAAATTGCTGACCTCCATGTCCTCAGTATCCTCCTCCGTCTCTCCCCCTATGAACTCCTCAGACTCGGAGTCTATATCAATAGGTCGAAGCTGCTATGGGGCAGACCGGTGGCAATCAAAGTAAAGGTGCCTAAGGAGCACCGACTCTCTCTCGAGCACGTACCACCTACCTAGCTGTAATAGGGACGTCAGGAGTAACAATAGTTCAACCCCGGCCTCTAAGACCTCCCTAGCCTCTCGAACGATCTCGAACACCGGCACCACGGGGGAAGCATATCAAAGTAAGCAAGGCCGAGCTGGCTTTGAGGCACTCGATCAAAGGGGTGTGTCTCTACCTTCCCCATCCTATCCACAAGCTTCCCTGTAGTAGAGCAAGAAATCAAAGTGAAGGTCTCCTCACCCCACAACCCTGCCATGGCCTGATAAGGTGTGGCCTCCATATCATCAGTAGTCAGGGAAGCAACTAGCTGGTGGGGTGCTCTAAGCACCGACATCTTTGTCCATCTAGCTGCCCTCACGGCTCCGAGATCTGCCACCTCTATGCCTCTCCCATAAGGGATGATACACTCATAGACCTAGCTCATAACCAAGGTCGGATGGCTCAAATACTATCCCTGTAAGCGAACCACCCTATACAAGTCGTGATAGGTGGTCCCAAGTATATCGGCTCCCTAGGCATAAATCTAACCATGTGCCTCAATCTGTGCTAATAATAGGGGACCAGCAGTAGAGTAAGGTGTCCCCTCCCTTGTCCCTAATCAATCTTGAGGCAAGGATCCCCATAATGGCTTGACGAATCAAAGGGATAGGCAAGCTAGGAATGGAACGGACCCTCACCCCCTTCTTCGAACTAGTGGAGACAACTGCGTCTCCCATATATGTAGCCCACTGAGCTATCTGAGCCCGCGACCCCGTTGTCTCAAGTGTAAGTCATCTCCGATGATCGGGACTCCCAAGATGTGGTAGACATCCTCCAGGGTGATAGTCCACTCACCCCATGACTCCTGGAAATCGGAAAGTGTTCCGATCAACATCCCAATACAAAAACAGGTCACATAGTATGTGACTAGAAGGTGCAACATGAGGAACCCGTGATATACGTAATATGTCGGCCCTCTGAAGAGTATCCTGCTCGGCCTGAGAAAGTGCATCCAACACTGCTGGAAGCCAATCACACTCTCTCTCTCGGCTCCATCTGATATATTCCTCCTGCATACACCCTAAAAGCACGCTAAAAACAAGGTTGTTTTATCATTCTGGAAAGGACCGCCACCCTAAGCAAGGCGGTGGTTCCATAACCACCACTTTGAAAGGTAGTTGTCCTATAACCGTTGTTGCCCCTGCTCAGGGTGGCGGTCGTGTCCCGCGTTTCCAAATGGGTCACGTTCCCTAAAAATGCTCAAAAATGCTAAAAAATGACCATTTCAACTAAAACAAGAGCCTACCCATTAGGTGTCCCCCCTAAGGACACATTTAAAACTAGAAATTTCAAAAATTACCCCCCCATGGTGAAGATTTCATCATTTTTACATTTTAGGTATAAAAACGGTAAATCGAGAAGAACTAACCTGAGATCTCGCAGGTCGAGGATCCACTCGCGGAGGCATGATCACTATCTCGTCACAAATGTTTTGACTATACTCTCATCAAAAACCGTCACCATGGGTCCCAGAGCTCAAAATCAATCAAATCGACACGTGCAAATGAATAGGAAAATGGGCCCATTTTTATATATATAGCATTTTGACTCGTTTTGAATGCCCTTTCGCAGGTTTGGAGTGCCAACGGAGGTAAGTTCTTATCCCCGCACAAATGGTAAGTCCTCACTTCATATTATTTTAGTATTTATTTTTTGATTTATTTTATCTATCTGCACTTGAGTCCTCTTTTCATTTTGCAGGTAGCGGGAATTTTGGATGGTGTCATTTCGACACATAAACGTGTCAGGTATAATTTCTAGCTTCCCATTTTGGGACCACCATACTCGGACCCATTGTTTTATGCCTCTTCATGGCTAAAACGCTTCTCCGAGGGGGAAATATGTATGTACCCAAAATTGTAAGGGTGTTGTCTATAGGAACGATGTTACACATGCCCCAATGATGATACAGGTCTCCTCACAAGGTGTTTGGGATCCGAAAAATCTCTCCAAGTGTACGTTAACATCCCGCATGCCCCGCTCGCTTCCGCATGCTTTTTTTTCTCTTTTCCCCTCTTTTCCTTTGCATTTTTGTCTTCAGTGATGAAACCGCCACTCTGCCTAGGCGGCGTTCTCGTGACTGCCGCCTAGGCAGGCGTGGTCTATGAATCGCCCCCTGCTTAGGCGGCAGGTCCTTCACACATTTTTCATCACTCTCCTTTGATCATGAATTGCATAATTTTTCAAATTTCACCAACATTCTCACCCACTTTGGCTAGTGTTTATGTTTTATGTCCCATGGAATAGTGTTTCTTCATTGTTTAATGGTAAAAAAGTCCTAGTTGGAGTTACCTTTGGGTGAATGGGAATTCTATAAATAACTAGTTTGATTACAAGCAAATGGCCCCTCAAAAACTGCCCCTCATCCTCTCATTTCAATAGTTTAGTCTTTCATTTCTTGCTTAGGAATTCAATAGTTTTCATTTGTTGCATGCATAGTTAGTCTAATTTTGCTATTTAGAAGCCACATGATCTTCTTGTTCTAGTGTTATTACTATTTCATACAATCAATTAAGGTAGGTGATCCAAAAATAATCAGATTATTACTACCGATCTTGGAAACTTATAGGCTTTAATTATTTGTCGATAATTTACTCCTTTTAAGTAATAAATTTAAAATAAAATGCAAGAAATTTAAGACAATTACACAAAGATTGATTACGGAGTTTGGCAATTGCCTACGTCTCCGGGTTCGTGGTCGAACCGTTCCACTAGTCAAAACTTGTAAGTTACAATAGTACTTTCACAAGAAAACCTAATGGAATTTTACTTGCCTATCAGTACACCAGTTCTTGAAAAACTTCCGATGATTAGTTGAATTTTTTTTCACCTTCCTGATGCACAATCTCCTTCACTGCAATCAGCCTTCCCGATCTTTGTCAATGCAACGCTAGCACTCCAATGGACAATCCATGATTTCGCAAGTAATGGTGTGGCTCAATGGGCCTATTGGGTAGTTTATGATTTACTCCCAATCACAAATATTTCGTCTACTATTGCCTAAAATAATAGGCCAATAAACAATATTTGTTGACACATCTCACAAAAAAGCTTAACAAATAATAAGCCTAGGTGTATCGTGTCCCACAATAAGCTTAACAAATAATAAGCTTGGGATATGTGTGTCGTGTCCCCATAATAAGCTTAACAAATAATAAGCTTGGGGTCTATTTACAATGAAATAGGTACCCTATTTATACATTTTTAGGGTCCTTGAATAATGCATTGCCATATTATCCCTTAGGCTATTTTTAAACCTTTAGCCCGTAGTATGTTGATAAGGGATATAATATTCTAAAATGGGCGCTTAGCATTTTAAATGGGATTAAATCCCAAAAGAGCGGCTAAGGAGAAGTGGGTATATCCCACATTTTGGGGTTTTGTAATGTTTTAGGCTTTAAAGCCTTTCCACGCATTTTTATAGTGGTCAAAGGACCACCTTAGGCTTAACCACCCCATCTCAACCGCTTCATCCTCCATCCTTCCACGTGGAAACATCCACGCATGGGTTAATGCCCCCTAACAACTGCTTCACCACCTTCCACGTGGTCATATCATATGCATTTGGTTTGGCGGTTTATACTAATGTTTAAACATTAATATATATAGTGGCATTTGGAATGGTGTGTAAGTGGATTTACCAAGTAAATAAAAATTCGATCCATACCATGGGGTATCGAAATTAATTAACTCGGTCATCATGTAGTCCACTTTTCATCTCCCGATAGGAAAACGAGCAAATTCGATGAGTGGTGGCAAGCCACGTGTCACAGTGCGATTGGTCCAATATTGACCAGTTGACCAGAGTTGACTTTCCCGCTGTCTGAACTTTGACCGAACATATCTAGAGCTCCCGATGTCCGTTTGTCACATTCTTACAGTTGATGGAAATATCTCGAGATGATCTTATACACTGACACCATTTAGGGAAGTTTAGGGAACTTTTCAAAAATGATCCCCTGATCACACCTCCCCACTGAGAAAGGCTTTTTGTCCCAAAAAGCTTCCATACTGTCTGAATCGAAAAACTTTGCCGCCACCTCGGAAGTGCTCTGCTGTAGTAGACCCTTGGGTCTTCTCCTCCTAACCTTCTCACTTCGACAACTCTTTCGATCCCGGGACTGTGGGTTATGGGCCCACAACGCTTCCATCTGCGCCACTCGATATCCGAAGAAGACCTCCACGCCCGCTTTATGCCGCTAAGTTTCTAAATGAAACCTCAATGCTCCTTCTGTGCGGTGCTAAGCTTCTTGATATTTGACAACAAGGATCTTCTTTGACTCTATAACATAGCTCCTGGCTCTGAGTTGATTCTGCAGAATCCAAACTGGTTTGAAGGAACTCCATGTTACGTAGAGCTTTGATTGATCCGATGTCGGTGATGGACAATGCCTTGTCCCTTTACAGACCTCAACGCCTCCAATGCATGATGTTAAGCCTCTTTCAAGACCTCAAGCCTCGATGCATGATGTTAAGTCATCACATGACCTCAACGCCTCGATGCATGATGCTAAGCCTCTTTCAAGACCTTGAGCCTCTAATGCACGATGCTAAGTCTCTTGTAGACCTCAATGCCTCCGATACATGATGCTAAGCCTCTTTCAAGACCTCGAGCCTCCAATGCACGATGCTAAGTCTCTGTAGACCTCAACACCTCCGATACATGATGTTAAGCCTCTTTCAAGACCTCAAGCCTCCAATGCATGATGCTAAGTCTCTGCAGACCTCAACGCCTCCGATACATGATGCTAAGCCTTTTTCAAGACCTCGAGCCTCCGATGCACGATGCTAAGTCTGTTGATCAGCTACCATTCGTATGTGTGGTCACAATGCCTTGACACCGAATGACGTTCCGAGATAATCCTTTGAGAGCTCCTCTTGTTGATATACTAATATCAGGTACCATTCATTCCTGTTGCCGCAATGCCTCTACACAAAATGAAGTTCCAACCCGACATCAATGCCAACGGTGATTCAGCTACCATTCTACTGCACGGTCACAATGCCTCTACACAGAATGAAGTTCTAAGCTGATCTTTGTGAACTCTATTGTCTGCACAAATGACAGATCAATCTCCAAGCTTTATATGAGTTAATTCCTGTGTCCAAGCTATAACAGGTACTCATAAGCTTATTAGGAGATATGTTTGGAGCATTAATCAAATTTTCTAAGTAAGAAAATCCACTGAGTATGGTAAACCTTTCTCTCAGCATTTTCTCACAAAATTTGATCTCCAAACTTAATACTACATACGATTCATCAATCTGAATTATGCAATATATAATTGAAAAATTGTTGACTTACCCATTTTAAAGGACTTTCACTTTCAGGTATTACCTGGTCCTGGGTTGAATTGTCAACTGGTGGTGGAGTAGAAACTTCCTTTGCCTTTGCAATAGGCCTCTATTCCATCTTTGGCTTGCCATTACTCTGATGGTGAGATGGATGCAATTTTCCACCCGATGCCCCTTCCTCTGGCAATGAGCACAAAAATTCCTCTTAATCGCCTTCTTCTGGGATGAGGAACTCTTTCTGCCATTTCTCGACTCTGCATAACGAGATTGGTCTTTTTGATTTTCCTTGTTCCTGATGAACGGAATCAACTTCTTCATCCGTGTCCTTCTCTTCCAACATCTTACCACTGAATGATTATGCAATCCACAAAAAGTACATGGAAAAGAATTTCACATCTTCTGAAAATCATAACCATACTTCTTAAGTGGAAAAGAGGATAAGAAGTTTTACTGTGCTTACGATTATGGTAAGAAACTGGAGGTGGAATCTCATTACCTCTTCACTAATTTCTCTTACCACATCTTGCCTGTGACGAAAAAGCACAACTTTCCCACTCAGAATCTTCTCGCAGGACTAGTAGGGTATTCACTTTGCTTTCGGAAGCTTTTCTCTCGTCATCGTTCTTAGAGCATTCTCTAATTTCCATTCCCACACTAGGATAACCCAAACCTGCAAAACAAGGATGATCCTCGACCTGTATTGGGTTAGTAATACCCTGGCCATTTTTACCAAGGCCTCTTCCATCAAATTCCATTTTATCTAGTAACTTGGATCCAATGCCTCTAGTATGCTTTTCAGACAAACCAAATATTTTATTACCTAAATCCAAAACTGAATGGGAGTTAGAAGAAGATTCCAAATGGTGAACAACTTACGGTGTAAGTCATCTACCATGGTCACCTTGCATCGAAGTTGAAGTTATTTCCTTCTCGATCACCACCGCAACCTTGCCAAGAGCTCATCCTTGGTTTGCAGTTCTGATTTCAAACGAGCATTCTCCTCTTCTAAGGAGTAATACATTGATCACAGGAGAGAATTATCTTCCTGGATCTGGTGATTATACGCTTCAATTTCCTCAAGATTTGCCTGTTTAAACATCTTGCCCATAGTGCACTTGTACCCTATTCACACAAACTGAACTAACTACACCAACTTGAAGCAATCACTCTGTTAATTAGATTTACTGAAAAACAAATATGGAGCTAAACTAATTTGTGATACCAAACTTGATCCGAAAATAATCGATTATTACTACTCGATCTTGGCCCTTATAGGCTTTAATTATTTGCTTGATAATTTACTCCTTTTAAGTAATCTATTTAAAATAAAATGCAAGACATTTAAGACAATTGCACAAAGATTGATTATGGAGTTCGGCAATTGCCTACGTCTCGGTGTTCGTGGTCGAACCGTTCCACTAGTCAAAACTTGTAAGTTACAATAGTACTTTCACAAGAAAACCTAATGTAATTTTACTTGCCTATCAAGTACACAGTTCTTGAAAACTTCCGATGATTAGTTGAATTTTTTTCACCTTCCGATGCACAATCTCCTTCACCTGCAATCAGCCTTCCACGATCTTTATCAATGCAACGCTAGCACTCCAATGGACAATCCATGATTTGCAAGTAATTGGTGTGGCTCAATGGGCCTATTGGGTAGTTTATGATTTACTCCCAATCACAAATATTTCGTCTACTATTGCCTAAAATAATAGGCCAATAAACAATATTTGTTGACACATCTCACAAAAAAATCTTAACAAATAATAAGCTCCTGGGTGTGTGTGTCCCGACAATAAGCTTAACAAATAATAAGCTTGGGATATGTGTGTCCTATCCCCACAATAAGATTAAAAATAATAATCTTGGGGTTCATTTATAATGAAATAGGTACCCTATTTATACATTTTTAGGGTCCTTGAATAATGCATTGCCATATTATCCCTTAGCTATTTTTAAACCTTTAGCCCGTAGTATGTTGATAAGGGATATAATATTCTAAAATGGGCACTTAGCATTTTAAATGGGATTAAATCCCAAAAGAGTGGCTAAGGAGAAGTGGGTATATCCCAAATTTTGGGGTTTTGTAATGTTTTAGGCTTTAAAGCCTTTCCACGCATTTTTATAGTGGTCAAAGGACCACCTTAGGCTTAACCGCCCCCATCTCAACCGCTTCATCCTCCATCCTTCCATGTGGAAACATCCACGCATGGGTTAATGCCCCCTAACAACCGCTTCACCACCTTCCACATGGTCATAGCATATGCATTTGGTTTGGCATTTATACTAATGTTTAAACATTAACATATATATGTGGCATTTGGAATGGTGTGTAAGTGGATTTACCAAGTAAATAAAAATTTGATCCATACCATGGGGTATCGAAATTAATTAACTCGGTCATCATGTAGTCCACTTGTCATCTCCCGATAGGAAAATTGAGTGAATTTGACGAGTGGTGGCAAGCCACGTGTCACAGTGCGATTGGTCCAATATTGACCAGTTGACCAAAGTTGACTTTCCCATTGTCTGAACTTTGACTAAACATATCTAGAGCTCCCAATGTCCATTTGTCACGTTCTTATAGTCGATGGAAAGCTCTCAAGATGATCTTCTACATTGACACCATTTAGGGATGTTTAGGGAACTTTTTAAGAATGATCCTCCGATCGGTAGGATAGTTTCATTTTCATTCAAGCCATTAGAGTTGCAAGTTTTGTTCGTCAAGAAGGATAGTTTCAGGTTCTGGATGTTTTGTGTTGTATGACTCACAATAAATCCCACTAGGAATTACATAAGCCAAGCTCTATTCTCTTGCGCTATCCCTCTCCTACTCGCATTGTATTCAGTCTACATCCAAAGCTGCCATTGTTCCAATACCTACTTCTGTTGATGCTAGCATTACATGCTTTTCTGGATTCATGTGAGCATGAAGGAACGAGGAGACCACACTGAGGGGACAAAGCCACACACAATCAGATTCACCATTGTTCTACAAAATCTAGGTTCAAGCTTTCAAATTTCTAGTTAAAATATACCAAATAGAGTAGTGAATTACTTCATTTGATTACGTTCATTTTGATATTGGGGAAGCCGTGGGGATCGATAGTTTCTGAGAAACTATGATTCGTTCCTCACTTCTAAGGTAGGATCGAAAATCTTTCAATTAAATTAGATCAATTATTTAGTTATTTAGAATAGATTCACAACTGCACAGACAAGTAGCTATACTCGGCTACCTTGTTTGTTTTTAATTTTGTTATTAGGTTAGTTGTCATTTTCTAGATATATTAAATAGTTGTTATCTTAATTTTGTTAAATATTCTGTCAAAAATACAAAAATAGAGAATTTATAAATGTTGTGGATATACTTTGCATAAATTAGTTTACTTTGCTTTAGTTATATTTATATTGTTTTTTTGTATGACAATCACGGGACCTAGGCAGCCTAGAGAATACATATTTGAACCAATCGTGTCTCAACCCAATATTGTTGCAGAAATAACTGACATAGACCAAAATCTTAGAATTCAGGTCTTCCGAGAAATAACAAACCTATAAGAAATCAGCGCACAACTGAGAGGATTAAACATAGAAGATGACAAAGCACATACGTTTTGGTCAAACCAGCCAAACTACAGATTGCCTTAATAGATATCCACATGACTGTAGAAGGGCTTGAAAGAGAGAAAACATTTGGTTGTGATCCTTTGGTCCCACATAGCCAGATGTAGGAGACATCCTCATTGACATAGACACTAGCTTAAGAATTCAAGTTGTCAGAACGCCTGTAAGGTACTCTGAGAAGATTGCACAACTTTTAGTTCTAAACATAGAGGCCAAAAAGGCATACGACTACTAGATATTAGGGATTAGGGATTGATTTTGCACATGACCATAGGAGGTCCACAATGACCACAAACTTATGGTTGTGATCCATAGGTCCCACAACCCAATGGGCCCACAGGTCAATCAGATGTTGATGCGTTGGTTTATGCACATTAGTATTTAGATCCTCTCCACTTCCACCAAACATTATCACACAACTATCCTCACTAGACGTAGTAGCTAATCAAGCTAAGGATTTCTGGACTAGACTAGAGAATCACCCATAGAATCCACTATACATCCATCATCCATTTTCATGACCTGTCGGGAGACATATATGAAGCACCCACAAGTTATCTTCCACGTATCCCATAACCTATAGATCGAATCATGCCAAATATCGATATTGATTGGAGCCTTCGAGAATTCATCCTCACCAAACGATCTATCACGCTAGTTTAGGTTAGGAGGTTCTTCTTTGCCATAGATTTGCATATTCCATTAGTGTGCGTCGAAGACATAAGATTGCCTAACTAGTTTGTCTACACCCGACGTATATTCCATCCCCACCGACTGTCTTGGCATGACCTTGGAGGTTGGGTGCAAGGAAGAGTTACTTGTAGATTCCCATGCTGACTTGTCACTTTTCCATCATACAAAAACTTCATCACAAAGATCAACCCAGATATCTTCCATAGTGGGCATATGCAAGAACAATGTTTCATATGACTTGAGGACTCCTCGGATGTCAAATCCCTCCCTCATATTCATGTGCTTCTTCAATTTGTCCTGAATTTCATGCACCATATTCTTGGCCTTAACCATGGTAGAACATGTATACCTTCCAATGGAAATGGGGAAGGAGATGGCGTCTTTGTGCCTACTTTGTTGGAATTTGTGAAAATCCAACAACTGCTGACCAACTCCATAAGGATCAGTTTGTCACCTAGGAACCTGGGAAAATGGAAAGGATTACCGTGGAACCTTACCACCTAAAGATAAGTAAACTTCTTGAATTGTAAGAATATGCAACCCCTTTTTTATACTTCTTTCCATGCTTCATCGGAAACCATTCTCTTCCTCAGATCAGGATCTAGTCTGTAAATGTTTTCATAGAAGAAGGCGTCATTCACTCTTCTAAATTGGTCTTCGGGTTGTGGGAAGTACCGATATATGTGTTCCATTTCTCGGTTTCCCTTTGTATCCAGCCCTGGATAGTTTCTCATGCCTACTGTTGCATAGGTGATGTATGACATCATATAGAACTTTTTGGTAGACAAGACCGTTTTCATTTGGGAGTCTATCTCATTACTTATTAGGCTACCCCAATCAATCCCTTGGTCATTTTTCTTTATAACGACCATGAACTGGTACATCCACCCTTGGAATTATTTTGAATCTAGGAGTCCAAATAACTAGCTCAGCAGGGTGATGATATCGCTGACTTCAAGAATAAAGTCACTTCTAGGGACCAAATTAGGAAACCTAGAAACAATTGGCTTAGCCTTGATCAAGAACTTCTTATTTACGTGCTTGATGTAGTCTTCTTGATCTTTATCCCAGGCCTTTTTGCTGATTTAAATTCTAAATCAACATATTCCATAAAGTTGGGAAACTTTAGGAGTTGATCAAAATAATCTCCGTCTAATTTTACTATAGACTCCCCTACTTGATTTCTCACTGAGCGAAAGGCTGAGTCATAGTGGGAAGCCGAGCTAGGATGAATTCGGGGAATTAAGTTGATTGGAAATCTTGCTGCAAGAGGGAGATCGCTATGGGATATTGACTTCATCCATGAATTCTCGAGAAGAATCCTCAATTATTTTATGGAATTCTTCCATATCTATATTACCGAGCTTTGTGTCCCGGATGTCCTAATTGCATCTCAAATAAGAAAAAGACTCCATATTCTTATACTTATACTTCATCTTTCCGACTTGTCCGACTTATCCTTAGATGGGCCAGGGTCTGACATGAGGAGTCTTGAAAATTACTTGATGACTTTTGGAAGAGTAGTCGGGTGTGAAAGATTTTCGGACAAGTGTGCAGACCTGACACACCGCTCGGGTTTAAAAACTTCAAAAACACCTTCAAAACCTAATGAATTGATTATATGTCGAAATCGGGATGTGTTAAACACCAAAGGAAACCTAAAGATTGGTGGAGTTTTTTTAGGATTTCAGACACTTTGAGAAACCTGAAACACTTTGGTGCAAAGTGTATGTCAGAAATTAGGGCATGCGGCACATTGACAAAAACCCGACACAAGGTAGAAATGAGATGATGTCAAGTAGGTAGAAATACCTAACACACTACGGAACTCGGAGGATGTTGAACACCTGTCAAGACCTGACACAAGGTGGAGAAAGAAATATGTTGAGCTAGCAAATCCTGAAACAAGGCAGAAACTGGATGATGTCAAGCACCCTACAAAACCCGAAATCAAGGATATCGGGTCTCTGTCCTATTAGAACATGAAAAATTTCCCACTTTGTTCACTCATTGGTTTTTTATTCTTTTGAAATCTACAATTTATGTAAATATAAGTAAATAACCAAGGACTGGAATTCAAACAAAAACCCTACTAGTAAAAGGACAAGAATAAAGGAAAAGACCCAAAACCCTAAAACAAAAATGGAAGAGGAAAATAAAAGGAAGCCAAACAAAACACCTCAAAAATAACCCCAAAAAGCTTCAAAATGAAAAGAGGAGAAAAATACCTTCAACAAGATTGAAAAATGATCAAGAATGGACACCGAAATTGATGGGAAGCTCGGCCAGTCCGGAGGTGGAAGAAGCATGTACAGTAAATCAAACACATCAAAAACATACCAGGTAAAAAATGACGTGGAAAACCACCTATTTATAAAACCCTAACATTAATTACACCTCATTTGACGCGTGTGCCAACTACCAGACAACTGGACATTAATGACATGTCATCATGCGTGGAGTGTCTGAAAACCCAACACAAAGGGTTTGGTTTAATTCAGGTTTTAGGTTTCGGAAAACATGAAGCATGATGCATGAGATGTTGAGATGCTCCTAAGTCCTGAAATCTTGACACAAAGGTTTCATTCGGGTTTCGGGAATCACATGACATGAAACATGCATTGGATAAAGCATGTTCTGATGCTTGGGGGTTTCGAAAACCCAACACACTGCCAAGACAATCGAGTTTCGGGTTTCGGGAACATCAGACATGTAACATGTAAGAAACATGCTTTCATATAACAAGAACCCAAAAACCTGAAAATATCCTTTAAAGGGGAATTTTAAGAGATATGTCCAAAAATTTTCTATGGTTATCTCATTTTTAGCTAGAATCACTAAAATGAGATAACAGCTAGCTCTAGTTGGGGACTTTCTTTGAGACATCAAAGGAAGAGAACTCAGAATCAAAAATCTTTATCCATTAGGTTACGGAGTCAGAAAAAGAAAAACCAAAAACAAAGAAAGAAACAAAACAAACACATAACAGGAAATAAATTATAATACAATGCAAGAGAGCATCTTGCATTACTGATGGAAAAACTTCAAATGTTGACCACTGAAAGGTAGAGGGAGCAACTCTCCATCAAGATATGATAGAAAAATCTATTTTCACCATTCAGATGATGGATTTTGAAAGGACCTTTCCATAAAGAGTTGAACTTGTCATGCATCCCTTTTTGTTCCCTTCTCTTATCCCAGAGAAGTACTAGATCTCCAATCTGGAAATCACGTTGCTTTGATTTTTTTCAAATATCTTTTTGACTTTGCTTTGATGATCTGCAATGTGATCCACCACCTTGCTTTGTTCTTCTTCTAGCCTGGCTAGGTACATTATTCTTTTCTCAATAGAACTTCAAAAAGTTTCATCCTTGATTTTTTTAGCCAAACGTAAGGCTAGTAATTCTACAGAGATAGGAATCTCAACATCAATTCCATACAACACCGGAATGGGGACATTCCAATAGATCGATTAGGATTAATCCGATTTGTCCATAATTCATCATATAATTTTTTATGCCATGTCCTATGATTCTCATCAACCATCTTCCGATTATGGTCACTGAGTTCTTATTGCTCGATTCAACCTAACCATTACCTTAGGGGTAATAATCGATGAATGAGCTAATGTGATCCCAAATCCATAACAAAATTCATTCAACTCATGTGATGAGAAATTGGAAGCATTGTCAGCAACAATCTTGTGAGGAATTCTGAATCTAACAATTATATTCTCAAGAAAATTGGACACGGCTTCGAAGATTACTTGCTTGATGGCACAAATGCCTTCCACCCACTTGGTGAAATAGTCTATGGCGGTGAGTACATAATTATGACCAGCATTGGAGGAAGGATTCAATACTCCAACGAAATCAATTCCCCATTGGTGAAAAGCTACCTCAATCACCACAGGTTTCAAGGGAAGAGCTTTCAGCTTATGACGGCCCACGAAATGTTGACAAGCTTCACATTTGGTCACCCATTCTCGTTAAATATAGAAAGAGAGTAGGCCAATAGTACCTATCCCGTAAGATTTTTTAAGCCATCATGGAGGAAGAGAAATGTCCTCCACATGCGAGATTATGAAAGGATTCTAGCAACCTTGTCTACTAAGACTTATCAAGACAACGTAGGAATACACCATCAATGCCCTTCTTGTATATACCATTATCCCATAGTAACGTATCTTGCAGACCTTGATTTAATTGTCTTATTTTCTTTTGGCTCAAATGTGGGGGAAATTTGCCATAAGTTAAAAAGAAAGTGATTTCGTATACCATTCATCAGTTGTGCTTACAAAATGCACCATGGGTAATTCTGAAGAAGTATCTTTAGTTTCTTCACATTCTATCTCAAAGTTGTTTTTTGCAATTAATTAGCATAGGCCTCTTCCTCGTACCAACTTGGTGGGTCTGATGTCCAAGTCATATTCTTGTACTTTAGCTATCCAGTTACCCCATTGACTATGCAACTCTTGTTAAGTCAAAATGGACTTAACTACAGTATCAGGAATGAGAACGAGAGTGTGAGAACTTAACTCATAATACCTAAAATGCTTCACTGCTCTCACCACTACATAAGCATGCTTTTCAATTTGTGACATCTTCAATTCATGTTCCTTTAGTGGGAAGCTCATGAAATCAATGGGAGCTTCGATTCCTTCTTCATTCTCCTGCATAAGGATGGTTGATACTTGTATGTGAGGAAGCGTAGTTGTACATGATGAAATCCTTCTTGAAGTTTGGGCATACCAGAATAGGAGCGTGAGAAATTGCTCTTTTGAATTCTTCAAAAGCAAGCTTCCCTTCAGTGCTCCATAGAAATGGAGTTTTAAATTTCATCATCCAAAGGATATCCTTGATTTTATTGGCTAAATCAGGTTCAAATCTTCTTAGGAAATTGAACTTTCTGAAAAAGGAATGTGCCCCAGTTTTACTTGTAGGTAGAGTAAGGTTGTGGATGGCCTTCACCCTCTTTGGGTCAATCTTGGTTCCTTCTTTAGCCACAATATGACCTAGTACTTTCCTTATGTTACCCCAAACATGGACTTTTTAGGATTTAATTAACTCCGATAGCACCGCACTTGAGATTACCTCGCTCCAGGATGATCATAATGATCACTTCGCTTCTTAGAGAAGATCATCGAGTCATCCAAATATATGACTATGAATTTTCCCATCAAATCTCTAAAAGCTAAGTCCATAGATGTTTGAAACATGGCTCGCATTAATCAAACAAAAAGGCATCCTTCAGTAAGCAAAGGTCCCCATGGGGTGGTGAATGTTGTTTTATGATGATCCTCGGCTACCTCAACTCGATTATACCCCAAAATCCGTCAAACACGGATAACATTTCTAACCTAGTGACAGTCTCTAATACTTGGTCCATGATAGGAAATGGGTAGTTTTCTTTCAATGAAGACTGATTAAGGTTCCAAAAGTCAACACAAATCTAGATCTCACCATTCTTCTTTCGACTAGGACAATTTTAGTAACCTGTGGAATGACGGATTGGAAAGATAATCCTTGCGTCTAGCATATTTTGAATTTCTGCAAGGATAGTCCCTGAGATCTTTGGGTTGTAATGCCTTTTCTTCTACCTGTAGGGTTTAACTTCATGCTTCAAAGGGATGTTATGTTGCATGTCTTTGGGCTTGAAAGACTTCAAATCCGCATATGACCAGGCTAAGACGTCCATATATCTCTTCAAGAGTGAAGTGAATATTTCTTTCTCCTCTGGAGAACAACATTTCTGATGTTTACCATCCATGGTTGGTCAGAAGAGCCCATATTAACTTGATCTACCTCTGACAAGGAAGCACCTTCAGCTTGCCTTTTATCCTGAATGAAATGGTCATGCTTGTCAAACAAACCTTCTAGAGAAACTAACCCTCGGAATCTTATTGCCTTTGAGCTAGATGAATTCACCATCAATCTCTTGATATGAATTCGAGATGGACTCACGGAAATCCAATTTTGATCCTTCAAAATAAATCTCACTAAAATTATCATCTTTTTCAAGAAAAGACAATAATTATTGATCATCATTAAACACTTGTCGATGTGTTGAATTATCTGGAACACTTGGACGATACACAATCTCAATGATATACTTATCTTGTTTGAACTTTGGGTGAGGAAGAAGAAGACATGCAGACACAGCTAAAGAATCAACTTTATCGTTGTGATCTCTCAAAACTTCCTTAATGGAAAAAGCATCAAAGCATTCTATGTTGTCCCACACGTTGTTCCTGTAATGCCTTAGGCGATCATTTTTTACCTAATAGATCCCCCTTACTTGATTTATAATCAACCCAGATCTCCCTGCACTTTGAGATTTCGGATCCCTTTTTGCCTTGCCATTTCTAATCCTAATAACAAAGCTTCGTACTCAGCTGTGTTATTAGTATTGTCAAACTGCAGCTTGAAAGTGAAGGGAAAAATCTCAAAATCTGGAGATATAAGAACCACACTAGCACCTGACCCAGTAGTTGAACAACTCCCATCAAACTCGAGGGTCCAAACAACATTAGGATCTTCTTCCTTGACTTCTACAGAAGGCACCTCAAATGTCATGAAATAATTACCCAATCCTGCATCTTTGAAGAGAATTTGAGCCTTGGGATCATCTGATTTAGTGACCAGGTACTTTGCTTGTGCTTCGGGGTGGAGGACACGAGGAACTCCATTTACTAGAATTTTAGCTTTGGTCTAGTCCATATTGATTTCTCCTCCAACATCTTTGCAAAAACCTCTTCCTAAGAGAATACCATAAGCAAACTAGGATATTAGCAACTAGGATAGTCATTTTTACTCTCTTTTCAGGGAAGGCAACAAATGCAAATTGTGCATCCTTGATTTTGCCAATCAAGGGGACTTGTTTAGTTTCCATGGAGTAACACCGCCCATAAGATTTAGTCAAGGTAAGTCCAAGGGCATGGGATACTTTTATGGGCATTACGTTATTAGAGGCTCCTGAGTCAATTATGCAATTGCTGAGTTTAAAATTGTTTATAAGTAAGGACAAATAAAATGGTTCAATCTTTCCCGAAGAAGTAGCAGAGGTCATATTACTCTGAGGTAAAGGTTGAGTGGGGCTAGGCAAAATGCCTTTTGAAGATGAAGGGATAACAACCTTGCTTCTAATGAATTTGGCAAGTTTCTCAAATTGCTCAAGATTTGACTAAAGGTACTCAACTTCCGACATTTGGATTTTAGTTTTCTTTGCATGATCAATAATGTCAAAAGCGGTATATGAAGGAATGATAGTGGGCTCAATTCTAGTTATGTTGGTCTGAGCTGAGGTACTGGCCTTGGGGGTAGGAGAAAAAGAGTTAGATGATGAAGTTATCTTTTAGTTGTCTCCTTTTCAGTTTGCGCTAAGATAGGAGAGCCTCTTTTAACCATAACTATGGGAGCTTCTTTACTTTTCTCCCTAGAGCCTTCAATCGGCTTTTTGGGGTTCTGGGATTGAGATTGAGTGAAGACTGGAAATTATTAACCATTATGCTCACATCCATATTCCTCGTATTCCAAATACCCAATGTTGGAGTCGCGTCACTTAATCGCCAAAAGACTCATCAAAGATATCCGAAGCTTCAAAAGCTTCATGAGAATCTTGATATTTTGGTTCTTCATATTCGTAAATTATTTCAACTACTATGTTGATAGGAGGAGCTTCAATGGCTAGCTTGGTGGGAGCAACAATCAACCGATTCCTATCTCTTGCGGGAGCACCATTGGTATTGTTGAAATTCCATCTAGGAATATCCCGATAAGGAACGTTGGTCACTTATTGAGAAATTTTTTTCTTCAAAGTGATTAAGTCATTGGCAATCCTCTGAATCATAGGATCAGTAGTACTCTAAGAAGAACTCTAATTTTTAGGCTTAGATGACTCTCTTCTGATCTTTCCGCCGAATGAGATCGTCTTCTATTTCAAAGCTGGTCAGTTGTAGCTTGAGCAGTGGCCAAATTGGGAATAACATACCTTCTTAATAAGAAGCTCACATCAAGGGGATGAGCATTGATGAAGAAACACTTTTGATTTTCAAGAGTGGAAATAGCTAGATCTGGGATCTTACGAATTATCTTATTGAATTTAGCTATGAAGTCTTGCATGAGTTCATAAGACTCCTTCATATGTGTAAGTTGTGCTAACAAGTCATGAGAATCTTCAGCTAGTTTGAACCTTGCTTCAAATATGGATCTCATGGTATCCCAGTTGGTAATGCATGCATTCGGAAGATGATAGAACCATTATGTTGCTACACCATTTAATGTTTCAACAAAGAGTTGAACCAAGAAATATTCATGAGCAACCCCAAGGATGCCGCATGCAACAAAGAATGAAGAGATGTGTTCATCAAGGTGTTACTTCCCATCACTATTGAACTTAGGAATATTCTTAGGAGATTGATTAGGTAGATCATACAATGGTAGAGTTAGGGAAAGAGGACCAATAGCCACACCCCAAGGCATAGGTTGTGCTGCCATCCTTTCAAGGAAGTGCATACAAGGATTTGAGTATCGTAAAAGAATAATGCACGAAAAGTTGTAGAAATTTCTTGTTATTGAAGAACCCGAGTTCTTCGGATAGGTGAAGAACTTCTTGCTCGGCTAGATGTAACACTGTTAGGGAAAAGTATGAAATTATGTTGTTGAAGCTGATCAAAGAACATATCATTTTCAACCATGGCTCGGCTTGACCGAGTGAAGATCTTTCTAGCCAGCTTGAACGGAAAAATGGATCTTTTGAAAATAAGGCAAAATACGGAGTCGCTAGACACCAATAGGATAAGCTTAGTCTTATCAATCCGTATTCCTAATGAGTCACCAAAAATTGTTGGTTAGATATTTTTTCAGACCAAAATGTGAGATTCAACCACAGTACATGGGATTAAATCCCTCCTCAAAGATAGGTGAGACTGCTTATTTATTAGTAATCTAACACACAATGAAATAATATATACGATATCCAAACTATTCTAACCATTGGGTTTGGGATACAATCCCAAAATCCATATCAACACGAGATGGAGATTTTACAGCTTTAGAAGTAGAATGGGTTAGAAAGGAAACTATTACAGATGAAATAGAGCGGGAAGGGAATGAGAGGAATGCATTTTCTTTAAAGCAAACACAGATCAAGAAATACTTATACGAGTTTTGGATAATGAGTGTAATATTTTGAAATGATTAAAATTATCAAGAAGACTAAACAAAGAATAGCTCAAGATTTTGGATGTAATAACAATCTCTCAAGATAGATGAATCCCACAACACAAAGTTTGTAAAATAACACATGTTTCTATTCTTCAATGATTAAAAATAAAATACAAATTTTTTCTTCTTCTTCACAATAGCTCTTAATATTCAAAAAGTATCCCCTTGGAATACACAAGCATCCCTTATTTATAATAGAGAGAGCAGAGAGAAAATAGGATAAATCCTAGAAAATAATCTTTTAACGAGAGTCCTATTTTGCTTGACTCTCACGCAGGAGAACAAGTCAAAATTTGCTTCCTATGTGACGAAACGAAAATGAAAAAGACAAGACAATTCCTTAATGGAAATGACATGAAACATTATGTTTATTTTGATTTTTCATCCTTATCTTCTTCCAACGAAGCCTAGTTGTCTTGAAATTCTTGGAATTTCGGATTATGATCTACATCTGCGTCTTCATCGGTGCACTAGAATAATCACTTAAGACCTCACAAGTTTCTTGAGTGGCACTTGCGTTACCAGGGAGTTTCCTCAATTTCTTATTGAGTATACTTAGTGATTCCAAAACATTCTCGATCCTTATGAACTTATCGCTAGCTATCAGATCAAAGATGGAAGTTGTTTCATGCTAAATTAATTCCTGAATTTTCTTATAGAGATCATCATTTGGTAGAATCTCCGAGATTTCACCCTACACCTTGGCAAAGATCCCTGGACATCTCCTCTTCTATGTCATTGGTGGAATCCACCAACTGATTTTTATATTCCCTCAACTTGCTAAAAGCTTCACCGAGAATATTTATCCTCGAATCGATAGCCTTGGCTAGCTAGAAATGCTTATCCCCACGTGGAATGATTCCTTCTTTCATTAAGATCCGGATGGAACCTGTTTACCAATTGAGAGCTTCCAAAGTTAATTCAAGGTTCCCGACTTCCTGTGAAAATTCATCATCCATCTTGTCACCATATTTCTTTATTTCCTCCAAGGATTTATAAACCTCCACTATGTCATCTATGACCTCTCTTCCTTGTAGGAGTATCCTCTTTATCCATTCTTCAACCGTTCTCCCCTTCTCGTTGATCTTTTCAATCATAGGCACCGATGAGAAATCAAACCTTATAGGAGTAGGGGTAGAAGATGATAGTGTTGACTGAGAAGGCTTTGAAATCTTGAGTAATACCTCTATCAACTGTTCAAATTTTTCCTTTAGCTCATCCCTGCTTACCTTTGTTTCTTTCAACTTTTGGCAAAGCACATTCATGGCATCCTGCACATCCTATTGTGCTCCTTCTATTGTTACTTTTCCCAAATCAACCCTTGTAATATGATAATCAGTCACCACTATATCCTCCTTGGTTTTTTCAGCCAGCGGGAGTGGCAATCTCTGTAAACTTATGCCCTGAGGCATCCACTGAAACTCTTGAAACTGTTTTGGGTTTCTTGGCAGATTTGGCAAGAGAAGCCTTGAGTGAACTGAAATCGAAGGCTGGTAGGGGAACTACCACCTTCCTCTTTCGAGTCTGATCAACCAACCATTGAGGTACAACAGAAGAAGTTGCTCCTATTGGAGGTGTTATGGTTGTATCTGTAGGTGGAGGAAGATTTACTTGTGGAGTCGTGATGACTGCAAGTGTAGTGACTATGGGAATGGATTCAGGGAATGAAGGTGCGGAAGGAGGAGGCATTTCTATGGCCATCATAGGTCCAGCAGAGAGAGGTGAGAGATTAGAGAAAATGCTGGCCATGGCTGATGAGAGTGGCGTCAAAATATGAGATGAGGAATATTGGGAGAGAGGAGGTAAAGACTCTAAATTCAAAGCTTGAGAAGCAAGAGAAAGACTTACTCATTGAGAAATCAACAAAAGGAGAAACAAGAGGTTGACTAACCTTGATTTCTAAAAGAATTTATCCTTTTTCTAGCAGAGGAGGTGAATCCAAGATCTCAATTGTTTGTGTAGGAGTAGAAAATGATTCAACCCCTTGGTTTTCTCCTTTTCTGAAAAACTTAAACTTTATTTGCCTCTTGGTAGGGATTTTATCCTTTTCCTTCTCTCCCTTGGAGGGTCCCGCTTCTAAAGTAGTTATTCTTAAAAATCTATTTTCCTTATAACTCATTCCCTAGGAAATGAGCTATGCCTTAGTGCGAACAAGAGTCTGAGCAGCTCTTTCAGTGATAGAAGCTTTTTCATCAATAGACTAATCAATGGTTGGGAATCCAAGTTGATCTCCATCTGACTGTTCATACCTAGGTTCCAAAAACTTTCATTGTTCATGGTGCCTTCAGAATATCAGCTAGATCTAAAATATAAATTTCTTCAAGTGTCATCATGTTGCCTTTTCTTCAAATGACAACTTCATCATGAAGATCAACCCATATATCTTCCACAGTGGGCACATGCAGGTACAATGTTCCATATGACTTGAGGACTCCTCATATGTCTAATACCTCCCTCATATTCATGTGCTTCTTCAATTTGTCTTGAAGTTCATGCACCATGTTCTTTGCATTAACAATGGTAGAACATGTATACCTTCCAATGGATATGGGGAAGGAGACCGTGGCTTTGTGCCTTCTTTGTTGGAATTTGTGAAAATCCAACAACTGCTTGATTAACTCCATAAGGATCAATTTTTCACCTGGGAACCTAGGAAAATGGAAAGGATTACTGTGGAACCTTACCACCCGAAGATAAGTAAACTTATTGAATTGCAAGAAGATGTAACCCCATTTTGATACTTCTATCCATGCTTCATCGGAAACCCTTCCCTTCCTTAGATCAGGATCCAGTCTGCAAATGTTTTCATAGAAGGTGTCATTCACTCTTCTAAACTGGTATTTAGACCCTTTTATTATCAGCTATGGGAAGTCTTGATATATGTGTTTCGTTGCTCGTTTCCCTTTACATCCAACTCGGATAGTTTCTCATGCCCGCTTTGCTACATAGGTAACATATGACATCATATAGAAATTTCCAGTTGACAAGACCATTTTCATTTGGGATTCTATCTCATTACTTATCGTGATACCGTACACCAAAAAAGTGACAAGCGAGCATGGGAATCTACAGTAACTCTTCACGCGTAGCCGACCTCCCGAGGTCGTGGCCGAGACAATCGGTGGGGATGGAATATTCGTGGGATGCAGACAGGACTAGTTAGGCAATCTAATGTCTTCAACACGCACTAGTGGAATTTGTGAATCTAAGGCAAAGAAGGCCCTTCTAACCTGGACTGGTGTTATAGATCGATCGGCAAGGATGACTGCTCGAAGGCTCCAATCAATATCGAGCTCGGCGTGATTCGATCATGGGTTGTGGAATACGGGAAATGACTCGGGATAGTTTCATGTATGTCTCGAGATAAGGTCATATGGTGGATGGTGGAAACAATTGACTTACTGGACGATTCTCTAGCTTCGTTAGCCGCTATATCTAGTAAGGACAATTGTTTGATGATGATGGGTGGAAGTGGAGTGGATTGGAATACTAGTGTGCATAGGCCAATGTTTATATCTGATTGACTTATGGATTCGTTAGGCTGTGGGACTTGTGGGTCACAACCGTAGACTCTTGGTTGTTGCGGTTCTGTTATGGTCATATACGAAATCAAGTCCTGATTCCTAGTATCCAGTAATCATATGCTTTCTCAGCTTCTATGTTTAGGACCAACAACTGCGTGATTTTCTCAGAATATCTCACAAAGCGTTCGTGTAACCTCGGATCCTTATACTAGTATCTATGTCCTCGTGAGAGTGTCTCCTACACCTGGCTGTGGGACCAAAGGATCACAACCAAAGGTTTGTTCTCTTTCGAGCCCTTCTATAGTCATGTGAATGTTTATCTAGGGTAATCTGTAATTCGGTTGATTTGACCAAAACGTGTATGCTTGGTCGTCCTCTATATTTAATCCTCTTAACCGAGAACTAATCGGGTTGTAAATCTGTTGTTGTTTGGAAGACTTATATTCGAGATTTTGGTCTATGTCAACTATTCTTTGTGACGAGGTTTGGCTGAGGCACGATTGGCTCAAATATGTATTCCCGGGCTCCCGAGGTCCCGTGATTGTCATACAAAGTGAAATTCAAATTCTAACTACGTGGAATAAAACTAAAACATATATAACTTCTATTTTTGAATTTAACCTTTTAAGAGTTTAAGGAAAGTAGCTATTTTTAAATGTAACTAGAAATAACAACTAAATAACAACTTAAAACAAACAGAATAACCGAGTGTAGTTATTTGCCCTGTGTGATTTATAGATTTATTCTAAACAATGCAATAACTTTCCTAGTCTATTTGTAACATTCTCGATCCTACCTCGAAGTGAGGAATGAATCATAGTTTCTCGAAACTATCAATCCTCACAGCTTCCCGGCAATATCGAGAATAGAAATTATTGAAATGAAACAATTAACTACCCTATTTGATATGATTCTAACTAGAACTTTGAAAACTAGAACACGGATTCCGCAGTAATGCTGGCGAATCCGATGGTGTATGTGATCTTGTCCCCTCAGTATGATCTCCTCATTCTTTCGTGTTCACATGGATCCAAAAAAGTGTGTAGTGCCAACATCGACAAAAATAGATATTAGGACAAGGATAGCTCAGAATGCAGACCGAAAATGCGAGTAGGAGAGGGATAGCGCAAGAGTACAGAGATTGGCTTATGCAATTCCTAGCGGGATTTTACTGTGAGTCATGCAACATAAAGTGACCGTAACTCGAAACTACCCTGTTTGAAGAGAAAACCTACAACTTTAATGGCTTCCTAAGCTATTCTACTTCAATGGAATGGATAAAACAACAACACTGTTTGCACAAGCTAGATATGTGGCTTACCAACAGCTGGACAATGCTAAATAAGCATGCAAATGAATAAAACTATGGCTCTAAATAGAACAAAAGACTGAACTATGAAAATGAGAGCTTGAAAGTGAATGAGGGATAGACCATCAGCTTGTGCACACACCATTTATTTATAGCTTTCATTCACCCAAAGATCAAAACCAAACCGAACTCTAAAACCATAAACAATGGCCAAATACTATTCCAGGGGACCAAAACATAAATGCATGCCCAAGTCGGTAAGGAAAGCTGGTGAAACGTTGATCTTTTACGTGAGTCACATCAAAACACTTTCTGGAAAAATGCGTGCAAGACCGCCACTCTAAGCAGGGCGGTGGTTACAGGACCGCCGCCCGATCGGGTGGTGGCGGTCACGAGACCGCCGCCGTGTAGGGGCGGTTGTTTGCCATCAAGATCAAAAGGCCAAAAAAAAGAGGGAAAGAGGGGAAAACAAAGGACACGGGGCTAAGCGGGGCATGCGGGATGTTAACGCATACTCCGAGGGCTTTTCCGGATCCCGAACACCTTGCGAGGAGACCTGTATCATCATTGGGGAACTTGTCACGTTGTTCTGGTAGTACAGTACCTTACAATTTTGGGTACGTACATATTGCCCCCTCGGAGAAGTGTTTTAGCCATGAAGAGGCGTAAAACGGTGGGTCCGAGTATGGCAGTCCCGAAATGGGAAGTTTAGAAGTTATACCTTACACGTCCGTGTGTTGAAATGACGCCATCCAAAATTCCCGCTACCTACAAAATGAAAAGAGAACTCAAGTGCAGATAGATACAATAATTTGGAAAATAAACGCTAAAATAATAGGGAATGAGAATGTACCATTTGTGTGGGGATAGGAACTTACCTCCATCAGTGCTCCAAACCTGTGAAAAAGTCTTTTAAAATGAATCAGGGCGCTATATATATGAAAGTGGGCCCATTTTCCTATTCATTTGCGTGAGTTGATTTGATTGTTTTTAGCTCTGGGACCCACGGTGACGATTTCTTGCGTGAGTAGAGTCAAAACATCCACACGAGATCGTGATCATGCCTCCACGTGCGGAACACCGCCCACTAGATCACAAAGTTGGTTTTCTTTAATTTTGTGTTTTTCCCCCTTAAATTTGAAATGCTAAATTTTTTTGTAATGGGGGTCATTTTTGAAAATGTTTGTGTTAAAAGGTCCATCTAGGGGGCACCTACTGGGTAGGCTCCATTTTTAGGTTGAATGGTCATTTTTTGTTTTTTTAGGCCTTTTTAGGTTAAAAACCCACGTGGGTTTTTAGACCACGACCGCCGCCCTAGCCAGGGTGGCGGTTACATGACCGCCGCCCTGTTCAGGGTGGCAGTTACACGACCGCCACCTTTAAGGCGGTGGTTACAAAACCGCCTCCCTGCTCAGGGTGGCGGTTTTGCACATAATGCAAAAGGAACTTATATGTGAGATTACACTTGTATTTTTATCCTTTCTACGTGTTTTTATGACTCTCTCGGTGTTGTTCGGATATTAACTTGCTCTGTTTTGTGTGTTTTTGGGTGTATGCAGGCGAGAGAGGAGTACATTAGATGGAGTAGAGAGAGAGTGTGTGATTGGCTCTCAGGGGTACTGGATGCCCTCTCACAGGACGAGGAGGACACATTACAGAGGGCTGGCATATTGCGTATATCACGCGTGCCCCACGTTGCACCATCTAGTCACATCCTTTGTGACCTATTTTCTTATTGGGATGCGAGATCGAACACCTTCCGACTGCCAGGGGTCCGTGGTGAGTGGACCATCACCTTAGAGGATGTTTACCGCATTCTGGGGGTCCCGATCATCGGGAGGCAACTTACACTAGAGACAGCAGGCTCACGGGCATAGATTGCACAGTGGGCAGCTTATATGGGAGATGCAGCCATCTCCACGGGGTCGAAGAAGGGGGTGAGAGTTCGATCCATTCCTTCTTTTCCTATCCCCGTATTTCAACAGGCCATCATGGGGATCCTTGCCTCGAGATTGATCGGGGATAAGGAGGGGACACATTGTTATATCACGGGCTCCCATCATCATTGCACGAGATAGAGGGGCATGGTGGATATACGCCTGGGTGCGAGATATTCTAGGGACCACCTATCATGATCTATATAGGGTGGTCCGTTTACAGGGACAGTCATTGAGCCACCCAACTCTAGTCATGAGTTGGGTGTATGAGCATTTTATCCCTTATGGCAGGGGTGTGGAGGTGGCAGATCCTGGGGCTGTGAGGGCAGCCAGATGGATGGACATGTCGGTGCTTAGAGCACCTCATCAGCCAGTTGCCTCCCTTACTACTGCAAACATGGAGGCGACACCGTACCGGCTTATGGCTGGCATATGGGGCGAGGAGACTCTTACCCTTATCTCCTACTCCACCACAGGGCAGCTTATTGATCGAGTGGGATGATAGGAGGTACATCCCTTCGGCCAGTTCCTCACCGCTTGGTCTTCCATACGTGGGTATGCTTCCCCAGTGGCACCAGTTTACAGATCAGTTCGCGAGGCCAGAGGGGGGCCTAGAGGCCGAGGTTGGACAGTGATTACTCCTGGCATTCCTATTGCAGCCAGGAGGATAGTTCGCGCTAGAGGGAGAGCCGGTGTGCCTCGGGCACCTTTGCTTCAGATTGCTGTGGGTCCTACTCATAGCAGCGATGACCCCATAGATATTGACTCGACTCCGAGGAGTTTTCAGAGGGAGGGACAGAGGAGGAGACCAAGGACAGCGATCCTGAGTGGCATGACACTCAGGATATTATGCAGGCAGAGAGGGCTGAGCAGAGCGCAGAGAAGGACACTCTAGTTTCAGAGGAGCCACTCTCTCAGGGCCATGGTGGAGAGGATGAGTCAGTTGCAGGGCATCATGTTGCCCCTGCCCGCCGGGAGCAGCCCTCGCCTGGCAGCTGCATCGGGCGGTAGTGCCGGTCCCAGCGACCCATCTTGGATGCCTGGGGATCCGAGTAAGTTACCCTTTCTCCCTTTTAATGTTTATATGTAGGCTCTCCTTAGTTGTTATTGTTGTATCTTCTAGCCTCTTGCTTGGTTTCTAATTCATTTTTCTCCTTTGTTTACAGAGACTGTTGACGAGTGGCGGGATTTGATCCGCAAGGTATGTACCGATTCCCTGATGATCCCCATGGATAGGACCCGCGCGGAGCTATCCGTAGATTCTCGGGGAGCCCTTAGCAGCTGGTAGACATACCGATGTCTTCGCTCCTGTTTGGCACGTGGCAGGATGGTGTCGACCCTCCGTGCGAGTTAGCGGCTACGGGATGGCCGAGCGCCTCATGACGAGCCATTCTTTGGGGTGAGATCGCGGCTGCCCTTGGGACTCGAGCCCTCCGTGCATTGCAGTGCTTTGGCATAGCTGGAGTCCTAGGCGTGGGCGTGCACCTTCTGGGAGGGGTCTTACAGGATTGAGAAGCCATTTGGCTCTCATGTATTTTGTATTATATATTCTTTGTATATCACGGGCTCTTTGAGCGTTTTGACCATGCTTACAAAGATGATGGCATTGTATATAAACATTGATTATTTATATATATGCATTCGTTTTGGATCAAAATCTTGGCACTCATGTTTTCCTTTCTATTTCCAGTTTCCTTGTGTATACTATGATGTATGTTTATATGATTTTTAGAATGTATGCAATGGAGAACAGATGATGCAAATGTTTTCTTTATTTTTGTGTTTCATGATGTTGATACATGATATTGTAGATATATTGTGATTTTGAATCTTAGCTTCTGTGAGCAATTTGGATACCTCATGTTTGTTTTGCAGAGTGATGAATATAACCAGTACGATGAACAGATTAATTTGCCCCATTCCTAACTCCACGCAACTAGTAAGATGTGAGGGCTCATCACCGAGAGTCAAGAAGGGCGCAAGTTATGAAATGTGGTGAAATGATAGCGATGAAAGACAGACAAAGCTTTGGTGGAACCAAATAGGAAACTACAAGCTTACTCCACCCGAGTGACTTCATAGTTTTGGATGCAACTTGCTTTGCGGTTTATCCAGACTTAGATCCGTAGATGGCCACATAGTAGACAAGATCTGGGTTTTTAGGATTTTAATTCTTTTGGAATTTTGAACATCCGATTCATCCATTTTGGACTCAAAGTTTTAATTGTTTATTTGCGACCTTTAACGCTTTCTTTGTCAAGAGGACCCCTTGTACTTTGCCCCATGCTACTAGTAAGAAGCGTGGGTTTATCACCGTGGGCAAGGCATAAAGCGAGTAAGGGCATTTCCATCCTTTGCCAACCCTACGTCACTAGTAAGAGATGCAAGCTCATCACCGAAGGTTGGTGGGGCAAGGAAATGTGTAAAATTAAAATTTTCTGTTTAATCTCTTGTTGACTTGTTTTCTTGAGTAAAATGTCAGTATGTGCTTATTTCCAAAGAGATATATATATGGGATAGATGTGACACCATGAAGCTTCTAGAACAGACCATAGGCAAGACACCTATCCTAAGAAGAAATCAAAGTGAGAATAAACTTGCAGATCTTGGTATGGTTACCGTTAAGACTTTGTCATTTTTGACTTTATTTGATAAAAGATTCCGAGATGATTCGATGATATATGAAGATGGAGAGGTATAATTAAAGAGATTTATGCCAACAACATCATGAGTTTGTAGTGAATTGCTTTGAGAATAGATTCCTTGATCACAATTTATGTAAGAAACAAGTGGACAAAATGATCTTAATCATTATGAAGATGCAATGTAGATAATTATACAAGTAGTGCTAGTTGCTTATGTGTAGAACCGCTTGAGGTGCAGTGGAATTGACTGTTTCACCAAATTCCTCACCTTCTAGCATACATAAGAGGTAAGAACCGTTTCGTAGTCCTTCATGACTCGGTATGGTCCCAACCATTTGGGCCGGAATTTCCTTCCTTTGCGGTCTTCATGTCGATTCAATTGCCTAGCCTTAGGACTAGATCACCTTCGTATATGTCGCGTTCATAGACCTTCTTGCTAAAGCCACAAGACATTCGGTCAAAGCATAAGCTCTATGCCGCCGCTCAAAGATCTAACCTAGTTTCATCTAGACTTTCTAGTTGGGAAAGACGTGCTTATCTATAAGCGTCTTCATCCGTAATCCTTGTAGTGAAATGCGGAGACCGGGTATTTTAACCTCAAGCGGAGAACCGCTGTCGCCCCAAATGCCGCGAGAAAGGAGGTTCAAAATGAACTTGGCGATCAAGTAACCTGTGTATAGTAGTAAGAGGCATGGCCTCCACCCATTTGGTAAAATATTCAAAGGGCCGTTATTATAAAATTATGGCCATCTATGGATGAGGGAGAGAATTTCCTATTAATTCGAACCCCATGTAGAAAAGGGCCATGGAGTAGCGATTGGTTCAGAGCTTGGCTTTGGCATGTGGATCTCATGGGATAATTCTTGGCACTTATGACACTTGCGTACAAACTCTATCACGTCGTGTTCTAGAGTGGGCCAGAAATAGCCCATTCAGTGTATTTTTCGAGTAGTGGCATGGCCACCGAAGTGGCCTCCACATGTTCCACTATGAGATTCATGGAGAATCTTCTTGGATTCCTCCGTTTCGACACATCTTAGGAGCATTCCATCGAATGCTTTTCGATAGAGCACCTACTCTATAATGACGTATTTAGCTACAATTATGCGTAACCGCCTTCTTTGTTGTGGTGTAACTCCTTCTAGGTACGTATGGTCCATGATATAATTAATGATATTAGTGTACCAAGGACACTCAGAAATAGAGGGTCAGGTTTCGATGTAGTATACGCATTCATCTGAAAAGTCTAAATCTACTAAATTGCCTTCGTTTAATGGGTTGTCAGCTAACCAATCCGCAATGATTTTCCCTTTAACCGACTTCTGATTTACAAATGTTAATTCGAATCCTCCCATTAAGGTTATAAAACGCCCACCTTTTTAGACAATGACCCTTGTGTGAGGAAAGTCCGTAAATGGTCCGTTTTTACCATGACCTTCGTTTCTTGATTCAAAGCATATAATGTCTTAGGTGTTTAGTAGCAAAGACTATGGCAAGGCATTCTCGTTACTCTTTTGTGTATAGCGTGTTTCATAGTCGAGCAACGCTCGGCTAATGAAATAAATCACACGTTCTCTCTTGTTATCATCTTCTTGGGCCAACATACAAAGCAATGAGACATTGGTAGCTCATGAATATAGAATCAACGGCGATCTAGCTTAGGTGGCATTAGCGTAGGTGGTGATAATAGGAAATGCTTAATCGCCAAAGGATTCATTACAGTCTTTGGTCCAATCAATGCTATAATCTTTCTTGAGTAAATTGTTGATTGGATGAACGGCGAAGCTTAAGTCCGGGATGAATCTTCGGATTGCACCCAGCTTTCGAGGAATGACCTGACTCTAGATTCATTTGAAGGTGGAACCATTTCGAGGACAGCCCGGATTTTGGTCGGGTCGACATCTATCCCTCGTGACGATATGATATAACCTAGGAGCTTCCCTCCCGTTACACCAAAGACGCATTTCTCTGGGTTTAGTGTGACTCCGTATTCTATTAGACGTGAAAGAATGACGCGGAGTACTTCGGGATGGTCACAACGCTTCTTGGCTTTAGCCAATAAGTCATCTACATAAGATTCCATGATTTTATGAATTAGATCATGAAATATGTATGTCATAGCTCGCTGGTACGTAGCACCGGTGTTCTTGAGACCGAATGGCATAACAACGTAGCAATAGGTTCCCCAAGGAGTTATAAACGTGGTTTTAGCTTGATCTTGCTCAGATATTCTGATTTGATTGTATCCCGAGAATCCATCCATGAGAGACAAAAGTTCAAAACTAGCTGTTGCATCAACAATAACATCGATGGATGGTAATGGGAAGTCGTCCTTAGGACATGCTTTGTTGATATCTCGAAAATCTATGCAGATGCGTATCTTTCCATTCTTCTTGAGAACGGGAACGATGTTAGATACCCATTGGGAGTAGTCGACTGGCTTGATGAATCCTACCTGAAGGAGTTTTATTACCTCCTCTTTTACCATGAGAGCTACTTTGGGCTTCATGGGTCTTGATTTTTTTTTAATTGGCTTTGCATCTGATTTAGTGACAAGGTTGTGCACCGCAATGTGGGGTGTGACTCTTGTCATCTCCTTATAATTAAATGCAAATGCCTTCTGATGTTCTTTGAGGATCTGAGTATGTATTTCTACTTCTTCTGGGGTTAACAAAGAACCTAGTTTCAATATTTTTGGTTCATATTCTATCCCGATGTTGACATCGATTGTCTCTTCGATCAAAGAGGCATTACCCTCTTTGAACTCGTGGCTTTGGAGGTAAATCCAAATCATCCCCATTTTCTATTACGTATATGCTAGGTTTCACTTGTGAGGGGAGATCCATCATGGGATTCCCGAAATAGGAAGACGAATGTGGAATTAAGGACAAATCTAGCATATGATAGGAGAGATGTAATATCGCATAGGCGTTTAAGTAATCCAAGGTAGCCATACCATTATCGACATGGTCCGGGGTGATAGATTCACTTCGCTTGCAAGGGATTTGTCATTGTTTTTATCAATGGTTCATTACGAATGGACACTGTGAAGTGGGTATCTTCTAACTCATTGCTTGGATTAAAACGTGATGCTGAAGTTGCTATTGAATCGGCGAGAAGATTTTTCTCTCACGGGATTGTTTCAATGGATATGAAGTTAAATGCCTTGCTTAAATTTAATACAACATTTTTGTAAAGTTGCAAGTGTTCGGCTTTGGTTTCGTATACCTCAGAAACTTGGTTTTCCACTAATTGCGAGTCTCCTAAGACTTTGATGTTATCAACACCAATTCTCTTGGCTAAAGTGAGGCCAAGGAGGAGGGCTTCGTACTCAGCGCCATTATTTGTGCATTCAAAGTTTAACTTAAAGGTGAATGGGAGGAATTTCTCCTTGGGCGAAGTAAGAATTATACCTGCCCCCGCTCCATAACGGCATTTAGCTCCGTCGAAATGGAGAGTCCAATACTTAGTCGGGAGTATAGATGTTGGGGCATCTGTTGCGCTTGCACACTCTACTTCTACCATACAGAGGTCCTCTGCTAGAAGGGAACCAACACCTAGGGAATATCCTATGCCTACCGAATCAAATGGTAAGAACATTGGTGAATCTTGTTCTATTAACTCAATGATTTTTGCAGTAGTCCCTAATGATACCGTTTCTTTAGCTTTATCGTTAGGGGTTGGGGTTGTTTTGGCTATGCTGATAGTTTCAAGATCCGTTGTAGGTACCAACTTCTCCTTTGGTTTTGGGTCAGTGAGGTTTATTAAGTTGGTTTGTTGGAAGTTCAAATTCTGAGTGTACACCTGGTCTTTTCTTTAAATCAGCTAGGTGCAAATCGAAAGGTTTTGGATCGCCTTTGGCTACAAATACCTTTCCTAGATGCAAAAATCTTACTTCTTGAAATAACGTAGAAGGGATTGCCTTCATTCGGTGTATCCATGGTCGGCCGAGTATCATATTATAATTAGTTTCCCGATCTATAATATAAACTAAGTTAGGATTGTTTTGGGTCCTAAGGTGATTTGGAAATATTATAGTTCCTATCGAAGTGGCTTTAAGGCTATCATAGCCTCTCAATGTATTTTGAGTGGTGGAATAGTTTGTTTCCCCATATCCTAGTTTTTGGAGGAAAGAGAAAGGGACTATGTTAACTGCGGCCCCATCGTCAACCATTACCCATTTTACATAGTTATTATAAACCCATACTTGTAAGTGTAAGGCTGGATCACCTCGGCGTGTGATCTCAGCATCTGTGGGCATTTTACTTATTTCGAATATGAATTCGACATCCTTGTCTGGCTGCCCTGGAGGGTGGATATCAAAATCTACATGATTTACTTGTGTTTTAGGAGGTGGAGTGATGTTAATTAGATGGCCTAGACCTAATGCTTCTAAAAGAGCAGCTCTGTGAGGAGGAGAGTTCTTTAGTAAATCTAAAAATGAGATGTGCGAGAAGGTCTTTGTTAGGTCACTAATTAAATCATAGGCACCGATGGATTTTTCTACTATATCGCCGACTCTTATCTCTGCTTTCTCGCAGATGACTTGGGCTTGGTTGAGAGAAATACTCTCGTGTTCTTATTATAGCTTCGATAGGTAGCTCAGCGTCTAGCTCTACCAAATTGACTATCTTGGGTCTCGGTTGACTTCCCAACTATGGCGCAACTGATGGTTTGAGTGAAGTCGAGGCTTCGCGATCATTGTTTCCCGGTATTGCACCCTTGTTCGTCCCTGGGTTGGATTTAATCTGTTATTATCATGATTTGGGAGTGGATCGTTAAAGATCTTGAGGGGAGCATTCTGAGGGGAAACTGCTCTCGCTAGCGTGTTTGGTGGTGATGACACGGGATCTGCCAAAAACAAATTTGTGAAGAACTGTCTTTGTTCTTCTCGGTAAACGCGTTGCATGAATTTATTGTATTCACGACATGTTCTAGTATCATGACCCCAAATTTTGTGGAAACCACAATAATAATTGGGATTGTAATTCTGATTTGTTGGTTTGGTGTATATTGTGGCCTAAAATTCGATCAAACTATTGCTTATTAGGATTAAAATTTTGCATTTGTTGTTTCTAGCTTTGGTTTTCATAACCAAATGAGTTTTTTCCGGCCCTTGTATAGGATTTCGCCGTTGTTGTTGTTGTTGTGGATGGTTAAAATCCACTTTGTATTGATTAATCGGGTAAATTTATTGTTTGGTTGGTTGTTTGTTTGTGATGGAGTATTGACAACATTTACCTTCTTGGGCTGGTCGGTTACTCCATCTCGATGTTACACCCCAATTTTTGTTAAGGATTTTGGGTCCTTGATTAACATTTGTGGTAGTGGGATAATTTGTAGCGTTCGATTGGGGGTGATTAACCTCCCATTTGCACCATATGTTTTACGGCCACTATCTATTATTGCTTGGTCTATTTGAAGAGCGCTCCAAGTACTTCCCGATAAGTTCTTAGTGGGAACTGACTTCTTCCTTCACCTCTTTCTTTGAGAGAATGAAGGAATAAATCACATAGTTCCATCGATCCATGTTTGGAGCACTTTGTGAAGAATAAAGAAGCGTACGCCACCTCTAGATGAAATGGGTGATGATTCATTGTGTTCTTGTTTGATGTGTAAGAACTCCCCGATTCCTGTTCTTAAAACTTGCTCATGTCGAATGCCTTAATGAACTCGATACGAGTTGTTTAAATGAATGGATGGAGGCCTCAGGTATTCTATAATACCAGTCGAGAGCAATGCCTTCCAAGGTTTTGAGGAATATTTTAGCAACAACCCCATCCCAAGGGAGTAATTCTCGTATGGTTGTAGCGTAAGCCTTGATATGCGCATTTGGATCTCCCTTGCCTTTGAACTTGGGTAAATCGGGAAGGGGTCTTGGAAGCATGACGCTTCGTATGGAAAAATCTAAGGGATATTTTAAATATTCTGAGTAAGTCCCTATTGCATATGTTTCAACCATTGATGGTGGTTGCTGAGGGAGTGGTGGTGGGATGGGTTGTTGATATGGCGCAGCGTATGCGTTGGCAGGGGCATAGGGAAGTCCCTGCGTTTGAGCAAAAAGGCCGGGAGAGGAGAACATATCTCCTTGTGGTGATTTGGAGTACATGTTTAAGTATGACGGGATATTGTCTAGTAATGGATTGTTTGATACTAGACCGGGAGGAATAGTGTTAGAGATGATGGGCCTTGTTGGCGTTTGTTGTGGATACTGAGGAGGCATGCCTAACGTGCCTACTCCTGTGAGGAGATCTACTTGGCCAGAGTGATATGGAGGATTGGAACTTCCTGCTTGCATGAACTGAGGATTTTGACTTGCTTGAGCAAGTTCTAACCCTCTCACTTTTTCTACTAATGTTGAAATGACTTCATTTGGTGAAGTCACGGTGCTTTCCTGAGCGACGTTTGTTGTATACCCTGGTGTTGTATAGGCATGTGATATCCTGCTATAAACTGATCGCTATCTTGCCAAGTTTCTCCAAGAGTATTTCCTATATGCAGTGGCATAGAGGTATTTTCTTGGAAAGAGATCTCGGGTTGTATTTGTAAACCTCCTATAGGTGGGTACATACCCCGAGAATGTTGTTCACTCCTAGGATAACGTATTGACTGTTCATCATCTAAGACCAAGTATGGGTCAGATTGTCTACTAATTTTTGGTCTAAGTAGCATCTAAGGAGACAAACCAGATTCTCGGTAAACGTCATATTGTTCGAGCCTGAAGGCTCTGTTTGTTGCGTTTGAGGGGGTTGATCTAACTCCCCCATTTGAAAAGACGAGTTATATCTGTTTCTTGGGGTTTGTGTTGACAACTGATTAGTTGAATAGTTGTCGCCCCATACTGAGAGTGAGGGTGATGATTGTCTATTCAGTTGGGTGTAGTATGCCTTGAGACCCTGCAGAGGGGTCCGCATATATGCATCGAATCCCAACATATTCACGGGTATATGAATACCCATGAGAATAATGGGAAGGAGCGAAGGTGATTTGTGAAAGAACACGTGATACTATGACTCCGAACGAGAAAGTAGGAAGTTTACGTCAGCTTCACTAATTTTGTTTGTTTCACGTCGGGTTCACCAATTTTGTACGCCGGAAAAGTGACAAGCAAGCGTGGGAATCTACAGGTAACTCTTCCGCATACCCGACCTCCCGAGGTCATGTCGAGACAGCCGGTGGGGATGGAATATTCGTGGGATGCAGACAAACTAGTTAGGCAATCTAATGTCTTCGACACGCACTAGTGGAATTTGTGAATCTAAGGCAAAGAAGGCCCTTCTAACTCTGGACTGGTGTGATAGATCGATCGGCAAGGATGACTGCTCGAAGGCTCCAATCAATATCGAGCTCTGGCGTGATTCGATCTATGGGTTGTGGAATACATGGGAAATGACCTGGGATAGTTTCGTGTATGTCTCTAGATAAGGTCATATGGTGGATGGTGGAAACAATTGACTCTACGGATGATTCTTTGGCCTAGTCCAGAATTCTCTAGCTTTGTTAGCCGCTATATCTAGTAAGGACAATTGTTCAATGATGATGGGTGGAAGTGGAGTGGATTTGAATACTAGTGTGCGTAGGCCAATGTTTATATCTGATTGACTTATGGATTCGTTAGGCTGTGGGACTTGTGGGTCACAACCGTAGACTCTTGGTTGTTGTGGTTCTGTTATGGTCATATACGAAATCAACTCCTGATTCCTAGTATATAATAATCATATGCTTTCTCAGCTTCTATGTTTAGGACCAACAACTGCATGATTTTCTTAGAATATCTCACAGGCGTTCGTGCAGCCTGGATCCTTATACTAGTATCTATGTCTGTGAGAGTGTCTCCTACACCTGGTTGTGGGACCAAAGGATCACAACCAAAGGTTTGTTCTCTTTCGAGCCCTTCTATAGTCATGTGAATGTTTATCTAGGGTAATCTGTAATTCGGTTGATTTGACCAAAACGTGTATGCTTGGTCGTCCTCTATATTTAATCCTCTTAACTGAGAACTGATCAGTTGTAAATCTGTTGTTGTTTGGAAGACTTGTATTCTGAGATTTTGGTCTATGTCAACTATTGCTGTGACGAGGTTTGGTTGAGGCACGATTGGCTCAAATATGTATTCCCTGGGCTCTTGAGGTCCCGTGATTGTCATACAAAGTGAAATTCAAATTCTAACTACGTGGAATAAAACTAAAACATATATAACTTCTATTTTTGCATTTAACCTTTTAAGAGTTTAAGGAAAGCAGCTATTTTTAAACGTATCTAGAAATAACAACTGAATAACAACTTAAAACAAATAGAATAACCGAGTGTAGTTATTTGCCTGTGCGATTTATAGATTTATTCTAAACAATGCAATAACTTTCCTAGTCTATCTGCAAGATTCTCGATCCTACCTCAGAAGTGAGGAATGAATCATAGTTTCTTAGAAACTATCAATCCTCACAGCTTCCCTGGCAATATCGAGAATAGAAATTACTGAAATGAAACAATTAACTACCTTATTTGATATGATTCTAACTAGAAATTTGAAAGCTAGAACCTGGATTCCATAGAACAGTGGCGAATCCGATGGTGTATGTGATCTTGTCCCCTCAGTATGATCTCCTCATTGTTTCATGTTCACATGGATCCAGAAAAGCGTGTAATGCCAGCATCGACAGAAATAGATATTGGGACAAGGATAGCTCAGAATGTAGACCGAAAATGTGAGTAGGAGAGGGATAGCGCAAGAGTACAGAGCTTGGCTTATGCAATTCCTAGCGGGATTTTACTGCGAGTCATGCAACATAAAGTGACCAGAACCTGAAACTACCCTGTTTGAAGAGCAAAACCTACAACTTTAATGGCTTCCTAAGCTATTCTACTTCAATGGAATGGATAAAACAACAACACTATTTGCACAAGCTGGATATGTGGCTTACCAACAGCTGGACAATGCTAAATAAGCATGCAAATGAACTGAAACTATGGCTCTAAACAGAACAAAAGACTGAACTATGAAAATGAGAGCTTGAAAGTGAATGAGGGGCAGACCATTTGCTTGTGCACAAACCATTTATTTATAGCTTTCATTCACCCAAAGATCAAAACCAAACTGAACTCTAAAAACCATAAACAATGGCCAAACACTATTCCAGGGGACCAAAAACATAAATGCATGCCCAAGTCGGCAAGGAAAGCTGGTGAAACGTTGATCTTTTAAGTGAGTCGCATCAAAATGCTTTCGGAAAACGCTGGCGGGACCCTTTCGCCCGATCGGGGCGGCGGTTTTCCATCAAGATCAAAAGGCCAAAAAAAGAGGGAAAGAGGGGAAAACAAAGGACGCGGGGGCTAAGCGGGGCATGCGGGATGTTAACGCATACTCCGAGGGCTTTTCCGGATCCCGAACACCTTGCGAGGAGACCTGTATCATCATTGGGGAACTTGTCACGTTGTTCTGGTAGTACAGTACCTTACAATTTTGGGTGCACGCATAATACCCCAATCAATCCCTTGGTCATTTTTCTTTATGACGACCATGAACTGGTACATCCACCCTTGGAATTCTTTTGAATCTGGGAGTCCAAATAACCAACTCAACAAGGTGATGATATCGCTGACTTCAAGAATAAAGTCACTTCTAGGGACCGACTTAGGAAACCTAGAAACAACTGGCTTAGCCTTGATCAAGAACTTCTTATTTACGTGCTTGATGCAATCTTCCTGATCTTTGTCCCAGGCCTTTTGTGTTGATTTAAAGTCTAAATCAACATATTCCGTAAAGTTGGGAAACTTTAGGAGTTGATCAAAATAATCTCTGTCTAATTTTACTATAGACTCCCTACTTGATTTCTTACTGAGCGAAAAGCTAAGTCATAATGGGAAGCACAAGATAGGATGAATTTAGGGCATTGAGCTGATATTGGAAATCTTGTTGCAAGAGGGAGACAACTACCAGCTACTGACTTCATCCATGAATTTTGAGAAGAATCCTCAATTCTTTTCCGGAAGTCTTCCATATCTATATTGCCGAGCTCTGTGTCCCGGATGTCATAATTGCAGCTTACATAAGAAGAAGACTCCATATTTTGATACTTATACTTCATCTTTCTTGACTTGTATGACTTGTCCTTAGATGGGCCAGTGGTCATGTTAGTGCAAAATCACAGCACCCCTGGATGTAGATCAGGCTTCTAGGTTGATCACTCAGGCATCCAGTGTGATTGCACAACATGGAAACCTCTCTCCAAGCGTGGGACTTGTGAAACTGAGAGAGGAATCTCCAGAGAAGGCTGGTTCCTGCTCCTAAACTACCTGCCACAAGCTATTCCAGTGTAGGCAAGCTAATCTAATCCTAATCTAACAATGCCAAGGAGAGAGAGAGAGAGAGAGAGAAAGGAAAAGAACAAAAGCCTACACTAAAACGGTGATACACCAGAGAAGGAGAATGTTGAACATCTATCAAAACTGCCATGGGACAAAGAGAGGTGAGCAATGGGAAGGATGGACAGATGCATCACAGGCCCAAGGATAGATTTCACACAGAAAATGTCCCAAAACTCCATGAACACAGCTCCAGATCTGCAATGAACGTTCAAACATGCACAAATACCTGCAATGAAGAGAGGCAAGAAGAAAACAAGCAAAAACGAGAAAGGATGGACAGATGCATCACAAAACACATTTTTGTTGCTTCAGAAGTTTGCACAGAACATCATTTCAATAGTAAAAGGAAAAAAATGCCATTACAGAGCAAGGGAGGAGGTTCGAACTCCATTTTCAACCCTAGAGAAGAAAAGAAGGGAGGGCAGAGCCGAAAAGATGAACAACTTGTTATGTCCCCTTTTAAAATGAGCCAAATCTGGCTTTATACAATACATGGGTCGAGCCCAGGAGACAAAAACATAGGAAAACGTGTAAGCAGCCCAACCATTGACCAAAACACATTCTTCATTAAAATCGGTGGTTGAGACATCACTTCTGGCCATGCTGAAGAAGAATGCGACCCATGTGCATTAAAACTGGTTGTTGAAACGTCACTACGGCATCGCCACGTGTTAGAGTCATTTCTAAATTTTCTCTCCAGACTATACCAAAATTCAAGATTGATCCTAGAATCATGTAGAGAATTTCATAAGCTTTCCGTTGATATAAAGAATGTGCAAATCCGAGCTCTGGATCGAAAGTTATGGAGGTCTGAAGTTTTAGGGCACAAAACAGGTGAAAACGTGTTTTGAAATCTTTCCCGCGCTCTGCCACCTGGATGACACGTGGCACGCATTGATTGGTCGCGTGATTCTCTCTCCTCACTCACCTGCGGGTTTTTCTTTGAATTTTGACCTTTTTGATGATTTTGGAACATTTTTCACTTTTTCCCGCTTCCCCGCCACTTGTACGACACGTGGCATGATCTGGTTGGAGGACAGGGCGCGGGGTCAACCTTGTCTTTTAAACTTTGGGCCCAAGACTTTTTGCAAAATTTCTAAGTCCCCCCAAACTCTGCACTTCCCTGCTCCATTGGACACGTGTCCAATTCCTATTGCTCGGGCGCCGCTTCAAACCTTGCCCCTTTCGACCCTTGGACTTTTCCTCGTGACACGTGTCATCTCCCGATTGGTCTACGGGTCTCCGGCTCTTTACATCCACCGCGTCTTTTCGTCCCGGATTCCTTGTGCTGAAAATTCCCATTTCGGCCGATCCAGGGTGGTTCACATCTTCAAGGCCCAAATGTCCCATTTGCTTAGCAAGCCACTGTTCTCATTTTAATTTGAACCGGCGGTTCAAGGCGTCCTTCGCGTACTCTTGTCCTGAACTGTCCCGCTCAGCAGTTAGTCATTTTTTTTTCCTCTTTCGGCCGGATCGGATTTTTGCGCCACCACGTACTCTGTGCCCCACACGCCCCTACCGCTGTTGCAAGGACTAGGACTTAGCCAATTTTCATGATTTTTCCTGGCCCAAGTTTATTTTCTGCAACCTTCTCGCATTTTCTCAGAGCTTGCTCTCTTCGACCTGGACAGGGAAGTTAGAAAAAATTCTGAAGGGACCCTAGAAACATGATTTTTTCCCTGAATCAATTTATCTACCTGGGACTTGAGAATTCTGATGCATGTTATCAAATTAACCCTGGGGGGTGAATTTTGGATAACAATTTGGCGACTCAGCGGGGTCATCTGCCTGCTAGATGAAATTACCAGTTGCCTGAAGCATCCATTGGGCATGGAGTCATGAGTTGTAACCTGCAACTGATCTGAACTTTGAAAACCCCCCTTTGAGTCACTTGGAAACCCATTGAACCTGGAGTGTTCTCACCAAGATGCCATCAAACGAATCTGCAAGAGCAAGTAACCAAAGAACACCAAAGCTATGTACAAAATTGAAAATCATACATGTCCCAAATGGAACATGCAGAGTGTCCACGAGCACTTCTTTTGCTGAAAGCAAACCTACCTACTCTATTCTAACTGGAAGCAAAGGTAAGCTAAACAAACCTTGCAACTGGTTGTGCAAAATAGCTTCCTTTCTTCAAAATTGGCAGCCATGCAATTGATTTGGCACTGATCATGGTTGTTTGGATGGATGGAAAATCAACAAGAAGCTGGTCTTCTATCCAAATCATCAAAGTATCAGCTGAAAACAAATCCAATACCTCTTTTAGTTGCTCTGCATTTGGATTGAAGAGGTATGGCAGCTGATCCTTGGTACTTTGTAGCTCACCCTCATGCTCAGAAGAAAGCATGACTGGTTGTGACTTCTCCTTTGGCTCCAATGAAGCCAAATACCTGATTGGGCAAGGTCTGATCCTTTGAGTATGCCCATTTCCCTGATTTTCAACTCCATGAATGGAATCTTCTTGCGGACCTTCTTGAATGGATGGTGTGGAAGAAATGGTGAAATTCCTCTGTCCTTTCTCTTCCTCCAATGAAGAACGTGAAAGATTAAAATCTTCCAATCTTGATTCCGAAGAGCTATTATAAGATGTTGGCTATTGTAAATGAATGCCCTCCTTCATGACAGAAGACTCAAGTGTTTGGAGTGTGGATGATGAAAGAGAGAAAGGTGGAAACTCAACCGGCTCTTCTCCATCAAAACAGCTTCCTCCAAATCGCTGCAGATAAACCGCCTTATTGCTATCCCGCCGCTACAAATATTCAACTTCCTCCATGATGTCTTCTTGATCTCGTAACTTGACCACCATGGTTTCTTTCTCCTTCAACATTGAGTTTGAGAGGTCAAACTCCTCTTCAAAGACTGGAACTTGAGAGAGGTGAAGTAGAAAGAAGAACCGAAGGTTCTCAGAGTAGCTTTGCTTTGTGCTCGAGCTCTTGGATCTACAATTTTCTCCCCCACAGATGGAATGTGCTCCTCTTCTTTTGGATTTGGAGCAGCTTTCTCCTTCCTCCAATGTTTGAAGAGAATCTTGCTCTTGATTGAACTCTTCCTCCAAAGCATGAAGTTTTTTAAGTCAAACTCTTCAATCTGCTGCTCTAGAGGACAAGTTGGGACTGCAAGATCTTCTTCTTCAACAAAAACAGTCCTCACCACCATTTTTTCAACCTCAGCCTCTTCTGTAGGTTTTACCAGCAAAGGGATCTTCTCAATTCCAAATTTAAGAGCCAAACTTACTAAGCTCTTAATCATTTCTTCTTTTCCTGGCTCTTCCTCTTGTTGTCCTTGATGACTGATTTTTGCAATTTCTTCTTCCCCACATGGAATTGGGAATGCAAGAGGAGGGATGGGTTGAAACTCAACTGATTTTACAATTTTTTGTGGTGGTGGAGGAGGTGAAACCTCTTGTTTCTTTGGAGGAGGGGGTATTTCATTTAGCTCTTGTGGAGGGGGTTTGGATTTGGAAGAGAAGAGGGTGGAAAAACTGAGATGGGATGGAAGACTGAGAGATGGAGACATGGGATCAACATTTGGGACAGCAGATGAAGGTTTTGAAACTTGACACTGCTGAAATGATACAGATTGGGAAAGAGGAAATAGAAAGGCATGAGATGGTGTGCTTACCCGTTGACAAGTTCTTTGAATACTCCTCTCATACACCTCTATTTCTTCAATCCACTTTTGCAAGCAAAGGCAACATTGCAATCATGAAGTCAAGCTTCTCCCGAGGGTCAGTAATGCCTTGGAAAATGTCCCACCCATGGACAAGGTGCTCGCAACCGATTCCAAATGCTTTCACTTGTGCCTGGGCCCTGATCGCACTATGTTTACCTCCATCTTTTGGATTTTCTCCAACAGACCAACATCTTGCATCTGATGGTCTTCATTGTATGCATACTCTTGCTCTTGGAAGGCTCTATAGCCAAACTGACTTTGGCACTGCTGCTCATATGGGTATGCATACTGATCTTGAATCTGCTCAAAATGTTGATTTGGAGGATTTGTAAAACATGTTGGAGGTGGAATATACTGTTGTTGTTGATGTGAATTCCATGATGGAAATGAAGTCATGATTGCACAACTTCATAGAATGAAAGAATGATGGAAGAGATGGAAGGAAGAATGGATGGAAAATGAATGAAAATGAATGGAAAGGAAGGTCTGCAACTTCAGAGATGGGTTGTTGACCAGATGGAGTCGCCAGATGTGTTTGCAAGTGCCTCCAAAGGCTGAAATCTTCACAGGAACACATCAACCTGTAAAAGATGAAGTGGAAGACCTCTGCAGAGTCCCACCGGTGTTCCAAAAGCTGTTAGTGCAAAATCACAAAGCACCCCTGAAGCGGATCAGGCTTCTAGGTTGATCACTCGTGCATCCAAAGTGTGATTGCACAACATGGAAACCTCTCTCCAAGCGTGGGACTTGTGAAACCGAGAGAGGAATCTCCGAGAGAAGGCTGGTTCCTACTCCTAAACTACTCGCCACAAGCTATTCCAGTGCAGGCAAGCTAATCTATTCCTAATCTAACAATGCCAAGAGAGAGAGAGAGAGAAAGGAAAAGAACAAAATCCAACACTAAAACGGTGATACACCAGAGAAGGAGAATGTTGAACATCTATCAAAACTGCCATGGGACAAAGAGAGGTGAGAAATGGGAAGGATGGACAGATGCATCACAGGCCCAAGGATAGATTTCACACAAAAAATGTCCCAAAACTCCATGAACACAACTCCAGATCTGCAATGAACGTTCAAACATGCACAAATACCTGCGATGAAGAGAGGTAAGAAGAAAACAAGCAAAAACTAGAAAGGATGGACAGATGCATCACAAAACACATTTTTGTTGCTTGAAGTTTGCTCAGAACATCATTTCAATAGTAAAAGGCAAAAACACCATTACAGAGCAAGGGAGGAGGTTTGAACTCCATTTTCAACCCTAGAGAAGAAAAGAAGGGAGGGCAGAGCAGAAAAGATGAACAACTTGTTATGTCCCCTTTTAAAATGAGCCAAATCTGGCTTTATACAATACCTGGGTCGAGCCCAGGAGACAGAAAACATAGGAAAATGTGTAAGCAGCCCAACCATTGACCAAAACACATTCTTCATTAAAATCAGTGGTTGAGACATCACTTCTGGCCATGCTGAAGAAGAATGTGACCCATGTGCATTAAAACTGGTTGTTGAAACGTCACTTCTGGCATTACCACGCGTCAGATCCGTTTCTCAATTTTCTCTCTCCATACTACACCAAAATTCGAGATTGATCCTAGAATCATGCAGAGAATTTCATAAGCTTTCCGTTGATATAAAGAACGTGCAAATCTGAGCTCTGGATCGAAAGTTATGGAGGTCTGAAGTTTTAGGGCACAAAACAGGTGAAAACGTGTTTTGAAATCTTTCCCGCGCTCTGCCACCTGGATGACATGTGGCACGCATTGATTGGTCACGTGATTCTCTCTCCTCACTCACCCGCGGTTTTTCCTTGAATTTTGACCTTTTTGATGATTTTGGAACATTTTTCACTTTTTCCCGCTTCCCCGCCACTTGTACGACACGTGGCATGATCTGGTTGGAGGACAGGCGGGTCAACCTTGTCTTTTAAACTTTGGGCCCAAGACTTTTTGCAAAATTTCTAAGTCCCCCCCCAAACTCTGCACTTCCCTGCTCCATTGGACACGTGTCCAATTCCTATTGGCTCGGGCCAGCGCTTCAAACCTTGCCCCTTTGACCCTTGGACTTTTCCCTTGTGACACGTGTCATCTCCTGGTTGGTCCACGGGTCTGCCGGCTCTTTCGCGTCCACCGCGTCTTTTCGTCCCGGATGCCCTTGTGCTGAAAATTCTCGTTTCGGCCGATCCGGGCGGTTCGCGTCTTCAAGGCCCAAATGTCCCATTTGCTTAGCGGGCCGCCTGTTCTCATTTCGGCCGAACCGGCCGGTTCGCGTCCTTCGCGTACTCTTGTCCTGAACTGTCCCGCTCAGCAGTTAGTCTTTTTTTCCTCTTTCAGCCGGATTGGCTTTTCACGCCCGCCACGTACCTCTCTGTCCCCACATGTCCCTACTGTTGCATGGACTAGGAATTGGCTAATTTTCACGATTTTTCCTGGCCCAAGTTTATTTTTGCAATTTTTTGCATTTTCTCAGAGCTTGCTCTCTTCGACCTAGACAGGGAAGTTAGAAAAATTCTGAAGGGACCCTAGAAACATGATTTTTTCCCTGAATCAATTTATCTTCCTGGGACTTGAGAATTCTGATGCATGTTATCAAATTAACCCTGGGGGGTAAATTTTGGATAACAGGTCCGACATGAGGAGTTTTGAAAATGACTTGATGACTTCTGGAAGAGTATTCGGGTGTGAAAGCTTTTCGGACAAGTGCGCATGGAGACGACACCTTCGCTCGGGTTTAGAAACTTGCAAAACACCTTTGAAAACTTGACAGACTTGATTGTATGTTAGAAATCAGGATGTTTCAAAAACCAATGGAAACCCAAAATAATGGTAGAGTTTGGAGGATGCTAAACACTTTGAGAAACCCAAAACACTCAGCACAAAGTGTATGTTAGAAATTATGGTATGCGGCACATCGACGAAAACCTAACACAAGGTGGAAGTGAGATGATGTCGAGCAGGTAGAAATACGACACACTGTGGAACTCGGAGGATGTTGAACACCTGTCAAGACCCGACACAAGGTGGAGAAATAAAATGTCGAGTAGCTAGCAAAGCCCGAAACAAGGTAGAAACTGGATGATGTCGAGCACCTGTAAAACCTGAAATCAAGGATATCGGGTCTCTGTCCTGTCAAAACATGAAAAATTTCCCACTTTGTTCACTCATTGGTTTTTAGATTCTTTTGAAATCTACAACTTATGTAAATATAAGTAAATAACCAAGGAGTGGATTTCAAACAAAAACCCTACTGGGAAAAGGACAAGAACAAAGGAAAAAGACCCAAAACCCTAAAACAGAAATGGAAGAGGAAAAGAAATGGAAGCCCAAAAAAAACACCTCAAAAATAACCCCAAAAAGCTTCAAAATGGAAAGAGGAGAAAAATACCTTCAACAAGATTGAAAAATGATCAAGAATGGATGGTGAAATTGACTAGGAAGCTCAATCGGGTCTGGAGGTGGAAGAAGCATGCATAGAAATCCAACGCATCAAAAACATACAAGGTAACAAATGATGTGGAAAACCACCTATTTATAAAACCCTAACATTAATTACACCTCATTTGACGCATGTGCCAACTACTAGACAACTGGACATTAATGACATGTCATCATGTGTGGAGTGTCTGAAAACCCGACACAAAGGGTTTGGTTTAATTTGGGTTTTGGGTTTCAGAAAACATGAAGCATGACGCATGAGATGTTGAGATGCTCCTAAGTCTCGAAATCCTAACACAAAGGTTTCATTCGGGTTTTAGGTTTCGGGAATCACACGACATGAAACATGCATTGGATAAAGCATGTTTCAATGCTTGGGGGTTCGAAAACCTAACACACTGCCAAGACAATCGGGTTTCAGGTTTTGGGAACATTAGACATGTAACATGTAAGAAACATGCTTTCATGCAATGAGAACCTAAAAACCCAAAAATCTCCTTTAAAGGGGAATTTTAAGAGATATGTCCAAAAATTTCTATGGCTATCTCATTTTTAGCTGGAATCACTAAAACAAGATAACAACTCTCATGTACTTGTGAGAGCCTTACACTTGATGCCTTGCCACCAACGCGAAACCACATTTTGTTTCCCCAAAACTTCTCCACATGTCTACGTAACATAGAAATCTCCATGTTATGCTTGAAAACTAACATTGTAAATCTACATTCGTGTGAACATGTCTTGGGCCATAGGACCACCACCTACCACCTCTCGGGCATGTCGAGTCTCCTCAAGTTACTCATCCCTCTCGTTAAGCATCATAGTACATGTCACTTTTATTATGGATACTTGAATCAAAAAAATGGGCATTCTCGCCGACGATTTCATCCACACGCTCTAGTATCCCTCCACATAATACATCGCTAGGCACATTCCGTGTCAATGTGCAGATAGAAGTGTTTACTATCAATGACCAATAGGCATCTCCTACATACACAACATATAACCTCATGTTAGTCAACCATGTACAAAACACACCATAAACAATTCATTAACCATATTTACATACACAAATACTTAAGATCTTACATAGCTACCGCTACAGGGTCAAGGATGCCTCCCTCACCCACTTCTCGTACAAGTAACTCCATAGCACCCTCAAATACTAGGTATAACAACACCCATTGTTGTGTTTCCCACCACACTCGATAATTCTCTGTACTCCCTGCATCATCAACATCCACAACCGCTATCACTGGGTCTACCACATCTAACCACATCTTCGTACCAACTACTCTCATGTAGGTATTGGCCTCGTATCTTCCCTCCTAGGGGCTCTAACGGCCCATAGCCATTTATATGGATCTAGGGGCACATTCTGTGCCATCCAAAACTTTCGCGATAATCTCTCCACCTAAAATACCTTTGTTACACCTAAAAATCAATCCTCTAACCACATGGTTCTCTAAATACATCGTAGTTGTGTCTCCATCCCCCATAATCATGATATAGCCTCCATGTCACTGACTCGGATCCCATCCTGTCTATCAAGGCATTGAAGCTATCCATTTCCATCTTCCTATCGTGAATATATACCCACCATCGAGGAAATATCTTTGGCCAAGCCCACTCCCCTCATGGCCTTGAATCGATCTCAATATACCTAAGTGCTCATATGCCTATACATGTAGCAGTGTGGTGGACCATATACCTCTACCATGCTCATCCTGCATGAACCAATACAAGTCCCTGTACATGTGGGCCAACACACACCATGCCCACGCATATCTCATCCCATCCTCCTCTATCCACTGACATATGTCATGCATTTTATACAAGATGCCGACACCCCCTCCCTCCATTGCTATACATGACGCTATCACCACTTCGATGAACTTACACAAACACGGAACCCTTGACTAAAATATCACATTCAAACTAATATGGGCCTCCTTAAGAACCTGGGCCCCTATAAAATATCATCTGGTCGAGCCCCTACCACTCCATATCCATTACTACCATCACTTGTACTATCTTTCCAACCACCGGAAATAGTAGTATGTGATATACATCATCCAACGCCATTGTCATCTCTCTAATAGGAAACCAAAATGAGCATGTGTCTGCACTCCACCTCTCACACAATACAGTCAACATAGGCATATTATGGGGCACATCCACCATCATGTTATATGTCTTAGGCCAACACGGTCCAAAAAATCTCACTCATTATCCGACAAACCCAATCCTAGTAGTGTACTCAAGTTTCGACCACCATGGAACTCCCTTGAGTGGATATCCCTCTGCACAACACAAAACAACAACAAATGCAATGATTAACACAATTTACATGATCAAAAACAACTACTCAACATATTAGAAACACATTCCATAGTAGTAACCATAAAATAAACATTTTTACGGACCAGGGAACCTAACAGCCGGGATCTGGTGTGCCTAGAGCAGACACTAGTGCCCGGATTTGAGCACTCTAGTCCCAAGGGTAACTAGTGCCCTCACCGCTTTTTCTAGGTCCTAAATTCCAAGAAAGCTAAAAATTTCAAAATTGTAAAATTCACCTCAACATCTTATTCCACCCTACATTTCAGAAAAAATAATGCACTTACCAACTCCATAGTAGTAAGCAACATTACCGCAATCGCTACTCTCTCAAATCGGGTCGGACGTAGTGGTCTCGCTTGAGGCATCCTCACTTGCTTTGCATACACTCTTACACTCACGTTGAAAACATGTGAAGTGATGAGTCACCTTTTCACTTTCCTATTTATAAGCCCATTACAAATGCCACCTTTACTGTGGTCTACATTTCACGCTTATCACCACAAATAATACACGCAACACCATTTCAGTCATATCTCGAGTGTGTTTTCTCTAATTTACACTCTATTTAAGGCATTCTTTTCTAAATTCCACCTACCACCATACCACACATGTTTTGCACTCTTTTTACACTGTAATGATATTTTCTATTCCTTACAACCACATTTTAACCTCTTGTCATTAATTTTAGCTTAGAGTCTGTTCCGCTCACCACTCCCTCTTTCGCCGAAAGGGGGACATATCATTGGGGGTCCCCATATAATCCCCCTTATGTCACCATGCATTCCAATATCATGAATCTAACACCTCAAAATTTACACCGTGAAATGTCACCATCAATCTCCCCTAATGACCTAATCTAGGGGCAATAATCATTTAACACCTTCACACATCGTAACTTATCAATTCCCCCTAATGACCTAACTTGGGGGAAACAAGCAACTAAAAATCATTTTACACACCATCTCATCAACTTTCCCTAATGACCTAACCTAGGGGAAATTAGCAAAAAACCTCGTCATGAGTAACCAATCAAAAACAACCAATCAACCAATCAAAATCAACATATTCAAATCAAACCATTCAAATTCACGAGTAGTCTCCCAGATGACCTAGCTTGGGAGTCACATTCACCATTCCATTCCTAGATGACATAACTTGGGATTTTATTCTATACTGTGTTCACTTCCAGATGACCTAATATGGAAGCCATCTCATTTTATATCGCGTTCGCTTCCACATAACCTAACTTGGAAACCATATCATTCTCTATTGGGTCTACTTCCTGATGACCTAACTTGGAAGCCTTTACATTGCAAGTAAAGGTGACACCCATGAAGTGGGGGAAAGAGTTTCTTTCCCCTTATCACTCCTATACGGGTCAAATATTCAAACTAAATTCATTTAGATCATAAATCACCACTTTTTGATCTCGAGTCCGTTTGTAGTGACTAGATCTTGTGGATATAGTTAAATCTTGGAGAATAACACACTTTTCTTCCTACACTCTTCCTCTCAAGGCGTCGTGACGCCCAAATCCTCCCATCATTCCATTTATATACAAGCATTTGGGTTGGGAATAAATCACTCCCTACCTACTATTTGATATTTAAGCTCATTCAAAATCATCGCATTGTCATTTTCATTTTCCACACTTCATTGTGACTTTTACACTTTTACGTTACATGAATCAACTTGTTGATCCATGGTTTGACACGCTTTTATAGTTATGTCGAACACTTCTATTACACATCCGTGTGTTCTTCTATAGCTTGGGCTTCTCCATATTTTCCATCGTGTACACATATCTATCTACTTTATGTTATCAAGCTTTCCACTCACCAACATAAATTATGGGTAAATGTAGTAACAAAAGCACACATTTACTATTACATTTATACCGCCAAGTATTTTAATTTACATATGGATCTTGCATTATTAAATTATTCACTAGTGACCTATTTCTAGGGTTTTTATGGTTAGTGAGTCAGTCACCCTGGTTTTTTTCCTAGTTCATTCGTCAGTTGTCTTTGTAGTTTTTGCCATCTTTTAGAGTGTCTCAAATGTCATAGTTAGCTCAGTTTTCATCTTTTAGTATACATCCAGGTGCCTAGGGTTGCATTGGGGCACCCCGGGGTGCCCTAGTCCGTGCTTTTAGGTGCCTATGTCATCATAATTTTTGGTCTTAATTTATTTATTTGAGGTCAGTCCTAATGGTCACCCCATGTATTCCCCTAAGTTAGAGTCGATAGTTTCGAGTCACTAGTGTTGAAATTTGAGAAAGAGATCCCTATATAAACAAAGCATACTCACTACATTAGGGGCAAACATCACACACATCAAGGGCAACTATCTACTAAGGCAAGGGACTACATTTGGGCTTCTTCTACATCACACAAGCACAAGGGGAAAGGGTTGTATTCTTTCCATTCTATCCATTATTTTACATTTTACATCTAGTTATTTCCCCTTATTATCACGTCATTGGCACTAGGGCATCCTAGGCACAAAATTACACACACACACACACACACCAAAACTACATCAAGGTCCATAATGTAGTGCATCGTTAAACATTAATTCCACTAGTTTGGTGGTTGAGGACAGTTTGACCCCACTAACCTTTTGTTTTGTAGGTCATTATTTAGTTCATCCGGTGAATCCAACACGATAGATAGGCAGTGGTTTCATATCTCCTTGTGACACTGCCGAACACAGATCTTGAGCTTTTTCATAGTTCTCGGCACCTAGAATCCAAACCCAGGTACCCTAGTACACTCCTGTGCCCCTCGTGATAGATAGAAAGTCAACTTCTTCCCTTCCTAAAGTCATTCGGTCATAGTCTTCCTAGTCTACATACTAGTCTACTAAAGTCCAATGCATCGTATGCTAAGTTATTTACTGGTGTTAGTAACATATCCCTCTCATTTCTATTATTTCAATCAATTCAAATACAAAGGCAAAATATTTAGATCTAGCACTTCAATATATCACTTATTTTCTGTTCATATCAACTCATAAAATAGTTAAACACTCTATTTTTAGTTAATGATTTTGGTTAATCCATCATTTGGAACATTTTTTTCTTTTATTATCTCGTCATTAGCATAGCTCTTATTTTATTATCATGTCACATTTTAGTGTCAACCCTATTTATGATGAGGCTACCATCATTGAACTTACAAATTTATATAGTACTCCTATGACCTTACCCAATGCCACTCAACAACTCCTCCTAGAAGGTCAAAACTATGTGCCTACCAATCCTGTTGACTCTCCTATTAGCATATGCCTTGTTGATGACTTTGTTGCTTTTACTCATTGTACGCCATGTCATCTAGTGGCCTGTGATCCTTCTTATTCTTCTTTTGATATGCCACCAGATGTTTGAGATCCTTCTATCATTAATTATCTGTTAGGCATTGATTCCCAACCTAGTCTCGGATGTCATAGTCAACTCAGGTTTTCATCTTTAAGTCTAAAAATGAGTGCCTAGGGTTTCACTTGGGCACCCTAGCGTGCCCCAGCCTTTGTGATTTTAAGTGCCCGTATCATCGTAATTTTGGTATTAATTTCTTTATTTGAGGTCGGGTTCTAATGGTCACCACGTGTATTCCCCTAGGTCATAGTCAGCAATTTTGGGTCACTAGTGTCAAAATTTCAGAAAGATATCCCTATATAAACAAAGCATACTCATTACATTAGGGACAAACATCACACACATCAAGGGAAACTATCTACTAAGGAAAGTGACTGCATTTGGGCTTCTTCTACATATGCATCACATTTGCATCACACAAGCACAAGGGGAAAGGGTCAGTATATTTTACATCAAAATATTTCCCCTTATTATCGAGTCATCATCATTAGGGCATCCTAGGCACAATATTACACACACAAATAAAAAACTACATCAGGGTTGGTAATGTAGTGCAACGCTCAACATTAAGTCCACTAGTTTGGCAGCTTAGGACAGTTTGACCCCACTAACCTTTTATTTTGCAAGTAATTATTTAGTTCATCTAGTGAATCCAACGCAATAAATAGGAAGGGTTTCAAATTGTGAAACTTCCAAACAAATAACCCGAGCTTTTTCACAGTTCCGGCACCAAGAATCCAAACCAGGGCACCCTGGGGCACTCCAATACACTCCCAGTGTCTTAATACATATAGATAGCCAACTTCTACCCTTCCTAAAGTCATTCTGTCATAGCCTTCTCAATCCGCATATTAGTCCAACACACAAGAAGGTAAGTTATTTACATGTTAGAAACATATCCCTCTCATTTCTATTATTTCAATCAATTCAAATACAAAGGAAAAATATTTAGATATAGCACTTCAATATAACACTTAGTTTCTATTTATATTAACTAATAAAATAGTTTAAAACTCTATTTTTAGTTAATCAAATGACCGTAAGGTTGGATTAGGATGACTAGAGGTTTGAAATAATAAGATACAAGTATGAATAAGTGTTAAGAAGGTTTTTCTAAAGCTATTCATGGCTAATAAGAGGTTTATAACATCATACTCAGGTGGTCTAACTCAAAGGAAACTTGAAATGACTCTAAAGAATGTGATCAAGTGATCAGTAGGCTAATAAGATAGAATTTGATTGTCTACGAAGGGAAAATATATGATGTATAGGTCAGCAAAGTGCCATTAAGGAAGGGGAGTATACTACTATCCTTGAATCAATAATATAGATGTCAAGAAGATGTAAATGTTAAATGAATGATGATTTGTAGGTGTACTCCAAAGGGTTTTGGTGATGAGTCCAATTCATTCTCATGGTTGTTATGAATTGTAAGTTCTCATATTCTTGTGTATATGGTTAGATATGGATAGTATGGTCCCAAGGGGAGTTACAAGGAGTAATTTCATGTTGTACTTGGGCTTTAAAGCATGGAGAAGGTAGTCATTTTTTCACTGAAGAAGTGGTTTAGGTCAAATGGTCCTAAAAGATGTAAAGACGTTATTGAAGCATATTTGTGTGTTTTCTTACATGGTACAAAGATTTGATGGTGATGACTGAAAGGATGAAATCAAAATAATATGTTATCAGTTCAAGGGGAGATAGGTTGTATGGTCATAACAAGCCCGTGGATCAGTTTTTGCTATTGTTGAAGTCAAAAGAGAGAGTACAGTCCAAGGGGGTATTTTGAGCAAGTTGAGTTTGTACATTTTTCCATTGTATCATGTTGTGTGTTGTCATTTTCCATGTATTGTTATCATTGTATCCTTTTTCATAGATTTCAAAGGGGGAGAGAAGCATCATAAACATGGAAATGAGTCATGTATGTGTGTTGGTCATGTTGGTTGCCATCAATGTTTCTAAAGGTGGTTGCCATCAATGACAAAGGGGGAGATTTTTGGTCATTTTTGTTAGTGTTGTCATTGATGTCAAGTCCATTAATGGCAAAGGATGTCACGGTGTTGTATGAGTCTTCATGAGGGTTCAATCATTTTCAAACATGAAGTTTGATTGGTAGTGTCAATTTTGGCAGAGTCCTATGTTGTTTTAGAGCATGTTTTGGATTGCATAGTCATGGTTTGAGTCCTCCCAAGTGAGTTAAATGTTTTCATTAGGTCAGTTCATGAGTGGTCATGGTTGACTCAGGTCATCTTAGGCCTACTCCTAGCCCTAGGGAATGTAAAATGAGTTTGAGGTGTGAGATTTGGATTTGATCAATCTTTTCCAAACATGGTAGCAACATGGTGGCAGTAAACATGAGTTGTATGGTGAGTTTCAAGTTAGAACTCCGAGGTTTGATGCATGTATGAGATCCTTGGGAAGAAAATAGTGAGAAATGGGCAAGTAAGTAGAGGTAAGTCTTAATGGACTAATATTCTAAGATGTATTTGGTCCATGTGGTGAGTTTAAGAAGTTAGAGGATGTTTTCATGATACTTCATGACAAGTTTTAGGTCAAAATGCTAAAGGAATTGCAAGATATGTTAGTTTTGGAAAACTGGGTAAGTTATAGTGTGTTTTTAAAGAAAATGTGGACCTTTTGATGCTCATTGTGAATTGTATTCTTTACATGGGGACCTGAACTATTTTTAATATATTCTTAGGTTATTTATGAATATTTAATAAAAATAATTAAGTGGTTTGATTATCACGTTTTTATGAGCGATCGTTAAGAAGGTAAATTGGTTTGAAACCCTAACTAAACCCTAGCTAGGAGTGACTTGGAAAATATTGCTTGTACCAGACCATTTTTGGTTTATTTTTAAAATGTGATGATTTTATGTTGTAGAGGATCCTTCCAAATTTCCAGAAAGGTATGATAGTGCCTGTGATAGTATGTGGGACCCATATGAAATTGCTTGTTTTTTAATAAGTACAATTTGTGAAGAAGTTATCCAAAGATTGTGAAGATTAAATTGAATTTTTTTTTAGATCTTGATTTTTTATAGATTATAATGAAGGTTTTAGGTCTTGGTATAGATGAAAAATTTCAAAGTGTGCCCTATTTATGAAGACTGGTTTTGAGGTAGTTTAGAGCAAGTTAGTGGTAAAATTAACATTACAAGAGCTACATGAGGAGTTAAGACTCCATTCAAGTTGTGTTGTGGTAATGGTTCAGATATATATCCATTTGTATAGATTTTTTAAAAATATATTTTATGCAAAATTTATGATTTTTTCTTTGAAGGTAAAATCGGAGGATGTTTGTTCTAGCAGGGTGTTAAGTGGCTACATAAGGTAAAGTGATTATTCTAAGTTGTTTTTTCTTAGTAAAGTTTTATGAGTGCATATACATCATTTATAATGGTGTTACATGATTTTTTAAAGCTTGGAAGTCATTTTTTGGTGATGGAGCAAGTTGAGCTCATTTTTAGTTCTTGAGTCCTAGAAGGCTTAAGAAGTCGTTTGTGAAGATCAGCTTGGTTGAAGGCCTTCCACTTGGATTTGGAAAAATTTATAATATGTTATGTAATGATGATTCATATATATTTCTAGTGATATATAGTTTATCTCATGACGATGTGTTTTTGTTGATGTGAAATTACAACACCCCCCAAATGGCTCAGGTTTGAATGGGGCATCTAGTGTAATATGCATAACATGGGACCATCTCTCAAGTTGTGAGACTTGCAAACTTGAGATGGTCCTCCAGAGAAAGCCAAATTCTTCTACCTAATCCTAATGTAGAAAAGACGCCTAACTACACCTATCCTAACAATGTCAAGGAGACAAGGAGAGAGAAAGTGCGTGAAATGGGAAATCCTACACTAACAAGGTGATAACACCAAGAAAAGGGGTGAGATACTCTGTTGAGGGAGGATGAAACAGGGAAAAAGGGGCTGAGGGAGGTCAGACAGATGTGACATAGACCTAGATCCTAATCCACCATCAAAACTCCATGAAACACAACATCTTGAACCTGTAAGTGAAAGAACATACACAAAAACAAATCTGAAATGGAGAGGCACAAAGAAACAACAAAACATGAGAAAGGGTTGAAAAATGCCACAAAAACATGAATTTATTGCTCTATAAGGTGCACAAACCATTACATTAATGCTCAGAGGCATAAATATGCTTTCCAGGCACAGGAGAAGGCTTACAACTCAAATGGAGTTGAGGGAAAAATTTGCAAGGGTTTCCTAGCTCCTAGAATGTCTCCCTTAAAAATGAGGTAGATTTTACAATATATAAGAAATGTCTCACCAACCCTCATTAAAGAGGTATGGGAACCCATAAAAATTCACTTCCTAAGGGTACTTCTGTCAGATGAATACATGGGCACCATACCACATTAAAATCCAATTGTTGAGTTGTTGGGACCCATGAGCCGCCCAACCATGTGACCTGTCCAACCTAGTCATACCATCCAACCTGGGTGTTGTGAAAATGAGAGGGGTGCGATGGGCATAAAAAAATTTCCATACGCATCAAAAAATGTGACCCGACCAACCCCTGGGCATCCAACCCTAGCCATCCAACCCACATGACTCGTCCCAATCTAATCCAAATCGCACTGGCCCAACCTAGGTGTTGTGCAAGAGTGATGGGTGCAATGGGCATCAAAACCATTTGGGCGCCAAAAAAATGTTTCCGTCTAACCCCTAGGCTTCCAACCCCTATCCATCCAACCCCGTGACCCATCTAACCCGGTCATACCGTCCATCCTAGATGTCATGCAAGTGTGACAAGTGCGCGATGACATCAAAACCATTCAAAGCGCGTCAAAAATGTGACTCTGTCCAACCCATGGGCATCCAACCCCTAGTCGTCCAACCCCTAGCCATCCAACCCCAGCCATCCAACCATGACCCATCCAACCCTAACTTGTCCAACCTCCAGCCGACCAACTTCGGAGGCGATAACTTGAGCTCCTGGATGAGTTTTTGGGTGAAATTTTATATGATTTTACATGGAAAAAAACCCATTGAATCCAATGGAGGTGGTCTCAAGATACAATTTTGAATTTATCACCTCGAAAATTCTCCTTCTTTCTTGGGATTATTGGTTGTGCGCCAAAAGAATGAACTGCCTTGGGAAGTGTATGATGCTTCAAGATGTCTCATCTTTTCCACCATGTAGGGCATGGAAAATTGATTCCATAGGAACTTTGTTAGACTTATAATTCCTGACATGGCTATTAAAATCTTCTATTGAATCTCAGGTCCTCTTTCATACTGCAAACTCCTTAAGGCCCGAAAGCCTACTTCTGATGGATGGCCCCAAGACCTCCGAAACTTCCCTGAATCACTTGAAATGCTTCCCAAACTTGAAAACCCAACTGTATCATTCTAGGTTTCTCCATGAATCATTGTCTAGTGCTCAAACCCATCCTCCTGAGTTGTCTATTTTACCAGGGGGGTAAAAAATAGATAACAATTTTAGTTTGTAATTTAGGTCATTTTGTGGATATGAAGGTTTCTTGATTTTAGGACAGACAGATTTGCTTTGGCTAAAATAATGAGTCAAGTCAAGCATGAAATGAAAAATTTATGCTTGATATCATGTGTAAAGTTAATGGGGATGAATTTTGTTTCTAGTTAAGGCCTTTAGAGGTCTTGAAAGTGGCATAAAGGGTACAAACTAGTTGAGTTTTAAAAACATGTTTCTAGGTAGCATGTTTTGTTCAAGAGGAGAAAATTTGTGGTTTGAGAATGTGGATTTTGAAGAGGTATAACTTACATGGACATGTTATATAGGTCTCAGTGTTTCTATAGAGTGGTTAAATCACATCTTTTACTTGTTTTTAGTGTTAGTTATTCCCAAATGTAAAGAAAAGGTGTTGGATGAGTGCACCAAGGGGGGCCAAACGGGGTCTTAAGTGGACGCATTTTTCGAAAAAAAAATTCAAATTGTATGAGTTTTTGAAATAGTTACACTCAAAATTGGAAGATGTTGTAGAAATATGAATCATAGAATTTTGAGTCTAGTTTCTAAGCTACTAAATTTTATTGAAAATGGATAAGTTTAAGTGGGTCAACCAACTAAAATATCAGCAGATTCTCATGTTTGTGTTAAAAAACATAATAGAGTGACTTTCGTGGACCCCATCATTTTTTGAGCACCATTTAGTATTTTTGAAAACCCTTTGGTAGAAAGATAACTAGGAGCATCTAGTTTGGGATCCATTTTTTTTAGATTTTTTTAGCGAATATTTTTTTATTTATGATTTTTCTAGTACAAAAATTTTATGTTTTGAAAAATAACAGAGCTCGACCGTGCCCCCCCTAACTACCTCAAAAATATTGAAAATTAGAATTTTTTTTTGAGTATGTATAGAATTATGCCTAGTTTGGGCTAGTATAATTTTTTTAATTTCAATCACCCAAAAAAAAAGACTCACCATGAAAGATAGACATTTAGACTTCAAAAAAAATAGCTATAAAAAGACATAGAAAATAAATAATATGGAAACCTTGTAGATCACCAAAAATTGGAAAATTATATTTTTAGAAAGAAGAGACTCTGCTCTACGTCATGGTATAATTTTTTAAAAATGGATCGATTGTTTTATTTTGATTTATCATAGAGGAAGTGTCATTTTTACATTTTCTTGTAAAAACTCGTTGTTTGTTGTGTTTGTGCAGGTCCATGCCTTAGGCTTGGGGATCCAAACTGGATCCCAAGCCTTGAGGCATGGCTTGGGAAAAGAGAAAATGTAAACGCGTACGCATTTTTCTTTGTTTTATATATTGTGGCCCCCCAACATCCCTTTCATCTCTTTCACGGGAATTCTACAAACATTCTATTTTTGTCTGCAATATTCTCTACATTCTTACACGATTTTTTAGTATTTCATTTTGTCCCCTACCCCACTAGTTTATTTTTTCTAATCATGGGCAATAAACATCGAGCTAAGGACAAGAGGAAAGTCAAGAATAATACACTGAAGCAATTGGAAGAGAAGTGAATAAAGAAATTGAAGAAAATGCAAAAACTTTGAGCAGGGCAAGGTAAATCCACTATATCAAATGTAGCTAATGTATTAGAAAATTGGGATGAAATACATAATGAAAATGTAGAGAATAATGATTTTTCAATGAATAATGATATTGAATTGAATGCTAATGTAGGTATGGATGAATAAATTGATGTGAATCCAATTGTTGAACCCTTACTTGAGAATCTAAATGTTAAACCCGAAATTTGTATGAAAACACTGAATGACGAAAGTAACCTTGTAAACGAATCTTCAACTCTAAGAACACCTCCTTCCATTTCGCAAAGAAAACCAATTCACTTAATTGAAATTGATGAAAACATTATAAAACCAATGCTTAACAAAATGTCTGAAAGAAATGCGAGAAGAAAAGCTAGTGGAATTTGGGATAATTACTTTGAGAATTTAAATGACACACAAAGATGTCAATTATTTTTTTCATTGATGAAATTAATTAAGATGAGACCTATAATGAAGACCCTGGGGTTAAGAACATCTAATGTTGTTGATCAAAATGCGTTTATTGTTGAAAATCGTAGGTGGAAAAAGACACACCAAAGATAGTAATGATACACGACGTGCACTAACTAATTGTAAGTGATAAAATAGTAAATAAACACTTGATTAGAAAAATAAGCAATGCTTTGAAGCTAAAAAGAAAAATAATAATGAAAGCAAGAGAGAGATATAAACATCTTGAGTTAGTTAATAACACTGACTATTGGGATTTCTCTAGTAGACTTCCATGAAAAGACAAGAATACATCATATATTCTAAAAGAATTAATTGTAAAATTTTGGAATGAGAACACAAGGGTGTCACCGAATAGAAGAGATACAAAGTAAAAAGAAGAATAGGTTCTCGTAATCATGAATTGTGTGTAAAAATTTCTTAGAAATGACTCAAACAGAATTTTCTCTAAGTTTAAAAACTAAAATCCACAAATTAACATTAGCCAAATATTCTTTGAAATGAGCAAACCCTTTTATGTGAAAATCAATCACTCACGCATCGCTTGTTGCTGCATCATGTTGAATTTTCAATGCATTATGATGTTTTTGTCAAATACGTAGTGTTTTGCATACTGACATCATATTGTATGAGTGTGGAATAAATGTCCCACAAAAATCTTCAAGGGAATTTATTTCGACAATATTTTGTGAAAAATCAACAAGACAATTTTTTTATAACAAAGCATGTTTGGATGGAACGTGCAATGTATGCGGTGGCTTGCCAAATCTGAAAAGTTGTATCCACGAGGAGAGTACATATTCAATAGGAAAATAATTGGTTTATTTCACCAAATATAAATCGATGGCATATCAATTAAAAGATGGAAAAGAATCTAAGAGGTGTGAGCTTGTTACAAAACAATTACTTATATCAGAATATATGGTCAAATTTAGAGAGGAAATTTTTTATGAGTATGCAAGGAACACACATAGAGCTCGATGGTTGGATGAATAATTCAAGTTAATCAAGGACACATTCCCACTTGGTACTATTGTTTCAGTAGTTGACTTCGTAGATAATTACACATTGCAGCCACAAATGAAGGTTCAGTCTCAATATTATAACTTAGTGCAAGTTTCTATTTTCATGCATATAACATTCATGCACTCTCCTGAAAGCACTGAGCAAGATCAAAAAATATTAAGAGAGTATCATTTCTACATCAGTGATGATCGGACACATTCTACATAATATGTACAAGGGTGTTTCTAGGTGTTTTATGTGAACTTGAATGAGAGGAACATTAGTTTTGATCAACATTACATTTGGTCAGACAACTACACATCACAATTCAAGAATGCACGGATGTTTTATTGGATAAGAAGGATGCACAAAGAAACAAATGTAAAACATATCTGGAGTTTTACTGAGGTAGGGCATGGAAAAGGAGAACATGATGGTGCAGGAGCATGTGTGAAAAGAGCACTTGTAAGAGAAGAGTTAAAGTTCAAGGATGGTGCTAAATTTACAGATGCAAAAAATATTGTTGATTGGTGTGTCAAGAATATGGGCCATGAATCTCAAGAGAGATCAATGGTTCATAGATATTTTGGTTGATAGAGAAATAACATATGAATAAATTTGAAGATTGTATGAAAATTACAGGATCGAGTGATATACACTCATTTTGTAGTTCAGATAATTCACTATGAAGTACATCGGAAGATACTTCACTATTCACATTTGGTCCTTGCAACAAATATTAAATTGATCAAATATCGAGGTCGGTCATCGACAAAAATCATGGAAGGTTCGTGAATCGATCATGAAGCAATTCTTTCTATTGTCAAGAATAGATTTGATCTTTACGGTTCATTGGATTGAATTTGCAAAGGTATGTTCTTCATGAATGTAATTTGAATATTTACTTAAATGATTTTGTTTAAATTTTTGTATGATTTAAAATTCTATATAATTTCTTACTAACATGTTTATGTAGGTTAGTGGTGCCAAAAAAGCTTCCACCTTCACGTGGTTGGCACATGTTTATTATTCTTGAAGCCAAGTGAAACTAATAAAAATTAATATTAGAAAGGAACAAAAAACAGAAAATCTCATTTCACCACCTATATTGTAAAAATATCTTATTAAAATTCTCATTTCACCACCTATATTATTCAGGTGATTGGCAATGGACAACCTTACACTGACTCAGTCTGAATGGAGATGGAGAAAACTATGAGAGGCTTTCATAGAGGGCTTCAACATGGAGGTTTTGGATCTGATGAGACATCTCTAGGTGCCACAGAGTCTGAGAAATCACCCGTCAAATATATGGCGTGTCGTGCCTCAAGGATCTTAAGAAACTATGACCTGACTTTGGGGTAGCCCGAAAGTACAGAGTAGCGTAGGGAACCAAAATGAAGAATCCACTAGTGTTCACCCAGCCACCTTGACATTTTATTGTAGTTGGTTTAGTCCCACAAGCTTCTGTTTGTAAACTACAACGTCTGGCAACCCTACACTAACTCAAACTGCATTATTTCACGCATTTGCAAACAATAGCACAGTGAGAGAACCAGATGGAGATGGTGAAAACCATAAGATTATTTCGTAGAGGGCCCTAACGTGGAGGTCTCAGATCTAATGAGATGTATCTAGGTGCTATGGAGTCCGAGAAATCACCCGTCAAAGATATGGCGTGTTTGGGCCTCAGGGCTCTTAAGGGACTACGCCCGAACAGGGTAGCCCAAAAGCACGAGGAGCATAGGGAACCAAAACAAAGCCTCCACTAGTGTTCAATAGGCCACCCTAACATGTTGGCATAGTTGGTTTGGTCCCACAAACTTCTGTTTGCAAACTACAGCCTCTGGTAGCCCTACACTGACTCAAACTGCACTATTTCATGTGTTTGCAAACAATAGCACAACGAGAGAACCGGATGGAGATGGAGAAAACCGTGAGAGGATTTCGTAAAGACCTTCAACATGGAGCTCTCAAATCTAATGAGACATCTCTAGGTGCCACGAAGTCTGAGAAATCACCCGTCAAAGATATGGCGTGATTGGGCCTCAGGGCTCTTAAGCGACTACGCCCGAACGAGGTAGCCCGAAAGCACGGGGAGTGTAGGGAACCAAAATGAAGCCTCCACTAGTGTTTTACAAGCCACCCTAATGTGTTGGCATATTTGGTTAGGTCCCACAAACTTCCGTCTACAAACTACAGCCTCTGGCAGCCCTACACTGACTCAAACTGCACTATTTCACACATTTGATAAAGACATCGAGAGAACCAGATGGAGACAAAGAAAATCGCGAGAGGATTTCATAGAATATAAAAATATAACCTAAATAGTCAGATTAATAGACTAAATCAACGTTCTATTTCTCACATATAAAATGGATTTCTACCTTCAACAAAGAAACTATGGGTGAATGCTCAATCAAAAAATAAATTAAAATTCTAAACAAGTTTCAGGCTTAATTATCAATACTTCATTGCAGTTTTTCTTGCTAGTATGCTACTTTTGGAACTACCTAGTTTGATTTGTGAAGTTGAAGTAGCTGGGATTAATAAAAATAATCAACTTGGCATGTTGTCCTTAAGATTATCACATAGATCTTCCATTCCAGTCAAGTTGTGATCCTTTCATGCTTCCCATTTTTCCTTTTCTTCCGCTCGTATCTTCTCTTTAAGTTCTTCCAGATGTTTTTGGGTAATCAAATTGACTCTTTATGACTTTTAGGAGGAATTTTGTCATCTAAAGTTGAAGACTGAATATTTATATGGCCTTCAGCTTCTTTTTGGGCACAAACAACCTTTTGTAATGTCCAAAAAATTCAGGCTCTTCATTCTCTGTTTGATTAAAGATATTCATTCTTTCAAAATGAACAGTTGGAACATTGGTGGTCTCCCCAAAAAAACTAAGTTCATAGTCTACATAGTTGCATCCTATGGAAAAATCATTGAACATTGGTGGTTTCCTCCACCCATGCTTTCGAGCTACCCCATCCGGGCGTAGTCGCTTAAGAGCCCTGAGGCCCAATCACGCCATATCTTTGACGGGTGATTTCTCAGACTCTGTGGCACCTAGAAATGACTCATCAGATTTGAGACCTCCACGTTGGGGCCCTCTATGAAAGCCTCTCGCGGTTTTCTCCATCTCCATCCAGTTCTCTCTCTATGCTAATATTTGTAAACGTGAGAAATAGTGCAGTATGAGCCAGTGTAGGGATGCCAGAAGTTGTAGTTTGCAAATGGAAGCTCATGGGAGCGAACCAACTAGGCCAACACATCCAAATGGCTTGGTGAATGCTATTGGAGGCTTCGTTTTGGTTCCCTACGCTCCCCATGCTTTTGGGATACCTCATCCGGGCGTAGTCGCTTAAGAGCTCGAGGCCCAAACACACCCGAGGGAATACTCTGTGTACCTCCACGAGCATCTGGCTCAGAAATCTCCCTCATATGTCAAACAAGGGTCGCAGATAGCCCCTGAAGCACATGGAGTGTATCAATCTCTATTGTCTCCTTCACTGCTGAGGGACAATCTCAGGGTGAGGGGGCTTCTATGTGAGGAATCTACCTGCTTGAATAGGTGCACATTGTGCACCTAGTCGATCTGTGCAGATCCTTTTCCTCGGCCCTGGAAATCTCAAAAATAAAAATAATTTGGGATCTCATTGAGGATAAACTTGCAATAGAGTTTCCTCATAAAGTATAGTGGTACCTCATTGTTATTACAAGGTGGAAAATCAAACACCATCCACCATCAGTCCCAAAAATTATTTTTAATCAAATTATTATTGCACCAATGGATGGGAAATCATTTACATGTCAACGAAATAGGAAAATTAGTGTGGGGGTCCATGAATAAGGCACATATGAGTTCTTTTGAAATTTCTTTTTTCTTTACATCCACATATGACAATTTGTTGGAATAATAAACCCTACAACCCTCTCTATAAGTTGTCCAACGATCAATTTTCCCCATTGCCGCATCAATTTAAACAAGTAATGCCTCCAATGTGTTTGCAAGAGAGGCGCGATGGGGGTTTGTAGATTGTGAATCCCTCATTATTTTGATTAAATCCTCAATTTCAATTTTGTTTTCAAATATTTGGGCTTCTAAATCTTCTTGACTATGCGAGGATGTTGAGCAATTATGGGAGTGTTGGGAGGGATGATAGGAATAATAGGGTTTGATTGTGATTGATTCCCTTGACCTCTAATTGTAACAATAAAAATATGTACTCAATTCAAATTTTAATCTATAATTATAATATTTCAATGCAATTTTGCGAAAAGAACTATGTTTACCTCTTCTCCATGGTGCCATCGTCGATTTAGATCTTCTTGGCGATCTAGAAACGATCCTTTGAGCTTGAGATCCAGCTGAATGAAAAAATGCGAGGGCATGAAATAGCTCTGAAACTCACATTTGAGGGAGGTAAAATGATAGAGGCTCGGGCCTCTTTTTTTGGTTTATAGTAGGCGTAACACATACATGTTATGTAACGTGTACGTGTTATGATTTGGTGATTCCCAAGCCAAAAAAATTAAAACACGAGCACGTTTTAACAAAACACGTACACATTTTACTTTTTTCATGTTATTGTCTGCTTTTTTGGCCCCCCAACTTCATGCACTTACCATGTTGGAAACAACTATTTTGTGAAGGATATGAGCCTTTTGGCCCATGTTATGAATTATTTTATTGGTCAAAGTAAAAGTAATACCAGGTATGATTTTTAAATTTTATATTACATATTTTTGTTGATTTTTTGAGCTTTAATAATCATATTTTTGGTGTTAGTGGATTTTACTCATCCTAGTGATGATTTTTAGCCTTTTTAGTGCAAGTATGAAGGTTTTGGGCATGGCCGACCTATATAGGTCATATGTGACCATTTTAATGAATGTAATGGGATGTTATTATGATGTATTGGTATAAATTATTATGAAGGACTGACCTCTATTGTGTTTGAAGGAAGAGAAGACTAGAAAGCAAGTGTTTTAGATGTAATTTTGAACATGTGCTCCTAGAGGAAAAATTTGACCTAGGTGAGGAATAAAAAGTGGATCAAGGGAATCAAAATGAATCTAATAATGTTTGAAAAGAATGCAGTAGGTTAGAGAATTTTTTTCAAGCATTATAATCCAAACTAGGTAACGAATATCCAAGATATAGTGAGTTGAAGAAGAGAGAGATTGAAGAGGGTTTGAAGGAATTTGGAGCTAAATTTTGGGATCACTATCAATTATGGTATCAACATATTTTTAGTGTTCATACTTCTAAAAAATATATTATGATGATTCATATTCATATGAGTCTCTTGTTGTGAGTAATATCAACAAGGGTTTAGGGGTTGGTGCTCCTTATGGGGTTGGTGCCTCACTAAAGAAATATCTTGTGATGTGTAATATTCACTTAAGTATTTTTTGTGTGTAATATAATCAAAATTTTCATTGGGTTTTCTTCCCCTTGAGGGTTTCCCACTTACATCTTATGTATATGTGTTCTCTCTCTTATTTCATGTTCATTTGAATGTATGGTGCACACATAATAAGCTAATGTTGAATGTATATGATTGAATGAATATTTGATGGATGTTGTAATAATGGTAAATGAAGTGGAACATTTGCGTAGAATGAATAACCCCTCCCCTCTCAGTCCATTATGCTTCCAACATACTTATTTTCAAATTTGGGCCTCAAAATAAATTGTATTATGACCTTAATAAAAAATTGTATTTTATTTATATTTCAATTTTATTGATGTCAAGAATCTCACAATATGTAATAATTTTTTCCCTTAATACTTTTAAACTTATATATATAAACGTTAATCACTCACCATCTAAAGAATACATTTTTGGGGACAACCATAATTATAGATGTTTCACGCAACAAATATTTGTTTAACCTAAACCAAGATACATTTCTTGGAATTTTTCCCACACTACATTACAAATGAGGCAAGTGTGGATTTTCCGAAGTCATGGAAGTATTTGTTTGACTCTTGCAAATATGGTGGCACAGTCTTTGCCATTTTCCATAACATGTCCTCTAACCAATGATTAATAATAAATAAATCATAACACAACACAATTTATATATGTCCTAAAATGCTACCTACAACTTTTAGACCAAATTTCATTAAAATATCAGCCAATGTAGCCCATAGTTTATAGTTTTCTCTACTTTGATTCTAAATACACTAGTAGAAGAGTGCAATTTCTAGGACAAGTATGGCAAATGGAAAATTCTTATAATATGTTATCATTTTTACAACAAGTGAAACAATCAGATTGGAAGCATTATGACCCTTTAGTTTTGACCCCACGCTCTATGTTGATTTTCATCTAAGCTACAATTTTTCTATCGCTAAACATGCCTTCCAAGACGTGCCTTAACCTCTGTGAGAAAAGTGTTCTCGATTTTCTCGAAAATTATTTCAGGAGAATTAAAATGATGTGGGTGTTTATTCTCCATTCGATTTGGGTAAAGAGCTGTAATTTTTATGGGTGAAGTAGATTTCATGACATCATGGAAGTGTTTAAGTTAAACACATACATTCAAAGAAATGTTTATGTGAAGGAATATTCTTAAAATTTTGAGTTTAAGTCATAGACACCATTTTGAAGGTTGATAGGATAAATGACAAGATAAATTGACTTAATTTGAGTGAGTAGATTTGTAGATGCATTTACAATATTCTTAGTTAGAAAAAATCCATACCAAATTCTCTTTACATATGTAAATTTATGTTCAAACTCGGACTAGTGCCAAACCCAAGAAAAACCAAGATCTTGGAAGAGATAAATTTGCCTCTTATTTGAATTGGTTGTCCTCCCGCATATCAAGAAGTGTCCCTAAAAACTCATCACAAGAAAACATAATGATAAGATCCTCCATAGATGAAAAAATAGATCTTCACTCCAACCAAGCATACAAGAAATTAATATTCAACTATAAGCCAAGAGACTCCTAACAAATTCACAATTTGGTATAAAAATAACTTTTAGGGAAAAATAGGCAACTGATTGAGCTCAAGAAATGGCATAAGTAGAAAAATATAATGGAAATGCAAAACCTGTTGCGATGGTGGATATAGAGTCAAGTTTGAGAGAAGTTAAAAATCTTGAGCGACGGGGTAGAATAACACCAATATGGATGGCTTGGGAAGTCTTAGAAGCCAAAGCGGCGGCCTTTCCAAACCTCTTCAATGCCATGGTGAAAACTCCATTTTCATTTCTTCCCAATCAAACCTATCCTCTTAAAACTAAAACTTGGAAGTCTTACAAATATTGCCTAGAAAATATTTCCTAAAAAATCATCCTCCTTCATCATCACAAGCTCCTAATACAACATTCAATACATTGTTCTCATATACACCCATTCTATTAACTCAATTTATTTTTCACTTCTTGTGGTTATTTAGTATTCAGGTGGGAGGTAAAAATTTTAATGTCATTGTCTTAAAATATGTTTTTTTTGGTTTCTATTTTACTAAAGTGAAAATTATTAAGAAAATGTAAGAAATAAAATATTAAGGGATACTGTGACAATGAATATGGGAGTTACAAAGAAAATTAAATTTAGAAAAGCCTATTAGCCAATGATCTATAATAATAATCCACCACTATATTTCAGGATCTTTCAATATTTCTTTTACAACCAGTTTAAAGTTGAGCTTCACTTCCTACATAGTTTTTATAATAATGGTTTGCTTTCAATATTCATGTAACACTTTTTCAATTTAATAAGAAGAAGAATCATCATGTTCATATTTTGAGAATATATAGGTAATAGTACCCCAACTTATATATATTTTATAATTAATATAGGTAATAGAAGTGCAATCCTCAGCTTTTAAAGGTCCGTTCTTCTTAATTTACATTTAAATTCCATTCCTAGATTTTTATAATCATAATTTTTTAATATAGTGTATAGATTTATTTTAATTTAAGGTATTTTTTATTATAGATATTATGTTGAGAATTTTTATTTTTTTCTTAATTGAAAATGTTTTGTGAAATTAATATTTATAACTCTTTTTAATTTTATGAAATAGTTTTTACATTATTCGTAAACTATATATATATATATATATATATATATATATATATATATATATATATATATATATATTCTTTGATTTGAATTAATATTTTTACGAGGTAAATTAATTGGTAGAATAATATGTTCACTTGACATTAATATCCATTTTTCATCTCCCCACCAAACATCCTAAATCTTAATTTATTAGACTAATTACTTTTGAAAACGACCCATCTTATATAACTCGATAATTATGTAATTCAAGGCACTTTGTTAGTCTTAATCCTTTATTAGGAATATTAATGTTGATATGGGTAATACTATTTACATGTGATAAATATTCAAGAACTATAAATGAGTTTTATCAAACTCATATATTTAAGTTATATTGGTTTAGTGTAATATCGTCTTGTATAACAACAATAGTTTAGATATAGATTGTCGAGATATATTGTTGTACCAATATATCATCGAGGGAGATTCTTGTGAGAGAATAGTGGAGATTTCATCTCCCTTATTATAGGAAATCATTTTCCTATATATTTGTAATCATCTCTGAATGTTTTGACACAATGAGAACATTTAAAATTATATTATATTGTGTAGAAAATAATCGTGTTATTTACATGATCAACTAATTCGAGCTCTAGATCCTTCTCATTAAATCATGAAGTAACCCCATATCTTGATTTCGATCCTTCTTATTAAGTCATGAAGTAACCCGTTGTCTTGAATCACAATCATTATGAATGTTGTAGTGTGTTCCCAAGCTTCTAGTTGGATTAAGTATCTTACAAAAAAAAATATTTTGGAACATCCATTCATGAATAACGAGTGAACCAAATAGGTTAGCATAATATTCTATAATTCTAATAACAAGTATGAAAATAAGTTATTTTTTATCCAATCAAATGGAGTTGTAAATATACATATGCAATAAAATTCGATGATAAAGATATAATGTATTAGATTTTATACAATAAAGTTGTTTATATAGTGTACTATATTCTCTAGTTTTTGCTAATGATTGGTCTCTACTATTTAGAAGGAAAATTAGATGACAATAGAAAAATTTTAATTTTATAAACATTTATTTATTTAGATTTTGATAGTGAAGAGTAATTTATCGAGCGAAATATTCACTATGCAATCTTATGGCATATCATATTTGTTCACCTAAATAATATTCTTATTTACATATCTATTTCTCAATCTTTTATTATTAACACCTCTTAAAACTTTTCAATCATAAAATATCCCTTATTTTACCATTATTCAAACTACCCATTTTCAATATCTTACAATTTTTATACCTTTTAAATTTCTACCTCTTTAATGTTGGATTTGGATTTAATATCTTACATGTGTGGTTGCATTTTCGTCACTTAAATTTATTAATATTCATAGCATTCATTTTTCTATAAAAATTTCAATCAAAATGGTATACAAAACTATACCTCAACAATTCAATACTATGAATGATGTCCCAACTATTAAGAGTTACGCAAAGTGCACCTAAATAATATTCTTATTTCCATATATATTTCTCAATCTTTTATTATTAACACCTCTTAAAACTTTTCAATCATAAAATATCCCTTATTTTACCATTATTCAAACTACCCATTTTCAATATCTTACAATTTTTATACCTTTTTAAATTTCTACCTCTTTAATGTTGGATTTGGATTTAATATCTTACATGTGTGGTTGCATTTTCGTCACTTAAATTTATTAATATTCATAGCATTCATTTTTCTATAAAAATTTCAATCAAAATGGTATACAAAACTATACCTCAACAATTCAATACTATGAATGATGTCCCAACTATTAAGAGTTACGCAGTGCACCTAAATAATATTCTTATTTCCATATCTATTTCTCAATCTTTTATTATTAACACCTCTTAAAACTTTTCAATCATAAAATATCCCTTATTTTACCATTATTCAAACTACCCATTTTCAATATCTTACAATTTTTATACCTTTTAAATTTCTACCTCTTTAATGTTGGATTTGGATTTAATATCTTACATGTGTGGTTGCATTTTCGTCACTTAAATTTATTAATATTCATAGCATTCATTTTTCTATAAAAATTTCAATCAAAATGGTATACAAAACTATACCTCAACAATTCAATACTATGAATGATGTCCCAACTATTAAGAGTTTGCACCTAAATAATATTCTTATTTCCATATCTATTTCTCAATCTTTTATTATTAACACCTCTTAAAACTTTTCAATCATAAAATATCCCTTATTTTACCATTATTCAAACTACCCATTTTCAATATCTTACAATTTTTATACCTTTTAAATTTCTACCTCTTTAATGTTGGATTTGGATTTAATATCTTACATGTGTGGTTGCATTTTCGTCACTTAAATTTATTAATATTCATAGCATTCATTTTTCTATAAAAATTTCAATCAAAATGGTATACAAAACTATACCTCAACAATTCAATACTATGAATGATGTCCCAACTATTAAGAGTTACGTAAAGGTGCATATAGTTTTAAAAGCATGTTGTTATCTTAAAAAGATGCCACTACTTTATAAAAAAATAAAATGAAAATGATGTGAACTAAGTGTTTTTCCATATTCTCCACGACTACTCTTCTTCTCTATTCCCTATTGTTGCACATACCAACCCCCAATATGTTAAGCTCTTATACCCCTTAATATGGGAAAAAATATTGGGTCCATTTTGACTAATATTTAAAACCTTAATATAAACTCACGAGTTAGGTAATTATTTAGTTTGTGAATCCTTCTTGAGTTTTCCATTCTTTCATATTTTTTTATAAGTCAGATTGACATTTTGTGTAAATATCATTGCGACGAGTTTGATATAATATGTGAATTACTTGTTAAAAAACTAAAAACAACCTTTTTCTATCAATATGCATTATGCATCCTCCTTGATGAAGAAAATCAATAGTGGATAAATGTGTTGTTGTACACGGGGATGACCATCTTCGCCATCCCAATCATTCCCAACATAATTCTTTCTTCATTTATTAATAATGATTTACATTATTGAAAATCATTTTTTCATAGCTGCCCGTACATCCCGCCACTATTCCCACCAAAATTCATTAATCAATTTTTTTAATTTGTGAGTAACATTAAACCTTTAATGAATTCTGATTATTTTCATGAATGAAATATTATAATGTTATCCCTTTAACAGAGCAAGAGCAAGAGATAGGGGTCGATAGTTTTTTCATAATCAATTTACAACTTGGTTGTTAACGATGTCAAATCAAGAAAAAAACCCACATTGAACAAGATGTTGAAAATTTTGAAATAAACCTTTAGGAAAAAGCAGAACCATTTAGATGAAAGGAATCAACACCTCGCAAATCATGTAAATGACCGTGGCGATCTAGTGTTATATGAATAGGTGCATTGTGTTATCCACCCTAGTGATTGGCTACTCGACCTTCCACCTACACATACCGAAATTCAATGTGAAGGTTGGAATTTTCAATAGCTTCCTCCTCGGCATGCACTTAATTCTCACCTCTAATACCACTCTCATAATTGATGTCCATAATCTCAATAAAAACATTCCCCCTCTTAAAAGGTCATTCAAGCACACAATAATTTCACACTTTTATGGCCATATCTTTGTTGGCACTCCTGAATGCATTATCACATTTATCCTCCTAGTTATAACTACCTTTTGAAAGTTCTTGCCCATTTAGAATCTGTTATCAAATATTAATAATCTAAACCAAGACATCGTTCCTTATTTTTACAAAAATGTTGGGGATTTGGGAAACTATGAAATAAATAAACTAAAGCAAAGAAGTAGAAAAGCATAAATCTAAATCGTACAAACATGCATAAGAATATTGAAATAGTGTGTCTCATTTGGTGTCCAAAAATATATTAAAATATAAATAATAAATTAATCTTTTAAAATAATTTAAAATTTCAATTAAATTATGGATTCCACACACCTTGGTATATTTAGGCTCTTAAAAATATATGTTTGGTTAGTTTATATGTGATTGATCAAGTTTTAATTGTGGGAAATATTTTGTTGGAGGTACAAAAATGAAAAAAAAAAAGTGGGACACAATTATATTCTTTGACCTAGGTCCAAGTGACAATTGTATTAACTTGAAACCAACTTAATAATATAATATACCTTCTTCAAGGCTCTATAATATTACTTAACACAACACTCCATTATGATTTAGTATGTTGTAGTGCCCACTAGATTTTATATCTATTCCTTGGATTTTTGACTCATCTAAGTAGTTTGAGTATTGCATATGAGACATTTGATATTTGATTATGGTAGATTTTGTACACTTGCTACGATTTATCATCCTATGGTATATGACATTCTTATATTGGCAAGACACTATTGAGACACTATTTGATATTCATGACATTGGTCATTTCATGTTGATTAGAGATGATGATCTTATGATATTATAAATTTGATGGATTATGTTGCTATATGGTATTCACTGATGATTGTGACTTTGAGTTATAGATTATTTATATTGGATCATGTGTATGTGCATCATTGGTAGAATAGGTGTTGGAAAATCTTATTTTGTTGATATAGTATAGTCAATTTTCATTATGATTTATATGAATATTTTATCATGTCGATCATATTTGAGGTTTTCCTTGATTTTGTAGGATTTACAAGTTATACCTCTTGGCAAATGTGGGACTCAATGGTAGCACTACCAAAGATGCCTAAGTTGTCTTGTCGAACCCTTTCTCTCACCTTGTTTCATTTTGGCCATTGTTTGTAATTGGGGAATTTTGTTGACTCTTGTATGTGAATTTGATTTATTCATATTGTTATCTTCCTAACCTTGAGCACCATGGTAAAATTTATTTTACTTCATTTCTCACCAAATTTAGATTTTTTTTTGCTAATGAGGTCATTTGGGATGATTTGTGTTATAGAGTGTTTTAATGTCTTGAATTTTTTTAGGGATTTCTTGGGAGTTGCTAATCAATTTTGTGGGGACCATTCCTCACCTTGATTTTCACCCTCAACTTTAAAATCCCGAATTTAACCTTTAAGGGAATTTTGAAGGCTTTTATTAAAAGGTAAGGGTCTCCTTTACCTTAAAAATGGTCCATGGGACCTAACCTATGGGTGGGGGAAGATTTTTGTGAACCCAAAAAGCCTCTTCCTCACTCCACCCTCTCACAAGTCACTATCTAAATCTTTTTCCCTTGTCTCACATGGGTGACCTTGGGATTTTGTGTGGGCTTTGGGGGATAATTTTGATTTTGTCCCCTTTATATTTATTATTTTGGGGAACATGGAAAGTGACTTGGGTGACATGGAGGGTTTTCTTAGTTGGAAGGGTGACACATGTCACCCTCCCATGGGTTTTTGGGATGGATATTTTTCCTATATATTTTTGAATTTATATTTTTAGGGGGAATTTGACGGAGAACTTTGGAAGGGAGATTTGGGAGATTGAGGAGTCAAATAGCTAGGAGCTTGTGGACTTGAGCTTGGAGTGTGAGGTAGGTCTCACACCTCATTTTATTTTGGTTTGAAAACTTGCTTGTATGTGTGTGGATGTTATGGTTGGTAATGGTTTTGATTTGTGGGTTGGTTTTGGGATTTTATTGTTCTTGATTTTTGCTTTGTTTTGAAATTTATATCTTAGTTTTCTTTGCTCCTCCACCCCAATGGGGTGTGGATTTGGAGTGGGATTTGGGAATGGGAGGGGAACCTCATCTTCATGGATTCTTGGGAAGCAATGAATTTTTCTTATAAATCTCTTCCTTGGGGAAGTATGAGACATTCCCATTTGGTTTGGGAATCCCCTACTATCCTTGTCAAGGAAGCTTGAAAGGATTGAAAAGCCTTGGCAAGAAGGAGATAACAAAGGTATAAAGATTGGGAGTTTGTGATGATTCTTGGAGATAATACTTGGAGGTTATTTTGGTACTCTTTATATTATATATTTTGGAACTATGTGATCCTTCTCCCATTTTCCCATTCCCATGGTTTCTTGTCTTTTTGGTGGATTTGATCTATGTTTCTAAGTATCCTTTTTGTCTTCTCTTTACCATCCTTGTTTAAGTGATTTGAAAACTTTGATTTCCCTTGGAATATTTTGTAGCATGTTACACCACTTTCTCATGGGATTTGGGGAGGCTAGCATGCTCTTTCTTTGGAAAGAAGGCATGTGATGATTCCTATAGGTTGGGAAGCATATCATGCCTTCGTCTTATGGTGCTTGGAGAATGATTAATGTGAAGATTGGAGCTTCTTTGTGGATTTCATTTAGAGGGTTGTTATGTTGGAGAGATGCCCAAAAATTTGGGCATGTTGTTCCCATATTTGGGAGGCTTGTTATACTTGCATTTTAATAGTTGATTTTTATTGTTAGTGGAAATTGTGGATATATATCTCTCTCTTGAAATGAAAGTTGTAAAGTTTTAGAGTATGGGATTTGGAGTTATTCATTTTTATTGTAATGAAAATATGAAAGGATTGTTTTTCTTGATTATCTCTTTTCTCTTCCTAATGGTATTTCTTCCTTTTGTGAGTTATGAAAATAATGAAAAATAAAGTATATTTGAGTTGTAATAAAGTTGTTACTCTTATTTTATTTGAAATAAATTCTTGTAAACAAAAAAAGAGAAACAATTTTACTCATGCTTCCATTTTCTTATTCAATGATGTTTTCTATTTTATGCATTGAAAACAAGGAAAGAAATTTGTTGTTTGCATTGCCTTAATGTTTAACATTAAATCTGAAAATGAAACATGGAAATTTCAGTTTTGTATTAGTTTAGAAAGGCTAATTTGAAATTATGATAAGTATCATATATCTTCTTTTCTGCAATAAAAATTGTATAAAATCATTTAAGTGAGAAAATGATATTATATAGGCACTTGTAGATTATGAGGGTTGTATAAAAATATGGGACTTAAATTTAAGTTATCTTCCCATCATTTAGAAATTTATATTGTTGTCTATTCAAATCTGAACAATGTATATATATGTATATATATATATATATATATATATATATATATATATATATATATATATATATATATATATATATATATGGTTTTGTAATAAAAACACAGTAAGAAAAAAAAATGTAAACCTTCTTATTTTATCAAATTCCCATATGCATACATCCATCCATCCATCCATTCATCCATACATATGTGTATATATGTATGCATGTATGTATGTATGTATGTATGGATGGATGGATGTATGCATATGGGAATTTGATAAAATAAGAAGATTTACATTTTTTTTTTGCAATATGTGTGTGTGTGTGTGTGTGTGTGTGTGTGTGTGTGTGTGTGTGTGTGTGTGTGTGTGTGTGTGTGTGTGTGTGTGTGTGTGCATATATTGCAAACCACCAGAGCCCAGTGGTCAAGCAACGGCACTAACACCTCCCCTTTATATATGGGCCTTGCTCTATATATGGGGGTTGAGCAACACAGAAAGCATGTTCAAATCCTGGTTCCTTTCGGGGTGTGGGGCTAGGGTTCGTGCATGTTCAAGAAGGTATATATATATATATATATATATATATATATATATATATATATATATATATATATATATACACACACACACATACATACATATATTGCTGAAAAAAAAGCACAATAAGAAAAAAAGATGTAAACCTTCTTATTTTATCAAATGCCCATATGCATACATACATCCATATGGGCATTTGATAAAATAAGAAGGTTTACATCTTTTTTTCTTACTATGTTTTTTTGCACAATACACACACACACGCACGCACACACATACACGCACGCACGCACGCACGCACACACACATTTTAGATATGCTAAAGTTATTTATACTACGCATTTGAAGATGCCACACATTTTGGATCTACCCGGGTATTTATACCTGTGTGTGTGTGTGTGTATTGAGAAAAAAAGATATATTGTTTTAAAATCATAGTTCAGGTGGAGGGCCCACACTGATGCGCACCCCTCCCTAAACCCCCCCACAAAATTCAATATGAATTTTGGACATAACCCACACCACCATGGCCGACCCCACTCCATAACCGACACGTCTATTTTCCCCGTGTCGTGTTCCACCCCTACCACAACCATGGTGTTGTCATTCACTTTCATGTTTCACATCAACCAAACCCTACCTACCTTATTTCTTAGATCCACCTCCTTCTACCAAAAATATTACCCCTATCTTCCTAAATGCGCCCTCACCCTTCAAGGTAGCTTGCAACAAATCCGCCATAGAACAAAATACCTTAAAAAAAAAAAGTAGAAATACAATAGACCCTTCTTCCTCTTCTCTCATGAAGTTAGACATGTGTAGAAGAGGGAGAATAAGTGAGAGGCAAGTAATATGGAAAAGAAAATGAAAAAGGAAAATTAAATCACAATTTGGATTTAGAAGAGATTAGGGTTTTCCTTCACAAACATTTATCTTGTGGCTAAGATATAACCAATCCAAGGGCCACTATTTGACCCTCCTACTTTAGTATCTTAGTGGGAGTTAATGTGGCGGGAAGAAAAAATAATAATTTAATTGAAATCATGTGCGATTTATAACTAATTATTTTATATGGTTTTATTTGTGGGTTGTGTTGAAGGGTGGGCATGGGTTTCATTAGGACGGTCTAAATGGAATCCCATGACTCTCCCACTAACAATCATTTAAAAAAAATTGAATAGTAAAACAAATAAATAATATGTCTTAAATTTAATAGTCATAGCTAGGATACCTTAGCGAAGGGAACCCCGACCCTACCATTGTTTATCATTACGAACACTTGAGTTTTAATTTTGTGTAACTACAAAGTAGACTTAGAGCCATAGAAAAGTCTTTAACGAAAAAAATATCGACCCATGGTTTTCGTCAAACTCAAACCATTCGATCGTAGTTTTTCGGTAACCTCGCTATATAGAAAATTTAATATCATCGTTAATCTTTTTCCATAATGGATTGGAGAAGATGATAATAATGAATTAATCCTTTTAACGACACATGAGACCTAAAAAAAATAAATTAAATAGAAGTATTCTAATTTTTTATTTATCATATATATATTTTGGGTTGAATTTTGGGGCATCACATACGCAACCTCTCAAACTCATATGCACAATCAACCATGTTCCATATTGTTTCTCTCATTTTTAATCTATATCTTCATTCTACTTTACCATATTTTAATCAATCCCATGATTCTATTACTTATCAAACTTGTTCTAAACTGAATATTATCCTTGATTGTAATAAGCTATCTTTTAACCCTTAGTTTTTGGTTGTCTCCCATACTCTACCGCCTATGACATTACAAATTTTGGCTATTCCATATTTTTATAATCTAACCTCCACAAAAATGAATATTCATTTCTTAAACTTTAGAAATAACTCTTAACCTTGAATTTTTATTCATATTTTACCCCTAGATTCTACTAAGATGTACTTCAATATTAACTTTCTTCTTTTGGCTTATTCAACAACCTCTCTAATGAGATGACATGCACTTATATAGATGTTAGTGGTACTCCCTAGTATCATTTATCAATATTTTTATAGTTGTATTACAATGGGTCCATAGTTTATTCTATTTGTAACCCTTTTAACAATGTGTGATAAGTTAAATTATCAATATATTCTATAGATTGCATAATAAGCTACATACTAGAAGATTATAGAGTGGAGACATAAAATATTAATTGAGAGTGGGAGAGAGAAAGAAAAAAAGAGAGAGAGAGAGATAAATGTCACATAAATTATATTATCGTAAAAAATCCATAGGAGTTCCAAGAACACCAACTCGAGATCAATAACCCAAGATCAACATTTTGCGTAATGTAATTACATTATTTTATACAATATGAAGCAATTGCACTACTTCCATTCCGTTTAATTTCCAATTTCAAGCTAGATTATTGGTATAGAAAATTTTAGTCATTGTGTATATTTGTAATTACGTGACAGAGGAATTTTAGAATATGCATATGGTTATCTAGATGACTATGTCACATGCCCTTGTTTCACCCAAAAAAACCACAAAATTTAATTTTCCCCATGTGAATAGCTAGCAAATTTCTAGTCCCAACCATGTTGTTTAATGGATTTCCGCATAATCGAATGGCTAGGATTTCATAACTTTCTTGGATCACCAAAAATTATATGTACCCTTAGTTTCAATCATTGTATTTTAGGAGAAAACTTAAAATTTAATTAAATATATATATATATATATATATGATATTATGTGAATTTGCAATTTGGGCATTGTTCGAGTAGTATAAAATGATTGAACATAATATTTACAAAAATAAAATAAATCAATGTCGTGTAGGCTACGTGGTTGTAGTTTACATCCTACAAGTATGTAGTACAAGTAAGTCTATTTAGTATTAATCGAATTTTAAACTTATTTTCTTATCATGCTTACATCCAAATATTTCACCACCAATAATATACTTATTTTTAATTTTTTATATTATGGCACCACCAATATATGTGCATTATCACTAGTGTCATTTTTTCCCATGTTACACAACACCGCAATGCCTTATTTGATTTTCATCTCATCATAGCCAACTCAAAAATTGTCCTTACAAGAAAATGGAAACTAAAAAGGAGTCACATCCTTCTCCAACACTATCAAGGGATAATGATTGTGTTCAAAATGAAACTCAGAATGATTTCATTAAGGATTTGATGACTAACATTTTCAATGATGATGAAAATCAAATGCCTCCCCTTTATGACATCCCATTAAATGAATTTGAAACTAAAACACTAGAATATTTACATTTCAAATCCAAGTCTGCTAACAAATTTTCACGTACTTGATTATATGTTGGAGGTGAAACTTTTGGAAATGAACAAAATTTAAATGTCACCATATACCAAATACTCAAGGACACCTCTTTCGGAAAAAAAGAAAGGTAAGAAAATGGGAATTGGGATGAAGTTTTAGGTTAGAGTGTGTTTCTATTTATTGAACCCATTGAAAATGAAAATAAAGGTGAACCTCCTAAATAATGCAAATCTATAATTTATGGCTGGATATTGGGAAGGGACGAGACAATACAACTTAAATTAGATATTATTGAGAAGCATGTATGAAAGATATATTAAAATTTTGTAATTTATGGAGTTGTGAAGAATGTCGTGAGATGGAAAATTGTGGATAATTATTTACATATTATTTATGAAAAATAATGTGATGAGAATAATAAAATTAAAATAATAGATGCACATAATGGAGGGAAAAATATATCTCAATTTAACAAGGTCATTCAAAATAATCTTTTAGGAAAAACAATTCAGCTAGCTATTGTTTTTCACATTACGAAAAAGAGGTCGTCTATAAAATATTTTCCTAAATATAAGAAGATGTCATCTTTTCTTAGTGTCCCACACTTTCCTTATTATCTTTTGTTTGAAAGTAGTGGTTGGTATTAGGAATAATGCTTAGTTATGGTTGAGAAAGAATACTTAAAAAATAAACTTAATATTGCACGATATGTGTATTTTCTATTGATGAGACCTTCTAATATTAAATAATATTGGTTTGGTATGTATTCACTTTTATATTATTAAGAGTCATGTGGGATAGCCTCACTTACTTTCTATTCACAAGATGAGAGATAAATCCAATTCTGAAAACCTTTTGAACTAGTAATAAGAAGTTTGAAGGAGATCTGTGGCATGGTGATTCTATAATTACAACAAAGATGGTATGTGCTGGGGTAGATGGGACATCGTTAATGAAATTTCATTGTAATGGTATGTGTGTAAGAATAAAAACATCCCATTGTCCTTATATGATTTTTATTTATTGTATGGCTCAGAGAATGAATTTATCTTACAAGATAATCACCAAATTAAAACCTATAACAAAATTTCAATTACTTTTTTGAGAGGTGCATGATTATTATTTTTGTAGTCCTAAAAGGTTTCGTGAAATTCTAAAACTATGTAGAAGGACTAAAAAATGGGCATAGACTATTAAAATATGTAGACACTAATTGGATATCATTGTATCAATTAGTTTGTAGGGTGTACGATGAGTACTAATCCTTATTATGAGTAATGTGGCATAATATCATGGAAGTGGAAAAGGATCATGATTTAATACATCATTTGAATGATATAGAGACATTTTGGATGTTTTGTGGTCTCCTTCCCATGTTCGATGAAATTTATCATTAAATTGAAGAAGACCAAGAAAGAACTATATATATTGTTTATTTTTCTAGTTTGCGATAACATGTTGGTCTAGCAATAATATATTTGTTTCTCAATGAAACTTCTTTTTCAAATCTAAAGCCTAAGAGTTGGAACAATTTGATAAATATTGGAAATCTAAGTAGCTTTTTGAGGTTCAAGTTTTTTGGAGAATTAGGTACAATTATTTCAAATAGTAAATGGTAAGGTTGAGAAGGTAAATGTCACAAGGAATCTTTGATAACATTATATTATCAACAAGGGGAAGGTTAAGGAAAATTGTAACTTCCCTGCTAGAAGAAATAAGGTAATATTTTAGTAGGGATTATTTACTTGAAGTAATGGCTTTAGTAAATCCCACCTATTGGAATAGTTTCCAAAATGAAACATCTTTGCAAGAAGACTACTACAAGAGACCGACTACATTGATTCAAGATTTTGGTAATCATTTTCATATCAATAGAACAAATATAAGAAGTGTTTTAAACAAGGAAATTTTTGTTGATTAGTCCCATGAATTTTCCTCTACGCTTCTTGAGAAATTCAAATTCTTAAATAATCCCTTAAAGTGTGGAGTAATAACTCGGCTATGGAAAAAATCAGGTTAAGTGTTATTTTGTAGGAAACCATGACCAAGTTTTTGTCATTTTTTGATCTAAGTCAAAAACTGATTTTGGGTTTAATTAAATATGAGATTTTTGTCATATCCTTTTCCTTTATATGGTCAAAATTACAAAACAGACTTGATGAAAATTTACAAAAAAACTTAGAATTTACACATCATGGTATGAAGTGAATAACTTTCCCTATGATAGGGATTTGGCAATATGGAAGTTGATTAATGAAAGGAGAGGGGTTGATAACAATGCAAAAAACACAAAAGATGACCTTGTTGGAGATGGGGATGGATCTATTGCACTAATTGAATGTCAACAAAGTTAGAGAATTGGTCAAGAAAATGATAGAGATGATCCACCATCATCATATTGGAAGCTTCCATTTGTGGATTCATGATATAGATATTTAGATAATATATTCAAATAATAAGTACATTATTAAGATAATATGTTTTTTCTTTATTTATTATTATTTTTAAAACATAGTGGAAGTATTTAATTAATTTTGTCTTTTAAATGAAAATTTGAAGGAGTTGAACGCTTCAGTTCTAGTCTTCAAATTCACCATGCATAGTCCGCAAAATTTGATATGCTCAGTAATTAAACATGTTAGAATAGAAATACATTGATTAAAATGCTTTATGTTTCTCATGCACCTACAAAGCATAAACATAAAGGTTTGTCTTATGAACAGATTATTTATTGAATTAAAAATAACACTAGATTCCTTATTCAACTTCCTTGAGACATGTCCTATATGAAACAAATTGAAAAGTGCAAATAATGAAACAAATTTCAAAATTAAATTACTCTTAAATACATCATCCTATATAATATGTTCCACTCTTCATCTATTGGAATTGTAATTTACTTTAAGTCAAACTTATTGACATGTAACTTTGTTTGCAATAAATAACTAAGAGTCAAGATTTCCTTTATTATTGTATTTAAACTTATTGACAAGGTTATCAATGGTTTAATGAAGCTAAAAAAATTGCCTCATCTACCTTCTCAAGAATTTGATTCTTATCTTGCATCATTAATTCCTTCATATTATTCTATAATGCATCCTTCTTAGTGAATTGGTCTATTTTGTCAAAAACATTGGAAAACCAAGATTTGTGAGCTCTTATACCTTTCCATGTAGCTCATATAACATTTTTTGACACTTATTTAACAGTTCATGTGCTTCGCCTAGCATTACACAATTTTTAGTGATAGATGATGTCTTTATTGAGGAATCGATCTAGTTATAAATTCCTATGGATGTCAATTTCGAGTCATTAAATTTGTAGATAGCTTCCAAAAATTTCCTTTATATATCCTCTCTTGAATTCATCAGTTTTATGCTATCAATTACATATTTGTATAGAATTTTAGATATTCCTATAGACTATTCATGAATTCAAACAATCTAATCAAATCATCAATTTTGTGGTTTATTTCCCTTAAATGTTATCCTTTATATCTATCACTGTATTTTTATAAAATATAGATAATTTTGTGTTGGAAGAGTGTATTTCCTTTTGTGCTTTTGATAGATCCATTTACAATATTTGAATTTATTTTCTCTCTTCCTTCTACAATATGTCCTTGAGTTTTCTATATTCTTCTAGGTTATGTTTCCATTTTTTAGATTTTTCTTTCTATTCCTTCACACCCTCTTGCAATTCATCCATATTTTTTTTGTAAAATACTATACTTACATGTGGTTTTTTATATTTTTTCCTTCACTTCTACCAATTCCACCTATGCATATTCATTCAGAACGACCACAAACACAGAGGTATATGATTTTATCCTCTTTTCTAACTCACTTGTCTTATTAACTGCTTCTTGTTTGTTTGCTTTCTCATTTCTATGTATTCCTCTAACTTAAATAAATTTAGTTATTTAACTTATTTTTATCTCTGTCTATATTTAGAAATTTTATGTATACCGCATCATTTTTCCTTTTTACACTTTTATTTTTCACATGGTTTCATTATGATAAAATCCATTTGAAGGGTGGTTACTTCATAGTCACTTCAAACCATTTAATCCTCTTGTTTTTCAAAATTGGGCACAACATACATGTACTCCATGGAATATGTGTCTAGGTTACATGTAGACAATACCCTGATTGTGGTAGGATATGAAGTTATAGTAACTTGTAACATTTACTTCTTGTTTCTTTTATCTATTTTTGATTTCGGTAAAATTCGGTTTGGTAATCAAAACCTAAGGCTTATAGAGGAATCCACTACTTGAATACGAAGGAATAATTAAATTTTCAGGAGAATTTCCATGTGGATTAGAAATTTTTTGAGGGGTGACATTACCTACTGTAATTAATTACCTTGAGGCAATGATAGCCTACACAAGAGTAACTATATGTGTCCATGCATTTTACCTCTTCTCGGGTCCTTGTTAGGTAGTAGGAATTATCTGTATTGGTCTCTTTTTAATAATATGTTATTGTGGAACTTCCTCACCACTATTACTACCATCAATGCCACCACAAATGATAGAAACAAACTTTTTTCCATCTCCTCCTCTTGAATCTTTCACCGTGACTTAACATATATTGAGGATTTGACTCGGATAAAAATTCATTGGACTACCAATTCTTATATGAAGTGTCTGTTTCTCCCAATATCTAAATCCTAACCTATTGGAACCTCATTTAGAATGTACCTCTGATGGAAAGCAAATTCCTTTTCCTATTGAACCTAAACCCCTACAAGTAAAATTCATACTTTTGGATTTAAATTCCCCTATAGTATATGTTTTTTTGTGCTTTAATTTAGAATTGGTTTATATGCATTATATCCCCCTACAAGGGGAGTGTGTAGTTCCAATTTCTCCTCAGAATGATCATCATTATGTGTCTCTTTGAGATATGTTTCATTTCACAACCTTCTTAAAATTGCATCTTCGGAATAGAATTATAATCTAAAACAACATTTGGATTTCCTAGGTCCCACCTCATACCAAAAGGTAATTTATTTACCTTGTCAAATTTTTATCTTACAAATAAATATCTATATGCTTTGACATGTTTTTATAAGATGACCTTTTTATTATATTTTGCATAAAAAAATTTAGGTCTCAACTTTCATTTCTTCCTCTTTCGTGGATGTAATCTTAAAATTCTTGTTGAAAACTCTAAAAAATTAACTCCTTTCTCAATATAAATTTCATCCATAATTTTTTTACCTCATCCCAAGAGTTTTTTTTTTACAATTTTTCTAGCAACCTAGTTTACTTTCACGTTGATTTTTAGTGGCGAGTTCTTATTCACCACTACCCTTCCTTTAATCACCTCACATGGGTCATATGACCAATGAGAGTCAACATCAATTTTATTTTTAAATTAAATTTTTATGTGCCACATTGAATTATTTTATCTTGAATGTGAATCCTCCACATGAAAAAGGTAAGGAAGGAAATATTATCCTCTTTTTTAGTAACAAAATAAATTTTATTTATGCATTCCATTTTCCATATATATTCCAAGGAAAAAAACCTCTATGTCACATGTATCAGTAATTTATAAGGTTGTAATCTTGATCCATAAAACCTTCACATAGTATATTCCTCCATGAATTACTAGTCACTCAATTATGTTTCGATCCTAGTTAAATGTAATCTCTATATATCATAGGAAATCTAGGCATTGTATTTTTGTTATTTCTTGGTAAAATGGATCCAAAAAGTTTTCCATAAATTGATTTTAGTATCTTATATTATCAAACATTATTATCTTGGAGGTACACCCAATTAATGGAAGTAACATTTTTGGCATAACACAAATAGTTTATGAACCTAAAGGTTTGAGTGTTGGAATCTTATTTGATTATTAATAATTGTTTATGCATATATTATGTGATGTGCTCAACAAATTTATATGCACAAGTTCGGGTCTTGAAATGGATATTATATACCATTTCAAGAGGTTTCCATCCACTTTATCATCACTATCAAATCCAAAGAAAAATGTTAACATATAAATGGCATCCCTAACCCACTGAAGCCCCTATCTTGTTGGTACCTTCATGTTTGGGAATATTTATGAACAAATCGAAATATATCCAGTCAAAATTTATATTTAACACTTACAGTGTTATGGAGAAGTCGATTAAGACTATGAATTTTCATTCGGGAGGTACAGGTTCAATTCTTTTAGATTTTTTGGTACATAACATACAAGTAAGTTACGCTCAACCCTAATCCAAAGTTTTAAGATCAAAGTTGGATAAGGAGGCCTCTTTTTGGAACCATTCCATCATGTGTTATTTTTTTTTGTGAAAATTCATCTTTGGAATTTTAATTAGTGGCATGATAATAATTACAAATTGTTTATACATACATGCAAATGGTTCCTAATTATTTTCTTTCAAACCCTAACACAAAACCAATATTTTCCTCCATAATGGACAATATTTCTTCTTCAGTGGCCATTTGCAACAATTGCCTCTTTTTCCATCGTAATTTTAGGCATAAAGAATGAAAAATATAGGGCATGGGAGCTCCTTATAGAAAATCATGCATCCCACACCAACCGCCCATGTTGTCAACCTAACATATTTGTAGGATTATTTTTAGTATTATCATATGTGTATCTAATTTTTATGATTCTTCCTTAAATTATAGGATCAAAATATCATGGTATTCATCAAGTAAAACTAGGGGATTTAAGTAGTTTTGTGCATGGTTTTGAGGTTTTATTTGTCTTTTATAGAGGTAGAAATTATTGAAATTTTGAAACCCTTAACCCTAAACCCTAATATTGTTTTTTAAAATAAGAGGATTATACAATGTTACTTATAAAAAGAATCAAGATTCATGATGATACTTAGTCGAAAAACAATATTATGATTGTTTCACAAACCCACAACTTCTATTCAATATTTAGGTGCAGTATGCCTTCCATGATGTAATGGATGTTATAGAATTTTACACTCTAGTTTCCTTGTAATTATTCTCGACATCGAGAAGGGAAATTATTGAAACAAATATCAAATTATATTGTAAAAATTCTATAATGACTCCTAGTTGATTTTGGAGGTTTCTGTCCCCATTGTCTTCTTTAAAATATTCCATCATAGAATTCTAATATATTCCTTTTCATTCTTTGATGTGTAAAATTGATTTTAAAAAATAAAATGTATTCATTGGTGTTTAATAACTCGACATAGGTAAGGGAAATTATTAAAATTTAAAACAAATTTTACATCACTTGGCCAATACAACATGGATTTTACCTAGCCAATTAAATGTCAAAACTAGTCACTTATTCAAATTCCATTTAGTGGATGACACTTGTCACTTTGTTAGGCCTATTATGGGAACATCCATTTGAAATGTGGGTGTGTTAAACCTTCATCCGGGAATATAACTTACATGGTTGATCCTCATTTATCTAATGATGTAGAATATTTATAAATAACTTAATAAAACATACATTGACAATATTCACTAGTCTAACCTATATCTCAGTATATCCATTTGAGAATCATGCTTGTAAACCATTGAGATTCCAAACTGCAAATGTATAAACTCTAAGAACCTTGTACAATATTGTAACATTTATCTATATGTGGAAGTATCCTAGTGTTGCTAAGGACACCTCACAAATTTAATTGAATATTCGAGTATCCTAAGCATGATTAAAAAAATTAATACACGTATTTTATGTATGGATTCGTCACTATTTTTGACTTCCATTGCATTGTTGGACCTTAATGTATGGAACCAAGACACACAATTATGTAATATGAGGACACGTGGGTGATATTTCATTACTAAAAATTCCACCATGCCATCTAGGCTTAATGTAACGAAGGTATGTAGTGTGGGAAACAATATTTCAACATGTGGCAACATCTCAAACAATAAGCTTCCAATACATCACATTTTCAAAAGGTTATGAGGCACATGGATGCATACAAACATGATTGTTCCATGCTTATGGTTAATGACTCATCATTCAAACTTTGAGGAAAAATTAAATGTAGAATCATGATGTTGTTTTTATGGTGTTTTCATTGGATGTTTTTAAAGAACAAGTTTGATTCAATAGTTAAATGTTATTAAAGATTCCTAGTTATAAAGTTAAAATTATATATATATATATATATATATATATATATATATATATATATATAAAGCACATGAAGAATAGAGAGAAAAGAACCAAATATTTAGAATTAATCCATTGTAGTGAACAACTTTGAAAACAAATATATTAACACAAAAGAAAATAGAGAAGAGAAAGGAGTTTGAAAAAGGTATTCACTTAATATTTTCTCAAGTTTTTAATTTTTTTGTTGTTTAAGACTGTACGTAAGAATAAATGTGATAAAGGCAGTGTGACATATTTTGGGAGATCTAAAACTGTGATTAGGGCCCCCTTCCATCTGATAATGATGATGATACAAAAAAATACGTAGAATATTTTAAGGAAATTTTTACTTCATTGAATTATTGAGGCTCAAATATTTTCCATGTTATGATTTGTTTTTTCATATCCTTACCAATTGCTTTTTTAATAAAACAGATTTAAAAATGGTGACTGGGAACTGGGTTGTCATTATAGTTGGAAACACATACGAATAAATTTACAAGCTCCTAGATCTAGACTATATTTACACATAGGAATAAGACAAGGCATGGCTTAATAGGGTCAAAGTTATGGATAAAATCCGTGAATGGGAAGTAGAATGTGTCTATTTAACTTAGAAGAAAAAAATGAAGTATATAGTTGTTTCATTTATAAAGGGATAAAGAGTGGAAATGATCAATTTGAATCGTTATATGGTAAGGAAAATGATATTCATGTTGATAAAAAATGCATTCCACTGTTGTATTACATTCTAGAAGGGGAAAACTATGATTTTAGAAATATTGTAGCATAAGAAATGAGGGAATCTGCTTATAAATTTAGAGCAGGAACTTTAGGTTTTTAAATGGCATCCTATTTACTTGATAGTGGTTGTTTTTTTATGAAATTCAACAATGAAATTATTCTCAATTGGAACCCTTTGTGACCTTAACCCATATTTGTGTCATTTCATAAGATTTTCAGACACAATTATACAAATTTTTGTGGGAGGTGTTTGATATTTTCTAACCTCATGTTTATAAAGTTTTGTATGATAATAATATGTCAATAATGTATGATCATATTAGAAATCAAATCATAGATGTTGGTACATATTGATAGTATCCACGAGATACCTTGACTAGGATTGAGGTTTCCTCACTAGACCAAATATACTCCCATTGCACGCACTGATAAAATTACGTCCATGGAAGTGAAGATCAATATGTCAATGGTGTAGGAGGATAGCTAAAAGGGAAAATTCAAATCCATATCCATTTCTGTCATTTATGATTGGTAGACATGATTTTCAATTATCTTCCCAAATTGTTGAGTTGTCAAATGAGTGGTCCCATTTCTTGTTGGGGCCCAAAGTCAACTATAGGTGTTAGGACCCACATGGTAGTGTGGCGTTAGAGAAATAATTTTTTGCAAGGGAAATTAGTGATTTTCACCATAGCTCTAGGACTAGGCATCTCATCTTGGGAATGGGGAGGCTTTTGTATATTGAATATGAGAAATAAAAAATTTGTGATGGTCGTTAGGCTAGGGATCACACATGGATACTCCACTAAACCTATGTAAAATTTATTGTATAGGATAAAAGGGAGGAATTTTCTTAGAGAGATTATAAGGGGGGATAATAATATAGAGAGGGAGGGTTAATGAAATAAATAAGAACTTGGAAATTTTAACTAGCATTAACTAGAGTAGGTCTAATTCCAATCAAGAAGAAAATAACCATGTAAGCATTAACAAGATTAAAAAATCAAAGATACAAAATTAAATTTATTTATTCCTCAAATATACAGAGCTCCTTCTTGGTTATTCAAGATTACAATGTTTGTAAAGTTAAAGTATGAAGTGGAGAAATATAGACAAGAAAAATAGAAGAAATGACTTCTTGTTTGTAGTGAGAGAAAAATAGCTATGAATCCTTTGAATGGAGAAGCCACCCCAATATATAGCTTTACAATATGTCTCTTCCTCTCCCCACATGACTTTTCACATCCCTATCACTTGTGACCTTTCATATTCTTATAGGAATAAAAATAATCCCCTTTCTTATCAATGAAAGAGAACTTTTACAATTTCAATTAAAAGGTCACTTAAGTGAATAAGATGAAAAAGTCAAAAAGTACATTCCTAATGAAGAATTAGAACATAGAGAGAGAGAGTGAAGAAGAGAGAGAAGAAGAAAGTGATCAATCTAATGATGAATAAGATTTCGATGATGAATATACAAATCTTCGAGACTTTTGAAGAAATTCTCTTGGAATGAACTCCTCACCCTTCACTTCCTTACTAAAATGAGCTTCAAAGTGAGTTCTACCCTATCCGCCTATGGAATGAAACACAACCCAAATCACTGATCCAAGTCTCAGGAACACCACCAAGGGTCTTGCATTGATTGAACTAAACTTGATGATATTTTGCAATATTAAATATTAAGCCTCTAATTTCCGCAAGGGATTCCAAAGTATCTTCATTGAAAGAGAAAGGATCCCCTGCCTCTTTCTAGACCAAATCTTGGAAAGACTTGAGACTATCTTCTAAGGATGACTATTTCTTTGAAAGAGGTGATTCAAGATTTTGCACACTATTGCTGATATTTTCCAATATTTCAAATACATGTTCTTCACAAGACTCAAGTTTTGAGATAGTGTAATTTATCATATCATAGCTAGCGCTCATTGTGCGAGACCATCGTGACACAAATTGTTTGATATAGAAGTGAACACATTCTTTCTCACTAGGGAGTGAGAATCAAGACAACTCATCTCAAATACTAATGAGAACACACTATCCTAGTGGTCCTTTTATTTCTCAATCTCATCCTTGGTTATTTTTACCTTAGAAATAGTGGTAAGGGAAAATTTTAATAAAGAGAGAACCTCATGTATTAGTACCTTTCCTTTTCCAGAATATTCTCCACCTATTTTTCATTAGCTCTCCCTTGCATGGTGTACCCTTGAGCTCTCTTGATCACTTGAGGATAAAAATTGATGATGGAAGAGATAGCCTTTGTTGGGATTAGGGGCACTTTGCATTGATTTCCAAGAAGGATTTTACATGGATAACAAGGGTTATCACATGATCTTCCATTTGATCCACATCTATTTTTTCTCTTCGTTTTTAGTAAGAAAACAAGATGTAGACTCTTTGAATAGTTCGCATCTCCCTCATGTGTAACATGTCCCAAAGAAACCCTATTTATCTCATAGTCATCTTTTTTCATTTCTCCCATGGGTTTTACATCTTTCGGTGTGCAACTTCGACATACTAAGATCTAGAATTTCCAAAGTGAAGATAAAATAAGTTATTTTTGTTTTCTTGGTTCAACTAGTCTTGATATATTTTGAGATGGCCTCAATATTAGGTGTGGTGGCTTGTTACACCATTCTTGATTCACCGTCAAGTATCTTTTGTACCCATTGGAAGTTTCCTTCTAGCGTGGACACAAATTCAGACATAAGAGAATTTTTAGGTGCTTCATAAGGAATCACAACTTTCCCAAGATGAGGTGATTCAACTACCAAATAGGACACAATTGGATTATGGGGATATACAAGATCTTTGCAATGGATAAATTTATCCTAATTTAAGGGGCTCAATGGTATTTTCAATTATATTATCCCTCTTGTGAATCATCATAGGGAAGAAACTTCAGTGTATTGTTTCCACAAGTTTCCTCTTTGAAAATTCATATGAATGAGTAGATCTCATGTCTTTCTCATATGCCTTGAGAGAAGAAGTGTGAGACACTTTCCTAGATGGAGATAGAAGAACACCAGACTCAATGAAATAAGCCTTACTTTTTTAAAACAAATCCTTAGACATTTGAATTATTTCCATGGTTATTTCTTTGATGTTACTTGACTCTCAGATGTTCCATGAAGTAGGATGAAGAGGGGAAGATTGCACAACTTGATATTCAGGATCAAGAAGGTTTAATCCATCATACTTTATTCCATTCAAAAACCAAAAACACTTGAAGTATCTCATTTTATCCAATTTCATTTTTATATAATCACGTTATACGCAATCAATTGACCCAATAATCCTCAATTTGTGGAACAAGATGAAATTTTTTGGAGTCTTCCTAATATCAAATTCAGTTTGAGATATTTAGGAATACAAGCTAATATCAGTGAAGGATGTTTCAATACTTTTTGCATCCATGATATTCTTGCACAAGTAGATTCCTAGAGAGATAGGAAAGTACACACCTTTCTTCTTAACATTATTGTACAGTATAGACATAGGAAAATTATCTCGCATGATTCAAACATGACAATGCTATCCTTTGGGTACCTTGATAGCCTATGAGGATCAAGATCAAAACCTTGGAACCTTATGTAGGTGAAGGTGGTAAATTGGAGGAAGTGACTTCCATGCTTCTCAATTAATGAAAATTCTTGGGATGAAATTATACTCTTTAGATTTCCTTCAATTAACCTTATGATACACATGGTGAATGCATCATTCACCCTATAATAGTGACATTTGCTCTCCTGATTTGTGATTTATGGATATTTCTCGTAGGTTGGAGAATTTTTGGCACATTAGGAGTAGTGGATAGGCCTATGAAGGGTCTTGTGAAAGAAAAGGCGTGTATCGATAAGAATTCATTGTGAACTTCTTAGTGGTGGTAAACTGTAATAGTTACATATGAAGGTTGTTACTTATGATTTTCCTCTATTCCACCATTTGGTCCACTTCCATAACCATCAGAATGAACCGATCCATCCAATATTGGAATTCCTTTGTTGTTTCTTCTCCCATAACTCTATTTAGTAGGACAATAGCATCAAAGTATGCTTCATGAAACTCACTCGAGAAAAATACATAGGGATCTCGAGAGAGCTTCCTTCCATGTCTAAGAAATGATCCAAATATTAGGACTTATAAGTATGAGTCTTTCCTCACCCATTCCTATGAAGAAAAATAATTGGTAATGATAACCATGTTATTACTAGTGGGAATTTGTAGGCATTAAGAAATGCCTTTCTGTGTGAGGACTATGAGGATTCAGATTATCATCTACTCGTATTTTTATGGAATCAAAATCATAGTGTTGTGCATAGGGTATGAATAGCTTAGTGATTTGAATGGAAATAGGGTGACCACATAATATGAATAACCCTCTTAAAAATATATTTTCCTCCATTGGTTCCCATGGTTCATTTAACACTCTTTCCTTTAAAGCTTCCAGGTCCATGTGGATTATGTCAATGTCCTCCACATTGGGATACTCAGTGTTCATAGTGGAAATTGGTTTTAGGCATGAGTATTTGATCTTCATGATGTGGGAAGCAATGAGAAAAATGGGAAATGAATATATGTGGAAATTTTGACCTTAATTCCAACACTTTCTATTTTAGTAGGTCCTATTCTAGATGGCTATTTTTAGTAAGTTTCCAAAATGGTCACTTTTTATGTTTCTGACTTACAAGGAGTGATGAGGATACTGAAGGTTTTTATTTCTAAAATTTTCTATTTTTAGAAAAATAGGATCTATCATAACTTAAAATTTTTAGAAAGGGGGCCTCTAGGTGTTGAAATGGAAAGAAATTAGTTTTTAAAATTTAGGTTTTTTCTAGAGATCTTCAACTCCAATTTCGATAGATTTTTAATCGCTAGAAATGCATAGATTTTAAAAGGCATATAAAGTGGTTAAAATTTTATTTTTAATTCTAAAAATTATACAAATCATCAATGGCAGTGATTTTATAGTCAATGTGAAGGTTTTTTCAGAGGAAAGCACTTGTGAAGTTTCACGGAGAGGTAAGTATACTTTAGTAACTTCCTTAATCCACTAATGTATACTTACCTATACATGAAACAAACTTTAAAATCATGTTAGCACATCCATATTATCTAGAATGAGGATGAAATTGCAAGCGAGCTAGCTAGAGGAAGCGTTTGCAATGAATGGAAAAGGAAATTTTCAAGTGGCGGATTGATTGTCATGACCAAAATTTAAAATTTTGCATTCTAGAAATTTAGCATGAAAACATGTGGAAACTTATATGTTCTCATAAAGATGGAGAATTACTTATACATAAAATCATGAATATCATAAGGATGATTATATTGACCTAAACCGTTGTGATGAACAAGATATGAGTGAGAATTTGAGAATAAGCAAGGAGAATCGAAAAGAGAAGGATGCATTTGAAGAAAAACTTCACCCAAAATTCAAAGGCATATTTTAAGGGGTATTCCTCCTACTTCATTCCAAGCCCCATCATTGGGGGTTTCAACTAGTTCTTCCATCCAACTCTCTCATACATCAACTCAAACAGACCAAGCTCTAGCATAAGGAAATGGGAAAGCCCCAATTGGATATTCCACCATTGCTCCTCCAACGCCATAACTATCATCTTCCTATGGATCTTCTCCACTTATTATTTCTTACACTCTACATAGACCAAGTATTCTTGGATCTTCAACTATTTATTTTGGTACTTCCACAACATTTGAAGTATATATTGAAGCAATGCCAATTTAAGAATATTATACACAAGCTTCAATAATAGTTGACTATCCCACGATCTAGAGGATGATCCTCTATATTATTCCACAATTTACCTCTAAAATTATTCCCCTTTTTTGATAATCCCTCACATCTTCTTCCCCTTCTTTTATCTTTTCCTCACAACTTCTTCCCCTTCTTTTACCATTTCCCTCAAAGAGTCTAAAATAGGGGATGTCAACCTCTCTTGGGCTATTCCCATGTAATCAATGAAATGGATGATTATGGATCCAAGTAAAATTATATATATCCCATCTTGGGGTAATAATGTTTTCCTTATCTATTATCTTCCTCTTTTGTTTGTAGAACACCTTCCTCATCCAAGAAGAAGAAGCCTCAATATTTCATTGAACTACTTATAGTAGAAGAATATCCTTCCCAAAATGTCAACCCTTTCTCGATCTCTTCTCCTCTTCCACTTCAAAAATTTCCTATCAAGCTCCTCTTCAGGGGTTCTATTTTGGATAATGATCCATCAATAAGAGATACATATATCTAGAAACAAATAATGAAGGTTCGACTCAAAGCGTAAATACCAACCACCCACCTCCGAGATAATTTTTGAAACGGAAAGTAAAAATTTAAAGAAGGTGAAAACTCACCATGTCAATTTTGCAGGCCAACCAACTACTATAAAGACTAAGGAATACCTCTTGTAAATAATGCCAAATAGGAGAAATATCATGGTTGATCCCTTCCAATAGAACCGAAATAGTTGTGAAACTTTACATGAGCCAGCTAAGGCATTTTCCCTATAGTTGAAAGAGGAAGCCATCCACCAGTATGGAAAAATAACCATTCCTCTGCATTGATCAATGAAGTCAAATTGACTTTAGAACAATTATTTAATAATTGCATCATAGGTGCAAGTTTTAGAGCCAAGAGAGACCAACTACAACAATTGTTTAATTCTTAAATTTTGGGTCTAGACAATATAAACTCCAATGTAAATGCATTAACTCGATATGGTTAGGGGAAATATCTTTCCAAATGTATTTTTGATGAATTTTTATGAGCTAATAATGATAGAGGACTTGATTTCCAAGTCTAGTAATAAAGAAAAGGATGAATTATCTTTGCTAAAAACATCTATTAGAAAATTAGATGCATTCTACAACAAAATAAATTATCTTTTGGCTGAAGTTGGAATTCTCACAATGGTTGAACAATCCAAAGTAATCTATTCTCAATAGCCTAGTTCTCCTTGAACAAACAATGTAGAGATTCTTATATTAAATCAAGTCACAAGGAAGAGAGAACTTTGTGGCACATCAAATAATTTTGGATGTCTCCATAAGGATAGAGAGAGATCAAGTAATACATTAATTTTTAAAGACAGTTATTTGTGACTTCACTTCTAGGCTAGAGAGTGTAATGAGAACTTGTATGCCTCTTATAATAGATGCCAGCTAGATCAAATGAAATTATCAACTGTGTAAAAGTGATGAATAAGGATAATCTTCTTATCTTTGTATCTTCTCATTAGTTGCATGCACTGTATTTTTAGAGATGTCGATATTGTAAACTAGGCATGTCTTGCCCTAGCTATTTTAGAATAAGTAGTAAGTAGCTCAGGTTATTTATTTTTATTTCTCTCCATGCAAGAGATCTCTATAAGGGAGATTTGTAATTATAATTGAATTTGTGAAGGAATATAGAAATATTTTTATTGGATTTTTTTATCCATGAAGATGGAGATTTTTATCTTTCACTCTTTAGAATTTGCATGGTTATTTAATTTTGATTTAGTTTTTCATGTTTTCATCAATTTTGAATTAATCTTTCATTATCATTATAATTTTAAATCTTGGAAGGAATAAGGTAAAAAAATTGGTGATTTATTTTGAATTAGAAAAAAAATATTTTGTAGAAAATTTTGTATGAGAATAGGTTTAACCAAGATTCCAAGAGTAACAATGTAAGAGTTACATAGACAAGTAGAACAAATTACTAGTGTTATTTGACGTGTAAGGGAGATAAATATAAAATATGAGAATAATGAAGAAAGAGAGATTGAAAAAGGGTAAATTTTAGATGGAGAAAGAGAGAAAGAGAAAAAATACAACAAGAGAAAGAAGAACAAGAGGAACTAATTATGATTGAAGAGAAGCTAGTTAAATCCTTAGTGGAAAGGAACGGTGGAATTAATATTTCTATTCTACAAAATGGGGGAAGTTTAAAACTAGATGAGCTCACAGATTGGTTAAACAACATGGAGAATATGATTGAGTGGAATATTACGATAGCGAAAAAAAAATGGTAATAATCAATTTCATTTAAATTAAAATAAAAAACTAAAGATATTTCTTTTTATCGAAATAAATTAATAATGAGGATTTTATTGGGAGCCTCTCCCTTACGAGATAAAAACATGTGAATTACATATATTACATACAAATTACAAAGGGCCTCCTGAGTCATGACTCCTTGGAAGGTTGCTAGTTGGATACCTTAAAAACTATAACTAAAAGTAATACAATGAAGAAGCAGTCAAGATTACAAGTTACAAAACATAAGTACAAGTTACAATGAAATTTCAACTTGAATTTTACATGAACCAGAAATAAAAATACAATGACTTGAGAATGATGAAATAAGAAGGAATATGAGAGACAAAGAGTAATTTTAGTGTCATTTATCATATGTACTTTGTACCTTCCTCGACCTACCGAGGTCCTCATGTTTAGGAAAGGACAGAGACATTCTTCCTCCCAATATTTCCTTGAAGAAATTAAAAATTACTATCCATGTCTCGGCCCTAGTAGTAATATGGAGTATGCACTGTACTTGTATTATTTATCACAAGGAAAATATAAAAGGATATGGGAAATTTAGATTCCACCGAGAGGGGGTAAAGTAGGGAATGTGTTTAGAGGTATAGGGTAGAACCAAGAATGGTCAGTTATTTGATCATATAGACGTACATTTTTTTAAGGAAGTTTGATCCTTCGCGAGAATGAAATTCTAGAGAATATATTGATACAAATAAAAAATGGGATATACATGCCAATTTGAGCCTAAATATTCATATTACCACCATCAATGATGGCTCAAAAACACTCGTAGTTGTCTTAACCTAGGAGTTCCAACACTTTACAAATAAAAGATTCATTTCCTCCTACCAAATTGAAAGTCCCTTAGAGGAATTCAAAGGAGAGGTCAATGAAATTGTATCATGTACTGGTAGAAGTAGAAACCATTACAACTTTACAAGAAATAATGGATCAAGCGTAATAGGAAAAAATGACATGTTCTAATGACTAGATTGATACCTTTTAAAGAAAATTGGTGGTGGAAAAACATTAATGCGGGAGATAAATGTGAATGATGTGAATTAATGGTGACACACATTGCCAAAGAAATATCTATCAAGTCACTTAATTTTTAAATATTAAACACATTTTCTAGATTTTATAATGATATTAAAATATTTTTCATTTAATTTTTCATTACTCACTCATCATTGCATCAACCTTCACAACTTACAAGTCAACATGAAAATTTTATTTTTGGGAATAAAAAGAAAAACATAATATTAATGGGTGACATAATATTAATATTTTAGAATGTAAACTTTCTTGGGATAATGAAGTTGGAAAGTTTTCATTATTTAAATCCATAACTTATTATCATTTAAGAAGGTTTCTTATGTAAGTTTATGTAAAAATGTTTGTGCATATATGTATTTGTGTACTATATACCTATTTAAGTTTATTTGTGAAAATATTATGTTGTTCTTATTGTCAAGTCAAGGGTGTATGAAGCTACCTAGATTAATAAGAGGTTGAGTGAGGGACACAAGGGGAGAATGATTATGTAAGAAACTAAATGTAAATTTTTTGATTGGTTTATAGTATAGGGAACCATGTGATGTATAAGGGAAATTTATTTTGAATCCAATAAAGCTATTATTTTGGGGGATGGATATTTTGATTCGAAAAGATCCTATTTGTTGAATTTGTGTGCTTCATTTTTACTTACACGGAGTTTCATCTTATTTTAGGAATTAACCATTTTCTGAATTAGGAGTTGATCATTTTAGAATTAGGAGTTTGAAGTTTAGTTGGGTGTTATGCAACTTAGATTTTGGTTTTTCACATTTTAGAATTTGAATTTTGTAATTTGGGGATTTAGTTGTGAGCTTTAACTTGGATTTGATTATGTAGAGGTTTTTTTATAGTTTTCCATATTGATACTTGGACAAGTGGAAGGAAGGAACTATAAAAAAATCTTTTGTGTCCTTAAAATGAACATAATAATATCCTTTTTACTCTTACACTCTTGAAAGATTATTGAATTGAAATGAGTACTCAATATTTAATTTATTTGATTATATTTGAGTTTTTTTGGTGTTTCGTTTTGGATCATTTGAGAAAGTTACTACTTTGATAAAAAAATTCCATTGTATTGTGACTAACCAATCATATCTATTAGGTATGATAGTAAATTTTCTTCATAAGGGAATAATGTATTTTACTTATTAACACACTTATAGTATTGATATATGTTTAACTTGTGTCACAGAGTATACATATTAATACAATTAGTTTTATAACATTGTATTGATGTCAAGATTATGATTAGATGTTATATCTATCTTATGAGAACCTTGGTAATAATTTATGGTTTCTTGTGTTAATTATGAACATGGTGTAGATGAAAATACTAGATATTATGATAATCAAATAATGATATGGTTGTTTTTAATTTTCTATAACAATAATATTAGACCTAGTTATTCATAATAGATTACAACATTTTTATAAGTATAATTTCTTATGACTATTTATAATTATCATTTTATTAGTTTAGACACTAAATCATGCATTGTGGGTATATTACTAGGTCATGATCACATACCACTATTCATATGATTCCTAAGAAAGAAAAGTACTAATCAACCACTTTCTTTGGCCTCTTTTCTTTCTTTCTAGTTTCCCTCTTGGTCTTACACTTGCCCGGTTTGAATTTTGACACTTCAGCTTTTCTAAGTCTAGACACCATTGTCAACCAAGATGTCGGTGCCTAGACACCCCCAACCTCTTTGTATCTTTCTCGCATCGTTTGGGTCTTTTCTAGCTATTGGTAATCTTATTTTATTGGTGGTCAACATTTTAGGGGTTAGTTATGAAATTCAAATAAGGGAATCATACAAATAAAAAGCTATGTGACCATAATAAAGGACCGAGCACTAAGCATCTACTACTATCACCTAAGGTTGCATCCATCTCAAGAGCATAAAAGCATTTATTCAAGGGACAAGGAACTGCATTATTTTTCATACACTTCATAGGAGGGGAAGTTCATTTTTCCATGCACACATCTATTTACATATTATACATCTAGCTATTACTCATTATTCAAGTTAGTCGACACAAGAGCCACCTAAGGAACAATTCTACAAAAACACGCAGAACTACATAGAGTCTAAAATGTAGTGCAGTGCCCAGATCATAAGTTCACTCAGTTGGGTGACTGCCAGGGTCAGTCCGGCTCCCCATTTGCATCTTTTTATTTTTGGGATTTGATGTGTTTGGGGTTTTTCAGGTTCTCTTTCTCTTTGCAAGTTTCAAGAAAATTTCTCTGTGAAAGTGACATACGAGATGACTAAATGAGACATCTAGCAAACATCTTGTAACCCTACGAAAATAATTTACTAAGGTTATGTAAATTCATGGGTGCCTAGTAGCGTTCTATAGTTCCCATACACCCTTGACCTAATCCCAGACTAGTCCCAGCATTTCTATTGCTCTCACAATTTTTTAGGCTCGGTTGCCACGGTTTTACTTCCTCTTTCATTTTTTTCATCATGACATAGCTTCGGGATTATTGTGAAATCAGCTAATTATTTCATCCCTTCTCTTGCACATAGGGTTTCAAATTTATTAGCTTAATTTATTGTGTCAAATCTTTACTTCATTGCATTATAACTTAATTAGAATTAAGCATTTATTTTCCAATATTTTATTAATCATTTGATGAAGCCCACTCGTGATCAATCTTTTGGATCCTTATTTGGCATATCATCTTCTCTATCATGGCTCCTAAGGTTCATCATATCTCTTTGTCTCAATTTATTCAAAATCATGCACCTTGCAGAGAGGTTATTCAGAAATCCCTAGACACCATGTATCTCCCTAGAGATATGCCACCCACCCAAGAGAGTTCTATTTTTTATTGTCTACCTAATGAGTATATTTATCCTATTCCTTCATCTAATTAACCCATTTTCAAGTCAATTCAAGATTTACATTATTTATTTCAAGATAAATTTCAAGCTATGGAATCCATGATTACATCTCTTAAATATGAAATCCAACATCTTAAGGATGCTTCTTAGGCTCATGCTAGTTCTTCTTCTCATCCTCATTTTATGTCTTCTACATGTTCTCATATCAATGAGCCACAAGTCTTACCATTCTCTGGAGCCTTTCATGTTTGATCGTAATGCTAAGAAAAATGAAATTCTTAGTGAGCTCCTTAGTCATCAATTGATCACTTTACCATATACTCATTGTTATTCTCTTTATCAGATGGTCAAATATAAATGTATCCCATTTTATTCTTATCATCGAATCAATAGAAATAATGATAATTATTTATATGCTTTACAACAAAGAATCAAGAATTTTGAGTATCAAGGCTTTATCTCATTTGATGCACAACATTTTTTTGCATGCCCATCTAAAAAATGCTACATCTAAATGGGATCCTAAATATGCTCTTTTTATTTCTAATGAGGATCATGTCATCACTTATAATGTTTTTTTTTATCACTCAAGTGGTGCATATTCAATCCACTTAAATTAAGCAAACACCTCCAAAAATTAGTCTCACTTCACCTCCTCTCAAGTCATCTATGGCACTATCAAGTCAACCTAAGCAACCTCCTCTAAAAATAATTTCAACACCTCCTCCTACTAATTCTTCTACAGTGTTACCCAATAATCCACCACTTCAGCATCCAATCATTTTTTCAAAGAAAATATTCCTTATTTTTATCCTCAAGACCCATTTCAAACTCTGCCACCATGCGATGGTCCTACTATTGATTCTACCTACCATTGTGTTGGCCATCACTCTTATCATGACATAGATGACACTCTCACATAATGGCATGGTACCTCTCACATCACCACATATATCTCCATCATCGACATACACTTTTGGTGGCATCATGCTTATTCTCCCCCTTCTAGCGGTATCAGGTGTCTCACACTTATACCATTTCACTTCTTACTTCACATCTATTATTTCACATGCATCTTACACATCTTGATACATTTGTATCATCATTACCCAATGATGCACTCTTTTCTATGGTTCACACTTTACTATTGAGGGATCATTACATTCATGAACCTCACATCATCACATTACACACTACACACTTGACACATTCATGACACACCTTTCTCGCGCACATTCACAATGATGCATTACCCTATGACACAATCTAGCTCCATAGGTCATACTTGACTACTGAAGGTCTCAATATGAAATGAAACTCACCACACTCAAACACTCTCTATGCTCTACACTGATGATCATATCTTTCTAAAGCACACAATTAAAACCATTTCCCAATAGCACTCTTGTTCTATGGTTCATTCCTTACTACTAACGGTTATTTCATATAAATAACCTCATCTTATGCATAATCATTCATATTCTCTTGAGGGGCACACTAATCCTATCACACTCTCTTTGAATTCCATTCCATATCACTCATCCATAATATATTCCATATCTTGGTTGCACATTTTTCTTGCTTACTTATGCTCGCATTATACATCTTTCTTACTATGTTAGAAAAATATTTTATATGTCATTATCTTTATCATATGCACATGTGTGTTCATTTTCCTTCTAGTTTTGAATGCATCCTTTACATAGATCATTACATGTAGAATGGATGTTTGGCATTGTACCTCTTACCATCCTGTAGCTACTCCTTGGGCATCTACTTTTATACACATCACATGTGTTATTGTTTCACTTTATACTACTTCTTATTTTCACTAAGCACACTACTATATTGGATAACACACTCTTTGACATAGTTTCTATCTATCTAACATGATAACAAGTGCTTCATGTGCAAGATTTGTATTGCAGGAAATATTTTTCATTATTTTCCATTATTTGTGGATGTTGGCCTTTGTCTTTTGTGCACACTATATGCTTTTGGCCACTTCGGCCTCAATTTTCTTGCAACATCGTGAGTGATGTCCCATGGTTTCAACCTTCTATTTGTAACCACTTTTGTCACTTCACATCTAGGGATTTTTTTATATATAAATTTATGCTTCATGATTTAAATACCCATATATTTAAATCCAACATAAACCTTAATGCAATCCATTTGTGATAACTGCCATAAACCATGTGCCATTGTATGAGAGTATCCAAATCCTACTTGATCCCCCTCAACACTCTTTGTGATCCAGTACATCAAATGTATTCATTGGTCCTTTTTTACTAGGAAATGATAGTAAAGTGATGCTCTCTAAGTGTCAACCGGTGTTCCATCATTGAATCCATCTAACATCCCATGGCTTAGATCTTCATGAAATCATGACAAAGTGTAATCACAGATTACACTACTTTACGTAAATTTTTAGAGACATGTATGCCATGCTCAGATTCTGTGATGACACACTTGCCATTGGGAATTTTTCATCTCACCTTCATCAATTATTCATTTATATGGATTAACATTAAACAATGGTGCTATAAACAGCTACAAGTCTCGCACAAGGTACAAACCAAATTACTAAAAGGAATATGTGTCATTATGATATCCTAGAATGATTTTGGGAAGGTAAGTACCCCCATAATGACTTGCATCATTAATGGAACACTTCCCTTCTCATAGCCATTCTAAGTTGACATCACATTATGTGTTCATGAGGTACAATCCAAACTTGTAACTTTAGCGAAGCTTGTACTTAATGCAATACCATGTCACAATTCAAGGTCTTGATGAGGTGACTCAATATAGTTGCTATGCAATAGTATCCAAATAGTGACTACCATCATTAAATGGATACGACCATGTAGTGGCCATAGTGAGTTGACCCGCCAAGGGTCCTAAATTGGAACATTGTATCTTAATTAATTTACTCATGACAGGATACCCTAGATTCCATGACTCTTTCACCAAGAATGAATCATACTTAGGGTCCTACACCATTATATTCCATTAGGTTGAATGTAGTTCCTTTAAGTACTTTACATTTCTTTCTACCTATAAATTTTAGATTTAAGTTAGCTCATTGACTTAGATCTGCATTCCAAGACTTTACTTTTACACATTTAATGATTCATTTATAATCTGTAAAAATGATTATTTCTCATTATCAAGGAGCAAACACTATCATTATTGTAATTTTTCCCTTACGTTTAATCATGAAAGCTACATAATGACTATATAATTATGATACTATGTAATACTTTCATTAGCCCCTTTTTATATTACTTATTCCATTTCATTGTATCAAGTTATCCACTTATCAGTTGGTAGTTCTCATAATGGACTATAGGCTCTATAGCCTTCAAGGGTGACCCCTTTAGACCTGTAATAAGTGAAATACAACTTTTATTTGTATTCCTTATCTTGTTCTTAACAATGATTCCTATATTGTTAAGTGAGATTCATGCCCATGTAAACCTATAACAGGAGAGTGACATTCCATTATTTAATTCCTGCACCTAGGATTACATTAGCCATTTTTGAATAGGATGAAAAACCCAATAAGCAGTATGGTCAATAATTAACATCTCTCGCATTAATACTTATTATATGACCTATATTCATTTTACCTCAAGGTTATTTATCTCGTGTCACCATGCTTTCCTTAATTTAGCTTAAGTGTCCTGAACACTCGAGATTCCATGTTAAGGTACTATATTCTCTATTATATTGTTCCCTTAATTTTGGTAAAGAATAATATAAAATTTAACATGGTGATTACTCCTTAAGTACCCAATTATTTCTTTTATAAATCTATTTATGCAAGCAATGTAATTATTTAAACAATTCATCATTACTTATTCAATCATATAATCAAATGAAAACTTATGATCATTCATTAGAAGACATATATACATATTCATTTTCCATATATATGATTGTAAGAAGAACCTTAGTAATCCCCTTAAGATAATTACTCATCCTATTTCATACTTCCTGATTAGGTTTATTTTGAGGCTTGAGATCTTAGGTAAATACTAAACAGATCAATTTCGTAGAAGTTATTTCAATGTTTAAAGCAGTATCATATGCAATAAATATATAAACAATTATACTTAAATTACATCCTTGATAGATAATTCACAGTAGTGTGCAAGAATTAGTTAGCCATGTTAGTGAAATTGAAACTAACACCTAGTAGCTTCAAAACAATGCTAAACTAACATCTATGCACCATCATGCTAAGAGCTAAAAAAATAATAAACATCAACACTATGCATTAGAACCTTGAAAATAAACCTCAAGATAACATGCTAATACTTATTACTCTACTCTTTAGAAAGCTAAATCAATGAAATGGACCTAGGTAGATCCTTTAGCTATCAAAGGGTTGATAGTTGTTGCTTGATCCAAGAGGCTTGAGGATGGAGGTTCATCAAGTCATGGCAACAAGGCCTTTCTTGATTAACTCCATTGATCTTCACAAAATAGCTTGGATGATTGAATGCAAAGGGATGATGCTTAGCTCCACTCTAATGGAGAATGCTCTAAGATGATAAAATGGCTATAGCTTAGGCTCTATGCTCATTTAGGTGTAAGTAGAAAGGTAGGAGGAGGGCTATTTATATAGCCCAATAGATAAAATAATATCTACACCCCTTTACGCAAGGGATAATTGAAAGGTTGGGTTAGTTGTGGATAAGGAAGGTTTAGGGAGGGTTGAGTGAACCTTAGGAGAGTTTAATTTTTCCTCTAGTCACTCATGGGGATTGAGGTGGTTTATTAATTAACCAAAGTGATTAATAAATAGGTGTGCAAGATTATAGAAGATTTTTAGAGAATAATTAGTATGATTTATGTTATGAGAGGACTTTAATCAAATAAATGATGATTTATTGATTAAATAGAAGAGAGAATTAATTAATTAAGAATAATTAATTAATCTAGATAGAAAGGGGAGCTTAATTAATTATAAATAATTAATTAATCTAGATAGAAAGGGGAGCTTAATTAATTATAAATAATTAATTAATTTAGATAGAAAGGGGATTTGATTAATGGAAGGTCATTAATTGGCATCATTGTTGGATAGAAGAGTTAATTAACTAACGTAATGTAATTAATTAATGACGATAGCAGAGAAAATGTGTGATATTGACGGTATGTTGTCAATTAGCGGAAAAGTGTATAATTAGTGCAATTTAAGTATTTAAATTGCTTGAGCTAAATTATAGGTGTCTACAAATAAGTCACATATATTAATAAGCATAGCTCAATGATTTAGAATTTGTCAATAATACATTATTGATTCCACAACAAAGTGTCTCAAGTACTTATTCATATAGAACAAGTCATCTTATTAATTTCATGTTCATATACAACTGAACAAGTCATATATTTTTAATACATCATCAACCATTCACTATTGAAGTCCAAGGTGCCATATCAAATAGGTTTCATTCATTTTATCACTGCATTCTTCTTAGCCAACACTTCATTTTCATATTTCTTGAACTAATCATAAGTTCAAATTATGTCTTTCACATAGATCATTAAGATTACAATCCTTTCATTAATGAAGATAGTACAACCAACCAAATCAAGCCAACTAATTATTTCTTACCAGCTCGATGATCCTCTTAACCTGCATGATGGAATCATGGTCAGTTTGATACAAACTGGCATGAATAGTCCTTACCCCAAATTTACACCTTAAACCATTTAGTATTTCATTAAAGGAGAAGCGCATTTAGATTACAATGATTTAACTAACTTAAATGAGGAAAAATAAGAATTATAACCTCTCAAGAAATAAATTTTGTAAATACAAAAGGATTTACTTTAATTAAATACTATAACTTAATTACAACTACTCAAAAATAACTTAATCATTATTTTCATATATTCATTTACTATTCCCATTTTACAGTAATCCTTAAACATTCATTTATTTAACCACATAAAAATAGAGTCATCACGTAGAAATCATACCTCAAGGTCAATAGTTTATGTTTCATTTGTTTGGTAATGTCACACACAATGGTTTATCATTATAAACCAACAAATCATCATTCTAGAAACCATGCAATGATAGTTATAATAAAATGCTCAACCACTATATATTAGTAATAACTCATATGCACATATTCCAACAGATTCACAATTTACTGTAAATACCAAAACCAGAATAATAATACCACAACCATATAAGCCCATACTTATGTCACTGTAGAGTTATATTCAGTCCATTCAAAATATCATGACTTAATCCACTCAACATAACTAATTACAATCAACTCAAGAAGATTCAAAGCTGGAATAATAATAATATTACAGCCATATAATTCCATACTTATATCACTATAACATTATATCTAGTTCATAGAAGTCTATCCCATAACTTCTACAATCAAGTATATTTGTGCAGATGATGACTCCTTTGTGAGTATTTTAACCTTACCCTTGTATTTTCCCGCATTTAATGCTTTATTAAATGTTTTAGACCGAGGAGAAGGTGCATGCATGCACCCATGGGGGTGCAAGTGTCCTTAAGGGTGCGCATTCACCACGAAAGTGTGTGTGTGTGTATGCACATGTACTACAAAATCGTGTGCACACACGTGCATATATACCAAAATTATTTACGCATACGTGCATGTAGAAAACCTAAGTGCAAGTGCCCTATTGAAGACAGACGTATGCACCCATGCGTGCATGCCAAAAATGCCGCACTAGAAACCTAATAGACATGCACATGAAACCTATGCACACATGCCCAAATGAGCACGTAGGTGCAGAAAATGGAAGAAATTCACGAAATTGAAGAAAAAAATAAGAAGTAGGAAAGTGTAGAAAAGTGACTCATAGAAGAAAGTGAAAATTAATATAAGATAGAAGAAAATTGAATATCATAGAAGAAATGTTAGTTTCTAACACATGTTGTGTTTGCAAAGATGGTTGTCGAGTCTTTGCACACACTAGAGACCGATATAGTCACATTGTTGAGATAGAGGTGAGGTGCCTTGGTGGGACCATCGTGACATAGAGGTGTTGCTAGAGGTGGTTGGCTTAGGAAATGTCACATGGATTCCATCCATCACTTTGGACCATGGCTTGTTCACAGTATTGATAGAGTGATGAGACATCGAGAGTTGCTTTTGACTCCCTAAATGGGGAGAGATGGTTGTTACTTTGGAGGATGTTTGGCGGATTCTGCACATCTCTATTATTGGTTCCCTAATTGAGTACACTAGAAAATTTTGATGGAACACAAATGGGATCAATGATGTCTTTTGTTAAGATGACATACCCCATGAGGGTATGATAGCATCTTTACCCCTTTACATATCAGATGGTACCATTCACCAGGACCGTTATATCTTGATGGCTCTTATCAGTGGGTTCTTACTCACTGATAAGATAGGGACTTCATTTCCAGCCAACCCGATAGGGACTTCATTTCAAGTGGGTTAAAATACTAGGACCTACAATTGATCACCTACCACCATCATAAGATGGTGGGGCCTACTTCATTACTATAGATTTAGTCATGGGATCACATAGTGATTGGTCACCCTATTAGCACACCGCGCGTGTGAGCTTCAAATGAGCCGAAAGTCATGGGATGGGTTCTCGTTGGGGATGATATCCAAGGACACTGGGTATTACATACTATTATCATCGATATTTTGATGAGATGTAATAGAGATATGTTATCTAGAGGCCCTACAAGCATATATAGTTGTCGAAGGATGGGGTAGAGCTCAGTTGTCTCGCATAATAGAGAATTTTTTCTCGGAAGCCACGCTTATATTATTGAGATTTATAAGGTGGATCGATGCCAATGATAATTGGGTATTATTCAGGTTTTCCCACCTAGATATGTGGTATTCTCACCATGATGCAGAGAGATGGACCATGGGGCCCCGTATTCATGTAGCTAGAGCCAGGGCTAGTTTTACACAGATGGTACCATAGATTTGGGCTCCTACTCGACAGATTAGGGATCCTGGTACCACACCAGATTACATGGCTTGGTATGCCACTAGTTTACCTTGGAAATTGACCATACCATATGGGCCATGGGCTACAGGTGTGAGGCCACCACCAAAGATACCTTATAGTAGTGATGAGGGTGATGGTGTAGAGGACAGTGGCAGGGTAGGTGGTGATGTCATTGACCCATTTGATGGGAAGAGACACAATGGCATAGATGACCGGAAGGTTCTATCATATGGCCCTAGACCAAGGCTACAGGAGCAAGGAAAAGATCCTAGACTAAGACCACAAGAGCAAGAAAAAGATCCTAGACCGAGATGACATGGGCAGGGATAGGTTCCTATAGTGCGGCAGCATACTACCTAGAGCATAGGTCCGAGACACAACCCTCCTCATAGTCCACCTAGAGGAGGAGATGATATGGGATAGCTAGCTACCTTGTAGCAGGAGAGCATTTTTAGCACCTCACAACATTCCAAATTGCAGGTTTTGATGAAAAATAGGACCAGGTCAAAGCATAGGTAGGTCAAGGAGGAGATGGTTGATCCGTAAACTTCTACTTTAGAACTCTATGAATAACACAACTATGTCATTCTACTTTCAACTTTAGAAAATGACAGATTTTCTTGAAAATTAGAGCTTCGTGACTAATTATCTAGTGTTATAGAAAGGAAATTGCAAAGAAGGAAATAATTCAAACTTCAACACCAACAATTTTATCCTGGAAACCTCTAATGGAGGAAAACTAGTCGGGAAGCAAAAATGATCTTTCTTCCCACTTTTATTGGTCTAATATAGACAATTATAGATTACAATAAGTATGAAAAGAAGAAACAATGTAAACCTTCTCTCCAATTACTTACTTGCTCTATTTCTACACCTTGCTCCTACAATTCTATTCTAGACTCGAAGATCTTGCTCACTGCTCTCATTAAATTCTACTTCTCGAGCTCTCTGGATCTTCGAAGGCATATGCTCTTGTTCCTTTCATACATTTATAGGCCTTCACATGTCCTCTCATGCACTGGAGAATCTGAAAGGGCATGGAAGGGAAGAGACACGGATGGGCACTTCAAATTCACGTCCATTTATGTTCCATTCTTATTTTCTATTTGAAAGTATCAAGAGCACAACCCCGAGAAGACTGGTAGTCTCAAGACTGCCTTAGATGGGAGGTATTTTTAGGACTACCGCTTGCAGGTGATGGTTCGAAACTACCACTGCATGAGTGGCGGTTCCTTCTAGAACCTCCATTTACCTCATTTTCTCTCTTTTCTTATTTCTCCTTTTTTGTGTTGAGAGAATTGATGAAGTGGTGTGTTTTTTTAGATCCCTATGGATCATACCTCCCCTACTTAGGAGGTTTTTGGTCCCACAAAATCTTAGTGGGGGAGTGGTAGAGGAATCAACTCCCTCTCGTGCTCATTCGAGTACCACTGGGTCTACCTTGATGTTTTCTCTCGTCCAACCTACCAAGACTCCTATGGATATCTGATTTGTTGTTCTAGTGCTACATCCTCCTCCAAGTTTCCTTGAGTACAATCCTCTTTGGAAGGAAACTTTTGTATCTTTCCTTCTTTTTCATGCATAGATTGCATTAGTGGAAGCGAGCTCTTACAACCTACTATCACGTGTATCTCGTATGAAGTATGGCTGAAGGTTTCTTCTCTAACCTACTCAAGTATTGTGAAGGTCCCATAATGCAGTGGTTTAGTCCTTTCCTATCTTTATTTCTTGAGATGGATCATCTAAATTCTCTCCAAGTGCATTGTTACTTTAGTCACCATTGTTCCTTGTATCTCCTCTTCTTCTTCTTGCCCCCACGCCTAGGTCCAACGAATTCGTAGGTAGATACAATGACCGCATAAGCGGAAGTTTGTTTTGCTCCTAGAATGAATAGTTCCTATGGTAGCTTATTCTACAAAAAATGACAATTGCTATCCGAATTCTCCATCCTTTGGTCAGAAATATCCACTCTCACATCCATTTTGTTTTTCTTCCAATGAAAACAACAAAGCGCTGATTTTCCTAAATAAGTCTTGGTGTTTGGTTGACACTTATCATAGTTTTATTTGATTTTCTCTAGTGTGCCTAGATGTTAAAAATGGCTCCATATGACCCATCCGAATAGGTTCTCCATCCTTGTGAACACAAAGCATCCTTGGCATTCAAGTAAGGACTTCGAAGAAGATAGCGTCAAATACATCAAGTGGAATAATATCGGTCTCTAATACATCTATGTATTGGGTATTTATCCCAAACCGAAACTTACACTTCCCCGATAACTTGTATTTCTACACCCTTCTTCACCTATCCCGGTGGGTATGGATGTGGATGCGTGTAAGTCTCCGCACTCAAGTTGTTCTACAACCGCATTAGAAATAAAATTTGACCGAGAAGCATAATCTACTAAAGCGTTTACCTTATTCTACTTGATCTGGATTCGATTTGAAATAGCTTACTCATCTCATCTTCTTCTGCTGCCCCATACATGTTAGTGGCCATGCATCCCAGCCTCTCGTATACATCCAAATCAGTCTCAATCTCCACCTCTCTTTCTGTCTTTACAAAGTGGCCATAGATTTCTTTAAATCCTTGGTTCAAGTGCTTTGGGTGCAATTCGGATGCAACTTCCAACATGTGGCATCAGTATGTCCATTTACATCACAATTATTACATAAATTCTTAGGATCTTTACAATTATGCAAAGCAGTAGTGGTATGTTTACCTTTCCATTTACCTTTGCTACTTGTCTTCCCTTATTCTTTGTCATGTTGTTCTATTGACTGGTCTCCCTTTGGCTCTATTTCTCCTTACTTCTTCTTGTCATCAATGTAGTATGCTTGTATACAAGCTTCATTGAGATCCTTGGGCTTCGTGGAGATTACCTTCCTCCGAAGGTTAGTGCTAAGTCAGCCCAAATACTTGGTCAGAATTTCCTCATCCTCCAAGTCCATATTAAGCAACATGGCTTGTCTCCAAAATTCCGTAGTGTAGTCTTACACACTTTGACCGTTACCCCTCTAAAGTACTACCACTAAATCATCATGTCAGTCTTATGGACAATAGGATAGAAGTTATCTCTTATTAATTCTTTAAAACCTTTCCAAGTACTAACAATAGGATGTTTCTTCTTCTCACAAGTGGCTAGATGTGTTTCCCACCAAACCAGAGCATAAACTTCCATTTTGAGACGTACAAAGGAGATCATTTGTGCCTCGGTGACATTATGCACACTAAAATAGACTTCCATTTGTTTTATCCATTTATCCAAGTAATTCGCATCTACTTGTCCTTCAAAATTCTTTATTTCCACTTTCATTTCAACTTTAAAAGGTGTATGTGCAGATTTTACCTTCTCACATGCAATTGGTGTCTCTTCATGCTCTTTCCATTCTTCCTCTTTTGGCTCTTTCCGATACCAAATTTTTTGGCTAGTGCTCGAACTACCAAGTCCATGGAATCTTTCTTAACCGAAGCCATCTTTTGTAGATCTAAAATATCTTCTTGTTTTCTATGCAATCTATCCATCATGGTCTCTAGCATCTCGACTCTATGGACCAAGTTCTCTTCCTCCATTTGAGCTCAAATTCTCTGTTTCCACTTCTTCATAGAAATATTTGGCTCACAAGGTAAAACTTCTTCACCTTTGGACCTTGTCACTGTCATACAAAATCACAAGAAAGATTCGAATACCACAGTCCTAGATATATAATCATCTCTGATACCAAAATGATCCATAAACTTCTACTTTGGAACTCTACGAATCACACAACTATGTTGTTCTACTTTCAACTTTGGAAAATGACAGATTTTCTTGAAAATTAGAGCTTCATGATTGATTATCTAGAATTATAGAAAGGAAATTACAGAGAAGGGAATAATTAAAACTTCAACACTAATAATTTTATCCTGGAAACCTCCAATGGAGGAAAACCAGTCGGGAAGGGAAAATGCTCTTTCTTCCCACTTTTATTGGTCTAATATAGACAATTACAGATTACAATAAGTATGAAAAGAAGAAACAATGTAAACCTTCTCTCCAATTACTTGTTTTCTCTGTTTCTACACCTTGCTCCTACAATTCCATTCCAGCACTAAAGATCTTTCTCACTGCTCTCATTAAACTCTCGCTTGATCTCTCTGGATCTTTGAATGCATATTATCTTATTCTTTTCATGCATTTATTGGCCTTCACATGTCCTCTCATGCACTGGAGAATGTGAAAGGGCATGGAAGGGAAGAGATAGGGTTTGGCGCTTCAAATTCGCAACCATTCGCATTCCATTCTTCTTTTCTATTCAAAAGTATCAGGACCGCCGCCCTAAGTAGACCAGTGGTCTCGGACTGCCGCCCTAGCTAGGCGGTGGTTCCTTCCAAAACTTCCATTTACCTCATTTTTCTCTCTTTTCTTGTTTCTCCTTTTTGGTGCTGAGGGAACTAATGAAGTGGTGTGTTTTTTTTAATCCCTATTGATCAATGATGTTTCTCATTTTCAGCACATATGACAGATTTCTGTGTAGATGGAAAGAGTTATGATCCTAATATAATAGTCCCACGCACAATTACATGAGAGGTAACAATAGAGAGGATCATCTCTAGGCCAATCGAGCAAGAGGTCAAGATGATGTGGTGAGATTATCCACAAAGGTAACATACTTTGATGCACATATGGGGTTGTTGTGACACAGTACACATAAAGATTTAGAGACAACCAAGGGCAGAGCCTCCTACTATCACTCTATTTATTATGAGGCCATTCTAGAGGTTCGGCGGGCACTTATCTATAGCCAGCCAGCAGCCTAGTGGATCAGCGAGGTCGAAAGGCCCCTAGCATCTAGTAGATTAGTTAAGCGCGACAAGGTAGTGAGTTGCATAGGTTATGGGTCCTCCCCTACCTCACAAGCCATGTAGTCTTGATGAGGGTTCGAGTCAAACATGACTCATGTGTATTTACTGATTTTGTATGTACTGTGAGATACATGCCTCTTATGAAGGCTTCATTATTTTTATCGATGTATATGATGTAGCATTTTGATGTACACCTCTGATGAAGGCTTTATTATGACCTATGCCCTTGATGGCCCATTTTGTACCGATGATGTATATCCTGTTGAGATAAACATTTTACACACACACACACACACACACACACACACACACACACACACACATACATATATATATATATATATATATATATATATATATATATATATATATATATATGGACATTGGATGTTGTACAATTTTATGTTAAGATATATCTTATGATGATGATGTATTGTGGATGTTGATCATATCATGATGTTATATGGTTTTCTACTACACTTTGTATGTATCATGATGATAGTTAAGATGATGTATCACATGTATTAGATTTTATGATATATCTGTAGATGATACCATTTGTTATTGCATATGGCATGTTCTAGATTAGTGGACGAGATATATTTTGATATTTGTGATCCCTCTTTCCCTCATTTGATGATACGATATGTGATGATTATCTTAGCATACATGTATGATGTACACGTATCATTTTATTTATATATGATGTATAGATGATGTTAGATGTGATGATATAGATGGAGATATGATGATGTGATAACAAAACTATGTACATGCAACAAGAAAACACATGAAAATGTTAACAAACCTATCAAATATACATTGCTAAACAACATGAATTAACACAAATATGTACAATTATTTACAAGCATGTAAAAACACACTTCATATGTACAAGTAAGAATGAATTTAATAAAGTATGTTTAAGTGAAAAACTATACAAATGTACAAGCAAGCAGAAACTATACAAGCAATCAATGTACACAAACTAACAAACAAAGAAAGAAACAAGATAAAGCAAGTAAACTAAAGCTATGTTTTTGTAAGATTGTTTTTAGTGTGTTTTGTGTTGTTTTTGGGAGTTTTGTGAAACAATTTTCTATTGTTTTTATATTTCTTAGTTTTCTAATAGTTTGGGGTTTTTCAAGTGTTATGTGAATGTTTTTGGATATTTTGAATATATTTGAATTTTTTTGCAATTTTCTAAGGTTGTTGAATGTTTTTGTATTTTATAAGGATTTTGAAGCTATATACAGGAAACCAAGAAACGTGGATGCCCCAGCGTTAGATGGGAATATACAAGGGTAGGTGCCACGTGATATATACAGGAAAGTGAAAGTGTGAAGGTTCCCCAGCGTTAGATGGGGAATATAAAAAGGAAATCCCTTCACCGATTTATAAGAGGATAAACAATTGTATCAAGGCTTGATAGGATGGGATCACAAGGAATCACGGAAATAGGCATGGAACTAGCCCTAGAACTAATTAAAAGTACCCCCTATAAACCAGATGCTTGTGAACAACGAGTCCTCCCAAGGTTTTGGAATCCAGTTTTCACCAAGGGATCTATCCAAAGCACCACAATTGTGTGGTTTTCACATATGGATGACCTATTTTTCTTTTTATTTTTCTCTTTTTTGACTTTGTATTTTGATCCTTTTTTACTTTTTTTTATTTACTTTTACGTCATGTTTAAGCATAGAACCGTTTAAGGTGCATGGCATTCATTGGCTCATAGATCTCATCTCCATCAGGATGAGCAAGTTTGTATGCTCCTATTCCATATTTTTCACAATGATGTAAGGTCCTAACCAGTGTGGTTTGAACTTGCATTTCTTCTCTCTTTCTACCCTTGTGTTGAACTATTTCTCTTTCATGACCAAATCTCCAACCTCAAAATAATGAGGTATGATATTTTTTTGTAGTTCCAGGAGACTTTGTTTTGATATACCTTGAGATGGTTAAGGGCACAAATGTGCTTTTCATCAAGGAGTTCCAAATCTGCTAGCCTGAAAATCTGCAATCCTCATCTTTGTCTAGATTATCCCTAAGAGATATCTTTAGGGAAGGAAGCTCTATTTCCAACAGGATGATAGATTTTATTCCAAATACTAGGGATTAGGGTTTCACATCAGTAGGAGTGTGAATGGAGGTCTTATAAGCCCAAAGGTTTGGATGAATTTGTGAATTCTAATTGTGACCTATCTTACTCACCATATTTTCCATGTTCTAAACCAATGTTTTGTTAGTGGATTCAAATTTCCCATTACCTTGAGGTTAATATGAGTATACCACTTTAATTTTATGTTAAATTGATGAAAAATATCTTTCACTATCTTTTTCTTGAATGATTTACCGTTATTAGTAATAATGGCAACAGGAATGCCATACTGGTAGATGAGGTGATTCATGATAAACTTTGATATCTGAGCACCTGTAACATAGGTCAATGGAACAAATTCCACCCACTTAGTGAAATATTTTGTGGTTGTGATGATTTGGGTATTACCATCAGATGATGTAGGGGTGAATTTCCCAATTAAATCCAGTCTCCATTTGGAAAATGGCCACGGTGTTGTAATAGGTTGTGATGGCGCATGGATGAAATTTCCATAATTTTGGCATAAAACACATTTCCTTACATGGTTGCAGAAATTTGTCTTAATAGTAATCCAATAGTAGCCTACCCTTAACAATTTATTCACTAGGACCATTCCATTTGTATGGGCGTCACACACCCCTTCATGTACTTCCTTGATCACTTGGACCGACCATGCTACATCTAGACAACACAACAGATTCCCATCATAGCCATGATGATAAAGTATGCCTCATATGAGGGTGTAATGAGCTATTTGGAGGATAAGGATTTGTTTTTCGGATTGGGAGATGTCATGAGGAAAGGTACCTCTTTGGTGGTAGTTAAAAATAGGCGCATACCACGAGGAGTAGGGACCAATAACATCACATTCCAAATAATATTTTGGCATGTCATGTCGCACGCAGAATGACGTATATTCTCAAAAAAGAATGACATATCTTTTATTTCTATTGGAATTCGTAGCATAGAACTGATAATTTCCATTGCATCTACGGACTAGTTTTGTACCCTTGGAATTTTTTCGAAGGTGATGAGCATAAATTATTCTTTCAGAGTTTCCACCAATTTATTGTAGGGGATCAGATTTTAATCCTTGACCTTATATTCACCAATGACCTTGACATGGTGGATATTCCATTTGATTTCTAAATCTATTTCAGCGATGAACACCTCATATTCTGCAATGTTATTTGTGTAAGGAAAGCCAAGATGGAAAGCTTGTGGTATGGGGTCTCCTAAAGGAGTAATTAGCACTACACCTGCCCCCGAACCATGGAAAGTGAATGATCCATCAAAGTGTACTTTCCACATGAAAAATTCCTCAATATACATCAATGATGTGTCCGGAGATCAAAACTTCCAAGCTCGTTCTAGGTAAAGGTGCTTCTACTAATTGATCAAAACACTTTTCCTTTAACTAAATTTTGGTGTACATAATCAATGTCAAATTCATTGAGCATAATGATCCAATTAGCCATTCTACCCGTAAGGGTAGGTTTTGAAAACAGGTACTTGAGTGGGTTAACCTTAGATATAATCTTGGTTTTATTATTCAATAGGTAATGGTGAAGTTTTTGGAAGGTAAAAACGACAGCCAGATAAGATTTTTCAATTTGAGGATAGTTGAGCTCATAGGAAATTAGAGTACGAATGAGATAGTACATGGATTTTTCTTTGTGGCTCAGGTCATATTATGCAAGAAAATTACCAATAGCAAATTGGGTAATGGATATGTATTGCAAAATCAGCTCACCAGGGGTTGGAGGCATGAGGATAGGAGGATTGGGCAAATATTTCTTAAGCAAGGTGAAGGCCTATTATTTATGTGATCCCCAAATAAAGTCAACATCCTTTTTAAGAAAATGAATGAATGAATGACATTTTTAGCAAGCTACAAAATGAAGCAAAGTGGATGGCTTGTGTCTTCCTTGCAAGTTGTGTAGTTGTTTGATATTCTTAGGAGGAGGCATTTCAGTAATGGTGGTGAATTTGGTTGGGTCTACCTCAATCCCTCTCCTTGATACAATGAAGCCTAGAAAATTCCTTTATAATACTCCAAACACACATTTCTTTGGATTTAATCTAACCTTATATTATCACAGCATTCAAAGATGTGCTACAAAAATTGGGTGGTCTCTTTTTGTCTTAGAATTCCCTAGGATATCATCTACATAGTCCTCCATGATGTCATGAATCATATCATGGAATATCACTGTCATTTCCCTTTGATAGGTTACACCAAAGCATTTTTGAGGTCGAAGGGCATTACCTGATAACAGAATGTACCCCAAGGGGTTGTAAAGGTTTTCTTGTGCTGATATTCCTTTGCTATCTTGATTTTATTTTAGACTAAAAAGCCATCCATAAGAGACAAAGCATTTCATAACCCACGCTTAAATCAACAATCATGTCAATGTTGGGAAAAAGGAAGTCATCCTTTGAACATGCCTTGTTGATGTCTCTAAAATCTGTGCAAATTTTGATTCCTATAGGTTTCTTTTGTACCAAAACTATATTCGATATCCATTCTGAGTAGTCAATAGGTCTAATGAACCCTACTGCTAGCAATCTTTCTAACTCTTCTTTAACTAGAAGAGCCACCTGTGGATGCATTTTTCTTAGTTTTCATGATGGGCTTTGCGTTTGCATGCACAACTAGGTTATGCACTACCAAAGTTGGATCCAATCCCGACATATATTTATAAGACCATGTGAATATATCCAAAAATTCTCTCAGAAGCATGGTGAATGTATTTTGCTCTTGTGCTGAGAGTGAAGCTCCCATCTTGACTATCTTTGGGTCTTCTTTTGTTCCAATATTCACATCGATGGTTTCTTCTACCATCATTTTTGACATATCCTCCATACACATAGGATTGGGAGGAAGGTTGAGATATTCATGCAAGGGTGTCTCTATGATATTTTCTCCCTTTGTGTGGTCACTTTTCTTATTCGTTGATTTTTTTACTTGTTTTTTCAGCCACCTCCTTAAAGAGGTTTTCACTGTGTGACTTGGAATTTTGCTTTTTCCGAGGATTTTCGTAGGAAATTTTTCCCTCTCTTTTTCTTAAGTTTTTTTGACCATAAATCTCAGCTTCCTCTCCGAAATATGTGCAAGTATCTAAGTCAATGTAGAAACCTTTCTTATTGTCTCCAATTTGAATTGTATCCCATATTCCCATGAATTCTGTAATGGCCTCATCATTCTCAAATAGATCTAATGGCACATGACGATGTCAGTCCCAATTGACAAGGGAAGGGTAGATAAGGTCAATTTTAGGTTCAGTGGGGGTTAAGGTAAGGAAAATGGTATCCATGAATAGGTTCATGGAGGAAAGATCCTTATATTGGCTATAGTGGGAATCTTTGTCGTTGTCTAAATAATCAGAGCTATCCTCGTACTCGGAACATGTAGCATATTGATTATTGTGGTGTGATCCATAGGGTCGAATGTTGATACCATATCTTTTCATTTTGAAATGTGGAAGTAGAACTGGTTCTCTATTTCCATGCTCGTTCTTTCCACATTCTAGGCCCTTATAGCCCATAGAATACATCATTTGGCTATACTTTTCATACTCGGGGATTTGGTAGTAGGTCGGACGAGTGTCCTTCAGACCCAAGTTCACGTGGGTCCAACAATTTTTCTTCTGTAAGTAATCCCCCAGGTAAGAATGTCCTAATAGTTTGTTCAACTCTAGGCCATTTGAAATGATAGTTGGGTCACCTCTTATTTTAGGTGACAAAGATAGGTCTAAGACTAAGAGAGATTGTTGCACATTGTATTCTCCAAAACCATACTCCATAACTTTCATCTCCCATGAATCAAAAGGAGAAGTAGATGTAAAATCTTCATGAGTGCAAGAACTTAGGGAGTCTGAATCTACCCGTGATTCCATAGCTTCGATTGAAGGGGAACAACTATATCAATAGAAGGACATGCATATGTACCCTTACGAGAAAAGATATTAAGATCTCTGTAGTGAGAAAAAGGTTCTAGATCTCCTTGTATTGTAATAGTGTGTCCCTCATGTTTTAACTTGATACACTAATGGAATGTTGATGGTATGGCCTACATGGCATGGATCCATGGGCGGACAAGAAGCATATTATATGGAAGTTCCAAGTCTAAGAAGTGGAACTTTGTATTGTGAGAGGTTGGTCATACTTCCATTGGGCAAAGTGTGACTATTCTAGTTGACTACCGCTCTCACGTTTTCATAAGAAGTTATGGTAATAATATGGGACTTTAGATCTTCCTCTGTGTGCCCTACTTGTTTAATTATTTTCAAAGTGCATATATTCAATCCCAACCCATTGTCCACAAGCACCCATTTTATCTTCTAATGGATAACAAATACCTCTCGTATATAGGGGAATATTATGAGTGTGATCTTCATTGGGAATTTCTTTGTCGTTAAATGAAATGTGTTCAGTCAGTGCAATGTTTTCCACCGCAGCTTGTAAATGTGAAGGGTCTATTTCCATTGGCACTCCTAACCCCTGGAGAGTTTTTATAAGATTTCCTTATGTATATTTGATATCTTAAGAAGATCTAAGATTGAAATCTTGGTAGATGTCTTCTCAAGTTGTTCTAAGAGGTTGTATCGACCATCCTAAGGGGTTGACGGAGAGGGTTCTAGGATCATGAGATGGGTGCACCTTGTTACCGTAGTATAATCCTTTCCCTTGATCCTAATGGTATTCACATGTTCATTAGAAGAGTGGACACATCTAATGAGTGATTCATAATGATTATTGTCACTTTTGGTGTATAGATAGTTTGTAGCTTTGTAACTTTGGGATGACTCTCCTTGATCCAGCCTTTTCTCATCTAATTTTCCATGTTTAGGGAATGGTTCTTTGAATATCCCCATATTTTCATTTTACATTTTATTTCTCTCTAGGAGTCAAACTACATCTCTCCATTGCCAATGAGATCTTGGATGTAGTGGCAAATTTGTAGGCACTTGTTTGTCTTGTGTCCCTTTACAAGATGAAAATCAAAATATTTATGCTCTTTATACCATAATGGTTTAGGAGCATTGTCATCAAAATGTTGGGTTGTAGGATAATTCAGCATGTGGAATGCATCCAATTCCTTCAATATTGCAGAAAAAACTCATTGAGAGGAGTGAACGTTCTACGCTTAGGTGGTGGTTGAATGGGTCCTTTTGTCAATTTAAAAGTTTGACCAACTTGAACTATTTACACTCATTTAGAATCTGTGATTCCGTCTCCCACCACATTCTTGTTTTTGTTAAATATTTTTGGCTTTTCTGTTGGTTTGGCATTTTGATTATCTTTATAAGGTGATTTGATTGTTTCTTTTGTAATGAGGGAATTTTCTATTTGTATTCCCTTTTCAATAACTTCTTCAAAGGTATGAAAACAATGAATTTGCAAATGGAAAGAGATGTATGGGTTTAAATTAGGCACGAATATGCTTACAAGTTATTTTTTTGGGAAATGCACAAGGGAAGCGGCTGGCTATCCCTTGCCATCTTTGTAAGAAGCTAGTGAATTTTTCATTATGGTGTTGTTTAGTACTACACAAGTTTTCCATAGTTATGTCACTTTATATGTTGTATGAGAAATGTTAAACAAACCCTTATGTTAGTTCAATCCATGTGAAGATAGAACCACGAGGTAAGCAAGTGAATCATTCAAGGCTTGTCCCCTAGACTCTTTGAAAAGAGTCGTATGAGGTAATTGTAGTTATATGCCACTTCTTGTCATGCCATGTAAAAATATTTCACATGATCTTTTAGGTCACCTTTCCCTCTGTATTTTTCAAATTTTGGCATGTCAAACTTCTTAGGAAAGTGTTGAAGCATCATAGATTTATCAAATGGATGGGGGCATAACTCTTCGTATTGGTACTTTTTGTTATTCCCAACATTACTTTCTTGATGGCTTGGAAGTATTTCTTTCATGGATTGCATTTGTTTTGTAAGTAATTGCTCTTTAGTAGGATAATAAGGGATATATATGTGATTGTATTCCATATTTTCTCCTTCTTGGTTTTCCATGTGAAGTTCACTAGCTTTAACCTTAGGCTTTATCTTATGCACATTTTTGTTTATTTCCTTCTATACATGAGATGTTAGTAAATCTAATTGTCGACTAAAGTTTTGGATTTTTTGTTGAATAGTGACTTCTCCCTCAAGAGTTTCTTCTTCTTCTTCGTGGCATGGAGGTTGTTCTACATTATCATGTTCTAATCTAACTCTACATGTCATCTTGATGAAGTGCATTTTATATCCCACCATATTATCATTTCCGACATTAGACATGGAAGCATTCCCATGTGTTAGGATATCTTCCATGTTAATGAGATTTTTTTCCTTTTCATTAGCCTCATTTGTTGGTAGGATTGTCTCATGTTATGTAGGCATTCTAGCTCCTAATTCTACCACTCATGCTAGCACCCGATATTTGTTTCTATAAAGGAAATCATCTAATAAGGTGAGGTCAAAGTAAAATTCTATGTCTGGTGACCCTAACTCATCACCACTATGATCTAACATTTCCTCCACTTCTTTCTCTATGGAAAATAAAGGCCCAAGATCATGGCCAATAAAGGGATTCGACCCTTGTTTGTTTGAATTTTTCCAAGTTTGTGTTTGTCTTGTTTCAAATGCCTACTTTTTTCTCCTAATCTTATTTTAGGGGCCATGATGTATGATAGTTTCACTAAGGTGTTTTGAATTTTTTCAAAAGGTATTGATTAAGCCTAAGTGAAATGCAAAAATAATGTCAATAGTTCAAGAGTTATAATGAATGTCAAAGGATCAATGTGACAAAGTGATTGTTCTAAATGAATAAGTCAATAGTGAAAAACAAGATACAATCACACAATGTTTAGTTCTAGACCAATCAATCAAATGATGTACTTCCTAAATCTATTTCAAAAAGGTATTTGGTGTTTTAAGATGATTAACAAAATGTCACTACTTATGTTGAGTTCAAAGAAATGAATAAGGTATAAGTAATAACAAGGAGTTAACACAATCTCCAAACAAAGTATACTAAAATCAAGACCGAATCCAATCAAGACCTATATTCCAAAAAGTGGCAATTATGATTCTGAGCAACACAACAATTCCACCAAGATATGTTAACCAAAATTTTTGAGAAAGTAATGTATTAGTATCAAGATGATATTGATATAACACGCACAAGTGGTAACACTCAACACTTTTTAAAATTGAGGTAGTAATTACAATCAAACTAAAGCGAGAGTATACCTAGGAATTTTTAAAGTGTATATAGTGTAACATCACAAGATAGATATTTAGGTCAAGTTTACAAGAAACAAGACGTAAATACCAAAATTTTAGTGACACGATATAAACAAGATAACCATTCAAAGGAGAATCAAGGTGATGAATCTAGCCTAACTACGATGATGATCTTGACTTGGGTATCAAGATTAAAAAAGACTACCAATGATATGAAAACGTCTCCACACAGTTTAGATGTTTAAAAACTTAGTCGCAAACATGGATAAGCATAAACAGACACAAAAGTGGAGAATACAATCAATTAGCAACACAAGGGTAGTCACTCTTCTTCTAATAAAAAAAGTGTCAAAAGAAAGTGAAAGAAGTAGATCAGTTGGGGGTGAAAAATGTTGGCCTTACTTTGGCAGAGTTTTGGCTTCTTCGGTCAAAGATAGCTTCCTAGGTGGCTCACTCAACTAGGTGTCAAAAGTTATCTAGATGTGATCTTGATTTTCCAAGAAAAGTCACACTGACTAGTTCTTAGAGTATCTCAGCTTTACTTTACCCCCTTCAAGTATAGTGGGAAATAAATGTGTCCATCATGTACTCTCACTTGTGTTCATAATACGAGATAAATTTGACGATAAATATCACAAATGGTAAAAATGGTCAAGTATGTTGTGTGGAGCACTTCCCATTTCATCCACAAGGTTCCCTCTTGTGTGGACTACTTTAGGGTTCCTAGAACCACCCCCATTGTTGTAGCTTAAGGTGTTATGCCAAAGGGGTTATGTTCTAGTTGAGCAGATAGGGACGTACCCTTTTCTAAAACCTGCAAATACAGTGTGATGTTTGTGGTGTGTTTTTTATCTTGTTTAATTTAATGTGGTTTTCTTGAACACCTTTTGGCAACCTACATAAAAACTATATTAGTAGTTTTGTTTTGTCTTGACTCCTTTTTTGACAAGATTTTTGGTTCTACACAACGGATTAGTAATTTTCCATACACATAAAGAGGAAAAACACCATTTCTGATTCTCAAGATCGTCCTAGGATGTAAGAGAAGAGCATACATGACACAAAATCCAATTAAGAAACCAACAAATGGAAAATAATTAATTCAAATGTAAAATACATACATCTTGACCCAATTCGAACATTCTAAACATTTTTCAAAGCAATGAAAGAGATAAAAAAATGTTTATGATTCCCAAGATTGCCCCAAAAGACATGAGGGAAGAGCATACGTGACCTTACTCTTATGATTAAGCATGTAAGGTTTATCCAAGTTTAATACAATTTAATGTAAACATACCCTGCAAAATAAAAATTAATCAGATTAAACCTGCAATGATGTTAGTATTTAATGACACAAGCCTTTGTAAACACAAAATTGATATGTATGGACTAAGGTACCTATGCGCAGGTTATGGTGTGTGTGCATGGGTTATGGTACTTACATGCCTATGTGTAAACTTAGTGGGTTTATAGAGTGCATGCGTTACCCTAGAGATGCCTATGTGTATGTCGGTGCACCCGCACTTGTAGATAGATGCATGCACGTGGGAAGAAAAAAAGAAGGTAAAATAAGCTATGACAGTGCATGTGTGCTGGCAGAGAGATGTTTGCACTAGAAAATGGGTGCATGCACCACTAATCCAGACACAGAGCATGTGCGCTAGCTAGAATGGTGTATGTGCTACCTTTAGGTGTCTCGCACTAGCTTACTAATTTTTGATATAAGTAAGGTACAATACCATAATAGTGTGTATGCGCACCGGTATTAGTTCTCGCACGTGGTTTTTTTGTGCCTATGCATGGTTTCGTGTACCGCACACCCATGCAAAAATTATACCGTGATGACATCAAAATATGGCCTAATGATGTAAACAAGTTCAAAAAGCTCTAAATTTTAACATGTTAGCTCAAAATTGACAATAACCCATCAAAATTAAACCTCTAAATAAGACTCAACACATGCAAGGTTAGCAAAATCATAAGAATTTTAACATTATTTCACACATGTGCATATTAAGGGTTAGCCAAATATTGAAATAACAACAAAATTTGAGCTACAATGCTAAGGGACTAAGGATCCGTCCCACCGAGTGTGCCAAATGTGTGCAAGAATTAGTTAGCCATGTTAGTGAAATTGAAACTAACACCTAGTAGCTTCAAAACAATGCTAAACTAACATTTATGCACCATCATGCTAAGATCTAAACAAGTAATAAACATCAACACTATGCATTAGAACCTTGAAAATAAACCTCAAGCTAACATGTTAATACTTATTACTCTACTCTTTAGAAAGCTAAATCAATGAAATGGACCTAGGTAGATCCTTTAGCTATCAAAGGGTTGATAGTTGTTATTTGTTCCAAGAGGCTTGAGGATGGAGGTTCATCAAGTCATGGCAACAAGACCTTTCTTGATTAACTCCATTGGTCTTCACAAAATAGTTTGGATGATTGAATGCCAAGGATGATGCTTAACTCCACTCTAATAGAAAATTCTCTTAGATGATAAAATGGATATAGCTTAGGCTCTATGCTCATTTAGGCGTAAGTAGAATGGTAGGAGGAGGGCTCTTTATATATCTCAATGGATAAAAAGTCTCTACATCCCTTTACATGTGGGATAATAGAGACGTTGGGTTAGTCATGGATAAGGTTTAGGGAGGGTGAGAGTCAACCTTATGAGAGTTTAATTTTTCCTCTAGTGACTCATGGGGATTGAGGTGGTTTATTAATTAACCAAAGTGATTAATGAATAGGTGTGCAAGCTTATAGAACCTTTTTAGAGGAATAGTTAGTATGATTAATGTTATGAGAGGACTTTAATCAAATAAATGACAATTTCTTGATTAAATAAAGAGAGAATTAATTAATTAAGAATAATTAATTAACTGGATAGAAAGGGGGAGTTTAATTAATTATAAATAATTAATTAATCTTGGTAGATAAGGGGTTGATTAATGAAGGTCATTAGTTGGCATTGTTGTTGGATAGAAGAGTTAATTAACTAACGTAATGTAATTAATTAATGACGATAGTAGAGAAAATGTGTGATATTGATGGTATGTCGTCAATTAGCGAGAAAAGGTTATAATTAGTGCAATTTAAGTATTTAAATTACTCGAGATAAATTATAGGTGTCTACAACAATCACACATAGTAATAAAAATCTCAACGATTTAGAATTTGGCAACAATACATTATTAATTCCACAAAAAAGTGTCACAAGTACTTACTCATATAGAACAAGTCATCTTATTAATTTCACGATCATATACTACTCATGTACAAGCCATATATTTTTAATACATCATCAACCATTCACTATTGAAGTCCAAGGTGTCATATCAAATACATTTCATTCATTTTATCACTATAGTCTTCTTATCCAACACCTCATTTTCATATTTCCTAAACTAATCACAAGCTCAAACTATGTCTTTCACATAGATAATTAAGATTGCAATCCTTTCATTAATGAAGATAGTACAGCCAATGAAATCAAGTCAATTGATTATTTCTTACCAGCTCAATGATCCTCTTAACCTGTATGATGGAATAATGGTAAATTTTATATAAGCTAGACGCCAAATTTACACCTTAAACCATTTAGAATTTGTTTTTTTGATAAAAGGTAAAACAAGGTTGAGGGGACCCTACCCCTTACATTTCAAAGCTCCACAAGAGAAGGTGAAACAATTACATAGCAATCAAAAAGATAACATATATAATGATAATAATGTTTGGGCTCCACCATGATCCATAAGACTAGATAAAAACAAAGCAAAAAACAAAAGTAAAAGCACCAAAACCAAACTAACAGCAAAATAATAGTAAAACAAAGTAATAACAGCCAACCCAACAAATATCACTATTGATGGTGAATCACAACACCCTTGGATGTCTACAACTTGATGGGCTAAGACTCTCAGTGCGATTGCATAACATGGAGCTTTTCCCAAGTGTGGGACCTTGTGAATTAGGAAAGCTCTCCGAATGAAGGCTAGTTCCTATTCCTCTGTTCAGATGCACACATAAAAATGTAGAGGTTTTATTGAAAAACCTAATCTAACTTGCCAAGGAGACAAGGTAAGAAGATGCATAAAAATAAACCTAAACTAACAAAGGTGATGCACCGAGGAATGAAGAACACATGTCTTGCCAATAAACACAAACCATTAAAATGCAATGCAAGATCATGCACAGATAACCAAATTTGCAAGTGAAAGATCAGGAGGATGCAAATGAACACAGAGAGGGTTGAGAATCATCCACAGACATGCATTATTTTCTCCAAATATTGATACAATACACTACAAAATGCCAAGAGGCAAAGTTGCATTACAGTTTTAGATGGGAGGTTTGAACTCCACAAATTCACCTGCCAAAGAGAAGAAGGGAGGGGAAAAACAAGAATGTCCAACCTTTAGAAAGAAGCCCCTCCTTACAATTTATAGGAAGAATGAGAGAGGGAAGAGAGAGGAATTCCAAATCTACCCCAACCACCTCCAGATTGTATTTAATTCATCTCATTATGGCGGTAGGTGAGAACCCTAGCAAACCCAAAAATGGCGAACTATATTTTTCATTTTTGAAGAACTTGTTCTCACCCAATTAAATATATCCAATTTTAGTTGGATAGAGAAACTTTTAAGCTTTCCAAAAGTCCAACCTTGCGTGAATCTGAGCTCCCTGTGAAAAGTTATGGCCATTTCAATATCTAGGTCAAGGTTTGCTTCCTATCGATCGGGTGTCAACGCTCAAAATGTTGCGCCTCCTGAAGGTGTGCCTTGGTGCACCCATCCTCACGTCAACATAATTTTAAGTGCACCATAGGCGCTAAAAATGTGGTGTTGGCACCTTCTAATCACGTCAAGGGCGCAACTTTTTTCCATGTTGGCGCCTTTTAATCTGCGCCATGGGCTTAACTTTTTCCATGTCGGTGCCTTCTAATCTACGCTAGGGCAACTTTTCCATGTCGGCACCTTCTAATCTACACCAGGGCACAAATTTTTCCATGTTGGTGCCTTCTAATCTACGCTAGGGGCACAAATTTTTCCATGTCGGTGCCTTCTAATCTACGCCAGGGGCGCAAATTTTTCCATGTTGGTGCCTTCTAATCTACACCAAGGTGTGACTAGTGGCACAAATAAATGTCATGTTTTGAGTTTCTTTGATTTCCATATTCTACTATTTGTCTATGTTTACTGGGGAGATATATACAACAATCACTTTTTTTATTTTTCAATCCCATCAAGCACTCTCGCCCACTCCTTAGCTAGAGATTCAATGTTGACACCCAAGGATGCCAGATCACAAACTTCAACATCATATTTTCTTTTCTTGGAACCATGATCATCCACAAGTTTGTAAGCATTTTCTAGATGATCGAGGAAATGGAGATGTTGCAGAGTAGATTTCACCATGACCACACTCCATTCCATTTAGTATTTCATTAAAGGAAAAAATTCATTTAGATTACAATTATTTAATTGATTTAAATGAGAAAAATTAGAATTATAACCTCTTCTAAAATAAATTTTGGAAATATAAAAGGATTTACTTTAATTAAATACTATAACTTAATTGCAACCGCTCAAGAATAACATAATCATTTTATTCATATATTCATTTATTATTCCTATTTTACAGTAATCCTGAAACATTCATTTCTTTAACCGCATAAAAATAGAGTCATCACGCATAAATCATACCTCAAGGTTAATAGTTTATGTTTCATTTGTTTGGTAATGTCATACACAATGGTCTATCATTACAAACCAACAAATCAGCATCCTTAAAACCATACAATGCTAGTTATAATAAATAATACTCAACCAATATATATTAATAATAACTCAGTTGCACATATTCCAACCAATTCACAACTTACTTAGAAATACCAAAACCGAATAATAATACCACAGCCATATAAGCCCATACTTATGTCACTATAGAGTTATATTCAGTCCATTCAAATAACATAACTTAATCCAATCAACATAACTAATTACAATCAACTCAAGAAGAGTCAAAGCTGGAATAATAATATTACAGCCATATAAGCCCATACTTATATCAATGTAACATTATATCCATTTCATAGAAGTCTGTCACATAACTTCTACAATCAATATATTTCTTATTAGTCCAATAATACCTTAACAAGGTATAGGCCTTTTATCATATACCTCTAAGTTATATACAGTAATAACTTGTAAGAATTAAGGAAAATATACTTCATAACTCAACATACAGTCTTGTATAATCTTTAATACAACACATCAAATTGAGTTACTTCCTATTACATTCAATTGTACTTGGTTATATCCTCCCCCACTATATATATATATATATATATATATATATATACATATATATACACACACACACCTTGTTCCATATCCTGATCATCTAGCTAGTCTCGTTGGCGCCCTCCCCTCTCTCTAGATGGGCCCATAGAGAATCTAGTTCAGGTCTGCTATCCATCTAGATCTAGGACCGATGACCAAATATATGGAACGTTCAGGGTTAGGGTAGGGCTGAGATCCGCATAGAGAATAGAGATCTGGGCGGGGGAGATCTAAGATCTGAGAGTCTGGACCCGATGGCGGCTCTATATGATATGGGGGGCGATCTGGAATGGATGGAAATAGAGTCTATCACCCCCATCTCTATAGACTCTAGATAAGGCCCCCATCGAGATAGGTAGGGGCCCCCCCCCATATAGATAGAGGGGTACCCACGGACCAATGAATCGTATCAATCGTATTCTTGAGTTTGGAATGAAGAGGAGGATAATGCTCCCCAGCACGGGACACGGAATCAGACCACTCAGATCGGAATAGCATTCACGAAATTGCCGTAACGTAGAAACATTGGGGGGATTCGTTGGCAACACAACAGCAGATGGGGCTCCCAACACGAACGGAGGAGTGAAGAGCGGGGATGGATTGAAAGAAGGTGAAGAGCGGGGAAGGATTGGAAGAAGCAGAATGGATTATGGGCGCCCTATCTATATATGGGGGGGCCTCCCCCTCTCCCAGCTATATAGAGTAGGCCGTCGGGTCCTCGACCTACCTAAAGGAAAGCCATATCTATATAGAGAGCGCCCCAGATCGTCATAGGGGGCCCAATATACCAACCAATCTATAGGGGAGGGGCGGGAGATGCCCGCCCGACTCTATATATAGCCGCCCACTCCTCAAAATCAGCCGTCTTCATTGCCCCTTTTCATTCAATTTTCATTACTTATGGGCGCCTATTCTTACATTGTCTAGTGTCTAGTTCCCAGTGTCTAGTGTTGGATAGACAACAATTTCATTTCTTATGGATGGGGGGCGCCAGTCAATCGAGGTGACGACGGGCTGGCTATATAGAGCATCCGGTATGACCCCGCCATATCTAGAATTCTCATCCCCAATCCGGGCTATCCCTATCCGGTCATCTAGAAAATCTAGATCCAATCTCCAATCTAGGCTATCCCTATCCAGGTCATCTAGAAAATCTAGATCCAATCTCAGCCTAGCCGCCGACCCATCCCCATCTCTTATATAGGCTATAGGCAAGGCAAACGATGAATCCGCCCGCCCAGATAGATAAGATCTATAGAGAGGCCTCTATAGATAGATAGATAGATAGATAGATAGATAGATAGATAGATAGATAGATAGATAGGTAGGTAGATAGATAGGTAGGTAGATAGGTAGATAGATAGATAGATAGATAGATAGATAGATAGATATCTATAGATCTATATATATATATATATATAATTCCAAGATTCCTTAGCCTTTCATTATAGTGGGTAAAAAAATTTAAGCATCCATTATGATATAAGTCATACTTAGCTATATCATCAGATAAAGAATACATCCTTATCCAATAACGGTCACCTCATAACATAGTTATGGGATCTTAAATATAATCAGACATTAGTAGCACAAGAGACTAAGTGTCTACTTTACATTCACACATTTGGATTTGATCATCCGAAAACTTATACAATATTTTAAATGTGCTTGCCTTGTCAAAGACGTCCTAGTTTAAGGTAAATACTTTATAGTCTTAATTATTAAGCTAGGCATCCATCATTCACTCAATTATAACTTAGATATTTCATATATCATCTAACTGTCACTTTGACATATCTTGTTCATTTACTCAAAAATCATAGTTTAATCAAATAACATGGTTGACTTAGTTACCCAAGCATAGTGGGCCATCAACAAGGTTTATTAAGGATCTCTTAACACACATAGAACCAAAAATGAGTAATGAGATTCTATTTACCTATCCTTAAGCAAGAGATCTATAGTTTTGTAGAAGACGAAGAAACTTTCCTACGTTAAATCTCGCGAAGAGATAAGTAAAAAAGTTGCCTTATATCAATATAGGCTTTTCCATTAACAATGTTTCAAAGAGACTAAAAGGTTAGGTTAAATATTTGTAAAGAAACCATTTGAGACAACTTAGTGGATACAAATAAGCATTCAAAAAAACAAGTATAAGTTGTAGATTTAAATAATATTATTCCTATATGTGTCTATGATCTAGCAAAATTCACTAACAATGAATGTAATTCATTTAAACAAGAGTCTCACCTCCAAACAATCACGTAAAGGAGAAGAAAATCTTCCACTTCCATCCATTTTATCCACATGAACTAGTATTCATGATAGAGGCTCAAGGTGAAGACTTAGAATAGGTGTTTATATAAATATAATCACAACTATTACCCAATAATGGTGGGATTACTATTTCTAAAAGTTTCAAATAGAAAGCAAATGAATAATAATCAATAATTATCAATGTCCTCACCTAGGATCAAATAAGTACATATTTTCACTGAACACCCAAACCCATCTTATGAAATTCAATCATTTTAGGTAAAATTGTATTACCCATATCAGGTTGCAAGTCTACAAACAACTATGAAACATGAGGAAGGTGAAAATTCCTTTGAACCCCTTCAGAAGAGAAAAATGTCTACCTTTTAATGATATAATGATTATGGTTAAATAAACAAATTGAAACATAACTATTCCCGAACCTATGGTTTGCTTATTTATACATATTTATAAACCCATATTTAATATGTGTATGAAATTGATGATAGTCACGAAGTAAGCTCCCAACAAAGGTTTCATGCCAAGTATATATAAATATAAAAAACACATTGACTTCCCCAATCAAATAAAACAAAACAAATAAACTACAATAACTTCCATATTCAGCAAGTATATCAATCACAAACCAGCTTAAAAGATCAAAGGGAGAAATTACTGCAGATATCTCACAATAATCCAAATACAAAATGGGTTAAATTGTAAAGAGAGGGTAAGAATTATTCATGTCTAAACTTATGAAGGTTTTCTCTCTCTTTGTTCAAGATTAGGAAATCGAAACCTCTTCCACACACAAACCCCTCAATAGAATATTCTTCCTTTTTTTTATTACCTCATGGTCTACAACTTTGAAGCTCTTTAAGACATACCAAAGAAACATTCCGTCTCCGAAAAAATTTACAACATGCCATCCATTTACATCACAATTTTTACATCACCCAACATCCCATGTCTTGCATAAAAAATTTTATATTATGGATAAACGGAGCAGAGTTTCCCTAAATTGTCTCACCTGTCTCACCATGAATTGACATGCAGATCTCAATAACGAAAGGAAACAAAAAGAACTAGGGTTACAACAAAGTGAATCGATGCTGATATCCCCGAGGTTCATAACTAGAGTAATAAATGCCAATTAATTTTTCAGTAATCGCCACGTGGCGACTTTTAATAAATTTTACTAAATTCCTACTTTAGAATGATGATGTTGGAGTTTGGATAATCCATCATTTGTATTTTTAAACAAGAGTTAATTCAAAATAGAATAGCTTGAGCTAAATCATTGCAAAGTTTACCTTTTCATATGTTTGAATATATTGACTTTATTTGTGATTAATCAATCAAGTGGTAAACCTCAGCTCGTGCATGGATACTTGACCACTTCAAACCTTAACATAATCATTAAAATCCATTTGACATGTTTATATTTCCATTGCATGGGTTTCTTAGAACCTGCTAATAATCATTTCTATAAAAACATTATTTCCCAATCATTCGACAATACCAAGCCTTAATATGGTTTAAGTACCTTATTGCTTCAAGATAATCAACCATACCTATACAAACTTCATCCTTATTATCAAATAATCCACCTTTCAACTCAACATGGTGAGGTTGATTATACCAAGTAATTACCAATTTCAAATTCCAATTATAACAAGAAGGCTATGAAGTACATAAAATGCCATTCCTTTCAAAATTCGACATGATGAGGTCTTAAGAACCTCAACCTGAAGCACTAAGACTCAACCACAAAGGTTAGAGCTTATCTAATAATGTTTTAGCATTGAATAAACCAGTGTTATCTTGTTTCCACAAAGTGACAATTATAGTAGCTGAAACCACATAATGGTTAGCCCCGACAAGATATTAATCACTAATTTCCTGTAGTCTTATTATATGCAATATTAATCCATGCAATAGATTTATAACTGTTGTGAAATCATTTCCATAATGAACAAGTATAGTCATCCAATATATTTGTATGGCCATCCAAGATGGTTAATACCATAATATCCATAATCACCGGCAATTATCAATTTGTGGCAAGTGGAATAAATCCTAATATCTTGCATCAAATAATGCAACCATGAGTACAAAAATATACAATCACTTGCAGGCACAGAGATGAAGGTTAGTCGTATTTACAAACAAGGTAAGAATGGGTTGTGAATCATTAATTTATCAGCAATTGCAAGGTGACGGGTGTCGGTGTAGCCTTTGGATGTACACCTATGCGATCGTATATACTTCATTATAGAATTTTGTGTGAATGTATAGATGCATACGTAGCCCCACATTGACACACGACAACTTTCCTTAGTGGTAATTTAACAAGTCGTGGATAATTTTTTTCTCAAAGGCATAATAACATGGCGAGGTATGACACTTTTGCATTATACATTGTCTTCTTGCTTGATAGCTTATGTTGTTTCTTCTATAAGTGTGTTTATCTTGTTTGTGCTAACACTTATTTCCTAGCCAATTTGTTTGTGTGCCTTGGTTTCTACCAAGCACACTTCCTCCTCCTATAGGGCATTAGTTTCAGCATAACATTCGGTCCTCCTTTGGGCCACATACTCCTTGCAATGTCACATGGATCCAAAATGAGGGGGAATCTATTGGGTGAATTATTCACCCCATACAACAATTTATAGTCATAGTACATCACCATTCACTACCGGTACAACACATTCTATAGTCTCGCAACGCCTTAGATTTTGACTTGGGTCTTCAACATAACACAAACATCAATGCCTAGATATAGATAGTAGCACCTAAATTCCTATGACCCTTCATGGGTGCCTATGACTAGGAAGTTACAACATTTTTCTCAGAACACCACATTTTACAAAAAGTAATCTACACAACACTTTTCTCAATACAGACAAACTCCTTCAACACTCAACATGCATATTTTTGCCTCTTTTCTATTTTTGTGTTGGATAAAACTAGATTGAAAAGGATCAAATTTGAAGTGGTTTTTAAATTTTTGGAAGCAATCAAAGGTTGGAGAATAAAACTAGACCTTTCTCCCTACATTTCTTCTGCACTTGGCCTGAGATCACCCAAAAAAATCACACTTGGCTCAACTAGCATGATATCACCCAAAAAAATTGTTCTTCTACAACATTTTTAGGATCCTTTCTTCCCTTTTCACTCATCACGGATCAATTACACATGTTCCTTTTCAAATTTTTACATACTTTTTACACTCTTTTCACACGTTTGGATCAAATTTTTCATATAAACGACTTTGAATACTCTTTTACCCTTCTCTTTTACAGGTCCATCCTTATGGGAAGAAACAATCACATCATCAAGCATCAAGCGACATCGACAATAGGTACAACGCAACATATTGACATGCGCTTTTCACCCCAATGGTCATTTTCCAATTCCTCTTCTCTATCTTCCACACTTCATTTTTGTCACTCCATGTTTTTTTCTGGTCTCCTCGACACGCTTTTTTCCATCAATCTACATGGTTATCTAGTACGCATCTCTTATTTACTTTATGTCATTGATCATAACAACATAAAGTGGGGTAAATGTAAACACTAAATCATGTACTGTGGGTATATTTTTAGGTCCTAATCACATACCACTATTCATATGATTCCTAAGAGAGAAAAGTACTAATTGACCATTGTCTTTGTCCTCTTTGCTTTCTTTCTAGTTTCACTCTTTGTCTTACATTCCTTCTTTCCCATTTTGACTTTTGACACTTCATTTTTTTAGTGTAAACACCAACACTTAGCTAGGATGCCAGCACCCACGCACTCCTATCCCCTCTGAGTACCCTGACCTTTTTGTATCTTTCTCACATCTTTTAGTTCCTTTCTAGTTGTTGTGCACATTATTTTATTGGTGGTTGGCATTTTAGTGTTTAATTATGAAATTAAGACAAGGAAATCATATAAATGCAAATCTATATGACCGTAAGTAATAAAGGACCAAGCACTAAGCATCTATTACCATCACCTAAGGTTGCATCCAAATCCATCTCAAGAGCATCAAAGCATTCATCTAGCATCCATTCAAGGGACAAGGGACTCGTATTCATCTACATACACTTCATAGGAGGGGAAGTTCATTTTTCCATGCACACATCTATCTACATCTTCTACATGTAGTTATTTCTCACCATTCAATTGTGTTTGGCACAAGAGCCACCTAGCGCACGACTCTACACACACGTGCATAGAACTACATGGAGTATTAAATGTATTTCAGTTGTCCTGGATCGTAAGTTCACTCTATGAGGTGACAACTAAGGTTAGTCTGACTCCCCATTTGCATCTTTTTCTTTTTAGGATTTGATGTGCTTTAGGTTTTTGCAGATGTTCTTTCTCTTCGAAGGTTTTAGGTGAATTCGACTATCAATCAACAACATATAAGTCAATAAAGGTGACATCCAATGAACATCTTGCGACCCTATAAAAATAATTTTTGATGAGGTTCCCAACATTGGTCTATAGTGCCTGTGTGCCACTGCCGACTCGATCTAGGTTCCCCCAATCCCAAAGCATTTATGACATTCACAAAATTTTCTAGGCTCACTGCAACATTTTTCCTTCTTTTTTCAACTTTTTCCAACTCAAGCACAACTTTGGGATTATTGTGAAATCATCTAAGTATTTCATCCCTTATCTTTCACTTAGGGTTTAAAATTTATTAGCTTACTTTCTTGTGTCAAATCTATGCTTCATTGATATATCATTACACTATAACTTAATTAGAATCTAGCATTGATTTTCCAATACTTAATTAATCAATTGGTTAGTTACAATAACAAGTATGGTTATATTTTGTTTTGATTTTTAATGATGTTAACTCTATGTGTTCGAACTCAATTTAAAATTAATTATAAGTAATTTTGTTTTGAATTTTTATAACATTAAGAGTAAATGAACTTAATGTTGATTAAGTATATTATTATGTTAGATAAATTTGTTGTTTAATTATTTTGTACTATAATATAGATATTACATATGGTCACTTGGATTGATTAAAATGAATTATTGGAATATAATTGATTACATTGAATCAAATTTTGATAAATTGAATAGTTTTGTGAATGTGACTCTGGATTATCTTGTGTTCAATTATATATTGGGAATATGAAATTAGTATATTGTGATCCATAGATATGATGTATGTGTTGAGTGTGTAGAAACATGTTATATCTATATAAATAATATATATTAAGAGATGAAGGGGACAAAATCCTCAATAATTCATAGATCAATATGGGGCCAAAATCCTAAATAATTGCTAAATCTAGGCTTGACATCTTGTAATTTGGGTAGAATCCTAGTCAAAAACCGTATTATTATTGATAAAAAAATATGGTGTCACCCAATACATGGGTTGACTTTCAAATCATTTGGTAATTTATTCTTGTACTATCTTCTGAGGGTTTTGAAGCCAACCCTTTCTTTTGACCCATGAGCTATTTTTATTGCATTGTTTTATATTGTGATTAAATTACTTTTACTAATTTTATTTTTGAATTTATTAACCTACTTTATTTAAATATTATATTATCCTACAAGTGGCTTATTTTTTATTGTTTTAAACTTTTCATAAAATGGAAATCTCAAATTTATCCTTTAGATCCTTATTTTTGGGTGGGGTTTTGGACACATAAACCTTTTCCACTCTTCTTATGTAGATGGATACGTCTACATTCACTTTGAACTCTTTAGAAATCTAAAACCTTTCATACCTCAAATCCATTTCTTTCAAAGGTAATCAAAAACATGTCATGTGGACTTTATTAATCATACACCTTCTTTAATACGTTTTGATGTATTTACAAGAAGTTTTTGTCTGTGTGCAATAATGTGGAGCCTGTGATTGGTTGTTTTAAAAGTAGTCACTTATTTAAATTACATTTATTGGTTGATGCTTGTCACTACTCGAGGCCTATTTTATGCACTTCCATTATAAATGTGAGAGTGTCATACCTTCATCTCAAAATAAAACCTACATTGTTGATCCTCATATATTGAATAATGTAGAATATTTATAAATAAAACATACTTAATTGTTAATATCTAATGACATAAATGAAAATATACTTTATATAAACACACACACACACACACACACACAAAAAAACTACTACTACTACTACTACTACTACTAATCAAACTACTAATCAAACTATTAAACAAACTCCTACTACTAAAAAAACAACTAATACTACTACTACTAATCAAACTATAAATCAAAACAAAATACATTTATTTATTTATTATCAAGCCTCGAAAGGGCATTAAAAGTGTGACATAGTCACACAAGTGTAAGGTAAAACCTAACAAATACTTAGGTAATTTTCCATTGTAGTTTATATTTTACTATATTACCATAGGTAATTATTTGTTACTATGAATAATTACCGTGGTAGTTAATTAAGTAGTTATATTTGGTAAATAAGTTGTTTATTTGTTATTTTTGTTATTATATGGTTATAATCATTAATATTTTTATATTATTCATACATGAGGATTATTGTTGTATGTGTGCAACCACTTTCTTGTTTGTATTAAATTTTTTAATGAATATATGCATTGAATCTCTCATACTGTAATCTGATTTTTACATATCAATATAATTTCTAGGCATCCTCCTTGTTTTTTCATCAACATTTGGTATCAGATCTATTTAGGAGCCTATATAATCAAAGAAGAAAAGTGTTAGAGAGATAACAAGAAAATAAGAAGGTCTTGGAGAAGGAACTGTTAATTTAGAGAGCATGTACAACCTCTTATAACTTCCCACCCCATCCTTACATCCCCACACTTTGTAAATACATTTCCAGCAAGTTTGTAAAAAAATTGTACTAGGTAAGGAGGAGTGCCTGAGCACCGCCTCCTACACCATGAAAAATTTTGTAAACTGGAAACATAAAAAAATATATAAAATCTTCTTCCCAAGTAGGGGTTTTTACTTTCACAATTTCCTAGTGGGCCCCACATAGTTGGTTGAAGTGCATAGGAGATAGTTGATAAAAATATGCTCTCCAAAAGTAAAAGTTGAAAAAAAAAAATTTATAGGTAAGATAGCTCTTTGAAAGCAAAGTCGGTGAGCTCTAAAACAAGTTGTGCACTAGGTGAGTTGTAATATTTCATCGAGATGGTTAGAATGAATCACTACATAGGGGTGATATAAATTTCCATCAAGATGAGCCAAAGAGAGGTGATTTTCCTTGGAAGATGGAGTTTGTTGAACCATGCACCAAATCCCCATCTAAACAAAAAGATGGATCCATGACTCGAGTCCATTATGTTAAGTGGACGAGTCACTTTGAGCAAATATAACCTGATATAATGTTTGCCTTTGCTAATTTTACACTCTCTACCTACCAATCAAGAAAGCTCCAATGTGAGTTTCAAACCAATCCTCTACAATGGCTCCACTAGTTCTTCGCATAGAGCGAGGTAGGGTCGAGCCCCGCACTGGATATCCTCACATCCATACTATCAAATTGAAATTGAGCCTATAAAAATCCAAGAGAGATAAATCCAAAAAAACCTTGTGCCAAGTTATACCATGGATTTGTTAATACCTACAACACTTGGTGATTTGTTAGGCCAACACCAAATCGATCCACGTATCAGATGATCCCTATGATTTGTGACTTGTATCTTATAGCGCATAAATAATAAACAACCAAATACTACAAATGAAAAGGGGGAGGAAAAATTAATACTAAATATCCCAAATCCTAAATGGGTCAAGTGGGCCATGTCGCTAAGCCAAGTGGGTTAACCAACATGTTGAGTCGAGGCCAATTCAGTCCTCCACATTAGACAACTTAGCTTGTCGAGTTGTGGTGACTCACCACGTGACAAATAAGTAAGTGGTGTTTTAACATTTGGTATTTTAGTGGTTAATTTGGATAAACCACCTTATTTTAGTGGTTTAAAACCCCACTATACCCCTAGAGATAGTTAAACCTGTCGTTAAATTTAACAACAAAAACACTATTTTGGAGAAAAATATTTTTAGCCTGTGGACCCTAAAACTTGATTTTGGGCCACTTTTGTAAGGAGCGGTGCCAAAAGGGCCATTTTTTAATTTTTGTGGGATTTTCATTGTTTGAGTTATTTTGAGCTCTAGAGGCCACTAGGGCCCCGATAACAAATTATTTTTACCGTCACTCAATTTTTCTCCACAAAGAGCATAAATTCATTATTTTTAGTGTATACAAACATTTTTATAGTGCTAGCAAGCCATTTAGTTGGGAAATTATAACAACCTAATATGGTCAATAATTCTCCCAAGCTATTTTTTCTTGACTCACGATACTTCATGACGATAACTATGCCATGTGGAAGACTAAAATTCAAAGTCAACTTGAGTTTGAAGAAATATGGCTAGTTGTAAATGGTTTTTCAACCTAAACACCAAATGATGCAACACAATAGCCTTAATTTGATAGGGTTAATTAGAATGCTAAATTGATTATCTTGTTTGAAGTGTTCGATGACGTGCAACCACACATTTGAGATGTCAAAACAACCAAATAAGTGTGGGACAAGCTAGCAGCATAGTGTACGAGGCCAAGACTAAGAACATAATCCTAAATTTGCATATTTATTTTCATACACTAAAATTCAAGCCTAATGAGAAAGTTGAGGCTTTCTTGCGTAGAGTTGCAATATTGAGGGCTTCACTTCTATCCATGGGAGAAGAGATATCATATACTTCTCTCAAGCCCATTGTTTTGAGAGAGCTTCCTCCTCATGCAGAATTTTTGTGGAGACAATTACTTTTCAGATCCGACCATCGATTTTGAGATACTAGTAAAATTTTTGGAGAAAGAAGAGTCATTGTATAACAAGGATGAAGAATAAGACCATGCACTTTCTTCTCATCAAAAGGGGAAGAAAAAATATCATTTTTAAAATAAGTCCTAAAAACAACATTAGCAAGGACACAAACAAAAGAATAAGTGTCATATTTTCAGCAAAGGACATGAGTTGAAATATTTTTAGTACAAGACATACATGTAAGGGTCATCAAGAAATTATTGTGTGCGTTAATTTGTTTTAAAACTAATGCTAATACAAGTAAAGACTAACACCTAATAGCCTTAATTAGCAAAAATTAAACAAAATACTAAGCACCATCAAGATAAGAATTAAACAAGGTTAGATACTAACATTCATCATATTCAAAACTTTGAAACTAACAATGTTAAGTATCTAAATCCTCTATTCTCTAACAACAAATAAATGAATGGACCTATGTAGGCTCCATGGCAATCAAAAATGGTTGTCTTTGGTATTCCAAGAACCTAGGAATGAGGGCTTGTCAAATTTGGGCTACAAGACCCTTTTGACACCTCCCATATGACCTAAGCACTTAGAAAAGGCTTAACTCTCCAAGATGATGAACTCTCAAGAAAACAAAGGAAATATTTTAGTCTATTTTGCTATATGCTTTGCATTTTTCTTCTCAAGAAGTTTAGGTGTAGGTATAAAGGTAGAAGGAGGGCTCCTTATATAGCCCAATGGATAAAGGAAACACTTCATCCCTTTGCATGTGGGATAAAGGTAAAACATGATTAGGAATGGATAAGGTTGCTTTATAAAAGGTAACCTTACTTTAGAAGGGTTTAATTTATGCTTAGCAAGTCATGGGAGTTGGAGGGGTGCTTTAATTAATCAAAGGTGATTAACTAATAGGTAGATGTAAGCTTATAGAAGCTAATTAGAGGAATATTAGTACGATTTAGGCTATTAGAAGGGGATTAAATCAATTAAATATTGATTTATTGGTTAAATGAAAGGGAAATATAATTAATTAATAATAATTAATTAGTCTAGATAGAAGGGGTGATTAATTAACGGAAGGTCGTTAATCAAGATGTTAGTTGGATAGGTGACTTAACTAATTAGTGTATTGTAATTAATTAACGACAATAAGAGAGAAGATGAGTGTTTTTATGAAATGTCATCAATTCGCAAGAAGGAGATAATTAGCGTAATTTAAGTATTTAAATTTCTTAGGCATAATTATGGGTGTCTACAATTACAAACCTAACAATTAATAATCATAATAAGGAAAATATAACTACAAGCAAGGGAAGAAGAAGCAGAATCAAGGAAGAAACCCCATTAACAAGGCAATGTAGCTAAGCAAGAATATCATTTGAAGGATAAGGAATTCTTGTACATTTCAAGTTCCAATGAAGATACCATGTCATCTAGTGTTATCTAGTACATTAATTTGGAAGCCACTCGACACATGACTGAAACACATATTGGTTCTTCACAATGAGAGAAAAATCCTCCAAAAATCAAGTTTCATTGGGTGATGACTCTTCCTACACATTCCAAGGTATTGTGAATATTTATCTATCTCTTAGTTCACAAAAATTTAGGTTATCAAATGTTTTATATGTCCTTGGTTTAACGAAGAATTTTCCATGAATCAATAAACTTCTAGATCATAATCCAAAGATTGATTTTTATTCTCATTTTGGTAAGAAAGTATGTTTGATTTGAGATAAATATAGAAACTTGAAAATTGTTGTAATATCTTCAAATGTGGTATGGATGTTCCAGATTTATTTTTTTATAGATATGAGCATAATGCACTTGTGGATAAATATACTTCCTCTAAACATTTGTGGCATATGATACTTGGTCACATTAGTTTTGGATATCTCGAAACACTTTGCCGATATAATATGGTCGAGGTTTGTCATCTCTCAAGATGGATACAGATAAGTTTCCTAACTACCTTATAGGAAAAAAATAGAGCCTCATTCTAGAGGATTACATTTTGATCTCTAGGTAACCTTTATTTAGTGCACACCAATCTTTGCAATCATGCAACCTAGTCATTATGGATTTCTATATTTCATGTTTGGTGTTGATGATTATTCAAGAAAAATTTGAATATATTGTCTTCATATTAGAATTGAAGATTTTAATAACTTCAATAAGTTAAAATTGGTTGTTGAGAATGAGACTGGTCATAAAATCATATCTCTTTGCTCAAATCGAGGGGGAATTCACCGTAAATGAGTTCAAAGCCTATTTGGAAGATCATGGGATTTGTTGCTCCACATACACCAAAAAAATGTGTTTTTAAGAGAAGGAACCATACTATCATCAAGATGGTGTGTTACATGATTGATTATTTAGGACTGGCGAAGACATTTTGGGTCGAAGTAGAAAAGATTGCAATGTAGTTGTTAAATAGAGTGCCCATAGTTACTCTCAATGGAGTAACTCCACATGAGGCATGGTCAAATTAGAAACCATCCATTACACACCTCAGAGTATTTAGGTGTAAAGATAGCATGCACATACCCAAGTAGAAGAGAAATAAGTTGGATATGAAATCAAAGAAATATATCTTCATTGGCTATAGTGAAGAATCAGTTAGGTATAAACCGATGAATTTGAAGACCAACAAATTATACACTAGCATGGATGTTGAGTTCTTTGAGAAGAAAGAAGTTAAGGATCCTTTTGGGACACGGGCTCATCTAATGTAAAAATAACCCTTGTTGTGAAAATAGAAGTAGATGTTCATGCTAAAAATGATAATGATGATAGGGATGATGGTGAAGATTTGACATGACCACACAGGAACAAAGCAACATATACCTAAGTGGTATACAAATATAATTCAAGATGTAAATTTGGATGGTCCTCTGAATTCATCCACTACTGGACCAAAGACTTGTAGTAAATCTCATTAAGAGGTAAATTTCACCTTGATGAGTATATTTGTTAAATATGTTAAGCCCTCAATTATCCAGAAGCCATACATCAAAAACTTAGAAATATGCCCTGGATTGTGAGTATCATTCAGTGATGAAAATTAACACCTAGTAACTTGTCAATATTCCACTAGGGGAATCCCATTGGTTGCGAAATGGATATCAAAACTAAGTAAAAAATAGATGGGACTATTGATAAGTACAAAGTGAGACTCATAGTAAATCGGCGTGCATAGAAAGGAAGGCATTGACTATGAGGAGACATTTTCTCCCATATCTAAGATCAAAATGATCAGGTTGATCTTTTCTCTAGTTACAAAATTTGGATGGAAAGTCCATTGGATAGATGTGAAAATTTCCTTTCTAAATGGATATCTATAGGAAGAATTCTACATGACTCAACTAGAGGTTTTTTCCATACCTGGAGAAGAAACAAAGGTATGTAGACTCATCAAATATTTGTATAAAATTTAATAAACTCCTCAGAATTGGCACATGAAAATTGATGAGGATATCATTCAACATGGATTTAAGAGGAATCCATATGATCCCAATCTCTACTTCAAGAAATAAGGAGGAGAGATTGTGATAGTAGTATATGTTGATGATCTAGTCATCACTGGTAGTATAGTGAAGATAATCGATGGAACAAAAAAATTTAAATCAATCGTTTGACATGACAGATCTCTCGGCTCATGCACTAATGTCCTAGATTAGAAGTATGGTAGAAGGAGAATCATATGTTAATATCTTAGTTGAAATATGCTAAGAAATTGCTTGATAAATTTAGGATGATGGATTTCACATCAATCGCTAAACTTATGGAGATAAGGTTTCTATTGTCTCGTATAGATCCATCTCCACTAGTAAATGTAACTCTCTATCGGCAAAGTTGATTGAGAGTATCATTTACCTAAACTATATTAGACTATATATAATCTTTGAGATATCTTTAATGGTTCTCAGTAGGAACCCATAGTATTTCATCGAAAGTAGCAAGGTGGTTCTTGAGATATCTCAAGAGCACTATGGATCTTGGTCTAGAATACAAGAATAATGATCAATTCTTCTTGAATTGATATTCATATTCAAAGTGGACCTATCTCGTGAAGTGATATGGATACATCACATACTTGAGGTACTTGGAGTACCACAAGAGAAATACACCACCTTATATGTTGGAAATTAAGGTTTTCTCAAAAAAATCACAATTTAGTGTTTCATGAGAGAACAAAGCACATTGTGGTACAGATTCATTTCATTCGCAAGCATGTTTTGAAACACAACATTCATCTTCGTGTTTTTCCAAGAGTTAAACATCAACCAGATGTTTTCATGAAGTCACTTACACATGACAAATTAGATATGTTCAGAGATTTCCTCTCCTCTTCTCTTGAGGAAATGCAAAATTAATGGGGTATGTTAGGTAAACTTAGTAGCTTAGGTAATTTTCCATTGTATTTATTATTCTACTATTTTACCATAGGAAATTATTTGTTATTGTGAATAGTTACCGTGTGGTAGACAGCTAAGTAGTTATCGTGGGTAAATAAGTTTATTTTTATTTACATTCTTATATGGTTATAACCATTAATATTTTTTATTATTAATTTGTGAGGATTATGGTTGCACATGTGCAACCATCTTCTTGTTTGTATTCAGCTATTCAATACATATATACATTGTATCTCTCATACTCTGTAATTTTATTTTTACATATCAATACAATTGTCGAGGACATCCTCCCTATTTTTCATCAACAACCTCAAAGGAGTTACAAATTACAATGTTCAACATAACTAATCAGAACTTTATAAAACAATAAAACATAATTTACCAAAAATAATATAATTATTTAGTAAAACATTATTATTTCCCTTCTTCTTTGATGTGGTGTTGCATGATTTCATAATTAGGCCACTATGTCCTTCCCTCTCTCCTCGTCTGTGGATTCTAAAAATCAAATAGCAATTCATGTAAATTTCCTCAATCCCACTTCCAACTTAGATAATAAGGTAGTTTGGTGAATCAAACCTGTAACTTTATAGAAAATAGTGAAAATATCTGCAGACATCCCTATGTAGACACAAAATCACGCACTTTGGGTAATTATTTAGTCCCAGTCTCATACTATTATTCATATGGTTATTGAGTGAGGAAGATTACTAATCAACCCATGTCTTTGGTCATTTTAGTTTCTTTTTTTCTTACTTTCAATCTTGCACCCACACTTTCTTAGTCTGTATTTTCATACTGCATTTTCCCTATTGTTGACTAGGGTACCCTAGGCACCATGGTTCCCCTCCGGGGCACCCCTGATCCTCTTTACACTTTACTCTCACCTTTTGGGAACTTTCTAGCCATTTGAGCTTTCTATATTTTTAGTGGTCATCCTTTTCAAGGTTAATTATGAAATTAGAACAAGAAAACCATATAAATATAAATTTATGAGACCATAATCAGGGACCAAGCACTAAGCACTAGTATCTCCACCTAAGGTTACATCCATCAAAGGATTCTCTTTCTCCATTGGTTCATCTACATCACACTTCATAGGAGGGGATTTTATTCTATTCTATGCACCATTTCCTTACATTCTACATCTATTTATTGTTCACTACTCACAAAATGTGACTGACACAAGAGCACCTAGGGCACGATTTTCACACACATACCTAGAACTTCATTGGGTCTGAGATGTAATGCAATTCTCAATTAGTAAGTCCACCATTATGGCCATTGAGGAAAGTCTGACCCCTTCATATGCATCTTTATTTTTAGGGTTTTGATTCTTTTCTTGAGGTTTTTCACATCTTTCCTCCATCTATGACTTGCAACAACATCCAACGAAGTTCAACGACATTCACATGACCAAAAGTGAACACATACAATCATTCAGTAACACCTCGGAGGAGGTTTTCTCGGTCATTTCCATGCACTGGGTGCCCATATCTTATATCAGGCACCCTAGTTGCCCCTATCATTCTCCAAGCTCCCTAGTCTAGCCAGACATTCCAAATCTGCACTTTTCTTAGCTTCGTCGTGGTGGAATCTTCCTCCTCTGTCTAGCTGGTCTCCAATGTGACACATCCCCCACAACCTCAATGAATCAGCTAAAGCCTTTCTAACCCTCTTTACACATTAGGGTTTCACATTTCATTACTTAGATTGTTTGGGTACTTTCGGCATTGCATTTATTTATTTATTTACCACTTCTATATGATCATATTAGGCTATTATATTCCATTTTAGTTTAATCATTTTGGTGAATGCATACTATATCTTAAAGCTTATTGGATCCTCATTCTTTTCTTGTCATCCTATATTATAGTCATAATGAGTATCTCAATCAATGATTACTTGCCTACACATCCTAATTTAAGGCGTCAAGTCCAACATCTTCTTGTTACTACTCACATTCATGTTGATAAACATCCCGACTTGGTATATCAAACATTTGTAGATTCTTTTTCTCAACACATAGCATTCAAATTTAATCCTCGTATTGACCTTAACACTTTTGACAATGACCCATCTTTGTATATCACAATTTGCATTCACAATATGGGTATTAAGCACACTTTAATTGACAATGGATTTGAATTCAACTTATGTCCCATGTCATTCATTGAGAATCTAGGTATTTATGCTCATGATGTTAGTCCATCTTGTCTTTCATTGCATGTGTATGATGGTTCTATTCATCCATGTGTTGGTCATATTACATTACCTATCATTGTAGGGCCAAAAACTATCAACATTGTGTTCTTTGTCATTGACTTTCTAGTCTCCTATAACTATTTTCTTGGTAGACCATGGCTCCATGCCATGCAATCCATTGCTTCTACTATACATCATTGTGTCAAATTCATACATGAAGGCATTGAATATACTATTTTTCATGACCATAACCCATTCCAATATTGTGACAAATATCCTAATACTACTCTTCCTACTCCACGCACTAATACTACTAGATGATCCTTAACCTCTAGATGAACCACCTCATTTTCCACCACTTGAAGGTGTTATTTTTGTGATAGATGTTTTTCTTCTACACCACCGCCTCCACCTACTACTACTACTGCTATGATTATTTATTGTGGGCCTATTCAGTCTATCTTTGGTGTCGTTATATCCCTTACACATTCACATGCACCACTTCCATCACTACGACCTCCTTTCGCATGTATTCTTTTCATGAATGATTCATATTGGGAGCATATTCCATTTGATCCTACTTGTGATGACACTGTATGTACACATGAGGGCTTGACTCAACTAGGCTTTGCTTTTGAGGACCTCTACCCTCCACCACACACTCCTCATCTTTATCATGGGTTTTTTCACATCACTGTCACTTATGGCCTACATTTCTTTCACCTCATGGTCTTCCTTGCATGTAATCCTTGATCTGCACCACTTACATTAGGATAATCATGGCTTGATTACATTAGGGGTACTCTAGATCCTGATCATACAGACATATCTTTCCCCATGCCTTTCGAGTCATGTCTTTATTTGTAATAGTTCCTTTCTTGGCTATACGCAAAATCTCACTTGATGGTATGCACATGGGTGCCCCTTTACTTGCCTTCACTAATAATAAATATTCCATGGATATGTATAATTTTTGCCTTAATGGCTTGTTATTTGATCAACCCAACATAATTTCTTACCAATTCTCTAGTGCTTATCCATTCGACTTTGACCCTGACAATGATGACCTTCTAGATGAAATTACATGATTGCATTCTTCTTCTTACACACTTGGGGAATATCATTCACACATTCCCCCATATTAGCATTCACATCTTCATACATTAAACTCCTAGCATAGGCATCGTCTCTACATAGTAGCATCGTTATTACAGATGACACACTCTTGTGCTTCAGTTCACACTTTATTGTTGAGGGCTTCCTACACACATGAATCCCACACATTGCACATTCGACATTACACATCATATATCTTCACACATCTTATAGTACATCTTGCATTATACATCTTACCTCTCGCATACTACATCTTACATCTATAATAATTCATGTGTCTTTTAACCTTTACGCATCTACATACCGCATATAGTCTATAAGCCATACTATTAGTCACTCATCATACCTATATTATCTACACATCTTGCATTGCATACTATATATCACACATGCTACATTCTACACATCACATTGTCATCTCTCATCATCACATATACTACACACATCTACTCTTATGTGTTGCACTCTACCCTATGATATACTTTAGTCTCACAATACATATTCAACTGTTGAGGGTATTCATCACAAATTTACCTCATCACATTCACGCATTCATCACTCAATCTTCTATCACACGAAATTCCTAGGTTAGTGACATATGCTATAGGCTAAATAGTCACATATTCCATCATCTTGTAGTGGTATACACTTTATACCACATCACCACTCCCTCTAGTCATCTTGTAGTGATATACGCTTTAGGAAAAATCATCACTCTTTTGATCATCTCATCGTGATAATCACTTTATGTTAAATCATCACGCATCTTCATCTCTAGGTTACATATCATCACCACAAAAACACATTCACCACACCACACTACACACAACACATAGCTCAACCATTTCCCGATGATGCACCCTCGTTTACGGTTCATTCTTGACTACTGAGGGGGCATAACCAAATGAACCTCACTGCATAAAATTTCATTCACTCGGGGGCACACGGCTCCTATCACTCACTCTTCATTCCATTCCATCCATCCACATCATCCTACATATCTTGGTCACATGTACATTTTCTTACATTTTCTCATACATGTTTACTTTATTACACATGATAGATAGGTCTCTTGTATGTCATTATATTTACCATACACACATTTGCATTCACGTCCTTTTCTAGTTGTGATCATAGATATAGACATTATACATCCGTCATGGATGCTTGAACACTACTAGTCCCACAATGGCTATTGAGGGCATCCACTTTTTTGTCCACTATAGGTGTTATTGTTTCATATCATGATATTTTATTAGTTACACTATTTTGACATATGGGTTATCTTTTTAACATGCTAATGGATTCTTCATGTGCAACATTTGTTTTGCAAGATTACTTTCTTTTCATGGCTATCTGCTTGTTTGTTTGTTTTGTGTTTTTCATTGTTTGTTATTGTATACGGGCATTACCTTTTGTTTGGTTTGCAAATTTGTTTGTTTTTATGTGGCTACTATGGCCTTGAGTGTCTTGCGACATCGTGAGTGATGTCCCATTTTACAACCCACTTTTCACTTTCTATGATTGGTTTCTTTTGTGTTTTCTTGCATCATATCTTACCCATGGTATGTGTAGCTTACACTTGTTATCTACAATGCATGCTTGTTTATACTAGCACTTGTCTCTAGCCACTTATTTGTATGTGCCTTGGTTTCTACCAACACATCCCCTCCCTCCCATAGGGTACAGTTTCATGGTCAATCCTCTTTTAGGGACGCATCCTCCTATCTCAGTGACATTGCATGCACCCCCAAAGAGGGGGCATCATTTGAGTCTATACACACTACACAAAGACAGATCAAGTATAATTCGGTTTTTATTTTTTCATCCATGACAGGTAGGTTGTATAACGAGTGAGTTTAGACCATTCTAAAGAACTCCATACATAGTAGATTTTACAAGGTAGGTTGACCTTAGAATTTCGAGTAGTTATAGGTTGGATGAACATTAGACTTTCCTCCCTAAAATTCTTCTTCCAAAGTGGCATTGGATTGCCCAAAAAAAGCAAGCAATACAAAGATATAGATTCACACTCTCGAGAAACAGTTTATAGGTTGGATAATAACACATCTTTCTCCCTATACTTCCTCAACCAGTAGCATGAGATCACCTAAAACAATTACACTTCATCGACATTTACATGATCCTTTCTGCACCATTTCTCTCATCACAAATCAGGTGCACATGTTCCTTTTTCAATTTTGTACTTTCATTACATGAATTTTTTATATGCATATTTACACATAGTTTTACGCATATACATGCATATTTGACTACTTTATCATCTTCTCCTTTCCAGGTCCATCCATATGCAAGAAGTCAACAACAACAACGAATTCACTCTACATCACACACAACATACTAACATACGAGTATATTACACACATTGGCATCTACACGCGTGCTTCTTCCATAGGTTCACTCTCATCACTTGTTACAATTTTCAATATTTAGTCTCCATGATCCATCTTTTTGTCATTCTATGCTTTATCGAGTCCCTTGAAACATTTTCTACATCATTCTATGCGGATATCAAGTATGCATCTCTATTTACTTTATGTTACCAAGTGTTTCTCTCACCAACATAAAGTGGGGAAAATGTAGACACAAAATCATGTACTTTGGGTAATTATTTAGTCCCGGTCTCATATTACTATTCATATGGTTCTTGAGTGAAAAAGAGTACTAATTAACCCATGTCTTTGGCCATTTTACTTTGCTTTATGTTGTTACTTTCAATCTTGCACCTACACTTTCCTAGTCTGTATTTTCATACTACATTTTCCTATTACCGATTGGGGAACGAGCCGATCTTGGGGTGCCTCAAGCACCCCTGGTCCCCTCGGGGTGCCCTTATCCTTTTACACTTTATCTCACCTTTTGGGCACTTTCTATCCATTTGAGATTTCTATATTTTTAGTGATCTTCCTTTTTAGGGTTAATTAAAAAATTAGAACAAGAGAACCATATATATATATATGTGTATGTGAGACCATAATGAGGGACCAAGCATGAAGCACTATTATCTCCACCTAAGGTTTCATCCATCAAAGGCTTATATTTATCCATTACATCCATCTAGATCCATCATAAGGGACAAAGGCCGGTTCATCTGCACCATACTTCATACAAGGGGAATTTATTCTATTCCATGCACCATTTACTTACATTCTACATCTAGTTATTGCTCACTACTCACAAAGTGTGATTTTCACAAGAGAACCTAGGGCATGATTTTCACACACACAACTAGAACTACATTGGGTTTGAGATGTAGTGCAATACCCAGTTAGTAAGTACACCTTTGTGGCCACCGAGTAAAGTCGGCCCCTTCATATGTATCTTTATTTTTTAGGGTTTTGATGATTTTATTGGTGTTTTGTAGGTGTTTCCTCCATCTTTGATTTGTAGTGACATCTAGCTTGAATTTCAATAACATTTACATGACAGAAGCAAACACATACAATCATTTCGGTGACTATAGCTTAGACCAAGGCACCCTAGGCAACACTATCCTTCTCTAGGTGCCCCGCCTAGCCAAGTAGTATAGATATGCACTTTCCCAAGCTCCTCTATGGAGGTTTCCTCCTCCTATCCATTCGGTCTCCACCGCGACATAGTCCCGCAACCTCAAAAAATCAACTAAGGCATTTCTAACCCTCTTTTTACCTTATAGTTTCACATTTCATTTCTTAGATTACTTGGTTACTTTTAGCATTCATTTATTTATTTATTTACTACTTCTGTAGCATCATATTAGGCTATTATATTCCATTTTAGTTTAATCACCTCATTATTCTCCACCAAACATGGATGTTTGAGTTTTTACCAACCTTAAAATTGGTCGAACCTAGAACTTCGAAACCAAAAATTTAATACGTTGATTTCCACTATTGCCATGGCTACTTCGGGAGGCATTATATTCTTCATAGGGGTAGATAGGAATGAAAGAATATAATGTGGGAATTATTCTAAGTGGGGTGCAAGAACAAATGTGGGAATGAAAGGTGCTATGACCCACTCAATATCTTGACTAACACTTTGCATTTTCTAGAGGAAAAGTGTCAATCCAAAAAAAATTGTGCTTAAAATGTCTAACATTAACCTTTCCTTATGACTTTAGATGGGCTGACATTTTTCCCTGATCCACCTATTTAGGTATTACTAATGCATTAGATAGGACCATCCATGAAGGAATATAAGTTCCTCACTACGATAGGGAATAAGAAACAAATATATTGGCATTATTTCATTATCATGAAGATTTAACTCCATTTTGAGCTTTCACTATTCGAGTAAAGGATTAAAAACATAGTAGCAATGCCACTATAAAGATAGTTTTAAGACCGTTATTATCAACTTTCTGGTTTCTTCTCTAAAACTGATGGTAGCTAACATCATGATTCATAAGTTGAAAAAGAAAATTTCTTTTCGCTATTTTTTTCTAAATTTAGTAAAAATTATCCTACATTCACCATTCCATCTACAACGTAATTCAAAAATAATATTTTTCTTATCAATGTCATGAATGTTGATTTTAGACAATTTTCTAGCCCTATGATTCTAGTTCTAGATAAATTTTCCCCATTTCTATCATTTATTTACTTTTGATTTCCTTAAAATTTTCCCCAATGAGTGGTTCATATTCTCTTATTAGGCTAGAGGATCTTTAAATATCAACTTGTTTGTCTTATCTAAACTATACAATATTGAATATTATGCAATATACAATTCAAAATACATCAAATCAAATTTTTATCCTTAACATTTTCCCAAACTTCAACATTTGTCTCATTTCGAGACAAAAGAAGTGTGGGAGGTACTTTATCTTATTTATTTTACCTTATTATGTTATTTTTGTGATTTTCATTTAGGTTCTTTGTTTATAGTAGACAAAAAAAAAATTATTTACATGTTTTCCTTCAATGTAAACTACTTAACCACCTATGTGGGTTTTAAATTAAGTAGTTTTTCTAGCAGACCTTCCTTTTAAGTTTGACAATTATGGAAAATCCCTTATAGATCACTATTTTTTTATATCTAGCCTATGTGGACCTTTCTTCCAGATATCCAAAATAATTACACAATTACATTAATTTTTATTTTATCTTGTCTCATAATTGTGATATTGTTGGATCTACTTTTTCTCTATTGATTGGGAAGATGGAGCTTACAAAATTTGTGTTGGTTGAGGAAATTGTGGAGTTGGTAATTCCTACATTTTCTGAATTCTACAAAGAATGATATAGGGGTAATACTTTAGAGTATCCTTGAATTTTCTTAAGTTGGTAGAACTAGTTCCAAATATGCTTTGTATACATTGCATTCTTCAATTACCTATCAACCCTACCAAAATATCATTGGATCTATCCCAAATATTGGCTGATTTATAATAAAGCATCCTCTTGCTCTATGTCCATGATTGGCCCTGAAGGGATATAACATTTTATATTTTATGGATCAGTTCCTCCATGTGATTTCAAAGTATTTGTGTTTATACCCCAAAAAAATTGTTATGTGATGTATTTCTCTCCTAGACATGCATTCTATCACTCGCATTGTCTCTATATTGACGTGAAATTTTGAATTATTTCTTTAATTCTTAATCATCCTTCAAAGTTTTCAAATTGCATTATCTTTGCAAGTTGTGTTGCATCTTGACTACCATTGATGGTTGCATGGAATTAGATATTCCAATCTATAAATTAAAATTGATTTGTTTCTCTTTAAATTTAAGTTTCTATAAAAACTTTATATAATCCTATGAAATTTATATTATATGTTTTACCTCCATTTCCCATATCAATTAATTCTCTAATTTTGTGCAAGTTATTATGATTTCCAATTGTCTAAAGGTTTACTAATAGTGTAGTTAGATTAACATTCTCTCTCATGACTTGCTTGACAATTGCTTTGGTCAAAATATTGGGCCCATAGTTGTCAATTTGTTTCTTCACATTATATAATTTATATTCCAAATTAGCTTTCTATCATTCTAATTTCATAGCACACACAATAATATTTTTGTATAGTATGCACACTCCCTCTATTTTTTTGTCACTAGAAACTACTTGATATCCTTCTCAATTATTTTGGAAATGTTTTGTGTGGTGGTCACCCATGTAATTGTCTAAGTAATATGTAAAATAATAGTGAACACATGAGAGAAGGGAGTATATGATTTCACTTCCTATTTTTTGTTGTTTTCTCGTAATACCCAATAGAATGTATAAATATCCCCTACTTCTCCTTCGTCTTCTTTTTATGCCATTATTAGTTTGGAGCTAGAGATTCCTACCTCCATTGTGTTATATTTCATCTTTTCATATATTTATGCCTTTGTAACTTAGTTGTGAGGGGTATATATTGTTTTAGAAGTAGTCTTGGATTTGCCTTATTTAACTTCTTTTCATCTTTCCTCTTCTTCCTTTGCAATTTATTATTCCCTGTGACATGGGCTCCTACTCTTCTTCTTGTACATTGGCCTCTTTTCCTATTCCACATTTTTTATGATTCTTTTCTCTTCTTCTCCTACTAAATTTTCTTGTCTTGTTCCTTCTTATTTATTTATTCCTCTTTTCTTATCTTCTATTTCATATCTTGTTCCTTCCTTTTTATCTCTTCCTCTACCCTTAACACTTCATCTCACACGATTGTTTGTTTATAAAGCTCATATTATATTTCTTTTGATTTATCTCTTCTTCATCCCCTATACATCCTCTTTATATTTCTTATCTACCTCATTTTTATTGGCTTCACCATACTCTTCCTAAAATTTCCTCTCTTTTTATTTTTCCTACGTAATTTTTTATTTCTCCTCTTTCACAAGGATTCTTTGGAATATTATTATTCAAATTTTCCTCTTATTTTCACACAATTTCTTTCTTCTACATTACTTCTTCCTACTCTTTTCCCTTTTCCATATTTGTATGATGCATAGTTAGAGTTTATTACATAGGGATCTCTTGTATACTTTCCTCTATGACCATTAGCTTGAACCCCTTCATTGATGGTATTACACTTGGTTTTTCACCCTCTTTAGTAGTTGGAGGGATTGTATATTCCATTGATGATGGAGTACCAACAATTTCTTGCATTTTTGACTTGGGAATAATAGTCTTCAATCTACTGTGAAATTTTAACTTCTATCTTTTCAGTGCACATTCTTCCTTTTCTTTCATGGATTTATTATCGGTGGGGTTTCTTACAACTCTTCATTCACATCCCTTGCAATTAATTATGTTATTATCATTTTTGAATTCCCCATCCTATATCATTAAGTTCCTCCTTGAGGCATGACTTACATGCCAATCTAAATGAGCTCTCTTCCTTTTTTATCTTTCTCCCCTGTCTAATATCCTATACTTTAATGGGGTTCCTAATACATTATATTTTTATTTAACTATATTAATTAATTAGAATTGTGTTTTGGATTTGATATCTAATTAATATTATTTATACCTTGAACAATATTACACAACATATACTATTGAATTGCATTCTCACTTTAAACCTTGATCATTACATAGTGAGGAAGATGTGGAAACTTGATCACTTCATCTTCTTATAGTTTTCCATCCATATCTTAGGATAGAATGAAAACTTTACATGCATAAAATTCCTACTCCTCAAGTGTGTATAGTTTTTTTCTGATGTTTTCAAGTGTAATGGTGTCCAATTTAGTCCTTATTAGTTGGATTTTGTTAAAATCTAGATCAAGTAAACCATCCTAGGAGTGTGTGATATGTTTCAAGTTTTATATCCTTTTGTTCATACTACACATTTATATTTTTAATATTCTCCTCTTCTTTTGGATCTTCTCAAATGATAATTCCTCATGGGATTCTTTATCTTATGTTGATTTAGCTTGTACCCTAGTGTGGCTTGGAATTTCTTGGAAATTGCTTACATTGGTTCCTCGAGAGCACAATGAAGGGACACTCATTAGTATCATACCATGTTTCCTTCATAATTTCCATATCTACAAAAAATGTAAACATAGAGGGTTATTTTGTGTTTCCACCTTCTCAAGAAAGAGTGAATCCATGTAAAAAGTAAGATTTCTCCATAGCATTGTATAAGTGTAAACTTCCTTTTAAGATTCTAGGATTATTACTCGGTATTTTCTTAATGTTTATGAGCTAGATGACCAACTTATTTGTATCCTCAAAAGTTTTATAGGTATTCCTTAACACATATTATGAAAATAATTAATGAGGATGATAAAAATAATCTACCTTGTTGATTCCTTTTGTACTCTCTAGTGAGTAAAACAAAACAATGGAATAAGTAATTGATAGATCAAATTACTTTCCATATGGTGTTATAATAGATTTTTATATGTGTATGTATTTTTATTTTTGTGAAATATAGTATCGATGTCTATTTAGGTTTCGTTAATAGGAACCAAGTTCTATGATCATAAATTGATTGATCCATTATTGTATCAACTCATGATAATTGTAATCACCTCGATGTGTCAGCAAATATGGTATCAAAGTGATATTTTACATATTTTTTACTCACAAAGGGTCCTTCACCACCATTTATCCTCCCATGGCATCTATGTTCGTTGCTTTCCTTTTTCTTATCACAATTTATTTGTCCTTACTTTTAGATCTGTGTGTCATGGGTTGCTCCATTTTGTATACCTAAGAATCACATCAATTACCATTTCCTCCTTAACTACTTTAATTAGATGAAAAACATTGATTCCTTGTTCTTATATGATGTCTCAAAGTGCATCTCTAATTGGTACATAGTAAAGGGATATGTCATAATTTATTGTGTGAATTGAATCTCCTTCAATGTGAATATTAGGGGTTTCTTTTTATTTCTATGGATTTGATCTCTGTATTGTCCTATATTCTCCTAACCTTAATAAAAAAGGAGGTTTATCATTTCCATTTCCCCTATTTATAGATTTTCCCCTTGATCTATTCACACTTGTTTGGTCCTCTTCTACAGCTTCTGATTTGATTAACTACCTTGTGTACTTATCCTTTAGATCAATAACTTTTTGTTCCATCAAATTTCCTAATTACTTCACTTTCCATGAAATCTATTGGATCTTACTTTTTCTCATTTTTCACCTTCCACCTCATGCAAAATCATATTTTTAATTATTTTAATCTTTCTCATACCTTGTGTATTCTTTCATTGTATCATGTTCTCAAACATAGTAAATTAGAATAGATCCTTCATTTCCCTTTTATATATTCAATGAATTTTTTTGTTGAATGACAAGTATGTGAAATTTGTTTATTTATTTTTCTAACTCCATAATATTATGCATACTTAACAAAAACTTATCAAATTTACAAAAATATCCATGTGCCAAAATTAAAATCCTCCTTTATCATTGTTCCAAAGGCACACATTTCTTCTTTTCCTCTTTACAATCATGGATTACAGGCTTTGAGTCTATTGTTATTAATTTCCCATGTAGGTAATTCTTATTCAAGTTGAGAAATATATTTTTCCTTGTAGATTTTATTGATGTATAATATATAAATCTTTCCATATTATGTGTGATTTTCATGGATTTTTGCTAAATATAATTTCATATACTAATATTATATGTTATGGCTTGAATTATTTATTACACAAATTCTTATCATGACAATCTTCTTGGTTACACTTATGTTTTTCCTCCATTCGGTCTAATCCATTAACCTAATTTCAATATAATCCATATCCCACAATCTCGTGATCATAGAAATGTAAAAACTTGCAACAATGTATTCCATAAGCATGGTTACTTCTATGCCATATAAAAACTAAATAGGTTTCTATCTTGTACTATGTTTGTAATTTATCCTATATTCCCAAAATACTACTAGTATCTTATCTTCCCAATCATATCTATGAACATTACAAATTTTGGAAATCTTACATTCTAATACCTTATTGGTGCATCTTCCCGTCCATTTTCCTTAAGGTAATATGCATTAATTTGGTAGCGAGTAATCATGAATTTTTATGTTATAACCTTAATAGTATTTTTGATAAAATGTCTACCCCTATCACTAATAATATTATGTGTAAATCCATATCTTGTGATGATGTTTTCACATAATAACTTTATATTATATCTAGATACATGTAAAATTTACCATTTAGTTAAATAGTTAGTTGATGTGATAATATATTGGGCCTTTTATCATTTATATTTTTGGTGGATATGACCTACAAATTTAATTACCCGTTTCTCAAAAGCATGCACAAATAGTACAGATGTAAATGTATATCATCCCTCTAGTTTTACTTCTTTATTATTTGAAATACATCTCAAATTTTCACATTTTTGTGTGCATCTTGGAACACTCTTGGACACCATATACCAATTTGTATTACATTTCACACAATTAAGTCTCTATAAAAATGAACTCCTATTACCCCTTTATATGCTTCACATAGTATGGCCCCTTGTTCATGTTCATGTTATACTGCAAAATAATTCATCCTTTATTAATTTCTTCAGAATTAGTATATGATTATAAATGACATCTCTCTAGAAATTGATTTTCTTTTCTCCTTTTTGTGTAGTGATATGGTAACACTTTTTATCGCATGAATTGGTCAATTTCTTTTAGCTTTTATAAATTTATATGCCTCTAAATAAGTACACGTTGGGATAATCCCCATTTAGTTGTTTTTGATCTTCTCCTATATTAATTTTTCTCAAGTGATCTTGTTGCACATGATCCCTTCCTAGTTTTATATTGATTTTGAACTTGTACTCCAGAAATAACATTAACCATATTAAATTTCTACCTCCTAGTAATGTCTTATTGATTACATACCTTAATGATTGATTATCTATAAAAATTGAAATATCCTTACTAATGATATTTACTTAATTTTTGTAATGTGAAGACTATAGCTAAATCTTCTCTCTTTGTAGTGGTGTAATTTGTCTCCATGCCTAAATATTTTCATGTTGCAAAGTGTATTAGTTTATCAATACCACTTTCTTCTAGCTACACAAACATTTATCATATTTATACCCTTGGTGCATCCACATAAAAATGGTTTTTTTTCTCAAATATGAGAATAATAGTATTGGTGCAATAACTAATTTTTTCTTCAACTGTGTGAATATGTCTTGAAATTTTAATGTCAATTCAAATTTTACGCCATTCAATAGAAATTATTCCATTGGTTGTGTAATGTTAGAATATCCTCGAATGAATTTCCTATAATACCATACATGGCCCAAGAATGCATGCACTTATAAAGGATTTGTTGGAGGTTTAAGATCAATTATTGCTTTGATTTGTTCTTGATCTATGAAAATTCCATCTTCATGTACCACATGTCCCAAAAATACTCAAAAATATGTGAAATATAAACATTTCTTTAAATTTAAAGCAATAACAAAATATCTAAACCATTATAGCATTAAGTGTACACTTTATATATGTTATTTGAATAACAATAAGAAATCCCAATCATCAAAATATTCTTCCAAGAAATCATGGATGAAATCTTGAAACAAAGTAACCACAATTCTAGAAAAATGGAGGCACAATATTTACTCCAAAATGAATAACTCTATATGTAAAGCATCCCCACTATGTGGAAAAGGTTGTATTGGATTAATCTACTTAAGAAATTGGGATATGATGTTATCCTCTGAAATGATATATAAAATAATACACTTATTTCCCTATAACTACTTTTAAAATATCATTTGTAAATGGTGTTGGGAATGTATCATTTACACATTCATCATTGACTTATGCATATTTTCCACAAATGTGCATATATCCCATTTTATTTGGTTGAGTTACTAGTGGGCTTACCAAATAAGATGTATGTATAGGATAAATTAGTCCAACATATATCACTTTCTCCATCTCTAATTTCATTATAGCTTTCATATTAGGATTTAAATTTTGCACCTTCTTTAAATTTTATATGCATTTCCATAGAGAATGGTATACTCCTTAAATTTCATTAAATATGGTTGGGAAAACATATTAATATTCTCTCAATAATTATAAGATCCCAAACATTTCATGTTTTTTCCATTAATCCTCTATGACTTCTAAATTAATAGTTATTGGGGGTCAATGTCTTCCATCCTCTTACACACAGTCTCATCATACACCTTTTATTTTTCCTTGTTCCAAGTATCCTTAAGCATCTTCAGCCCTTTTTTAATTATATATTTAGATTGTAAAATTCATCATTTATCACTTTTTGAATTCTCCTTGTTTGTAAGAGTCTTAATGAATATTGGTGAAACATTCCTTTTATTTCTATATATTGCGCACTATATGAACCAACGTATTCACCTTTTGTCTCCTTACCTTTCACACAAAATTACCACCTCTCTTTTACCACACATTATTTTATATATTATCTACTTGTAGTTATAAAGTATGTTTTTCTAAATCCTTAAATTCTAGCCCCGTTATTATCTATAGTTCAATAACATGGAAATATTTTTATCTTTTGGAAATTTTATGAACCATATGATTTTCATCTTTAGAAGTGAAAGTCACTATGAAATATTCTTGAACCTTCCTTCAATTTTGCATTTCTCTTCTCCTTTATTATTGAATGTACTATTATCACCAAATCATAACACCCTCTTTTTCTTAGCATGCGAGTGTGTTAGGTCAAAGGTGTGATTGGGTAACATGGGTATTATCTCCAAGTGTGGGAATTGTTGCTTGAGATAGACCTTAGGAGAAGGTTTCTTCCTCTTCCTAATCTAGTGCAAGCTAACTCTAATGAAAGAAAACTACTAACTATCTATATCCTACAATTTCCAAGGGACTAGGGAGAGAGAAATAACATGCAAGTAAAGGAAATATACACTACATAGGTGATACACCAAAATAAGGGTGTGATAAAAACTCTCTAATGTGTGAAAATAGAAGCACAATGTAGATTAGAAAGGGTGATGACAGTTCTCCACAATCTAACAATAGAATTCACAACATAATTTCCATAGAAACACAACTACAATGAAACTTGCAATAGCATAAATAGACACAAAAATACCTGCAAATGTAATGAAGAGGTAAGGAGAAAGCAATAAACACATACAAGGGAAGAAGGCATCCAAAAATTTGTATCTACTGCTTCATTGATATGCACACAACTCATTTTGTTACAAGATAAAGTCCTAGATCAACATGCAAGAAGTCCAGTATGAAGGCATGTAGTACATTGGTTTCACAAAACAAAAATGGTAGAGTTTTACTACCAGAATTATCCCCCCTTTACAAATGAGATAACTTCTCAATTTATAGAAAATGAAGGAGAGGAGAGAGAAACAAGAAAACTCATATTTTCCTTTGCATCAATTACAAAGTACCCAAAGTGGGTGGAAATCATGATTTATGACCTATAAAAGCCTCCCCATACTGCCCCATAACTTGCAGCAGTGGAGAAATGTCTATCCATGCCCATTAATTGCACTTTCAACCACCATCCAACAACTAATTTGAACTAGGCTCATTTTCTACAAAATTCACCCCCAAAACTTCATCAATTTCTATATTTCTTAATTACTCTACAAAGGTCTTGAACCACAATTCCAATGATACCATTTTTTTATAAATCCATTAAGAAACGCTCAATATATAAGCTTCTGAGTGTAGGTGGTTATTTTGGTTTTGCCAAGCTTGTTTGCATTACACAAGACTGAGCAATTAATTCCTTGTCTAGAAACCATCATTTCAATTTTTTTCTCTTTTTTGTAATGTTTTATCATCCTTTAAATTATGTGGGAATTTAAAATGGTGAGCCCATTATATATTTCCACCATATGTTTAGAATGGGGTGGTTGAATGTTTTAAATCATTTATATTTTGCCATCTCGGCCGAGATGGCCCCCATTTTGCATTGCTTCCCCTTGCATTGTACTACAGGATCCCCTTTTTCTATGCACCGAGTCACCAATTTAAATTTGAGTTCCACATTTGTATGGGCTCTTCCATCTTCCAACTCGGTGCCACCCTCAAGACTGAGCCAATACTTTACAGGTGCATTATGTTCCACGGGAAACCCCATCTCATTTGGTCTTTCACACTAGCAAATAGTTCCACATTGGGCCCAGACTCCATTCCACTACACCCTTTTCTTCCACATCTATTTTGGGCTCTAGGGCCTACCTTGCAAATTTTTCCCAACTCCCCCTACTTGTGCACATTCCCTCCACGACCATCTCAGATTATCGGGCCCATAGCACATATCTGTCTCACTACCATTTGTTCGCGGGATCCATGTCGTGCCCACTCACCCACATCACCGCATACACTCCTCCCACCAAGCATCAAACCTTGGCTCTCTAAGTTGGCTCGGCTAGCTATTCCTTCCTCTTGCTACTTATTTGGCTAATCCCTCTTGGGTCACCATTACATTCGACACAAACATTACAAAGGCCCTCGATGAGCTCGACTCAATCCCCGAGCATGAGCTGAATTTCATGCAACTTTTTTACATGATTCGATCCAAACGAGCTCTCAACATTGCCTCAAACCTTCTCGGGGCCGACCTTATCTTCTCCATATGCAACATAACTTGGTTGGGCCTCTAGTCCTTTGTTCCACCATTTTACTAGCTCAAGAGCCTACAACTCGGTTTTCCAATGTCGAGGCAGCTCGAGAGTGAGCTCATTAGACAACCACCTCCCTTTAACGTGTAACTCAGCCCACCATACTTGCATGTTGGAGAGACTTGGTTCTAGCAATGTAGAGCTCAGTTTAGAGCTCAATGCACAATATAACAATTTGGTCAAGCGATATGTGACCTAAAACTAACTCATTTGATTCTCAGAATAGATTAGCCACCATGAAACATGGATCTCGACATCAATGCAATGCTAACTCCACTTTTCCCATAGTCAACTTGTCAAGGGAAACATATAGCTCAATCTATTCGAGTATCTCGACTTACTTGGAATTTTTACAATTGTATGATTTTTTACCACATCTCGGTGATGAGCTCGATTCGTGGCTTGGTTCAATAGCTTGCTTAGACCCCTTAAAATAGCTAGGTCTTTTATCTATGAGCTTGGGGAGCTCGAATTAGATCTTCAACTTGTCGAGCTAGTAGAACCAACTCAATGAGATACTTTTCAAACATGAGGTTGCCCTACGTAATTCCTTCACCTTCTTGGACACTTTATGGGATTGTTATATTTTCCAGTGCATTAGAGCTATGTGGAGAGGTCAGTAAGACACTGAGACAAATTACAGATTTAATCATTTTTCTTGCAAGTGGGTCCCAATCATTTTCATGGTGCAAGCTTTTCTAGTTGTCTAATTTTACAGGGGATGAAATTAGATAGCAATTTTGGCGACTCACGAGGCCATCTTCTCACTAGATGAAGTATGACCAAATGCCTATAAAGATCCATTGGGCATGGAATCTACATGATTAGCGTGAACTGATCTAACTTTCAAATCCTAACCCCATAATGCTTAGGACGTTGTTTCTCACATCTTGAACTACTTTGTTGCTTGCACTCTCAAGTTTCATAAGAAAATATTGAAGTTAAAAAAATTTTATGAGAGTGGAAAATTGTTAAACCTAGGATCTTCATGAGTTCCTTTCGCAACCCGAGATCTACCAAGTATGAAGTACACAAAACTAATGATGTTTGGCATATGTTTTATGTTGTGGAGCTTTAATTAAGACATTCTTCAAGTTAAGACATCATGGAATTCTATTAAATATTGATTTCCTTTCTTCCTTGGAATGTTCAACTTTGACCCACTATCTGGATACTACTAAAGGTTGAAGCTGATATTGATTGGGAATAATGAGGTATTAAGGACTTCTACCTATTGCAATATCGGGGCTGCCCAAGAACTCGATTTCCTTATTGGTGAAGAGTATGAGAAAACTCAGTTGCTGATCTCGAAGAAGAAAAATAATGGAGATTTTGAAATCTACCTCTCTAATATGATTTTAGTTGCTCTGCATTTTATTTCTCTTTTGTAATTTCTCTTTCCATAAGCATAATGAATTTTGCAAGATCACACACTAGAATTAATATAATATGTGCACTAGTGCTTAGGAAATTGAAACCTATTCTAACAACAACAATAATGTGCATAAGTACTTGGAGGAATTAAAATCCTAAACTAATATGTACAAGGGTGAGAAATCTTCCTTCTAGTAGAAATGTTTGAGGTAGATTCCATTGACTGGAATCTACAGTTCTTCACCATCTAACTTAGCCAATGAAGGAATTGCTACTCTTGCACTTCATGATCATGTAGGGACCACTCCATATGGCATCGAACTTGGAATGCTTTCCCTATTTTTCCCAATTTACATCCCACTTCAGCACCAAATTTCCTTCTTAGAATGTCCTGGCTTTATCTTTATTGTCAAATCTTCTCTTTATCAGTTCTTGATCTTTCTCTATGGTTTACATTTCATACTCTCTTGTTTCTTCCAATTCCATCAGTTCTACATACCTAATTTCCATGGGTCTGAAATCAACTAGTTCCACCTACTTCATGAGCTCTAATAATGGCAACTCAAGTGATATTGGTACCACTGCTTCTTTTCCATATACCAACTTGTATGGAGAGCTACCTGTAGACTTATTGGGTGAGATTTTATCATCCCATAAGGCTGATTTGAGCTTTGTGTGCCAAGTTCTCTGATTTTCATCAACATTTCTTCTTATGATTCTCATAAGGTTCTTATTTATAGACCTACTACCGCCCATTACCCCGGGGTAATAGTTAGAAATATGTTGAGGTATATACCATTATTGACAGACCCATTATGTGATCTTTATATTGAGAAAAGCCTATGCATTATCTAATATGATAGTGGTAGGGACACAAAACCTTGTGACCATCCCTTCATAAAAGTAAAAATTATAGATTCGTTTTCTTCCTTGATTGCCACCGCTTCAGTCCACTTGGTGAAATAATCAGTTTCCTTAGTATCCACTTATGGCTTTATATCAAGTTGATTGATAACTCTAATGAAGTCAAATCCCCGTTGCATAAATGATGATCAATGAAATGGGATGAAGGGAAGCAACTGCTAGCCTTTACTTCCCTATGAATAATATATACTTTTGAAATTTTTAATCCATTATTAGCAATCACCAAACACTATAAGACAATAATAACCACTTTCATGATCTTGATAATTTTTACTCGTGGAGAAAAATGGCCTCTTGATTCTCCATCAAGGAACACATGCAATACTTTCTCAATCTGATTTTTGATACACACCTTAGGATTACTCCATTCTTGTCCTTCTTGAACATAACATATTCAATAAGCACATATGGAATGGACTGTAATCTAAAGTATCTTCTCTTTTCTTTGCTCCACTCTAGAGGGCACATACCTGTTTGGAGATAATGCACCATATCTTGAGTCCAACATGGAATGGGTACATCATCGGTTGGTTTTTCTTGATCATTTTGTAGTGCCAAAACAACTTCTTCTTCACTCACTAGATTATCATGTTGTTTGGAAACTAGCTACTTTCACAGGCCTTTATCTCGGACCATCTTATTCACTTTGATTTCAATGTCATAATCTATCACCCGAGTGATCCAACCTACTATTTTCTCATTCAAATATTTATTCAAGAGGAAGTATTTGACTCGACATGATACACTAATAATCTAATCTTATTATTTTAGACCAATTGTCTAAAATTTTTTAGGCTTCTAATGACAACAAGAACATGCTTTTCAATGAAAGAATATCCACCTCATAATCCTCCAAGATCAGTGAATAATGTTATGGTCTACTCCGAACCTTATTTATTCAACTCGTACTCAAGATGGATGAGATTGTATCGAACCTCAAAAAAATAGAGTATGAAATCCTTAGAGAAATATAGATTGATTAGAGTCGAGCTTGAGATAGTGCATGTTTAGTCGCTTCAAAACTCTCTTTGGATTTTATTTTCTACTTGAATGCAAGGCTCTTTTTTAACATCATTGTCAATGGCTTCACTAAAGTGGAAAAATTAGGCACAAATATGTAGACAAATTTTATTCTCCCTAAGAAAATTTGGAGAGCCTTCTTGTGACTTGGAAATGGTAGAGTTCGGATGGCTTCAACTCTCTTGGGATCAATTTCCAATCCTTCCTTGCAAATAGTGTGTCCTAGTAATTTACCTTCATGTGCCAAGAATATACATTGTTTGGGATTCAAGGACCCTCCAAACCTCCTACACCTATGGAACACTTGCCTTAGGTGAAAGAGGTGGTTTTCTACATTTTTTAGAACATAGTGATATCATCTAGATACATCAAGCACTATCTTATTAATCAATCAATTAAACTCCATATCCATAGCTTGCTAAAATTTTGCATCAGCATTTGATAGTCCAAACGACATATTTTTGTAAGTGCATGTGCCCCATTTTATAGTGAAGGTTGTCTCGAACTGATCCTCTTCCTTCACCGTGGTTTGATTGTAGCTCTGAGCAACCATCTAGCAATGAAAATATTTTAGAACCAGAAACTACTTGCAATATTTTCTCCATTGATGGGAGTAGAGAATGATCTTTGAGTGAAGCTCTATTCAAATCATGGAAGTCTACACATAATCTGATTTCTCCATTTCTCTTCCGCACTGGTACCAAATCAGAACCCAACTTGAATGCTTGATTGGAAAGATGATGATAGCCTCTATTATCTTATTTAGTTCTTTTCTCATGAGAATCTCAATGTGAGGATTTGTCACTCTCTACTTCTACCTAATGGGCTTGGATTCCAGATCTAGTTTAATAGTATGTTGAGTCAATTTTGGATTAAAACCTCTCAAATATTTATAATTCTAGATGAATATATCTAGAAAATATTGGCAAAGTTGGACAAAGTCATATTTTTCTTGCTGAGTACTTACCTTGCCAATCTGCAACATTTTATCTTCTCCAACTTAAATAGTAGTTGAATATTCACCTTTGATTTGAATGTTTTCCTTTTATTTATGGAATTGATCATTTGGGTTAAATATTGACTCCAAAGTCGCAAGAACTTTGGGAAATTTGTTTGTTCTTAGCTGCACCACTTGGTCACCATACTGCTGCTCCAATTTCTCTTGGTTTGTAGCAAAGAACTCAACTTCTTATTGTAAAAAATTGATGATCTGCTAATCATTTTTGAAGACTTACCAACTAGTATTGTTTTTCAGAACAACCAGTCTTATAACCACTTTGATATGAGGTTGGGTTTGTTCATGTTTGATCATTTTCACAACGTCAAATGTTTCCCAATTTTTGCAAGTCTATTTTTGCCTCGTTCTTCTTTCTTGGAATGAAATTGATGTCAAAATCTTCAATAAGATCCCATACCCGATATTTTTAATTCCTTAGAAGATCATTCTTAGCAGCATTTTGTTCTCTAACTTGATTTAAAATTAGCTTCCTATCTCTAAAGATTTATAATTTCTTAATGCCTTTATTTCTTGCCCAATGCAATCAGAAATCAAATCCTCATACTTAGTAGTGTTATTGAACAATTGAATTAAAAATGGAAGGTGGGTAGTATTTTGTACCTTGAGGTAAAACTAGCATAGCCCCTCCTCTAACACCTTCCCTACTCCTTGAGCCATCAAAGAATAGATTACATACTTCATTATCATCTTTGTCATTTGGTTTGGTGATACTAGGGAGATGTGGATTTTCTTTATGCAAGTAATAAATCCCCAACTCAGCTTCTTCCATCTCCTTGTATGGATCAAAAGCAAGTATTGTTACCCAGGACATCAAGAGTCAATTCTAAGATGCCTCCAAATTTAGTATTTGTCTCTGGAGTGCTTGGGAAATCTTCTTGTTCAAAATTTGAGAAATTTACATTGATTGGACTTGGTACATGGGGCTCAATATGGAAATTTTCAATAGATTCATATCTGATTGTGGCTTTATCTCCATACCTCATTCTAAAATCATATGTGACCAATCAATAGAAAAATAGCCTCTAATTTTAGTTGTGAAGTCCCTTGATAAGCACAATGCAAAGAGTGGTGGAAAATCAATAACTAAGACATCTTACAAGACTGTAACATTGGGACATGCATGCAATGTGAGGCTCAATCCTTTGATTACTCCAACTTTCATCACTTGTGTCCCATCTAATTGCACTACACCTCTAGAGATGACTCATCATACCGAAGGTCCAATTTATCAACTATTTGTTTAGGCATCATAGAACTACTTTCTCTTGAATCAATCATGAAATTGTGTACAATATTGCTTCCAATAATCAAAGATATATAGAATGGAGGAGGCTTCATGTTTTTACCTTTTGACCTCCTTGATTTCCTTCTTGTGGAGCTGCATTGGTGAGCACTTTTTCTTGGTCTTTGGATGGTTGATTTGATGTAGACCAATTTTCATGTTAGCTTGTAGCAAATATCTTTGGCCTGGGATAGCTAATGATTCCCACATTGAAATATTCACATTTTTTTCTTCATTTTATCTATGATATTGAATGGGGATGAGCTATCTTTGTGTTGCCCTTTTTTTGTACAATTTTCTCTTGCACATGAGCTACTATAACTAGTATGTGAGTTGGTATAGAAGGTGATTTAGGCCTGACTCTGCACATTTGGAGCTGCACTTTGATTATTAACCCTTTGTGAAGTGACATAAGGATGAGAAGTACTTACTTAGATTAGTTTATGGCCCTCCTCTAAATTCCTCTTCTTAGACCTTGTGTTGGCTGCCACACCTTGGGAAGGGACCTGCTTTATTCCATAGAAATCTTCAGCTTGTCAATTGACAAGTGTGGTCTCACTTAGAGGTGCTTCTTGAGTGGTTTCTTGTTGCTGATTTTCTTCTTGGTTTGTCTCTTGTTCCACACCAATTGTTTTCACCATTAGAGCTTGATTTAGGGCACCATTGAAATAGGTTGATTGATTATGAGGTTAATTACATGGGAAACACCAATCATATTATTGAACCATGTTATTTTTCACTGGCACTTAGGCTCTAGATGTGGATGCAACTTTGGGATTGTAAGGCTAAAATGGCCAATTAGTAGGAGGTTTTACTTGGTTCTAATTTGCAATTTGAGAAAGTGGTCTATTAGGTTGATACAAAGGCCTACTAGGTTGGGTGAGGTGGTATGATCTATAATTTTAATTTTTTTCCTTTTAATTATCACCAATTCATTTCCTAAGTTTTGAAACTTCTTAATAACTTCTTGGAGCTCATTCGAGGTGCTAGAAGAAGAGGTAGAATTTTGATTTTTGGAGCTGGGATAAGGACTAGTGTAGGTGCTTAGCTAGTGCTTAGACTTCCTAATTCTAGATAAAGAGGCATAGGTAGCCTAGGTGTAAGTTTACCGACTTAAATTAAATAATTCTCGGTTCTAATAGAAATGTTATAGGTTGTGGGTAAATTTGTACCTCCCATGGATTGTATCATCATGGAAATATCAAAATTTAAAGCTTTTAGGAAATATAGAAAAACACCTTCATCTATTGGTCTCACAACAAGTGGAATCCTATCCCATGTCCTTTGAAATCTAAATTTGAAGTCAACCATTTGCTCATTTTGTACTCTTTTGATTATGGTCAATTGTTCCAATAGAGATAAATTATGTATTTTTTCTCCATACTATCCACAAAGAGTTGTGCACAACTGATCCCAATCTTGAATTGATCCTACTCCTAGGCTTCGAACCATTGTAAATCCTTTCCTTTGAAAGAAGAAGCCAATAATTTGACTTCCACATCCATTTCATTAACCTCATGTATAGCACAGACATTTGCAATGTCTTGAATGTGATCAATCAGAGTTGTATGGTTCTCCCTAGTGAAATATGGAATGTTTTTTAATGCTACAACTGGAATTGGATTTTGTGCCTTGAGAGCAAGTGGGTTGTTACCAGTGAAATTCACAAAAGGATTTTTTTGTGGTGGTGGTTGTTGATGAGCCATCCTGATTGGTCTAAGAACTCTAGTTGATTGAATGAAGGTTCTGTCTAGGTGGAGGTGTTGATAGTGTTCTATTTTGTGGAAATGGAGACCTTTGAGATTTTTTTCCCCTTCTTGAAGATAGCTACAAGTATTCAAAAATACCTTCTTCTCTTATTCTAGACCTTGTTTGAATCCTTCTCATAAATTTGATAAGTTTGGGCTGCTAATATGACTAAATTCTTCATTTTAGATTTTCTAGATGTGAAATTTTAAATTCTCCTACAGGCTCGAGTTTACAACAAGATCACACCAATCCTACTGTGATAAAAATAAATACTTCTTGACCGAGTCTCATCGAGCATACCAGAACTATTATCACCAAATCAAAACACCCTCTATTTTCTTAGCATGCGAGTGTGTTAAGTCAAGCAGTGTGGACTGGGTAACATGGGTTCTATCTCAAAGTGTCGGACTTGTTGCTTGAGACAAAACTCCAAAGAAGGTTGGTTCCTCTTCCTAATCTAGTGCAAGCAAACTCTAATGAAAGAAAGCTACTATCTCTTTCCTACCATTTCCAAGGGACCAGGGAGAGAGAAATAAATGAAAGTAAAATAAATCTACACTACAGAGGTGATGCACCAAAAGAAGGGTGTGAGAATAGCTCTCTAATGTGTGAAAATAAAGGCACAATGCAGATTAGAAAGGGTGATGACAGTTATCCACAATCTAACAGCAGCATTCACAACATCATTTCCATAGAAACACAACTACAATGAACCTTGCAATAGCATAAATAGACACAAAAATACCTGCAAATGTAATGAAGACCTAAAGAGAAAACAATAAACACAGACAAGGGAATAAGGCATCCACAAATTTGTATTTATTGCTTAATTGATATGCATGCTCATTCTGTTACAAGATAAAGTCCTAGATTAACATGCAAGAATTCCAAGTATGAAGTCATGTAGCACATTGGTTTCACAAAAAAAAATGGAAAAGTTTTGCTACTGAATTATCCCCCTTTACAAATGAGAGAACTTCTCAATTTATTTAAAATGAAGGAGAGGAGAGAGAAACAAGAAAACTCAAATTTTCCCTTTGCATCAATTACAAAGTACCCAAAGTGGGTGGAAATCATGATTTATGACCTACAAAATCATCCCCATGTTGTCCCATAACTTACAAAGAAAGTGGAGAAATGTTTATCCATGCCCATTAATTACACCTTCAACCACCATCCAATAACCAATTTGAACTGAGCTCGTTTTTTGCAAAGTTCACCCCCAAAATTTCATCAATTTCTAGATTTCTTAATTTGTATATGAAAGTCTAGGAACCAAGATTCCAACAATACCAATTTTGTAGAAATCCATTAAAAATGCTCAATATATGAGCTTATGAGTGCATGTGGCTATTTTGGTGTTCTTTGGGCTTGTTTGCATTACACAGGAATGGGCAATTAATTCCTTGTCTAGAAATCAGCATTTAAATATTTTTATCTTCTTTGTTATGTTTTCTCATCCTTAAAATGATGTGGGCATTTAAAATGGTGGGACCATTATATATTTCCACTATCCCGCATTTATGTTTAGAATGGGGTGGTTGAATGTTTTAAATCATTTATATTTGGCTAGCTCGGCCAAGTGGCTCCCATTTTTATTTTCCACCCTTGCATTCAGAGGGCAGATCACCTTTTTCTATGCATTGAGTCACCAATTCAAATGTTGATTTCCACATTTTCATCAGATTTTCCATCTTCCAGCTTAGCACCACCCTCGAGACCCGAGCCAATGTCTTGTGGGCATTATGTTCTATGGGGAAACCCCATCTCTTTCACTCTTTCACACCCACAAAGAGTTTCACGTCAGGCCTGAGACCATTCTACCACACCCTTTTCTTCCATGTCCATTTCGGGCTCTCGGGCCTACGTTCCAAATTTGTCCCTACACCTCCTGCTATTGCACGTTCCTCCCATAGCCATCTTGTGCTTCTAGGACTGTAGCGCATATCCATATTTTTGGTCATTTGTTCACGTGAGCCACGTTGGGCCTACTTACCCACATCATTACATACACTCCTCTTGTTTAGAATCAAACCTCAGCTCTACGATTTATCTTGGCAAGCCATTCCTTCCTCTTGCTACTCATTTGGCTAAGCATCTCGAGTCGCCATTACATTCGACACAAACATTCTTAGGCCCTCGATGAGCTCGATTCAATCCCCGAGCATGAGCTGAATTTCATGCAACTTTTATGACGTGATTTCAGCTAGACAATCCCTCAACATTTCCTTGAACCTTCCAGGCTAACCTTCTCTTCTCCAGATGCAATATAACTCATTTGGGCCTCTAATCCTTCATTCCACCATTTTACTAGCTCAAGAGCCTATAACTCGGTTTTCCAACACCGAGGCGGCTCGATAGTGAGCTTTTTAGAAAAATTCCTCCCTTTGACGTGTAACTCGACCCATCATACTTACGTGTTAGAAAGACTTATTTCGGTAATGTAGAACTCATTTTAGAGCTCGATGCACAATATAACAGTTTGGTCAAGCAGTATGTGATCTCAAACCAACTCATTTGATCCTTCAAATAGCTCAGATACTATGCAACAGGGATATCAAAATCAATGAAATGCTAACTCCACTTGCTTCATAATCAACTCATGAAGGGAAACATATAGCTCAATCCATTTGAGAAGCTTGGCTTACTTGGAATTTTTACAATTTGAGTTGCCATAGATCGGATGAGATCAATTCATGGCTTGGTTTAATATCTCATTTAGTCCCCTTAAAACAACCCGGTATTTTATCTATGAGATCGGGAATCTTGAGTTTTATCTTTAACTCATTGAGCTAGTGGAACCAACTCGGCGAGATACTTTTGAGAGATGAGGTTTCCGCCTAGTTCCTTCACCTTCTAGGAAACTTTATTGGATTTTTATATTTTTCAAGTGCATTAGAGCTTTGTGGAGAGGTCAGGAAGACACTTAGACAAATTACCATATTTTATCATTTTTCTTACAAGTGGGTCCCCATCATTATCATGGTGCAAGATTTTCCATTTGTCCAATTTCACTAGGGGTGAAATTAGATAGCATGTACGATGATTTCAACATTAGGGTGAGTATTTTGGCAAATATATGACTACAATAATCTGGTTCAATCTACCGTGATTTCCAAGTGTCAATGTATCCCGAATATACAGCTATAGAAACTATCTTCCACAAATCCTTTTCCATTACTTTGGTAGATTTGATGGTATTTAAAACCTTGCATGCATCATACCCACTACCTATTTCCATGCTTAGTGCTTATTCAAGTGTGAAAACCACCATATTATTGTAATTCCTTTATGTGTGTAATCCATTTTTCCTAGTATCATATCCTCTACTTAAATGCACTCTTGAAATTTAATTAGAAAAGTATCCATATTGGACGTACGAAAATTATGTAGGTTTTTTCTTTTATATGCACCATTCTCATTTTCTTATTTTCATGCTCTTTACAAATATAATGTTTTAAATATACATTTGAATCATTTTTGGTTGATGAATTTATCTTATATCCTCTACAAATCATCTAGACCACATCTTTTATCTTATATCCTCTATGAATGATATTTAACTAAATATTTAAATCCCATGGTCTCTTTATTTTCACATAACAAATGGGATTTTTAGAGTAAATGGATTCACTTTTTTATATTCGAGTATATTTTTAAGCAAGTTGGATATATTCTTCAAATATCTTTTTGTACAACACATTGACTTTTTGAGTAGGTATAACCTCGGGGTCCAAACTAACGGATGAGGTCAATTAATTATGTCTCCTAGGTATTGTGTTAATTTTTTTAATCCAAATTGGTAGGAGGTAATGGGTATTCATAGCTTTCCCCAAGGTTGTAAGTGAGATATCCCTATGGTTTAGAATGAGTGAGGTGTGTTAAGATTTTCTAATATGACTTGTTAGGATTGTGATTCCTTGGCTATGAAAAAAACTATTTTGAGAAGTTTAATTAGTGCATCTACTACTCCCTCTTGCTTCACAATTTATACTACTTACCCATATACTTATACTTCAGCCTCTCCACTATTCCGGCTTCTTATGTTCCTATTTTTTATAGAATTCAAAAATACTTTTTCCTCTTCCAACAAATCCTTTTTTTTCTTCTTGAGTATGGGTATTAGTCCTCGTGAACATGTCATAATTAGGGCACAATAAGCATCTATGTGGGTACCAATCCTTATTCTTTCCTCTATGGTATGATGATGGATTCAAGACTTATAATTTCCTTAAGTTTCACATTGGCCATCTTGACATCATACGATTTATCCCTATGCTTATTCTCCAAGGTGGGGTAATATTTGGTATGGTTTTTACATGCACTGTATAATATGTGCAATATATTTATCATAATTTATTATATGGTAAATTTCACCTAATGTCACTAGGCTCTCATCAGGTAGAAAACAAATATTTGTTTATGGGGTCTAAACCCTATCCTCCTTTACTAGTAGCTACCCTCATAAACCCCTTATTGTGCATTATATGACCTTAATGGGTCTTTCTATCCCTAGTATTGATTCGATATCCCATGTATAGTCCTTGAGGTGGAGGTTAATTCCATGGTCATTATTTTGTGGTAAAAGAGTTTCGAATGCATGATGTTTTTTTGAGGAGGAGACTAACTTGGATTCTACTATGGAGATGACAGAGTTTAATGTGAATTATGTTGAGGGGATGAAAATGCACATCCTTTGGCTAGATAAATTTTTCATGTTTGAAATAAATGATTGTGTCTTTGGTACTAATGACACTTGTATTGTTAATAAATTTCTGGTTACTTCCTCTATAAGATCCATCGAGTTTTGTATCCTTAGATTTGTGTATGGTTGAATTATAAAAATTACACACTATAGTTTAGTGTTGACTCGAGATAATCCTACATAAAATTACATTTACTTATGCGATGACCCCATATGATACATATGTCACAATAATCTACTCTCTCTCATCTATATAAAAAAGTGGCTTAGTCCCAAGAGACTTGATACATTCATTTTGTGACATCTCTAATCTCCCCCTTTGTGTGTGCCATTTATTCAATCTTGGTTTATTTCCTTTATATTTATTCTATTATCTACATCATAACATATAGCTTAGCTTTGGTCTTGCGATTAAACATTACATTTTCTATCTCGATCATCAATGTTTTATACCCTTATTACAAACTCAATTTTGTATGCCATAGTTGATACATTTTTCTTAACAATATAAAAACAAATATTTCTATGTAATCCCCGTAGAAAATAAAAATATTTCTTGACATCATAAATGTTAACATTTATCTTGTATATTACATAAGAGAACTGGAGCTCATATTCCAAAAATGGTTACCCCTGATTTTGTTTGATATCCTTAAAATCTTGAATGGTTTGTTTTATGCACTTACCCATTTTGAGTTCTGAAATTAACACAATTTGAACATTTATTAAGGAATTAATGCTCAAATGCATGGCATATAAAAATTCTATAGATATACCCTACAAATTTCTTATGAGTTTGCACTTCTTCATATTATCATCAATGATCCCCCTTTGCACCCTATTTAATATCACATATTAATGAATAGTTTTATATGTGAGTGGATCCGACATATGGTTATAAGGTTATATACAAGTTAGTAGTATGCACCATTTCACCTCCCAAAGTGGTTTCTTTCCTCCTTATTGTGTTGTATTTCTCTACCACGATTCGACTAGTTTGTGTCGGTAATTGATTATTTCTTGCACACATAATCACACTTATGAAACTTGATATGCTCTTTAGATTATAATAATTAGAGGAACTTGTACTCAATTTTTAAGATTCAAGAAATACAAATATGTATTTTTGGATCACTAGGATATTATTGCTTCAATTTCCACTTCTCTTTTTATAAAGACAAGGAAAACACGGTTTGTAATGATTTCTTACCATAAGTGAGATTTGGCTTCCTCCCGAGTTCTTATATATTTCTCTTTGTGGGTGCTGACATTAATTATTCTTATACATGGTATTGTATAATAAATTTCTTCTTTATTTCTCTCAACCATTCTTATTATGCTTTAATTTCTTACAAAATCCCAATCTTCACTAACTCATTAAAATAATCCCAAGTAATTAGTTCCCTATCTAGTTCCATGGAAAAATATATTAGAAGAGGGGTATTATTATCTACTCCAAGCCTATACACATCTCATAATAATTTTTAGTGTGAACTAATTCTTCTCCATATACTGAGAATACCAAGGTGTTTTCATGCATTTTTGCAATGTTAAAATTGAAGGTGAAAGCATGACAACGGTATTCTCAAGATTGAAAATTTTGTCCAAAATCCCTCATAAGTAATCCTTTGATTCACCCTACCTTATGAGTCATGACCAGTACATCCTTGAGAATATTCATAATCTAATGAAAACCCTTCCCAAGTGTCTACAATGTGTTCACAAAGTCACCTGGTCTATTTAGTGTAATTTTTCCAAGATTGTAGATTTGTACTAAGCCTAGAAAGGCTATTACCTATCATTTTAGATTCATGTATGGATCCTCTGGAGATGATCAAGAGGAATAAATTCATCCAAGTATGTCATAGAAGAGTTTTAAATGTATTATAATAGGTGTAGGGAAGTTTGGAAAACTTTCATAGGTTTTGGAGTTGACAATGAGTTGGTTTTGGAGGCTTGAGGAGCTTGCAATGCAAAAAAACACCTGAACTTCAACAGAATATTTGGGAGATTCAAGATTATTCAAGAGGAAAACAAGATACCATTGTAAATATAATAGGATCATCTACATGATGCAATTTTCACATCTTTCACAACACCTAAGCGTTTCTCTATGCAACCCAATCTTCGAAAACTCACCTAGCGGTCCCAAATGAAAAAGTAGTAATTTTTAGATAATGGGGTAGAATCAAGTCTTTTAAATCATCCCATTGATCTCATAATAGTCTTGGGAGTAAAATTGATATAAATTTTCACCAAACAAGACCTCTTACAACTCGAGAAAGTTCATTTCAAGATTCTAGGACTTAATCAAATTTGTAGTTGGAATCACGACGCATTTTGTTTTTCGGACTATCTCAACTATCTCGAGTGTCCCAAATTTATAGGATATTAGTGACAATGGGGAAATTAGGGACAAAAAAATTCACCCTACCACATTTTTGAATCATTTGGACCCTCATGTGACCTTGTTCCTTTCGACAAGGTGATAAGTGATCAAGAATGCAAAAATTGGCTAAGTTCCAACCTCTTAGACCTAGGGAACATTTTTCTACCCCTACTATCCCAACTTTCTAGGACATTTAGGAAATTTGGGATAGTAAAATTCATCCTACCCCTAGCCCCCACTTAGATTCTCTATATGACCTCCAACTTTCGTCTCTAATTAACTAAAATGGAAATAATGTATGCTAGTTAATCTAATATAGGAAGACATAAAAATGTAGTAAAGAAGTGTATAAATGACTTAATAAACTATGCAAAATGGAATTCTATCCCTAATGTGTAAAAGTGAAAAGGAAAGAACTTAGTTGAATAATAGATGCTTGCGGGACTGTGTCATAGAGATGACTAGAGAATCTGGAAGCAGGAACAACCATGCAGAAGCTCCAAAAAGGATGGATTTTTATTATTTGGATAGAATGGAGTGCCTGGAGAGGGACTAGGGTTCCTACAAGTGATATGGTCTATAATCTATGCACCCTAGTCTATGAAAAATCTCTGAAACTAAATCTCATAGGGCTAGGAGGTGGTCTGGAACCCTCACTATCTGTCGCATCAATTTCACTTCCCCATACTTGGATGTTGTCAATAATCCAAGATGATATAAAGACCTGTAAAATACCAAAAGAAGTATCAAAACCCTAAAAAAGAAAGATGAAAATGAATGGGTTAGACTGACCTTAGCTACCACAATAGTGGGCTTACTAACTGAGTGTTGCACTACATTTTAGACCCAAATGTAGTTTTGGTGAGTGTGTGTATAATGTGCCCTAGGTGCTCTTGTGTCAATCACACTTTGTGAAGTAGCGAGCAATAACTAAATGTAGTAAATGTAATAGAATGTATCCACTTTGAATAGAATATAATCCCTCTCCCTATGAATTATGATGCATATGTCATATCCTTGTGCCATTTGATGGAGCTATGTGGATGTAAGTGATCTCCAATGTAATATATGGATGCAACTCTAGATGGATGATAGTAGTGAATAGTGTTAGGTCCCTCTTTATGGTCTCATAACTTTATATTTATAGGTTTATCTTTATATAATTTCGTAATTAACCCCGAAATGGCTGACCACCAAAAAGATAAAGACCTAAAATGGATATAAAGATCCCAAAAAGTGACAAGAGAGTGCAAAAGGGACCAGGGCACCCCTGGTCGAACTAAGGTGCCCATGGGTGCCACATTCGAGGCTAAAATAATGTGAGATGATATAATTTGACTGTGCATGTGGATGTAAAAGGTCGGTAATGAAGAAATAAAATAAAACAAGATGGCCAAAAGATGGGGGTTAATTAGTACTTTCTTCACTCAAAAACCTTCTAAATAGTAGTATGAAACCGGGATAAATAATGTCTAAAGTGTGTGATTTTTTGAAAATATTTTTCCCACACTTTATGTTGGTGAGTAGAAAGCTCGGTAACATAAAGTAGATAGAGATACGTACCTGATGTCCATGAAGAGTGTAGTAGAAACATGTTGAATGTTTAGACAAAAGTGTGGAATGACAAAAGGATGGAGGAGCATGGAAAATAAAGATGAAAATGCACAAAAAGGTTATGAGAATGAATCTAGGGTAGAAACGGGTGTGTAGTTACTAATGTGTGTACTTGCATGGTTAGTATCCAAGGTGTTCCACCATGAGGTGTTTTTTTGTCCCTAATTTGACTACTTTTTGCTCTTATGACCAGACCTACAAGGAGAAAAAGATCAATTAGTCAAATATGTATGTATGTATGTATGTATGTATGTATGTATGTATGTATGTATGTATGTATGTATGTGTAAAAATCTAATTTAAAAGACGCATACATAAAAGCATGTAAATGTAAAATACATAAATGAAAGAGTGTAAATGGAACATGTACACCTGATCCATGTCAAGAGAAAGAGTGTATAAAGGATATCATGTACTTTCGGGTTTTTTAGGTGATCCAAAGATATAGGCCGAAGAAGTATAGGGAGGAAATGCTTTGTGTCCTCTAACCTTTAACTACTTCCCTGAACTGTGTGTATAGAGATCTTTGTATTGTCTGGGTTTTGGGTGATCCGACACAAGAAGTATAAGTATTGGGAGGAATTCCACTATATCTTCCAACCATTAACTTCTCCCTCGAATGCTAAGGACATCATATCCTGTAAAATCCGTTGTGTATGGAGTTTGTAGATTGGTCTTAACTCACTCGGTGTATGTAAATTCAAAATGCCAAAGGCGGAAAGAGCACTAAACTAAATTGGTGTAAACTCATTTTGTTAGTATGTAAAACCCTAAATGATTCCTCCCCCTTTTGGGTTGCATGTGACATCACTGATAGGAGAATGCGGCCCAAAAGAGGACCAACCACATGTACTCTACAACTCTTCCCTATGGGGAGGGGAATGCACTTGGTAGAAACAAATGTGTACACAACCAAGGATGGCTAGCCAAATATAAGTGTTAATATGATCAACATGCATTTAATAATACAATGTGTAACCTACGCAAACATTGTAAAATCTACCAAGAAAAGTAGTGTGAAATCGCAAGAAGATAAGTAATATGCACAAAGTGGGTCGCAAACATGAGACATTACTCACAATGTCATAATACATGTAAGACCATCATGGCCACAAACAAAAAAAAATGCACACCAAACATAGCATAAGGCCCAAAAACAAGAACAAACAATAATGAGACAATGTAACAAACAAGTATGGAAGAAAATATCCCTCCATAACAAATGTTACACATGAAACACCCATTAGCATGTTAGAAATATAACTAGTGTGTCAAAAATGTGTATAACCAAGTAATGTAAAGTGTTAAGCGTAAAATAAAACAATATCACCTATGAGAGAGGAATGTGGATGCCCCAGGCGACCAATGTAGGAAGGGTAAAAGGTGAGCATCCCTTCGCATGTAAATGATCTATATCTGCGATGACAATTAAGTCAAGAAGTGAACACGCATGTGTGGATAGTATATACTATCGATTGCACATGAGTTACAAGTTACGTCGGGAGGGATGTAAATATGTAGTGGGGCTAATGGAGCACGAAAATTTGTGTATTTTATGCCCCAAACCCATAGCAACTATGTTAATTACAAATAATATTTCCCTCTTCATCACCTCTTCCCACTTACTTGTGCTTCAGCAATCCTCCTCTAATTAGGATAATGATTATCCTCACCATATTCCACAATTGCCTCTTTATCAAGTGCTTCTTTGTCCCTTTGAATCCCATGGCTTCCGATATATTCAAGATATAGCCAAACTGCATTCCGCACAGAGCCAATTGATCAGGGTGGACACCCTTTGATTGCATTTGGTGAAACAATGTCATTGTTGTGTGAGTATGCCCATGCTTACCTGAAATTTGGGTGATCCAAAACCCCTCACATGGTTGGGGAGAGCAACAGGTTTTCTCAAAAGTTACAAAATAAAAACCCATTTCTATTGTTCCTTTGTGGACCTTTGTCACATGGTCCCCGAGACAAGCTTGACTACATTCAGCTCGGCTCTATTAAACCTATAAGACACCAATGATGACCACATGATTTCCCAAGCAACGAAGCATAGTACCATGTAAAAATATTTTGAAGAAGAATTCACCTGGAAAAGAGGTCACCAAAAAATTTTCCACCGGAATTTGACACATTCCAACAAGAGCATCTTCAAAGGTGGATGCCTCAAAAAAATATATCTAAATTTTACAAGAACCCTAGTGTCCCACTGCTCCATCAATTCCTTTATTTTTTCAACCACAAACTATAATCCATTCTTCAATTTTTGGGGGACATTGATATGATTTGATTAGACAACCTCCAAAAAAAAAAAAATTACTACTAAAAAACGAAAATCCACTAGGTATAAAATCATTTTCATTAAAAAAGTCCACTAGAATCCAAGAAGAAATGTTTATTTATTAAAAAAAAAAATTAACATCAAAGGAATCCTAAAAAGACAGCATGAATGAGAAGAAAAATTAAATTGACACGAAGTGGGTGAACTTGAGGGAGGGAAAAAAACATTCCAATCAAATGACATGCACATAGTTTTTTCCAAGGAGAGTGGAAGAAGGTCCCATCATATTATCAAAGATTTGCCATACAAATATTTATAATCTCTATTTTTTCCTCCAAAGACCCCTATCTTATCACATTTAGGGGAAAAATAGAACGCTGCAATTACATAGTTCCATGTAAAAGTCTACTAGAGAAGAAGTCACCTGGAAATGAGGTCACTAGAAATTTTCCACTAGAATTTTACACTTTTCAGCTAGAGCATCTTCAAAGGTGGACACCTCCGGTGAATAATGAAATATAAGAAATAAATCTAAGATGTGTAGTAAAGTGATCACGTAAAACACTAGTAAACAAGATTAAATGCCCCCAAGACAATGCAATATATTACAGATAGGTGGAATGGAATGCAAGATGGAATGATATGAGCCACGTGCCCTCCAAGTGAATGGAAATGTATGAAATGATGCTCATTTTTTCCCCCTCAGTATTCAAGAATGAACCGTAAACAAGAATGCGTCATCGGAAACTCACAAAGTGTATGTTGTGTCTAACACAATGTGATGAATGTGTAGGTGTAGTGATGAGATGAAACCTAGCAAAGATATGTGCATGAACCCTATAGCCAAAGCGTATATCACGACTTGATGAATGGATGAGTGATGATTTATCCCTAAGCGTATATCACTATAAGATGAATGGAGGGAGGTGGTGATTTAGCCTAAATCATATACCAATAGAAGATGAATGAAGGAAGTGAAAAGTTAACCTATAGTGTGTGTCACTATCATAGAAATGTCACATGATGAAATGATGAATGGCACACACATGATGATTGTAAGGTCCATTTGATTTGCAAACCCTCGAAAGTTGAGTATGGGCCGAGGAATTAAAATGTGACATAGGGTGGTGAGTGCAGCACATAGGATATGGAATGATGAAAAATGACCATGTGATGAGTAGAATGTGTAAATGCGTGGTGTGTAAAATGCAATGTAAGGTATGTAAAATGTAATGTATAGCACGCGATGTGATATGTGTAGAATGTGTAAAGTGTAATGTGTAGTATGTGATGTAACATGTATAGGTAGAGTAGTGATGTAATATATATAATGAAATGATGTTAGATGTGTATATAATGGAGCGGCATAATATGGAGAAAATGCATGATGTGAAGACACGTAGTGTATGATGTAAGGCATATGTGTAGAATGCAAGGCAATATGTGTATGTAACCTAATAGTAAGAAGTGTGTGATATGTATAATGGCTAGTATGATGAATAGCATGTAATGCTAGTATTCTATATGCCTAATGATGACTATTATGATGTATGTTGTATGATAAACGATGTATGAATAGATGTGGTGTGTAGGACCTAGTGTGTAGTGTGTGAGGTTTAGTGTAGTAATAATACCTCGGCATTGAAGTGTGAATCTGAAGAACAAGAGTGCATCATAGCGTAACGATGATGCCAAAACATGTGATGAAAAATTCCTATATGAAATTTCAAAGATGATAGATGCTATGATGAAATGGGGAGGAGATGTATTAGGTGTTATGCCCCCAAAGTATATAGAAATGAGTAAACTAACCAATGATAGTGAAGGATGAAGGTCCTCCACCTGATGTCTATGAGGATGAAAGCATAGGACCATGGTCTAATAGTGGTGGTATGGTATACAAACGTTGTGTTGGTGAATGAATTCGATATGCGTGTGAGGGATGAATATAGGATGGAGGTCATCGCATAGTAAAATGTGTCAATGATGGAGATCTATTATTTTCTAAGTGTCAAGGTGATGAATATCTACATTGAACAAAATGATGTGATGATCAATGTCGAGATGTAGTGATTATCCTAGGAATAGGCCTATGTCGATGTGTAGGACTAGAGAATGATGTGGTCATGTAGGTGGTACTCGAGTATGTAAGCTAGGATTAGACTATGCTTTGAGCAACATACAATGAGATGTCTTAGAAGAAGTATATGACATGCAAGCTACTTGAACGAGGAGATGAAGAAAATGGAGTAGATGGAGGGAAACCATCAATAGAAATGACCTATTTATTATGGATAAACTTGAGTCGTAAATGATTCATATAAATGATAGAGTGAGAGCGATGAATCCAATTAAGGAAAAGTTGAGTAGTAAATGATTCATATAAATGAAAGTGAGAGCGATGAATCTAATTAAGGAAAAGTAGCATATCACATCAACAACTATTTTTCCAATGAGGACAGACACAAGTAATGTAAGAGATTCAACTGTAACATGTATTTTGACAATGCCATAGGGTTTCTTGAAATGATATTCAATTTTTGATGGAGGATAACCAATAGCCCTAACATATGCCTTGATATGTAAATGATTGGATGTAAAATTCGCATGATAATCAATGTCAAAAAAATAAATGATTGGTGAAGAAGCATCAGTGTTTACAACCAATAAATCGAGAGCCCCTAATGGGGGAGAAGATAATGCATGATAGATCTAATTAGTAGAGGAATCAGTATTTTTGTATTATGTTTTGGTAAGGGGTTATTAAAAATATTAATTTTATGATTTTCATTAATAGGTGTAGATGTTGTAGATTCCGGGAGCTCAATTTGACCATTGTCAAGTAGATCCTGAATGAGATGTCGTAACTAGAAACAACAATTAGTGGAATTCCTATGCATTGATGATAGTCACAATAAGAATTGTCATCAAAATTATGCCATTTTGGTTGAGATCGGTAAAGTTGTAGAGGTGACGCTGAGGTAATAAGATTGTTATCAATGAGTTTTGGTAGAAAAAAAGTTAGCGGTGTACTAATCTTAATAAAATCACGCATGTATGGTTGTGGTTGAAGCTCCCTAGGAATAGATATTGCGTTTACTATGGCTTTTCCCTCTTTAGGTTTACTTGTAGAGGGGATAAAGGTGGGCTTGTTTTGAAAATGTGTGGATGATGATGATTGCTCTTGATATTTAAGTTTTCCTATTGTGAGGAGTTTATTCTCATGAAGCTTGAGAGTTTGACAAAGTTTATTGAACAAGGAAGAGGTCTCAAATAGAACGCTCTCCTGAAGTGGTGGTAATAGACTCTAAATAAATAATTCCTAAATCTCAGAATCTACAAGTACATTAGTCATCTTAGATTAAAAAAATATTGCAAGATACAATCGGATAAGTGTTCATTGGACCCTTACTTGAGATGTGCTAGTTGAGCATAGGAGATATTAGAGCCAATTTTGATAGAGAAATGTGTGAGAAAGGTGTCATTCAAATGTGTGGAAGAGATGATTGAATGGAAAGGTAGGTCATAGAACCATCACATCGCATAGTCTTGTAAACTACAAGGAAAAAGATTAGCGAGAATGGTGTGATCATCCACATAGTCAAGACATGCTACGTGGAAATCTCGAGAGATGTTCTTGTGGGTCATCATGGCCTTTAAAAATGGGAAACTTAGGAGAGATGAAGTTAGGTGGAAATGAATAAGTGGAGATAGCCAACATAAAAGGGGTATGTAGTAATGAAGTAGAATCTAAAGATGGTGATCCTTGAGAAGTAGCAAATTGGAGCTAGAAAATTTGATTTTACAAATCCTGATATAAAGATGTGAAATCAGGAGTGTTTGAGGAAGATCCAAGCTACATATTAGGAGTGCTAGGGTGGGTGATGGGAGTGGTAGTTGTAATAATAGGATAAAAACATAAATGGGTGGAGTGGGATCTAAAGAAGCCACGACATAATGGAAGCATCACGAGTTCTCTTAGTGGAAATTAAAGCATGTAAGACATGGGGAAGATGAGACGGTTTTTCACACAAAGCTTTTTGTAAGTTATTAATAGCATTGATTTGATCTTGGTCAACATTGGTGTCTTCATCATATGACTTCTCACTATCAGACACCTTTATTTCATGAAGAGGGACATTATTTGAATTATCCAAAGGATTTTCAGTGTGAGCTGCAAAAGTAGGGATATCGGCCATTGGTTTGGAAATCCTACAAGTGAATGAGGGAAACTCACAATATTTAAAAGTCCCAAAATGACCACTATGAGAGATGGTCATACGAAGGAGAAGCTCAAAGAACAAGTGTATTCAAAGGTTGGGTTCACCAAAATGATTAACTAAAAATTGAAATAATGTATGCTAGTTAATATAATCTAGGAGAACATTAAAACATAGTAAAGAAGCATATAAATGAATTAAGCAACTATGCAAAAAGAAATGTTAACCCTAATGTGTAAGAGATAAGAGGAAAGAAATCAGTTGAATAACAAATGCTCATGGGACTATGTCACAGAGGTGACTAGATAATCTAGAAGTAGGAATGACCATGCAAAAGCTCTAAAAAGGATGGATCTGGAGTATTTGGCTAGACTAGATAACTTGGAGAGGGATTGGGGTGCCTGTGAGCGTTCTAGTCTATAAAATGGGCACCCTGATCTGTGAAAAATCTCTAAAACTAAATCTCACATGGTTGGGAGGTGGTCTAGAACCCTCATTATCTCTCGAGTCAGATTCATTGCCCCGTACTCGGATGTCGTCAATAATTCAATATGATGTAAATACCTACAAAATACCAAAAGAAGTATCAAAACCCTTAAAAATAAATATGCAAATGAATGGGTCAGATTGACCTCACTGCCATAACGTGTGAGCTTACTAACTAAGTGATGCACTACATTTCAGACCCAAATGTAATTCTAGTGAGTGTGTGCATAATGTTCCCTAGGTTCTCTTGTGCCAGTCGTACTTTGTGAAGTAGCGAGAAATAAATAAATGTAAAAATATAATAGAATGTGTGCATGGAATATAATAAAATCCCTCCCCTATGAAGTGTGATGCAGATGTCCTAACCTTGTGCCTTGTGATGGAGCTATGTACATGTAATTTATCTCCAATGTAATAGATGGACATGACTCTAGATGGGTGATAGTAGTGAATAGTGCTAGGTCCCTCATTATGGTCTCATAACTTTATATTTATAGGGTTATCTTGATCTAATTTCATAAATAACCCCAAAATGGCCTACCACCAATTAGATAAAGATCTAAAACATCTAGAAAGGGCAAAAAAGTGGTGGGAAAGTGCAAAGGGAATGGGGTGCCCCTGCTGGGACCAAGGGGAACCCATGGGCACCCTACTACTAATCTAGGCACCCCAATCGAGGCTAAAATAATGCAAGATTGTAGAAGTTGACTTGGCATGTGGATGTAAAAGGTTATTAATGATGAAATAAAATAAAACAAGATGGCTAAAATACATCGGTTAATTAGTACTTTCTTCACCTGGAGAACCTTATAAATAGTAGTATGAAACCAAGTATAAATAATTTCTAAAGTGCATGATTTTATGACTACAGTCTCCCAGTGTTATGGCCTTTCTCTCTCATCCCTAACACTCACCTATCTTTTCTTGCCACATGTCAATCTTAAGGAAGGGGGTGAATTTTCTTGCACCTACTATCCCAACTATCTTGGGATAGTGGGTATAGTAGAGACATAAAAATCCCCCATGCTTTGAGCAAAACCAAAAAATTGGCTAACTGTTTTATTACCTTGTGTTTCTCTCTTCTCTCTCTCCCGTGACCTAGAAATATTGTCAGGAGTTATGGAACTTGTTTCCACTTCATATTTTCTCCATTAACTCCATGATTTATGCTCCATACCTCCATTAAAACATGTAAATCCTTCGAGATACTTCATCAAGTTTCTCTCAGAGCATCCATGGTTGTGAGAATGGTGATTTTTCATTGTCAAGCAAACAAAGAAATCAATTGTACCAAGGGTCCAAGCTAGGTTCTCTTATCCTGAGCATATAATTTATCTTTATTATTTTCAATTCTTTTATATGCCATTGATGGCTGCCATGATGCAGCATCAACAATTCAGCGAGCACCATATTCACTTCTTGAGGTTCCAATGGGCAAAATCACGCAAAATTTGGAGGAAACGATCACCGAAAAATCTAGTTTCACATAAAATGGTTTTGTGCCTTGAATCCCCTATTTTCTATGGATATTGAGGGATTTTTTTCATCAACATTCTTCCCTCTTTATATAAAATATAAATTTCTTGAAGATCCAAAAGGAAAAATCACCCAAGATTTGGAGTGGAGAATCCTGGAATAAAACCCAGAATTTTAAAAACTTATTCATGAAAATCCAACACCCGCAATGTACTTACTAAAAATAGCATATGTCATGACCTTTTACATGATAAAAATATTAAGTCCCTCAATTTTCAAGCTTTTATCACCCAGAACACTCAGAAACAAAGTGTAGAATGGTAAGCAAGGTAAAATTGTCAATTTTCCCAAAATAATAGTTTTGGAAAAAGCACCTACTAAAAATAGAAAGTGGATAAAAATATAAATGCATCATAAACAAAGGGAAATTGGAATGTTCTAGAAGGCTCATGAGGTCATATTTGAGAAAGACAGGTGATATGTCCCAAAATAGCAGGTCCTAGTCATACATGCTAAAAATAGAAAGTCTCCATTTTGGGTGCAGAAAGTTACAGATGGCTCCATTTTCACTCATATTTCTAATTTTTCAAATATTTTCATGGTTATGGGATGATATCATAGCTCAATCATATGGGTCTTGGAAACATCATCTTGAGCGCAATTGTGCCGAAGCGAGCGAGTGTTACAGGGTGCAACAGGTGAAATACAAGGACATTATGCGATCAAAAGAGATTCGAAAGATGTCAAGAACTCAATTGATTCATCAGATGATATATCATCATATCTCATTGGTAAATTTAGATACATCATCATCTCTCGGTGAGATATTCAAATTAAGCTCAATGAGCTAGTGAGTTAGGTGGTTTGAGTAAACTGGTAGAGGTGAGCCAAATGATCTAGGAAAGAGCTCACATATCTCAGAGCAGTAAAGGTAAGGTTTGCAATCTTGTAACACATTGTGTAGAACAAGTATACAAGTATCAAGAGGTTTGAGCATCATAAACGACAGTTGTGAAAGCCTAAAGAACAAGAGAGTCATCCTCACTCTCATTGTGAGATCAAGGATGCATCATCATGGGTAAGATTTTTGTTCTTCTCAAGCTCACTTTGGGATGTCTTGAAATAGTGTTCCTAAACACTCATTAAGAGATCCAAGGTTTATGTATATCATGCCCAAGAAGAATATTGTGATCACCATCAGCAAGGGCATCTTCCTTAGATTGAGTAGTTATCTTCTTCCCCTCTTCACTCCCCATCCCTCTCTTCCTTCACGTTCTAATTATTCATTAGGAGGTTACATTTTTTGTCTTATTCATTAATGTGGCTATAGTGTAAATTTGTAATAATTTTCCCTCAATTAATAAAAATGGAAATTAATTTATTTCCTATGAATTCCAAAAGTCATAGATGGAAAAGACATGTGGGGGTAGATGAAGAGTAAGTCTATCTATAGTAATGACTTCCCCATTCCAAAGGGTTGTCAATTTTGTATTTTCAAGAGTAGATTACTACCTATAATAAGCAAAAGATAGATAATTTCTCCATTTTCCTTTTCATATGTTCTTCCATCTCTCTCATTGTACAATATTTTCCAATATGTCAATAAAGAAAGGAGTTTCATGCTTTTCTATATGAGTCAATGTGTGAAATTTAATGTTCATGGTTTCATCTTGTCATTGAGGTTGTGAGTAAATTTGTTATTCCTCACAAACTATGTGTGTATATTTTTATCAATCCTTGCAAGAATCTAAATTTTCCTACTTGCAATATTAATCCCTCTCTTAATTTCCCACTCTCCCTCCCCCACCGTCTCAACAAATTACTCCCTTACATGAATTGCAAGAATTTATTACGGGTGTAGTGGAGTGTTCTTGTTTCACCTCCTTAGATTTCAGTGTATGTTATCGAAAGGATAAGTCATTAAATGGTGAATGCTTTATGAAGGAAATTTAATAAACATTGTTGTCTAGATGAGTATGTAGCTACATGAACGCATGTGTACCCTAAAAATTATATACACACTTACGTATAGAATTACAATGCAACCGCACCACGTTGTCCGCTACCAAGTGTTCGTAAATCACTTAGCACTTATGACTAATTCTTTTTTGGCTTTTATGTTTGTATGTTCCTACCAAGTATTGTGTGATCATTTGGTACATGATGTACTATTTTATTGTTTTGTTGGTAACGTATGTCATTGTGCACCTTGCTATGTTGTTTCATGAGTTACTTCCTTCACTAAAAATATGCTTGATTTCAATAATTGGATACCTTTCTTGGTTGTTATTCTAGATATTGAAATTGATGGTTTCCTATTCTTATTGGAAGTAATGAATTTTATACTATGAAGGATCTAACATGGTTGCAATAATATCATTTTAGTATGAAAGTATAGTTTGATTGTTAAATGCTAACCATCTTCTGTTGGCATGACGGTCAAAGACCATAAAGCATAATAGTGGCTCACAATAGGGAGCAGGTAAACTTTAAGCTTGTTTTCATCAAGGTAAAATTAAGGTTGGTATAATGATAGCCTTGTCTATAAGTAAAATGAAGCTCTTTGTGTTACAAGGAAATATTAAATCCATCCTATAAATATAGATAATCTATTTGGTTGTTAATGGTCATTTGTTACACATTTAATTTGTAATCGACAATTGGAAATACCATCATGCAAGTGATCGAGACTTGTTGGTTTCATATTGTGTTGGACTGATCATAAGGTCAAGCTAGGAAATAACTAGTTTTATTGTTAATGTTGGCCTCAAATCATTAAAAGTAATGATAAAGGACATTATAGTTGATGGTCTAAAACCATTGTTTTTACATTTGAGTTTTATTAGATCAAACTTCTTGGTCATATTAAATCGAGAAAAATTCATTTATGTTGGAATTTTAATTGTTGAAGGTGATATGGTTATTAACCATACTCTACTTGCATTTGATTATTTAAATGATCAAGACGTATATGTTTGTATTCAGACATCGATAAACTTATAAAGGCCATTATCATTCCTAAAGTCAAAACATCATGGCAATATTATCATTATTAATATCAATGGCTGTTGTAAATGTTTAAAAGGAACAATAACATGACATGGTGTAAAATCAAATGCAATTTTATTAAAGTGCTGATTTTGTCCTCACCATACTCAAAATCATTTTGATCATTTGATTTGATGAGGTTGGTATTTGACCAAACTCAAATGGTATTGATTGTTAGATTATTCAAATTTGTCTATCAACCATGCAATAACATTACTTGGTATGCTAAGGGTTTATTAGGGTCAATTAACCGACCATGGCGTTGGAAAATTAAATATATTGTTGAAAATTACTCTTCCCAAGAAAACCACGTAACTTAAGGGAAATGTGTTGATTGGTTGAATTGATGTTAAGTTTTAATATGGTCTCGGACCATAGAGAAGAGGTCAAAGCAAATTTATAGTTTAAATAACTCTTAAGAGGTCATTAATCGACCCACGTATTAAAGCTGGAATTAAGTTTATATTTCAAACTCGCCACCTCCAAAGATGGAGGAAAATCCAATGCAAATTTAATAGAGCGAGAACATGGCATAGGGAGATAGTAATGCATTCAATGCATGAACAAGTCATGGGGAAACTTTAATCTTCTCCAAGAAGCTATCAAGGTTGCATATAGTTAATCTATTTATTTATTCAATCTTCAACTCTAGAGATCTTGCATGTTGGTTTCATGATACGTCTAATTTTATATTTATGGTTGAAGAAAATAAAGGGGAAACTACTTTACTAAAGTCCTCGAGACAAATTGCATTCATTCTACACTTTATTTAAATGGAAAAGTTTTGTTATTTAATTGGTTCAAGAAGTGTTCAAAGAAAGTTTTTATTCAAAGGATTTACTTGGGAGTCTTATGGTGGTACTCAAAGGAAAATAAATAAATTTTCTCTCGTTATGTGACTAAATCCCTTAAGCTTTAAAAAAATTTAAAGACTTGTAGATTCATCAAATACAAGTTTATAACAAATATATTGTAATGAATATCTCGAGAAATAATTATATATGTTTAATTTATTTATGAAAAGGTGTGAAACCATTGTGATGGTTCATAACTACTAATGGAGTCTTATAAAAGGCATGTAAATTATTCTAAGAGGGACATGAAATTGAATTGTGCTTGTGATTCTAAGAGAAAAGAATATTGAGTCTATGGAAGTAAATTCCAAGGTTGACTAGGTACAGACAGGTGGTGGGTAAGAGAGAGGGGCATCAGCGGTGTCCTAACTAGGGGTACATAGTACAACCTTGGATGGTCCTAGTTAGGGAAAGGTGAACATACCTGGGTGTATAACACAATCCTCTCATAGTGTGGCCATAGTCTGGTGTCTTTTTCTGTGTCTCTGCATTGGAATTTGGTATTAGAATTCTTGAATACTGTGTCGAGATAATTTCTCTCCTTGTGAAAGCTCTATACATATCTCGTATAATGCTAATTGAAAGAAGTTAACTCTTATACTTTACTTGATAAACGAATAAATGGATATATTTTGTTAATTTGTTTTGTGTAACTTGTAAAATACGTGTTTATGTTAGAAAAAGCATTGAATTGTGGTAATAAGAAATACATAAATTTTATATGTATAGTCGTGTTTTAAAGAAGAATCTGTTAAATATAATATAGAATAAGATTGTTTCTATGTATTGGATCATAAACCTACAATTTTAATGGTGTTCTCGGGTTAAATTATCTATTTTTGTATTTTATAATCATTTTTTCTATCTTTTCGCAGTCTTATTACTGTTGGTATGTTTTGGACCCAAATTTCCCTTAGAAACTATTAATTATATGTACTAAGTCTGCCCCACACCAATATAATATAACAATGTAATATAAGAACCAATTAAAAGTGTTTCAATTATGCTTCATGGGATTAGAGTCTCGGTACCTTTTGCAAAGTCTTAGCCATGTTTCATTGACTTGTCAACTTAATGACTATTATGAAGGTTTAACCAATGAGCTAACAACAAATAGCTTTGCAATGTCGACCTTTTTCAAGTATCTTCTAAGTTTTGCGGTGTACGATCCAATTAGATCAATCCACATCCTTTGGAGATTTAGAATTTCGCTAGTTGACCTCTCACAAATGTGAAACCCAACCCAATAGGATTATTTGAAGTCCTATTATATTTCACATTGTCACTCATTTTTCATCCTTTCTAGTGGTTAGCCAATTAGATTAAGCCATCGATTTCGCATGTCGTAATCCTTTGTTAGAGTTATCAAAATGCAAACCAATCCAATTTATTCACGTATTTTTGCATATTGTTAGAATCATATCAATATGCAAAATGTGAGCCATTTAGATGCTTCCATGTGTATACCAGTTTGTCTTGCTATTAAATAGTCTAATCTCTTATGTTTCTCTATGAAATATGAAATAGTAAAAACTTTCGTGTGTCTTCTTTCATGAATGTCGACTAGATATCTTTTCCAATGGATTATTTCCACTAGTCTTTGTCCTTTTATCTTCGCAAAACATTCAAACCCAAATTTATTTAGTCTTTGGATTATTTCACGGTTTTTCTTCCTCCTTTCATGGTTTTCTTTAGTGTTCCATGACTTTTACTCCATTTCCTTCATTCCATATATGTTTTTCTTCTTTATGCGGTATTTTCTTTGTTGTGCATGTATTATCTTCCTTCCATGTATTTTTATTTATTGTGTGGTTATGTTTTAATCCCACGGATTTGAAAATTCAAATTAGGTTTATATATTGTTGTATAAATATTAATCAACTACAATTGTAACTGTACAAAATAAAATCAACACATGACCTTCTTCACACCCGACTTCCCAAGGTCATGTCAAGACAACCGTTGTACAATGGAAATGGATGTGAGTGTGGTAGCTATGAACAAGCTAACGAGGAAACATTATATATTCAACACACAATATCGGGATCTGTGAGTCTAAGGAAAATAAATTCATCCTAAGCTGAAATGGTGTGACGGATTGATCGAATGGAATAGCTACTCAGAGGCTCTAGTCAATATCGAGCTCTACCGAGATTATGTCTACTAGTTATGGAACATGCAAAAAGTGACTTGTGGATTCCTCGTATAGATTTCTAGACAAGGTCATGGAAGTGAGAATGAGAGGTGTAATGAAACCATAGGGTCTATGGGAGGTTTTTGGTCTAGTCCAGAAAGCCTTAGCCTGATCGATTGTTATGTTCAATACTGAAAGTTGTGCAATGATGTCAGGTGGAAGTGGTGATGATCTAAATACCAATGCATGCAAACTAGTGTTTATGTTTAATTGGTCAGCAAGCTCATTTGGTTATGGGACCAGGAATCACAAGACCAATGAAGTCACGGAGGTTGTGGTCTTTATATGGTCATGTGTGTAATCAATCCCTGTTACCAAGAGCAGTTCAATAATCGTATTCTTCATCAGCTACAATGTTTAATGTGTTTAATTGTTCTATATTCTCATAATACCTAGTAGGTGTGTGTAAAACTAACAAGCGTAAACCCGTATCAATGTCGGTCAACAACTCTGGCCCGTTGGGTTGTGGGACCAATGGATCACAACCGAACATTTTCTCTTGTTGTGGACCTTTGATGGTCATGCGAGAATGAATTAAATTGATTTTGATAAAGCAAACTAACTATCAAAGGAAATTTAATCTATGTTTTTGTATTTTCACAAGTATATCTAAATAAAACAATGAAAAAAACTAATCTAATAAAAGTAAATATTTTTTATCTTTTTTGGGTTTTTAAACAATGCTTCTAATCTAATAAATGAAATTAAATACAAGTAATCAGTCGGTTGTAGCTAATTACTTGTGTAAGTATGTGAATCTAGATCTAAAACAACTGAACTAATTTAATCAAATGCTTTAAACCCTACCTCGAGAGGTAGAGAACAAATCATAACCCTAGAAGAGGTATTGTTCCCACTACTTCCCGGTAATGTCAAAGAGAAAGCTTTCTAATTAGTTTCTCTTTTGTAATTGCTTATTTAACTCTGAAACGAACAATTTTGCTACTCTATTTGATATGTATTTGAAATGAATAACTCAGAATTGATAACTTGACAAATGAAGAAAACAAACAAATAATTCCAACCTGGATAAGTAAGAGCTTTAACAAATATAGTTGTATTTGTATCTATCCCCTCAGTTTATTCCTTTCTTTCTCTATGTGTCCATATGAGTCCAAGGAATTTGGAATGCAAAGGCAGCAACAAGAGAAGGCGTTTGAGAAATGGAAGCTTGAAGGTAGTCTAGTTACAATGCAGGTGGAAGAGAGATAACACAAGTGAACAGAGCTTGGCTATGTAATTTCCAACAGGATTGTGGAAACAATACTATGCAAGATACACAAAATTCTCAAACCATTTTCTTGAATACAAGCATGGAATATATAGGAATTGGTTAGGATGTGCCTTCATGCACAAGGTATCCTTGGAGTTCCAAATCATTGGGTGAAGAGGAAGTTCAAACTAATTAAATCTATTTAAAAATAGAAGAGGGAAGGAATACCAAGTAAGTAAAACTATTTTTAGGAAATTTGGTTCACAAACATGCCCTAGAAGTCAAGTTAAGTCAAATCACACGTGTTAAAATCATGCATGAATAATTCTAAAAAATTAACACATGACCGCCACCCTACCAGGCAACGGTTTCAAAACCCCCACCAACCGCCGCCGGGGAGGCGGCGGCCCTGGAACTAAAGGCCAAAACATGCATAGGATGAAGTGGTAAGCTGGAAGAAAGCGTGGAAAAGCTAAGTAAGGGTGTCTACGCTTACAAATATACATTGCAAATGGGTTTAGGAACTCGAAAACCTTCTAAAACGACATGAATCATCATTGGGCACTTTTGTAATAGTCTTTGACAATGTAGCACATGTAATTTTGAGTGCATACATATTGCTTCCTCGAGAGAAGCATCTTAGCCATGAAAAGGCCTAAAACATAGAGTCCATGTATGACGTTCCCAAAATGGGGAGTTAGAAGCTATACTTGACACACTTGTGTGTTGGAATTTCATCGTCTAAACTCCCGCTACCTGTAACATGAAAAAGAAGACTCAAGTTCAAATAGATAAAATAGCAAAAAATAAACACTAGATTAAAATGACAAGAGGACTTACCATTTGTGCGGGGATATAGAAATATACCTTCGTCAGCACTTCATCCTTGCGAACATATGCACTCAAAACAAAGTTATATAACATATATATATATATATATATATATATCAAAACAAACTCATTTTCAAATTCATTTGCGCATATCGACTTGGTGATTTTTGAGCTTTGGGCCCATGTTGACTATTTTTGTCAAAATAATAGTCAAAACATTCATTGCGAGATCGTGATCATGCCTCTATGAGTGGGAGATCGACCAGCGCGGTCTCAAGTTAGTTTTCCTCACTTGTGTGTTTTTAAACCTAAAATGTCAAAATATTTTCCTAGGGGGATTATTTTTTAAATTTCTTGTTTTAAATGAGTCTCTAGGGGGCCTCCTATAGGGTAGTCTTTTATTTTGTTAAAAATGGTCATTTTTCCATTTTTTAGCATTTTTAAGGCAACAAAGCCGTATGGTGAATCGGCCAGGACCATCACCCTAAGCAGTGGTCGCAGTCGATAACCGCCACCCTACTAGGTGGTGTCCTAGAACCACCACCATGCACCGGTGGCGTTTCTAAATGAATGACCAAAACTCCATGATAACTTAATTTTTTTGAATTTGTAATGTTTTGTTATGTTTTTTATGAGCTTATTTCTTCGAGATATGTCACTAACTTGCTCTCTTTTTTTGTGTTTTGGTGGATGTAAAAGAAGGAAGAGTATATCCATTGGAGTCATGAGAGGGAGTGTGACTGGCTCCCAACAATATTGGATCAACTGATTCAGATGAGACCGATACTCTTTAGAGAGTGGGCATATGGAGGATTGCACGGGTACCCCATGTTACTCTGTCAGTCACATACTATGTGACATGTTCTCTTATTGGGATGCAAACCAGAATACCTTCTAGTTTTTAGGTGCTAGGGGTGAGTGGATGATCACCCTAGAGGATGTGTATCGTATTCTTGGGGTTTCGATATTGGGAAGATGGTTGACTTTGGATATAGTAGGATCCGAGCCATGATGACTCTATGGGCCACTTACATGGGGGATGTCATGGTCTCCTTTGGTTTAAAGAAGGGGATTAAGGTCTGATCCATTCCTATTGTTCCCATCCCTACTATCTGCAAGGCCATCATGGGTATCTTGGCCTCGCGGTTGATCGGGACAAGGGAGGTGATACACTACTCTATTGTTGGACTCATGTCATTACACAAATTAAGGCATACATGGGGAGTAGATATAATTGGCAAGTACTTATCACTTATCATGACATGTATCGGATTGTTAGATTATAGGGATAGTCTTTGAGCTACCCCACATTGGTTATGAGCTGGGTATACGAGTGGATCATCCACTATGGGAGGGGAGTGCTAGTAGAGGACCTAGGGGTTGGCATGGCTGCCGGATGGACAATAATGACAGTTCTCAAAACTCCACATCATCTTATGACTTCTTTGACACCAGCGAGACATGGTGGCCACCCCATACCAGGACATAACAGGGTTGTGGGGATAGGATGGGACCACCGTGGTGGCTTGGTCTACTACTAGTCAGCTATTTGATAGGACATGGAAGCTTGAGACTCACCTGTTTGGCTGATTTCCTTAGTATTTCAGTCTTCCTTACATTGATATTATTCCCAGTGGCACTGTGTATAAGAACGTGAAGGAGGCCCGGAAGGCACCTCACGGAAATCCAGTTGGACATTGGTTGTTCTAAGAGTGCCTATCACAATTATACAAGTTGTTCATGCACAAAGGGAAGTTGGTCCCACTCTTGCACCCTTACTCCGGATTGAGGCCGTACCTACTCAAAGTGGAGAGGAGGACAAGACCATAGATGTGGACTCCATCTCGAGGATTATATAGGGGATGAGACCGGAGAGGATTCAGATGGAGAGGATACCGGCAGAGAGGAGACTCGGTGGAGAGGAGACTAGTGAAAAGCAATTGGGTGGTAAGGTTGACATGGAAGCTCACATGGAGGAGGAGAGTGATCCCAAGTGGCATGATACTCGGGATGTTATAAGAGTGGAGTGGGAGGAGGCAGATGTAGAGGAGGAGACACTTGTCTCGAGGGACCACTTTTTCATGATGGAGAGGGGGATGACGAGTCCGTGATGGGACAACATCTTGCTTCTATTTTTAGGGAGGCCTTGCAGCCATCAATAATAGTAGCATCAGCCATTGACCCTACATGGATGCCTAGAGATTTGAGTATGTTGATCCTCTTCTCTTGACCTTGTTAGTTGGAAATTTTAGTTGGTATTTATTTTTGTTTTATTTTCATAACTTTCTAACTCATCATTTCTTCTTTGTTTCTACTTACAAAGTGACTACATAGGAGTGGTGAGAGCTTATTCAATGGGTGTGTGTGTGTGGACACCTTGTTGATCCCTTCGAGGAAGACCCAAGTTGAGCTAACTAAGGATACATGACAACCACTTGCAGCCGGCAGACACATTGATGTGTTTGTGCCCATCTAGAGGGCAAAGGAGGTTATGACTTCTCTCCGTACTCAGGTGACCACATATGAGACAATGAGCATTTGATGAGGTGGAGTCACTCTCGTAGTGAGACCATAGCAGTGGCCACCACCACAAGCACTCCCACCATTCTCGTGCATTCTCGTTGTCGTAGCCGCAGTACAAGTCATGAATGCGGTCATGTACCATCTTAGGGATCCCACAGGGATTGATAAGCCAATGGGACTTTTATTACTTGGTTGCTATTTTGTCGGGCATTTATGATTTTTTTGTATATTTCGGGCTCATCATAAGCATTTTGGCCATTCCTAATACGTGATGGCATTGTATATGAACTTAATTTATTATGATATATACATACTCTTATTTTGGTTCGGTAATTCATTGTATTTAAGTTGACTTCCTCTTGGCTCACTTCACATGTGTACTCTAGATGTTTAGAACTTCCATTTTTATATGCTTTTCAGAATGTATGCAATGTATATGAATGCTAGCAGAATGATATTTTTGTGTGTTTTGTAATCCTGATATATGATAATGCAATTGCATTGTAATGTTGAACTTTGGTTTCTCTAAGCAACTTTTGGTACTTTGTATTGTTTTGGAAAAATGTGATGAAAGAGTGATATGATAAATGAATGAACTTTCCCTGCTCCTAGCTCCACAAAACTAGTAAGGTGCGAGGGCTCAACACTAAGATCCAAAAGGGGCACAAGTTATATAAACTTTTTGAATGGTAATGATGAGAGAAAGACAAGGATTCGATAAAAACCAAATTGAGACCCTATAACCTCATTCTATTCAAGTTTACTTCATAGTTTAAAATATGAATTGCTTTCTAGTTTATCTAGACTTAGATCCATAGATGGCCACTTGGTTGACAAAATATGGTTTTGAGGTTTAAAACTCTTTTAGAATTTTGGACCTCTAACTCACTTTGTTTTGATTTATGATTTTGCATCATTTGAATGAACTATTTCTAAATTTAAAATTTTTCAAAGAGACTCCCTACACCTTGCCCCACGCTACCAAAGAGGTAGGAAGTATCGGCTCATGACCATGAATAAGGCATAGGCAAGTAAGGGTACTTCTCTCCTTTTCCAACCCTATATCACTAGTAAGAGACACGGGCTCAACACCGAAGTTTGGTAAGGTAAAGAAATGTGTAAAATAAAAAAAAAAATTGTGGATTTGCATTTGACTTATTTATATCTAGGAAAAATGTCTAGAATGTTCTTATTTCCAAAGAGATGTATATGGGATATATGCGACGCCATGAAGATTCTAGAACAGACTATAGGAAAAGACACATAATATAGAAGAAAATATAAGTAGAACCAAGTATGCAGTCCTTGGTATGGTTATTGTCAAAACTTTGTCTTATCTTGCTTGGATTGATAAAATGATTTGGAAACAATTGATGATACCGTGAAGATTTGAAGAGATATTATTTGAATTTTTTCCCAATGTTTTCAAAAAAATTAGGAATTGCTATAATAATAAATCAATTAATCGCAAATTTAACAAAATGAACTGGAAAATGAAAATGCAATGTGGATGTAGTAATATACATATGGAAATGCTAATAGATCATGTGTAGTACCTCTTCAAGTGAAGAGATTTTATAGATTTGTTAAAATTCTCACCCTCTAGTGTACATAGGTGAAATTCCCATTTTTATAGTATTCTATTACTTGATATGGACCCAACCACCTGGGCCTGAATTTCCTTCCTTCACCGGTCTTTTTGTCTATTCGGTTGTCAAGTCTTAAAACCAAATCTCCCTCATATATTTCGCACTCGTAGACTTTCTTATTGTATTTCCGAGCCATTTGGTCAACATAAATGCTATGTTGTTGTTCAACGTTGAGCCTAGCTTCATCAAGGATTTCTAATTGAGAGATTCATGCCTCTCAATAGCCTTCTTCTCCCATAATTCCTTGTAGCGAGATACGAAGACTAGGTATTTTAACCTCAAGTGGTAAAACCACTTTTGCACCAAATACCAAAGAAAAGGGGGTTGCCCCATTGGCATTCTTACCGATGTCTAATAGGCCCACAAGTCTAAAAATATCTTTAAATTCCAATCTCATTTATTCTCCTTGACAATCTTAAGGAAAATGTATTTTAATGTCTTGTTCGTAGCCCCAGCCTGTCCATTGGCCTGAGGGTAATAGAAAGAAGTCGTATGGTGATTTATTTTGAACTTTTCACACAATTCACGCACTTCCTCATTTTTAAAGATGTTCCATTATCATAGATAATGACTTGTGGGACCTTGTACCTACAAATTATTTGGTTCAGAATGAACTTAGCGATTACACATCCAGGTACAGTGGTAAGAGGCATGGCTTCTACCCACTTAGTAAAGTATTTTGTGGCCATGATTATGAAGTTATGACCATCTATTGATGAGGGAGAGAACTTCCCTATCAAATCAAGGCCCCACGTGGAAAAGGGACATGGTGTTGTAATTGGTTGCAGAGCCTATGTCCAGTATGTGGATCTCATGGGAGAACTAACATTTATGACATCTACGCATAAACTCTACCGCATCATGTTCTAGTGTGGGCCGAAGTAGCCCATCCGATGTATCTTCGAGCAAAGTGGTGTGGCCACCGAAGTGACCTCCACATACTCCACTATGTGATTCATAAAGAATATTCTTTGATTCTTCTTCATCAAGACATCTTAACAACATTCCATCAAAGGCTCTGTGATAGAGCACTTGTTCCAAGATAACATACTTAGTGGTTATAACACGTAACCATATTCTTTGTTGCAATGTCACCCCTTCCAGATACGTATGATCCACTATGAAATTAATGATGTCAGTGTACCATGGGCATGCATAAATGGGAGGCTTGGTTTCAAAAAAATACACACATTCGTCAAGGAATTCCAGATTTACTAGATTCCTCCATCTAACGGGTTATCAGCCAACCATTCTGTAATGATTTGTCCTTTGATAGATTTCTGATTAACAAATGTTAACTCAAACTTTCCCATCAAAGTTATGAAGCATCCAAATTTCTTAGATAAGGACCCTTGTGTGAGAAATGTTCATAGATGATCCGATTTAACGATAACCCTTGTTTCTTAATTTATCATGTAATGTCTTAAGCGCTTTGTCGTGAAGACTATGGAAAGGCATTCATTTTCTTCCTATGTGTAATTCATATTATAGTCAAGCAATGTTCGACTAATAAAATAGACTACACATTCTCATTTATCATAATCCTCTTGAGCTAACATATAGGCTAATGAGATATCCATAACTCATGAATACAGGATCAAGGGGTGATCTGACTTAGGCGGCATGAGTGTGGGAGGAGACAGTAAGAATTGTTTGACCGACTCAAATGCCTCATTTCACTCTTCCATCTAATCACGAAGCTATCCTTTTTATTAAATTGTTCATTGGGTGACTAGAAAAGGTTAGATCGTAGATGAACATTCATATTGCACCGAGTTTTCCAAGAAAAGATCTAATGCCGACTGACATTGATGGTGGAGTCATTTCCGTAGGGCTTAGATTTCAGTTGGGTCTACATCAATCCCTCATGAAGATATGATGTATCCCAAAACTTACCTCTTGTTACACCGAATACGCATTTTTCTGGATTTAACATGATGCCGTATTCGATTAAGCAAGAAAGAATGATATGAAGCACCTCAGGGTGATCACAAAGCATTTCTTGGCCTTGACTAGAAGATCATCTACGTAGGATTCCACAATATTATGAATAAGATCATGGAATATATAATGCATCACATGTTGGTATGTGGCACTAGTGTTCTTAAGTTTGAACGACATGACAACATAACAAAGATGTTCCCCAAGGAGTGATGAATGTATTTTTGGTCTGATCCTCCTCAAAGATTTTGGTTTGGTTATATCAATAAAACCCATCTATGAGAGACAACAACACATAACTAATTGTTTTGTTGACAATAACATTGATGAATGGTAATGGGAAATCATCTTTAGGACAAGCCTTGTTGATATCCTGAAAGTCTATGCAAATGGGTATTTTTCCATTCTTCTTTAGAACGGAGATGATATTAGACACCCATTATGAATAGTTGAATGGCTTGATGAACCCAACCTGTAGGAGTTTCATCATTTCTTCTTTCACCATGAGGGCTACCTTTGGCTTCATGGGTCTTAACTTCTATTTAATTGGCTTAGCATTTGGCTTGATGACGAGGTTGTGAACTCGTAATGTTTAGCGTAATTCTGTCATGTCCTTATAGCTAAATGCAAAATCTTTTTCATGCTCCGAGTATTAGGGTATGTATTTATATCTCCTCTGGAGTTAGAGAGGATCCCAACTTCATTTTTTTTCATTCTTCCTTCGTCCTATGTTTATATCAATCGTTCCTTCGATTAAGGAGGTGTTGCCCTCTTCAAATTTAGGCGGGGTCAGAGGTAGCTCTAGAGTCTAAGTCTCCTTCCTCTTCTACTTCATAGACCTCAAGACCTTCCATAGAGGAAGGGTCTATCATGGAATCTCCAAAGTAAGAGGAAGAGTGTGGGATGAGAGAAAAGTTGATCTTATGATGAGCAAGATGCAAGTCTATGTAGGCATTCAAATACCCTAGGATTGCTTCGTCATTTTCAGCATAATCTAAAGTGATAAACTCATTCTCGACTTCTACATAAGCCAGAATTGGGGTTGTTGGTATCTTGTGAACCAAAGGTTTGGCACGAACTAAAACCATAAAGCTAGTGTCTTCTAACTTGCTACTTGGGGTAAAATAAGAAGCAAAATTTGTTATAGAGTCAACAAGGAGGTTTTTCTCTCTGGGTATAGCCTCGATTGAAATGAAATAAAAACCTTTACTTAACTCGAGGATGGAAATCTTGTAGAGTTGTAGATGTTTAGCCCTAGTCTCGTATACTTCAGATACTTGATTTATAACTAGTTGTGAATCACCCAACACCCTAATATTAAGAGAACCCATCCTTTTGGCTACAATGAGACCAAGAAGGAGAGCCTCATATTCTGCTCCGTTGTTAGTGCATTCGAAATTCAATTTAAATGTGAAGGGCATGACCCTTCCCTGAGGGTTGGTAAGTATCACACCTGCCCTAGCACCAAAGCGGCACTTTGATCCATCATAATTCAAGTTCCAATAGTCATCTGGGAAGATTAAAGTTATATTGTTTGTTGTATTATCTTCCCTTGCTTCCATGAGCTCTACCATGCATACCTCATCAACTAGAGAGATCTGAGTTCCAGGGCATGTCCTATACCCATGGAATCAAATAAAAGAAGAAGGGGTAGGTCATTCTCCAACAAATTTACTATCATTGTTTTCGTTCATGTTGACATTGTCTCAATAATTATAGTTTTGTCTTTTGCGATAGGAACTCTTTCAATCAAACCCGTAATTTCTAGTTCCGTTGTAGGAACCAACTTTTCTTCTGGCATTGAGCTTGTATGTTTGTTTAACTAGTTTGTAGGAAGCTCAAATTCAAAATTAACCCCTGGCCTCTTCTTTAGATTAGCTATATGTATGTCGAATGGTTTTGGGTCACCCTGCACCATGAAGACCTTCCCTAAATGTAGGAATCTTACTTCTTGAAACAAAGTGGAGGGAATCACCTTCATGCGATGAATCCAAGGATGGTCGAGGATCATATTATAGTTGGTTTCCTGATCTATAATATAAAACTTGGTTAGAACCATCTTAGGTCCAAGGGTGACTAGCAACACTATAGTTCCAATTGACGTCACTTTGAGGTTTTCATAACCTCTTAGCATGTTTCGTGTTGAGGAGAAATTGGTCTCTCTGTAACCTAAATTTTGAAGGAAAGATAAGGGTACTATGTTGATTACTACCCCATCATCAATCATTGCATGTTTTACATAGTTATTGTAAATCCAAACTTGTAAAAACAAGGTCGGATCACCTCTACGAGCTATTTCAGCATCCGTGGGCATCTTGCTGATGTCAAATACGAATCCAACATCTCTTTTAGGTTTCCTGGAGGATAAACATCAAATTCTATATGGTTTATTTGCACTTCGGAGGAGGGGTGACATTAATCAAATTCCTAAGACCTAGTGCTTCTAATATGTTAGGAAATAAGGGATAAAATATGTGGAATAATCCCTCACATAATCGCAATAGTAGAAACTAATATGCAGAAAATATTATAGATCTCAAATAAAAGTGTAGAATAATAATAACACAACACAAAGAGATAGTATTTAACGTGGTTCACCCAATTTGGGATACATCCACCAAGAATAACTTGCTCATATTTTATTACAAGCCACCGCTCTCTCAATACAATACCCAGATCTGTTTGGATCTATGCTCAACAAACTCTACAGAATTCACACCCGAATTCAAAACACATCTACAATGTTACATCATCCCTACCATATGCACAAAACCATATAAGTAGACAATTGCTTAAGTAGTTTTACAAAACCATGGGTATCAAAACCATGGGCCAAAACCATCCCATAAACATATGGGTTAAAAATCCCACCCATATGAGAAAAATCACATTTCCCGATATATTGGACACATTTTGTTTCGAGGCCAAAAAAATTCAGGCTACGCCCAAAACCTGGGCAAGACAACTATGGAAAGTGTATAGTACTCTTAGTGTAAATTCTTCAACACTTTCACACATGAAAATAGGCTCCACAACCTAACATAATAAAATGGCTCTATGAGCAGAGGAATTCTTTAACAGATCTAAGAAGGAAATGTGAGAGAAGGTTTTGGTTAGGTCATTGATCAAGTCATAAGCTCCTACTAGCTTGCCTAGTGTTTCACGAATGTCATCTGATATAGTTGGGTAGATCGGGATAGGTTACGAAGAATAATCTTTGGTTCTATTGGTAGCGTTAATCTAAGGTTTGATGTCCAACTCTACCAATCCCACAATTTTTGTTTGTTGGTGACCATCCAAAGGAGGTGCTACCTGTGAGTTTGATGAAGTTGAGGCTTCATGATCATTGGTTCCTATTGCAATGCCTTTGTTTGAACCATTGGGATCTATTCTACCATCTTTTGGGTGTGTGGGGAGAGGATCACTAAATATCCTAAGTGGTGTGTTCTATGGGGATATCGGTCCCGTGTAAGTGTTATGAGTTGGCGTTGTTGGGTTTTCCAAAAACATGTCAACAAATAATTGTCTTTGATCCTCCGGCAAATGTTGTAGAATTTTTTTGCAATCATGGCATGTTCTTGCATCATGCCAAAAACCCTATGGAAACCGTAGTACAAATCAAGATCATAATCTTGAGACCTTTGGTTTGCACTTTGTTGTGGTCCGAAATTGCAATTGTTGATTGTTATAATTAAAATTTGGGAACCCCTACTCTTCGTTTTGGAATTGGTTTGGATACCCGCTTGGGTACTCATTAGGCCCTGGGTCTGCACTTTTCTTGGTTGTTGAGGTTGTTTTCATTTTTTTTTGTTAAAGACAATTAAAATCCATAACGTTGATTGAAGGAAAGAAGTTATTATTCCTTTGATTATTGCCATTGTTGTTGTTGTTGGTAGTGTTTGTATTGGGAGAGCTAACAACATTGGGTTTCTTGGGCTGATCGGTAACACTATCAGTTGTAACCCCACGATTCTTATTAAGGAACTTTGGTCCCTGATTATTGTTCACATTGTTGGAGTAACTAGAGTTACCTTGGCTAGGGGTGAATAACCTCCCATTTGTTTCAGTAATTCTTATGACCATTGTCAATGGCTGCTTAATCAATTCGGAGAGAAAACTCTAGCACCTCTTCATAGCTCCTTAGCGGGAACTTTTAGACTTATTCCTTTTTCTATCTATTGAGGAAGTAGAGGAACAAATCAAAATCTCCATTTGATCCATGTTTGGAGCGCTTACAGAGGAATAGAGAACCTACCACCACCTTTGAATGAAGTGGGTAGTGGACTTGTTGTGCTTTTATTTCATATGAAGGAATTATTTTATTCTTGTCCTTAAAAATTTGTTCATATAAAAAGCCTTAATAAACTCTTAAACAAGTTACTTGAATCAATGTATCTAAGCCTCTGTTATCCTATAGTACCAATCAAGAGTGATACCTTCTAGCGTCTTAGGTAAAATCTTCACAACAACTACATCCCATGGGAGTAGCTCTCGAATGGTCGTTGCATAAGCTTTGATGTGAGTGTTAGGATCCCCCTCCTCTTTAAACTTTGGAAGATATGAAAAGTTTCTTGGGAGAATGACAGTCTAGATGGATAATTCTAGAGGCTCCTTAAGATATTCAAAATAGGTCCCCATTGCGTATGTTTCAACCATTGAAGATCCTTGTTGGGGAGGTGGAGGTTGCATCGGTTGCTGAAATGGTATAATGTAAACATTTTTGGGGCATATGGCATCCCATGTGGCTAACCATATGGACTTGGGTAAGTGTACATATCCCTGGTGTGATTTAGATTACATGTGTATGTAAGGGGTTGATTGTTTTGATATGGAGTTGAAGGCACCAAGCCAAGGAATGTTGCATTCCCAGTTGTTATGGAATTTGAGAATGCATTTCCAAATGGTGCTTATTATGGATATCCATATGTGGTGTGGGGGCATACCCAAGGTGCCCATCCCGGTTAGAAAATATTCAGGGCTTGGAGTGCCCGTATAAACCTGGAGGAATATGTGCAGAGGTATTTTTCCATAACTTTTTAGATAGTGAGAAACTCTTACTTGCCCTACATATGAATTTTGAATGTTTTGGGAAAGCTCTAACTCTTTTACTTTGTCTACTAATGCCAATATGATGCCACCCGTTGATGGGGTGGTATTTTTCTTCATTGCTTGTTGTTGAAATTTTGGAGGTTGTTGAGTAGCGTAGTATCCTGCTATGAATTGTTCATTTTTTTCCACCCTCGTTGGAAATGTTTTATGTTGTTGGAGGGGTAGTGTTATTGTTTTGGAGAAAGACATCAACATGTCCTTGTAACCTGTCAAAATCCCGGTTTATATTTTAGAAGCATTGTTCATTTCTAGCATATCGTGCTAAGTAATCCTCATCTAGAGGCAGGAGTTGGTCCAACTACATATTAATGGGTTATCAAAACAAAACTCAAGGAAACAAACTTTCCTCCCCAATGAAAGTCATGTTGTTAGAACTTGACTACTCAAGAGGATGTGTTTATGTGATTTGGTCAAGATCTTTGATACATATAGAGGAACCAACATTGGTTCCCTGAAGAAGAGGATTTTGAGCCTAAGCATTTGAATGGTTATCTTCCCATGTAGAGAGCAAAGGTGATTGTTGTTGTCTACTTGTTTGATAGTTGTACATATCAAAACTTGGGAGGGGTCGACCGTATTCATTGTATCCGACATATTCAGGGGTATAAGAATACCCGTAGAATAATGGGAGAGAGGAAGATGGATGAAGAAAGTGGAAACATTTAGAGACTAGCTCTTCACGTCAAGTTCACCAATTTGTATGAAATAAAATCAACACGTGACCTTCTTCACACTGAATTCCCAAGGTTGTGCCAAGACAACCGATGTAGAATGGAAATGGATATAAGTGTGGTAACGATGAACAAGATAACAAGGCAACCTTATATCTTCAACACGTAATATAAGGATCTATGATTCTAAGGAAAAGAAATCCATCCTAAGCTGAAGTGGTGTGATGGATTGATCAAATAAAATAGCTACTTGGAGGCTCTAGTCAATATTGAGCTCTACCGAGATTCTTTCTACTGGTTGTGGAACACACGGAAAGTGACTTGTAAATGTCTCATATATTTCTAGACAAGGTCATGGAAGTGAGAACGAGAGGCGTAATGAAACCTAGGTTCTATGGGAGGTTTTCAGTCTAGTCCAAAATCCTTGGCATGATCGGTGGCTATGTTCAATACCGAAAGTTTTGAAATTATGTCCGATTGAAGTGGTGAAGATCTAAATACCAATGCATGTAAACCAATGTCAATGTTTAATTTTTAGCAAAAATGTTGGGTTGTGGGACACCGGGATCACAACCATGAACGTGTGGATGTTGTGGTCTTTGTATGGTCATGTGTGTAATCAATCCTTGTTTTTTGGATCAGTCCAATAATTATAGGCTTCATCAACTACAATTTTAATGTGTTTAATTATTTTATCTTCTCAGAATACCTAGCAAGTTTATGTAAAACTAACAAGCATAAACCCATATCAATGTCGGTCAAAAAATCTAGCCCGTTAGGTTGTGGGACCAATGGATCACAACTGAATGTTTTCTCTTATTGTGGACCTTTAATGGTCATACGGAATGAATTGAATTGATTTTGATAAAGTAAACTAACTGTTAAAGGAAATTTAATCTATATTTTTGTATTTTAACAAAGATATCCGAATAAAACAATGGAAACAAACTAATCTAATAAAAGTAAATATTTTTTATCTTTTTAGGTTTTTAAACAATGCTTCTAATCTAATAAACAAAATTAAATATAAGTAATCAGCTGGTTGTAATTAATTACTTGTACAAGTATGTGAATCTATATCTAAAAAAATGAGCTAATTTAATCAAAACCCTTTAAACCCTACCTCATAGGTAGAGAACAAATCATAACCCTAAAAGAGCTATTGTTCCCCACTACTTCCCCAATAATGTCAAAGAGCAAGTTTTCTAATGATTTGATCTATTTGTAATTGCTTAGTTAACTAAAATGAACAATTTTGTTACTCTATTTGATATGTATTTGAAATGAATAACTCATAATTGATAACTTGACAAATGAAGCAAACAAACAAATAATTCCAACCTAGATAAGCAAGAGCTTTGGCAAATCTAGTTGTATTTATATCTTTCCCCTCGGTTTATCCCTTTCTTTCTCGTGTGTTCATATGAGTCCAAAGAATTTTGAATGCAAAGGAAACAACAGGAGAATGTGCTTGAGAAATGGCAGCTTGAAGGTGGTCTAGTTGCAATGCAGGTGAAAGAGAGATAGCACAAGTGAACAAAGCTTGGCTATGTAATTTCCAGCAAGATTGTGGCAATAATACTATGCAAGATACAAAAATTCTCAGACCATTTGCTTGAATACAAGCATGGAATATATAGGAATTGGTTCATGCACAAGCAGCCTTGGAGTGCCAAATCATTGGGTGAAGAGGAAGTTCAAACTAATTAAATCTATTTAAAAATAGAAGAGGGAAGGAATACCAAGTAATTAAGACTATTTTTAGGCAATTTGGTTCACAAACGCACCCTAGAAGTCAATTTAAGTGAAATAATGCATGTTAAAATCACGCATGAAGAATTCTTGAAAAAGCGTGCAGGGTGACGGTCATGGGACCACTACCCTGCCTGGGTGGCGGTTTCAGAACCGCCACCCAGGCAGAGCGGTGGTCCTGGCACTAAAGGCCAAAAAATGCACTGAATGAAGTGGGAAGTTGGAAAACCTAAGTAAGGATTTCTAGGCTTACAAATATACATTGCAAATGGGTTTAGGAACTTGAACACCTTCTGAAAGGACATGAATCATCATTGGGGAATTTGGTAACCATTTTTCAACATCGTAGCACATGCAATTTTGGTGCGTACAGTAGCCGATCTAGATTTCTCAATTAAATAGCGTTAAGAATGAAACAAATGTATATGTCTTCTACTAATTGAAATTTTTCCAAGAATTAGTAGAATTTAGTCGAGGGAAAAATTTGCACTTCATTTGGTATCAAAGCAAATTAACCTCATTAACAGACGTTCTGTTGTTAAATTGGTAAGGGAAGTAAATATGTTTTGAAGTAAAAGATTATGCTAATGTTATCACAAAGATAAAATTGTGTATATACAGAGAGAATGGCAGATAAATTAGATTTGAACAGAATGGATTCACTAAATGGCATGGACTAGGATGAATTAGAAAATCATAACCAACAATTGGGCAGGGAATTAACCTATCTTTTTGAGAAATTAGATACTTTGAAAATGTAATTTGCAGAAGCTATGATTGTTAAAACTCATAAGTGTGATAAATCGATAAAAGTACTAAATCAGAAAAGAAATGCTATAAGTTAGAAAATAAAATAAGAAAGAGAAAACACTCTTCTTCGATGATTATTCTAATCATCATAAATCAAATGAATCCTCTAATTCTTCTAGTTCTTCTAATTCTTTTGATAATAAGCAAGAAATTTCAAGCCAGAATTCTAAAGACATACAAAACTTTTCTAATAAAATAAAATTTCCTGAATATGTTGGAGAAGTAGAAATAGTGGAATAGACTGAAACTTGGTTATCTAGCTTAGAGAGATATTTTTAATTACATAAAACTGATAAGCTAAGCAGGACACAAATAGCCTCTTATCAATTAAAGAATTATGCCCTTAATTGGTGGGAATACACATTAAAATATGAAAAACTTAAAGCTCATAAGATCACATGGAGTAAATTTAAGAAGTTGTTTAAGAAGAAATATATGTCTTAACATTTCTTGTAATAGAGGAAAAATGAATTTGTTGATCCAAAACAATGTTTTAAAATTGTTAATGAGTACAAACAAGCCTTTGAAAACTTGAATATATTTGTGTCTTTTATTTCTAGAACAAACAGAGTTGTTAGATTTATAAATGGTTTAGGAGAGGAATATAAGGCTAGTGTCTAGTGTGGAAAGCCTACTTCCGTAGATGAGGCTACTCAAATTGCTAAACAATTTGAAAAATACAAGACTATAGTTCAACAAAAGAAATAAGACTATAAGAAAAATAATTCTAATTTTCATTTTAAGGATAGAAAAATACCATTTAGTGAAACTGTTAAGTGCAAAAATACTCAAATTAGAAATCAACAAAAGAATCAAGAGTATGTCAAAACTAAACCAGAGGAAATTAAATGTTGGAATTTTGGAGATAACCACTATGTTAGGGGTTTCCTAAGAAAAATAAAATTTGGGATAAAAATAAAGATCAAAAAGTTGATGATAAACCTAAAGAAGAAAATAAAAATATGAAGGTTTATGCTTTCATTGATACATGTACGGTGCATAAACAAGTGTCTCGATTTAAGTAATGTGAGTTCTATTAAAAATGCAGACCTTGTTTTCTTGATTGATTCTAGTAGTAGTCATAGTTTTATATCTCCTAACTTGGTTGACAAATTGAATTTATTTTCCATAAAAATTGAACCAGATTTGTAGAAATGGTTGATGGAAGAATAATAGGGAAAACAAGAGCTTTAGTTAAATATCTAGATTTTCAAATTGATAATATTGTATCTAGTGAATCTTTTCATGTGCTTAACTTAGGTCAATATGATGCTATTTTAGGAATGACCTGGCTAGAAAATAATCATTCCCTTATTAACTGTGAAAATAAGCAAGTTTGTATTCAAGACCAATATGTAAATACTCATATTTTGCAAGGAACTAAAAGACAATTGACTTTGAAAACTATTTTTGTTGTTCAACTTAAAAGGAGTTTTAAAGAAAAATGTAAAGTTTTATGTGCTTTAATTACTCAAAATGATAAGCATAAAATAGATGTAGATGTTCATCTAATAATCCAAGAATTTATGGATGTCTTTCCATCTGATGTGGAATAATTACCTCATAGAAGATTTGTAGAACATGTTATTGACCTGATTCCGGAACTCGAACCAGTGTCTAAAGAAACTTATAGGTAGTCTATACCTGAATTAGCTGAGCTTAAGATACAATTGATTGAATTATTAAAGCAAGGAAAAATTAGACCTAGTGTTTCTCCTTGGGGTGCACCAATATTGTTTGTCAAAAATAAAGATAGTACTATCAGACTATGTATTGATTATAGACAATTAAATAAGTTATCTATTAAGAATAAATACCCTTTTCCTAGAATTGATGATTTGATAGATCAATTGAATGGTGCTATATGTTTTTCTAAGATTGATTTATGTTTTGGATATCATCAAATTAGAATAAAGAATGTTGATATTGCAAAGACTACTTTTAGAACTAGATATGGTCATTATGAGTTTGTGGTTATACCTTTTGGACTAACAAATACTCTAGCTACTTTCATGACCTTGATGCATGATTTTTTTAGAAAATTTCTAGATTTATTTGTGATTATATTTCTTGATGATATTTTGATTTATTTTTAAAATGAGGAAGAACATGAGAATCATGTTAGATTAGTGCTTAAAACTTTAAGGAAACATCAATTGTATGGTAAATTAAGAAAATGTGAATTCTTTAAAATTAAAGTCTCCTATTTAGGACACATTATCTCTAAAAATGGAATTTATCTGGATCCTTCTAAAGTAAAATTAGTACAAGATTGGGATACACCTAAAGATGTACAAGAAATTAGAAGTTTTCTTGTTTTATCTGGTTTTATAGAAGATTTATTAAGAACTATTCTAAAATAGCTACTCCTCTCACAGACTTAACAAAGAAAAATAACTCATATCATTGGTCGAGGAATGTGAAATTGCTTTTAATAAATTGAAAGAAGCATTAACCAATGCACCTATGTTATGTATTCCTGATTTTTCTAAGCCTTTTTTGTTGCTACTGATGCTTGTGGTTTTGGTATTGGTTGTGTACTAATGCAAGATGGTAGATTTGTATGTTTTGGGTCTAGAAAATTGTTTCCTACTAAAAATAATTATCCTACTCATGATTTAGAATTGTTAGGGATAATTCATGCTTTAAAAATTTGGAGACATTATACATTAGATCATAACATTTTTTTGAAAATGAACATAGAGGTATGCGTATATTTTTACTCAACCCTTGTTAAATATGAGACAAAGAAGATGGGTAGAATTGTTAAGTCAATATGATTTTAAAATACAATATGTTCCTGGTAAAGAAAATTTGGTTGCAGATGCTTTAAGTAGGAAAATAATATTTGTAAATGATTTTTGTTAGAAAGAAGTCAATTTGATCAAGAAATAAGAGATGCATTGCCTAAAGATAGTTATTTTGTTGAATTGTATTCTAGTTTGAAAAATGGAACTTCAAATGTGCATTTAAAAGATAGAATTATTTCTTATTTTCTTAGTGTGAATGGAATGTTGTACTATAAAGGTAGATTGTGTATTCCTAGTCTTCCTAGTTTGAAACATCAAATTTTGAGAGATTCTCATGACATTCCTATAGCTAGACATCCTGGTTTTCAAAAGACTTACTTGTCAGTCAAAAATAATTATTTCTAGCCTAGGATGAAACAAGAAATTAAGAAGTATGTGCAACAGATGTGTCCACTCGTCAAAACGTTAAAAATAAACAATGTAGTAAACTTGGTCAATTACAACCTTTGTCTATTCTTGATTGGAAATGGGAGTTAGTTAGTATGGACTTTATTACAGGTTTACCTAAGACCAAGAATGGTCATGGTGTTATTCTTGTTGTGGTTGATAGATTGACAAAAATGGATCATTTTCTACTAACCAAGATCAAATCTTTCGTTTTCATGGTCTTCATAAGGATTTAGTGACTGATAGAGATCCTAGATTTACTTCTTCCTTTTGGAGATCCTTGTTTGATGAATTGGGTACTAGTTTGAGCTTTAGTATTGCTTATCATCCTGAGTCAGATGGTCAAACTGAAAGAATAAATAAAATCTTAGAAGATATGCTTAGGATGTATACATGTGAGAAACTTGGAAATTGGGAACAATATTTGCATTTGATTGAATTTTCTTATAACCAAGGATATCACACTACAACTAAAATGACACCTTTTGAAGTTGTGTATGGTAGGAATTGTACTACTCCTATTTCATGGTCTAATCCTAAACATAGATCTTGGTATGCTAATGATAATTTAAAAGAAATGGAAGAAATCATAAACAAATCCAAACAGAACATGAAAGTTGCCCAAGATAGATATAAACATTGGGTTGATTCAAAAAGATCTGTTAGAGAATTTAAAGTAGGTGATCAAGTATTTCTTAGATTTAAACCTAAGAAGAGTTCTTTGAAATTAGGAAAATATGATAAGTTAGCTCCTCGTTATTGTGGACCATTTGAAATTCTAGAAATAATAGGAAATCTTTCTTATAGACTTGCTTTACCTCCTAAATTGTCTAGAATTCATAATGTATTTCATGTAAGCTTGTTAAAGAAATATGTGTATGATGCTAATCATGTTATTGATTGGAAAAATATAGTTATTGAGCCTACATGTGAATTTAAAATTGAACCTAAAATGATTTTGGAAAGAAGGACTAAGAATCTTAGAAATAGAGAAATTAAAGAGGTTAAAGTAAAATGGAATTTTTGTGATGTTGAAAGTGCTACATGGGAAAGAGAATATTTCTGAAAGAACAATATCCTGAATTGTTTAACTAATGACTTGTGTTTTGATATGTGATTTTCATAATATACTTGGCACTACTGAGGACAGTAGCTTATTCAAGGAGGAGAAATGTTATGTGACTAAATCCCCTAAGATTTAAAAGCATTTAAAGACTTCTAGATTTTTTAAAGATAATTTTATAACAAAGATATTGTAATGAATATCTCGAGAAATAATTAAATATGTTTATTTATTTATGAAAATGTGTGAAACCATTATGATGGTTCATAAGCGCAATAGAGTCTTATAAAAGGAATGTAAATTATTTTGAGAGGGACATGAAATTGAATTGTGCTTGTGATTCTAAGAGAAAATAAATTTGAATATGTGGAAGTAAATTCCAAGGTTGGCTAGGTACATATGGATGGTGGGAAAGAGAGAGGGGCACTAGAGGTGTTCTAACCAGGGTCGAGGTGTATAACACAGTCCTCTCATAGTGTGGCCATAGTTTGGTGTCTATTACCTGTGTCTTTATATTGGAATTTGGTATTAGAATTCCTGAATACTGTCTCAAATAATTTCTCTCTCTGTAAACATCTGTAAAATATCTCTAAATATTTGTATAATGCTAATAGAAAGAAGTTAACTCTTCTGCTTTACTTGATAAAAAAATAAATGGATATATTCTATTAATTTGTTATGTATAACTTAAAAATGTGTGTGTTTATGTTAGCAAAAACATTGAATTGTGATGATAAGAAATACGTAAATTTAATATGTATATTTATGTTTTAAAGAAGAATTTGTTAAATATACTATAGAATAAGATTGTTTTTATGTATTAGATCATAAAATTGCAATTTTAATGGTATTCTTGGGTTAAATTATCTATTTTTGTATTTTATAATCTTGTTTGTTGTGCTTTCTATATTTTCATAATCGTATTACCTATCGTTGTGTTTTGGACCTGAATTTTCCCTTAGAAAGCTGTTAATTCTACATTCTAATTCTCGTCCCACACCAATATAATATAACAATGTAATATAAGAACCAATTAAAAAGGTTTCATGTATGCTTCATGAGATCGAGTCTTGGTACCTTTACAAATTCTCACCAATCAAAAGACCCATGTGTCATTGAATTGTCAACTTACTGACTATTGTGAAGGTTTAACCAATGAGATAACAACAAATAGCTTCGTAATGTCAAACCCTTGTCAGTCTCTTCTAAGTTTTATGACGTATGATCCAATCATATCATTCCACTTCCTTCGTAGATTTAGACTTTCGCTAGTTGATCTCTATCAAATACAAAACCTGGCCCAATGGGATTGTTCCAAGTCCTATTACACTTCACATTTTTGGTCATTTTTCATTCTTTCCAAAGTGGTTATCCAATTAGATTAAGCCACTAATTTTACATGTTGTAATCCTTGGTCAGAGTTTTCAGAATGTGAACCAATCCAATTTATCCACATATTTTCATATATTGTTAGAACCATATCAGTATGTGAAATACGAGCCATTTAGATGCTTCCATGTGTATAGCAGTCTATCTTACTATTCAATAATATGATCTCTTATGTTTCTCCATAAAAATTGAACTAGTAACAAGGTTACACATGTCTTCTTTCGTAGCGTCAGACTAGATATCTTTTCCAATGGATTATTGCCACTTGTCTTTGTCCTTTTGTCTTCACAAAACATTTGGACCTGAATTTATTTAGTCTTTGGTTTATTTCACGGTTTTTCTTCCTCCTTCATGGTTTTCTTTAGTGTTTCACAGATTTTACTCCATTTCCTTTGTTCTGCGGATGTTTTTCTTCTTTATGTGGGATTTTCTTTGTTACGCGGGTATTGTCTTCCTTCGTGTATTTTTCTTTGTTGTGTGGTTATGTTTTCACCCCGTGGATTTGAAAATTCATCTTAGGTTTATATATTTTTGTATAAATATTAATCAACTATGACTGTAACTGATCTATCTTTCTCAATTAAATAGCATTAAGAATGAAACAAATGTATCTATCTTCCACTAATTGAAATTTTTCCAAGAATTAGTAGAATTTAGTCGAGGAAAAAGTGGAATTCCATGCTCGGCCATTCTAGAAGCAATAAGGAAGTTATTGAATTCTCATCCCTTTTCCAGGACATGAAATGCTCTCCTCCCTCTCTTTGTAGTTTAAAATGATGCAATGCTTGTATGAATAAATCCATGCAACATATATATATATATATATATATATATATATATATATATATATATATATATATATATATAACTTCTAGGATCGTGAGTTGGAAAAAATTCGATTATGGCTACCTCATTGGATTATGTGAATAAGTTTATGATTTAGGAATTCATTTCGGCTATGTGAACTTGCAAATTCGCCTTTGATTGATAGGCTAATAACCCATTAAGGGTGCATTATAAATCTGTTGTTTAAATGATTCTAGGTCTACATGGTTATTTTTGAATACCCTAAGCAAAAGAATATACATACACATATACAGATTGCCTATACATTCATGTTTATTATTCCTAAATTTCACTTGAGTATCAAATGGTTCGAACCAAGTCAAATGGATATATATGTTATGATTTTAGGAATGTGAATTATTAATCAACGAGGTGTTTATCCAGGACTAAATATGAATGTATACCTTCCCTTTTTTATTGGTTAAAACCCCATTACGGGTGCAGTTTGGAACTAGGGTGTAAATATTTTTGGGTTTCTGATAGGTGCTTTGAATACCCAATAAAATAAAGTATATGGATATTAATAATATGTTGCACTGGTATGCGTGAAGATTATGGTTGATAATCTTTTCTAGGTAAATGAGACCGTGTATATATGTATATATGCTTATTGGGGTTCCAAATCGGGACGGAATTTCTATCGATGTTCTATTGTTTGAGAGACTTATACAAATAGATTTTATTAATAAGATCTAAAGATTAACCCTATGTCTGTATTATGAACTAAGGTTGTTGATAACAAGATTGATTGTGTGAGGATATAGTAACTCATTGTGTAGTCAAATTAGTTTAATGGTATGTACAATTACCTTTTCTTAAGTTAAGGAATAATATATATTATGGGTTGTGAAGATTAAGGTATTTTGTATCGTTAAGTTTCGATATGTACCTTAATTTAGCCGAGTTGCTATTATTCTTCCCTTTTCTGAAGGGTGAATTTTCATCTCTATTTTGAAATGATTACCAATATAAGCCAATAATATATATTGATTACTATTTTAAATAATTGAGGAAATCCTTATTACAATAAGGCTTGTATATGTTTTTTAATCTGGTAATAGTATATATCATTGTTGATGATCATTTTGTGGAATTGATATCAAGTTACAAAAGTGTAACATTAGCATTATTATTGCATAAGCTTAATAGAGGATTGATAAGTCAAAGGGTAATGTTTCTGATTATGAAGAAATGTATGGTTCTTGTTTTCAGTTAAATAAATTATCTTTGACCTAATGAAAGAAATTATTGTAGTTGTTGAAAATTGAAAAATAAGGTCTTGTTTTAGTAACTAAATAAGTATATTAATTACATAGCTGATACATGTGGAATATGTGTTGGAAGGAAAACCACATGAATATGGTTTGGTAAATTAATGGATTGGTATTGGATACAGTATTAATTACAATTCATGAATATTAGTTGATTTTATTTAAGATAAAGTCTTAAATTAAATCTGTCTTACTCATGTAGAAATAATATGAATGAAAGAAATAGGAAATGATTAATGATCTCTTATTCAAAATCATTGATGTTATATATACTACTGAAATTTATTCATTTAATAATTTTAGCCATATAAACTGTAAAGATGTGGAGGATAGCCTTTCATGCTAGTTTGGTTGGAACTGACCATGTACAATTTTGTACTTCAACATTTTCAGATTGCAAGTTAAAAAGCAATGCAAAAAATAATAAAAGGTTGGATACGACATAATTGTTGATGTTGTTTTGAATTGTGAAATATCATGAATGTATTATGTTTGATTGACTTTGATTGATTGAGGAATATCATAATTGTACTTGTATTATTAAAAGTGAAATAAACTACTTGGTTTAATGTAAGCGAGGTGATTAAAGGCCGTATGTATGTTATTATTGTTGTAATAATGATATGTAATGTTAACGAGGATTTTAACCTTCATGAGACACACACACACACACACACACACACACACACACACACACACACACACACACACACACACACACACATACACACACATATACACACACACATATAAATACATACACACATACACATACATATACATACACATACACACACACACACACACACACACACACACACACACACACACATAGATATATATATATATATATATATATATATATATGTATGTATGTATGTATGTATGTATGTATGTATGTATGTATGTATGTATGTATGTATGTATGTATGTATGTATGTATGTGTGTGTGTGTGTATGTATACGTATATATATACGTATATATACATACATATATATATACGTGTGTGTGTGTATATATATATATGTATATACATATATATATATATATATATATATATATATATATATATATATATATATATATGTATATATATATATGTATATATGTATATATATGTATACACACATACACACACACACACACACACACACACACACACACACACACACACACACACACACATATATATATGTCGTTATTTCTACAACGTACTTGTGTAATTATTAAGTGTTATAATGTTGAATTCTCGCAGATTATTAATGCATTATGACATTTGATGATTATTGTTATCATTATGATTTATTATTTTCATATGTTAAGACGAGGTGTTATTATTATGACAACCACAATAATATGGCTATGATGCAATTGCAGATTACTTATTATATCAGCATGTTTCATTATACATTAAAATATTTATGAACATTGATTAAACATGGGTTAATAATTATTCATATTAATGATATCATTAACCTAGGGTTGTGATAACACGAGACAGATAATCATAACTAATGATACCTCGTTGAGGTAATTTGATCATTAAAAAATCATGCGTTATAAATTAAGTGTATTTAAGGGTATAGATGTACTTATCTATCTTAGTAAACTAAGTCAACCTAGTAACTAAAGATGGACATTAATGAATGCTTAAGTTATTAAACAGTGAACTTAATAACTTAAGAATGGAAAATAATCTTGATACTATGATTGAGATGATTTTATGTTGAATGGAGGGACAAGTTTCATGTGGCTTATGTGCAGTCATGAAACTAGGCTAGCTAGCATGATGCCTTAAAATATGGCCATAGTATTGCAAATGACTGATTACATTGTCCGATCACCACGTCTTCTTTTAAATTGTGTCATAAGAAGGAGGTTGACACCAAGAAGATAAACATATTTATTTGAACCTTTAAAAGGGTTTAACCAATTAATATATTGGGTATATTGGCTCGAGAGGAGCATTAAAGGGGATCGAGAAGTTTGTAAACCCTTGTATTTACACATGGTTATCATAGGTTGTCTGGTTGGATTCTAAACATTAATTAATTCTTGATTAATCAGCGGAAATCAATTAATCATTGAAGGCATTAAAAAAATTAACAATGCTGGAATTAATCATTTAGGCGAATAAATTCCAACACACACAAGAGTTATAAATTTTCTTTAGTTATTCATTTCAGTGTAAGATAATTAAAGGGAATTTATAACTCTTATGTGTTAGAATTTATTCGCTAAATGTTAAATTCGATGAAGGCATTAACTATAATTAATGATTTGATAATAAAAAGAATCCCTAGTTGAGAAGCGTAATAAAGAGGTGTTACATCCTGCTTTGGATCCCCAACCTCAGGACAATAACATAATCTTATTTTTGTCTACACATAATAATAGAGCTTCCCCATTCAAGCAGAGTGACCTTGTTAAAAGCGTTGGTGGAAATCCACCAATTTTTCCTATTGATAATTTTTCTCACCAACACAAGTTTTCCAAGATGGTTTGTTTGGGTTATGTTCCAACTCCAACATAATGATACTTCTAACTAATTCCAATTATATATCCTTTTTATTGTATTAATTTACCTTTTTGTTTATATCCTCTTATCAAGGTCCACATATCTTTTTTCTCCTCGTGGTCACTTTTATCCTCATCATTTTTTGTCTCTATCCTTTCTAAAGACTACTTATACCCTTCTTCATTATATCTAACTACTCTAATCCTACACACATTTGAAATTTTACTTTCCTATTGTACCATTAGTTCTTCACCATCTATTGCATTTTCCTTTCTCTCTTTGCAATCTTTTATCTTCTCATTCCTTCTTTTTGATCCTTCTTAGACCATTTGTGGGCCCTCTTTATCGTTGAACCTTCCCCCTTAATTTTAATTCTTATAGGACTACATCCCTTTGTTTCCTACCTAAATATTCCATGTCACAAGGATTTTACACCAAGACCCTTTCCACCACTATCATCTTTATCAAAAAGGGCAGTTCTTAAGAAAACTTTGTTGTCCACTAAGAAACCATTCTTCATTAGTAGATCAAAAGAAAAAAATTACACAAATGGTGTTTTCTTATATACCCATCAACTATATTTTATATCCAATAATCTATATCTCTAGTCCATTAGTATTCAAAGTGTTTAGTTTCTCTGTATTTTCTTCAATCTATACACACCCCTCTTTAGCTTCAATAATAAATCAATAATCTTATAGTCTAGATAACCATGCATCTGGTTGCTCTGAAAGTTTACACCAAAATATCTCATGAATATCCCCATATATGTGTTCTATCTTGGTCCTTTTCATAGGTATTCCCATCAAAACATCTTCATCATACACAAAATGATTCATTTTCTTCTCAAGCCATCTCTTCACATCTTGTTGTCCTAATATCCATCTTAACATTTTTTAAGTCCCAAAAATATATCCATTATTAGAAAGGGTATCTTGAATTACTCATTGTGACATGCTACATTTTTATTCTTAGGGTTCTACAGGTTATTCCATTTGTAACTCTTTTACAATGTGAGGTAAATCTAAATTATCATGATATATATTTTTCATAATAATATACATGGTAGGAGTTTACAAAGTGGAGACATGCAAGATATAAATAAAAAGATAGATGTCACATACACTAGATTTATATTACTATAAGGAGCCACAAGATATCCCTAAACACTAACTTGATACCAATAACCTAAGATCAAAGATCAACCTTCTACGTAATGAACATACATTGTTTTTATAATTTGATGTGACTTTTAACCTTGTGGTCCCTTTGTATTTCATTTTTGAGCTAGAGGAGTGGTTCATATTATCATCCTAGTTTATCGGAACTTTAGATATCAACTATTTTACCTTATTTATATTATATACATTGGATATTATATAATATATAATAATAAATACATGAAGGCTACGTTTTGGCCTAAATAAATTGTGAAACTCGTATGATCACTCAACCACATTCTAGCTTATAGTATTGTAATTTTTATTTGCACTTTCATTATTCTTTACTATTTCTAAACCGATCCTAATATTATTCAACCTATCAAACTTATTCTACATTGAGTATTATCCATGACAATAATAATCTATCTTTCAAACCTTGGTTTTTAGTTTTCTCCCAATTCCTACGGTCTGTGGCTTTCTAGAATTTGGATATTCTAGATTTGGCCAATATATCCTCTAAAACCATGAATATTTGTAGCTTTATCTTTATAAAAAAATCTTAGCCAAATCTGTTATTCATATTTTCCTTTAGATTCCTCCAAGATCTACTTGATATTTTTCTAAGGAAGTAACTTGTGGAAAACCCTCCATAGAAACCCCTCAATAAGTCTAGGAATGTATTTAGGGTAAACCAGAAGTACCTTGATAAATGGGCACATGAATCTATAAGGAAATTAGGTGAGGAATCCCAAGATGTGGCAATTTGAGGTATAGACCTTGATACCTCCCACATTTAGCATGCAACACTCAACCACTTGAGCCAGCTCACCGAGCTTAGATCTACACCAATCTTGTCCTCAAGCTTATGGATTATGTAGAAATATCTCTAATGGGAGAGTGTGCACTTATATAGAAGTGCATATTATTAAAATAACACTTGATTTTATAGCAATTTTGTTACAAAAAAATCCTAATATTAGACTTTAAATGAGAGCTAGTTTTTTCTCCAACTAACTCAAGTTCATGTTAATTAAAGTGCCATTAAATTTATGTGTTATGTTTTTCTTTATTAAAAACACCAAATCCATTATATCCATGTAAACCTTCAACTACATGGATAACTGAAATGCATATGCTCCATTTACAATGTTAATAATAGAATTTCCTAGAATTTATTGACACACTCTAATAATCTCCCACTTGTTGACTAATTATATAAGAGACACCACAAACTATTTCTTTAAAATCACAAACATACCAAGCCCATACTCTTCCTATACAAAGTAACCCCTTAGCACATACCTTATTTTTCAATGAATCCTCTACCTTCACATCTTTGTCCACACTCTTCACCATTTTCCTTTCAAAATGATATTGCACATCACTTTGTAACACTTGAGAGTGATATCCCTTACTTTCACCAAGATATCTTCGTAAGGATTATTACTATTAATATAAAATTATGATGGTCATATATCATTATAGATACATGAAGATTCACTTTGAACCATGATTTAATCTTCCATCCCCAAATTAGACACACCTTTTCTAACAACTCCCACTACTTTTGAAATATCAGGTTTTTTCACATCATTTCATACATTATGTTTCTCATCACAATATCAATTGGAACATATACCATTTCCTATAACTCCTCTTATGTTTTTGTACCCTTTCTAGATAAGAGTTACTAACCCACTACTGGATACCATTGGGGAGATATTTCCCTTTGTTAGCTCCCAAACCCGGGAACTATATTTTTTGAGATATCACTACTTTGATATATTTCTCCTCTTTCTATTATGCCATCCTTCAACTTATCCAATATGTATATGATGTGAAACCTCCATAGATCCACTTTTATTCTCCTAAATCATTTTAGGTGTCACTAGATTGAAACCTTTATGGCTCCTATTTGATTCTACTAGATCATCCTAAGTGTCTTTGGGGTGAAAAATCCACAAAAATCCTTTGATGACACCCATATCCTATAATATTTCAGGGTAATGAAATCTCCTCAACTCAAATTTTTTAAATCACGCCCTATCGGGATGTCACTATTTTGATATATCCTTCGACCTTTATTATTCACCCTAGTTCTTCTAAGATATATTTGGGGTGATATTTGAATTTTCTTCTACTCTAAAGGTTCTCTAACATATGTATATAAAGATATATTATTACTCTTCTACCCATAATTCCTGTAAGGTATTACATTGGTCTCATGCCCTTCAACTTCTCTTAGATGTCTCATGGGTGATATCTTATGTTTCTAGATCTTCATTTTCTCGAGACATCTTTGTAGACATATATCATTAGTTCTTCCACCCAAATTCTATACTAAATCCTTACAAAATCACAACTTAAAAAGTAGAAGACATCAAGAAACATTTATCCATGTACAAAAGGTTACAATGAGTTTTTTTATTATAAGGTTCAACCTCATCAAATGGATATAATCACAACTTAAAAAGTAGAAGACATCAAGAAACATTTATCCATATTTTTTTGAAGGAGATAAAATATGTTGTAGAGGAAAAATTACCAAATTACTTGAAGGAGACATGGTTCATTTTAAATAGTTATATTGAAATAATTTTGGGTACCTTGTTAATGTTGTATTCACCCTTGTTTGTTCCATTTTCACCATATTCTGAGGTTCTCTCATATATTGGCCTAAAAATCAATTGGAATAACTTAGTGGTTCATTGATGGATGTAAAATTAAAGTAATACCTAAAGGAAGTAGAGATGAACATGTTGAGTTCATTAGAAGAATCCATTTCTCATTTGGCATGTAAAATTCATGTTAATGTCAAAAATTACACCTATCTGCAACCTTTCACAAGAATTCCTTCATACATAAAAAAATTGAGGTCCAATGCATCAATAACCAATGTATCAAATGCATGTCCTATTGAAGATGAATATGAATTATGTTTCTTGGATAAAGTAAGAATGATGAGTTTTTACAAAAAAATAGTCTCAAATATTAGCTCAATAATTAATGGTTAAAACAACTTTAGATATATGAATGAGGGTTTAAGAAGATATTTTTCCAAATACATTGGGATAAAATGGATCCATAAATAAAAATTACATAAAAAAGAAACAAGTTTATTCTTACAATGAAGTTTGACAATTTTTTATGTATGCCAAAATGAATTTTTAATGCTTTTGGCATACCTATAAGTATCTATTTAAATAAAATAAAAAAATTATAAATGGTGATATTAGGGAATTGAATGATAATTTTTATTGCAAAAATCAAGGCCAAATATTATGGCAATGATTTCTAGTATCAAAAAAATCATTTATGAAGATTCAAATATAGCTCCTCATTTCACTAGATATATAAGTCAAGATGGAATAAGAGTATCTATAAGGATTATTCTTGAAGATTATACCTAATGTTAAATTATCAAAAACTTTAATGTATACCTTGCAATCTTATATCTCCCTCCGGTGTCATAGTCTAACTTTAGCAAGATGTGGTCACACCATTTCCAATATGTTTAAATTGTAAAGAAAGAAAAAAAAATTGCAAATTGTGATGAGTATGTGGCAATTGAAAACAAATCAAAATCCATAATAAACCTAGACATAACAAAGTAGTTGTATGAGCATCAAAAATTTCACAATTATTACAATAAAATTTATTGTGTAGACTCTTATTCCAATAGTATTGAATCTAATGATAACCATGCAACATTACTAAGCATTCTAAATGATAAAATTGAAAAGATGAAGACTTTCATATGAATTATGGGAAATAATTCCAAGTTAGGCAATATCTTTTGGAACCTTCCAATATCCTTAGTAGGTATGATTATTAATGGAAACAGTGTAGGGGTTTTCAGTCACTTTAACCTTCCATTTCTAGAAATAGGTGCAAACTTCATAGTGACATCAATAATATTGTATCTTTTCATTCTTGGAGAAATAGTAGATGGTGTATATCAAAATATATTGTATAATATTGGGTATTAAAAATAACCACTAGATGATGTAAATATAAAATGAATCATATGAAAAATTCCAAGTGTAATATAATGATAAAATAATGCAATCTATTTTAGAAAGTGTTTTTGCAACATGTTTTTGGAAAAATGATTAAAATGACAATAAAAATATTGTTTTTCTAGTTTTGTATCCTTATTGATAGTTAGGAGGGTTTTCAATGTAGTGTATATAATCTTTCTCCAAGTGATAAAAACCCACAAAGATATTGATGGAACATTTAAAAGACTATCAACTATGTTATCGAGTGAAGATGCATTTTCTCTACTATGTATCATGGATTTTGTAGAAATTTTTGGATGATTTAAGTTCCTTCAAACTATACCTCATTGAAGATGCCTATCACTTCAATTTTTTTATGGGGCCATACTGAGCGGATGGGAGACATAGGATAGCACGGTTGTTAACAAGCCTCGATAATTTAAATTACCTGTCATTAATGGAATAGAAATAATGTAATAAAAATAAATGAAAAATGGATCTTGCATGGTATAATCCTATTAATGTCTGACATACATTACCTAATGGAATCCTAAGATTTCCTAGAGGGAAAACTAAACTAGCACCATTTAAGACACTAAAAGAGATTAAATAACTAAAGAAGGGAGTACGATACTATATTACTCAATGGATTAAAAAATTTATAATGGAGGGAATAAATTTGGTTACTAAAGATAATGTAATGGAAAAATGTGTGAGATTATTTATATAACCGCTTTATCATTAGTGATTTTTCAAAATGTGGCTTCTAGACATGAACTATATAGGACTCATATACCAATAATATTTCTAATTTTCTCTTGGATTATTACTTGAGAAAAAATTTCCCTACTAATGGATAAATTAATGTGCGAATTAAATATAAATACACTAGACAAAAATACAATCCAAAGATATATTTGGTATAGGAATTTGTTTTAATATGAATATGATAGAAAAATCTAATATTGATGGGTAAAGTAGAAGAGAATGTCTATGCTTCTATAGACACTTTGAGAGTGAGATACATAAGTTAAAGGTTTGATAGTGGACAAAAATTAGAAAAGGAAATAAAAATGGTTTTGTATTATGATTTATTACATAAAACAAAGGAATGGAAATAAGGAAATGATGGAATGAATGAAATTGATGTGAATAGTATCATCTCAAGGTCGAGTTAGCAAAAGTAGGATAAAATCAAGAAAAATTAATAATATTATAAAAGGAGCATGTAACCATTATAAACTATCAAGAACAACTTCAATAAATTAATGATATTCATAGTGATAATGATGATGAATGATATATTATATCTTATGAAAAATATTTCAAAGGTAATATTCGGTATTTTATCTAGACTAAAGTTGTGGGTTTTATGAAATTTTTTATTTTGTTATAATTTAAATATGGTGTGGATGAAATAAGTACCAATTATGTTTGATGTATACACCTAAAAAATGTGTAGTTAGAAATAATAAGGAGATGAGTTTTGGAAATCACTTTGCTAGGGTTTATCGTTTGCATTTCATATTGCGGCCTCTTCATGTGCTACGGGCTAGTACTTTTCTTGTTAAGTTCTAAGGTTTATCTCCCTCTAGGTTTTCCTTTATAATGCCCCCTCCACTTTTATCTCATCTATTGATGTTGAGGCTAGAGCTAGTGGAGCTATGAATAATGGTGCCACCACATAAATGTCCCCAAAAATTTGTCTCAAATGTCTTTACGAGGTGATGTTTCTCCTCATAATGTTGTATTACATATTTCGAATTCAATACTACATGTCAATTCCTTGAACGTTTCTACCGTATTAGTTACTTTATGGGTTGTATCCCCTTCAAAATAATTCTCAAGTCCCGAGTCAACTCGGCCAGAGCCGTTCATGGCATCAGGCTTGAGGGTGTGCAAAACATGACTAAAGGATTCTTCTTTTACGGTTCTTTAACCCTTTACATGCCCTAGCTATCATGAACCAATCGATTCACGAGGTATGTTTGTAACTCCATGTTGGTTCTTTCCCCTTGGACTAAGGAATTTGTGGTGTTTGAGTTTGTGGCTCTTAAAGTCCCTGTCTGGGTGGAGTTCCTTAGTTTTATGCTTCCATGCATGTATTTTCTTCACCAAATCACCTCCTCTATTAGGTAAGTTGTCTGCATGGAACCACATTGCTTTACAACACCCATTCACGAAATAGGTCTATGTTGAAGTAGACCTCTCACAATAATTGAAATAATTCATGGAAATCTAAATGGGTGACACTCACTATTCTCGGTGAGTTCTCTACATCAACCTTCCTAACACATATTTTTACTGTGAGGCCTCTGATCACAAGATCAAGTATTTCCCTCTTTATGTGTCGTGAAATCACCTAGTGCCTAAGGTGGCTACTGAATCCATTAAGCCCTCGCAAGAGGAAGGGTGGAAAATAGTTGGAGGATGGAAAACAAGAAAAAAGCTTGAGACAAGGAGACCAATAACAATGGCTCTAAAGAGCTTAGTATTAAGGAACATACTTCTGGTCCATGTCACTCCTCAGAGTCAGTCTCTAAATATTCTACAGTTCCCTAACCCAAGTTTTATAGCTTTAGACACTAAATCACGGACTTTCGGTAAATATTTAGTCCTAGTTTCATACTACTATTCATATGGTTCTTGAGTGAAAAAAGAGTACTAATCAACCCATATCTTTGGCCATTTTATTTTTCTTTCTGTCGTGATTTTCAATCTTACACCCACACTTTCCCAGTCTGTATTTTCATCTTGTGTTTTCCCTATTTCTAACCTGGGTGCCCATCTAGGGTAGGGTGTGTCATGCACCCCGATCCCCTCTAGGGCACCTTGATCCTCTTTTTACTTCACTCTCACCTTTTGGGAGCTTTCTAGTTGTTTATTATTTCTATCTTTTTGGTGGTCATCCTTTTCGATGTTAATTATGAAATTAGAACAAGATAACCATATATATATGAAGTTATGAGACATAATGAGTGACCAAGAACTAAACACTAGTATTTCCACCTAAGGTTACATACATCAAAGGATTCTATTGCTCCATTGCATCCATCTAGCTCCATCACAAGGGACAAAGGTTGGTTCATCTACATCACACTTCATAGGAGGGTAGTTTATTCTATCCCATACACCATCTATTTATATTATACATCTAGCTATTACTCACTACTCACAAAGTGCGACTGGCACAAGAGCACCTAAGGCATGATCTTCACACACACACGGAACTACATTGGGTTTGAGATGTAGTGCAATGCTTAGTGATAAGTCCATCTATTTGGTAGCTGAGGACAGTTTGACCCCTTCATATGCATATTTATTTTTTAGGGTTTTGATGTTTTTCTTGGGGTTTTACAAGTGTTTCCTTCATCTCTTATTTATAATGACATCCATTAAAGTTCAGCAACATTCACACGACAAGTAAATGAACATAGGAAATCATTTCGCCACACCTTATAGGAGGTCTCCTAGTCATTTCCATAGACCATGATGCCTAGATCTAGGACCAAGCACCCCATCCGCCCTTATCCTTCTCCAAGCACCCCAATCTGGCTAGATAGCTTAGATCTATACTTTCCGAGCTCATGTGTGGTGGTTTTCTCCTCTGTCAATTCGATGTAACATAGTCTCACAAGCTCGAGAAAATTAGCTAAGGCCTTTCTAACCCTCTTTTCCAATTAGGGTTTCACATTTTATTTATTTAGTTGTTTTGTTGTATTTCATTATTTATTTATTTATTAGTTATTGCTTCTATAACATCATATTAGACTCTCATTTTTCCATTTTATTTTAATCATTTTGGTGAACCTGATCTTGAATACACTTTCTCCTTAGGATTTTTCTTCATATGCCCATCACTCATAGTGGTCATTTTGGGTCTTTTCAATATTGTGAGCTTCCTTCATTCGCTTGTAGGGTTTCTAAACCAATGGTTGATATCCCTACTTCTGTAGCTACCACTAAAAATCCTTTGGATAATTCAAACAATGTTCCTCTTCACAAAATAGAGGCATCTGATAGTGAAAAATCATATGATGAGGATACCAATGTTGACCAAGACCAATTAAACACACTTGCATTTTTGACAAGATTTACGTGATAATCCCACTCATCTTCCATATGTCCTACATGCTTTGATTTTTTCTAAGAATACTCATGATGCTTCAGCCTCTATAATTGCTCATTCTTCAGCTCCCATGGTCTCCACCCCACCCATTTATGTTTCATCTCCCATTCCTACTACTACCACTCCCACCATTCACCCTAGCACTCCTAATATGTAGCTTGGCTCTTCTTCGAATACTCTTGATTTAAAATCTTTATATCAGGATTTGTAAACCCAAATTCATCAGCTCCATCTCACTACTTCTTGTGCATCACCATCTTTAGACTCTACTTCATTGTTGCATACTCCTTTTGCACCTACTATATCTACCTATCCATTGCCACCTAATTTCATCTCTCCCAAATTACCCATATTTAAAGGCCATGACAACCCATAAGAGCATCTCGAGATTTTCATGTAGCATGCCTAGACTATGCGGATGACTATACCATACTAGCTAAGATTTTTCCTCATAGTTTACAATATTATGTGATGCATTGGTTTTATGACCTACTGTCCACTCAGTAACATCTTTCACGCATCTAGCCAATGTTTTTCTCACTCACTTTTCTATCAACATCGCTTTAAGATCTCTTACACCCAAATTGCAAAACTCAAACAAGGATCGATGAAAAATTAGTGAATTATGTCTTGTGTTACAAAAATAATTTATCTAAGAAGACTAATGTGCTTACTGAGATGGTGAAATTTAGTAATTATATATTCGTAGTATCTTGCCACCTCTCTAAGATAGTTTTCTCTTTGAGACCTCTCATTCATTTGATCAACTCGACATACTCTTAAGCTTCATGAAACCAAGCTCTTAGCTATATGCAAGCTTAAATACCAAGAGCAAGCATCATCCTCTACGCATTTTATAAATAATTTAACCTTTAAAACATATACAATTAAACCAACCAACATGAAATTTATCATCAATACGAGTATCTACTACTAAAAATATTCAATTGCAAACCTTTGCATCGACATATCTTCACTAAGTTTAGTATCCGTCACAGTGTATTTTACTACTAAAACTTGTTGATAATAACCTCATTACACTACCTTCTCCTCTACAAATAGTTACATATCGACCAAAATGGCGTAATTGTGATGAAAATTCCCATTATGACTATCCTCAGTGTGTAGGGCACTCCACAGATCGTTGCTTCTGACTTTGATTTCTCATTTAAGGTTTTATTGATAGTGGTAAAATTGAGCTTCATAACCTATAGTTTCTCCACCTATCAATGAAAATCATAAGCTCAAAATATTTAACAACCCTCTACCCAAGCATGACACAAAAGTAGCTGAATCTTCAGCTAACTATGTATATCATGTAGTGCCTCCTCCTGCATCAAGGGCTCTTGACTTTCTAATTACAAATACTAATGCTTCTCCACTAATCATTTCATTTCTTTATCACGATTATCACGTGACCTTCACATATAATCACTTATATATCAATGTCTCTATTGGATTGGTCTCTATCAATAATACTAAGGTTGATCTGTCTTGGCCCATTAGAACATGCTCTATTTCACTCCTCATCACTATCAGTTATCCACTATCACAGACTTCATATCCAATGAACAATTCATATGGTGTTTTCAAACTTTGCATTATGGTATTTCCTCTTACTATGCATGTACCCTTCCTTGTTGGACAAGTGGTTGATGGTTGTTACATGCTTCTATGCCTCAACTATATTCGCAAGTCTAAGTGTATCATCTTTATGAATCATTTGCAACTAAAATTAATTCATGTGATCAATTTGTTTCTATCGATGGTGCACCTCCATTTGCTACATGGTTGTCATCTCCTCAAGCATGGGTTAATGAGTCTCCTACTTCATCTAGTATATCACCATCCATGTTACTTAAAGTGTAATCTACTCCTAGTTCACCAACTCACACGAAATGTACGTGACCTCACTACTCTACTAGTCCTACACATCAACATAGGCCCACTCCTCACACAATCACTTTATCCCGACATAGTTCTTTGCCTCATTTTATTCTACATGGATTTCCATCACCTCCAAGCCTAGCTTCTCATTGGTCTCCATCACCTACACTTTTTTTTTTGCCTATGCTCTCATCCTATATTCATCCATCACATACACATAGATTCCACTCACCCACAACATGATCTACCATACCACCACTATTATCGCATGGTCATACACTTTTGTCATCACCGTCATCAGATGAGGGACCTTCGTCCTTCACTTTTATTGGATAGTTAATTAAATCACACGCACTTGGGGGGAATTCTTGTGCTTGATTCACACTTGATTGTTGAGGGCATATAATACACAAGAACCACGCTACACATTAGACACTACACTTTGCACATTATATGCATCACATGGTCATCTTGCATCATTTCATACACTATCTATATCCTCTTCTATGCATTGAACTCACTACCCTATAACACACTCTAGTCTCACGGTCTATAATGGGTGTTGAGGGTATACATCAAAAGTGGATCTCATCACATTCACACATTCATCATTCAAACTTATACCATGTGACGTTCCTAATTTAGTGATATACACTTTAGGATAAATCATCACTCCTTTGTTCATCTTGTCATGATATACACTTAGGCTACAGAGGTCATGCACACTTCATCCCTATGTTGCATTTCATCACTACACATTCAACACAACATGTAACATACAACACACAATTTGACCATTTCCCGATGATGCACTCTTGTTTATGGTTCATTCTAGACTGCTGAGGGGGCATAAACAAATCAACATTAGTGCATACAATTCTATTCACTTGGGAGGGCATGTAGTTCCTACCATCCATATTGCATTCCATTCCATCCATCCACAGCATGTTGCATATCTTGGTCGCATTTACTTTTGCTTATGTTTTCTTGTGCATGTTCTCTTTATTACACATACTAGATAGGTCTCTTATATCTCATTATCTTTACCATACACACATGCACATTCATGTCCTTTTCTAGTTTTTATCATAAATACATGGCTTCTACACACAGCATGGATGTTTGAAATACTACAGGTCCCATAGCGGCTCCTGGGAGCATCCACTTCCGTAAAATACAGGTGTTATTGTTTCATTTTTCATAGCACACTACCTTTGGTTATCCATTTTTTTGACATATGGGTTATCTTTCTAACATGCTAACGGGTGCTTCATGTGTAGAATTTGTTTTACAAGATTAATTTCTTCAATGGATAGTTGTCTGTTTGTTTTTCTTTCTTGTCATTATTTGTTATTGTATGTGGGCCTTGCCCTTTGTTTGGTGTGCACACTTATTTGTTTTTTTACATCCACTATGGCCTTGAGTGTCTTACGACATCGTGATTTATGTCCCATGTTTGCAACCCAATTTTCACGTCCTATGTTGGTTTCTTGTGTGTTTACTTGTATCTAGCTTACACATTGTTTTGGTAGCTTAAACTTGTTCTCTACATACATGATTGTTTGTACTAACACTTGTTTTCCTAGCCACTTGTTTGTGTGTGCCTTGGTTTCTACCAAGCACATTCCCTTCCTATACGGGGCATAATTCTGATTTCACAGTCGGTCCTCTTTTGTTCTACATTCTCCTATCTACAATGTCATGTGTACCCCCAAATAGGAGGGCATAAATTGATTTTACACACTTTACAACATGGTACCGGTATAGTTTAGTTTTTTTCAGTTTTTCATCCATGACATAGTGGGTTATATGAGTTGGTGAGTGGTTCCATGCACATCATATTTTACAGGACATATTTTCTTTAGCATTTTGGGGAGAAATTATAGGCTAGAGGAACATCAAACTTTCCTCCCTACACTTCTTCAAAGCCGAGTGGCATTAGATTGCCAAAAAAACTAGACATTATAGAGATATCTTCACACTCTCGTGAGAAGCGATTACAGGTTGGAGAATAACACACCTTTCTCCCTACACTTCTTTGGCCAATGGCATGAGATCACCCAAAAAACTCGCACTTCATCGAAATTTACAGGATCCTTTCTACACCCTTTTTCTCATCATGGATCAGGTGCACATGTTCTTTTTCATTTTCATACTTTCATTACATATTTTTACATATATACATGTGGTTTTACACATATACATGTGTATTTGACTACTTGATCATCTTATCTTTTGCAGGTCCATCTGTATGGGAAGAAAGCAATCAACAACAATAATAACTAAATCACTTGGCATCGAACACATCATACTAACATGCAGGTAGACTACATACATTGGAATCTACACACGCGCTTCCACCCTAGGTTCACTTTCATCACTTTTTACACTTTTACATATTTAGTCTCCACGCTCCATATTTTTGTCACTCCATGCTTTGTCTAGTCCCTCGGCATGCTTTCTACATCGATCTACATGGATATCAAGTACGCATCTCTATCTACTTTATGTTACTAAGAATTCTTCTCACCAACATAAATTGGGGAAAATGTAGACACTAAATCATGCACTTTGGGTAAATATTTAGTCTTGGTTTCATACTACCATTCATATGGTTCTTAAGTGAAAAATAGTACTAATTAACCAATTTCTTTGGCCATTTTACTTTACTTTCTGTCATTATTTTCGATCTTACACCCACACTTTCCCAATCCATATTTTCATATTGTGTTTTTCCTATTTCTGACTAGGGCACCCAACCAAGAGGCGTGGCACTTCCAGGGTGCCCTGATCCTCTTTGCACTTTACTCTCACCTTTTGGGAACTTTCTAGCCATTTGAGATTTCTATCTTTTTGGTGGTCAGCCTTTTGAGGTTCATTATGAAATTAGAACAATAGAACCATAAAAATGTGAAGTTATGAGACCATAATGATGGACCAAGGCGAGAACTAGTATCTCCACCTAACTTTGCATCCATCAAAGGCTTCTATTTCTCCATTACATCCATCTAGCTCCATCACAAGGGACAAAGGCTAGTTCATATGCATCACACTTCATAGGAGGGAGTTTATTCTATTCCATGCACCATCTATTTACACTCTACATACATTTATTGCTTTCTACTCAAAAGTGTGGTGGCATAAGAGCACCTAGGGCACAATTTTCACACACACACATACACACACCTAGAACTAAATTGGAGTCCGAGATGTAGTGCGGCACTCGATGATAATTCCATATATTTAGAAGTGAGGATATTTTGACCCCTTCATATGCATCTTTATTTTAATAGGTTTTTGATGCTTTGCTTGGGGTTTTGTAGGTGTTTCCTTCATTTCTGATTTGTAGCGACATCCAACAAAGTTCAACGACATTCACGTGATAGGAAGTGAACAAAGGTGATCATTCAGTGACACCTTAGAGGAGGTTTCCTGGTCATTTCGCAGACCGGGGATTCCTATGTTGCCCCTATCCTTCTCCAGTCACCCCATTCGGCCATACAACTCATATATGTACTTTTATGAGCTCTTATGCAGCATTTTCCTCCTCTTGTCTACTCAATCTCCACTGTGACATAGTCCCACAAGCTCAGCGAATTAGATAAGGCATTTCTAACCATCTTTACACATTAGGGTTTCACATCTTATTTACTTAGTTACTTGGTTGTATTTTAGGATTTATTTATTCATTATTTACTTCTCCTATAACATCATATTAGACTATCATTTTCCATTTTAGATTAATCACTAGCACACCTAAATCGAGTCACGGTTCTCATGGACTGTCAAAATCCATCTAGACCTCCTTGACACCTCCAACTTCACACGGTTTATTTTGACAAAAAACTCAATGGGGCCATCCAAAAGGGCTTGAATTCCCTCTCAATACCCCATGGAAAGTCACGAACATAGACACAATGTGGAGTCAACGAGAGGAGAGTATGTCAAACAAAGGAAAGTTGAGTTACGAGGATTTTTGAAGCATAATAATGCTCAATTCCTGTAAAACTAGTTCAATGCCTTCGATGTTGATGGTATGGCCCTTGATCCACATTTCTCATGAATTGTATGTCATGGAATGTGAGGGGTCTTACAAACTCCAATCGTAAGTATATCATTCACGATGCTTGCCAAAAAATTGCCAATTTAGATGTTTTGTGTCTTCAGGAAGTTAAAGTTACAGGTTTTTAGTTGTCAATGGTTTGCAAATCCATTTGGCCTGACAACTTGGCTTTCACCAGTAATCATGATGGAGGTCATGGGGGTTTAATTTATTTTTCACCCCTAAATGGTGGCCCTTCTTTATGGATCATGACGCAAACCCCACCAATAGAGCCATCTAGGCTCTCTTTAATATTAAAAGTCACCCTTTTGGCTTCATCAACATCTATGCCTCTAATGATGTGGCTGAAAGGGTTGATCTTTGGTGGTGGATAGCCAATGAAATCCCTGATGCCTATTGGGTCATCTACTGAGTGACTTTAATATGGTTGAGTTACCCATAGATAAATGTGGGCACCTTCTATGCAATAAACAATTGGAAAAAGGGAGGCATATTTTATATGCGTGATAAATTTGGGTTTTATGACCCAAACATCTCATGTGAGACCCACTTTTGAGACTGGTTCATTTATTCCAATCTCGAGGTGGATTGGATTAGGTTCATAAATAGCTCGACAAGGCCATGTTTTGCACTCAATATTTTTTTGAGTTTGACAACATTTATTCCATTCCTTTAGAATCGATGCCCTATTTCATCCTTTCTGACCACTTCCCTTTTAGATTTCATATCGATTGGCAAGCTAAGAGGCATTTTAGCCATAAAGGTTGGTTTTTAACAACATGGCCTTGATGAAAAACCTACCCATACTCAATCATATGAATGAGTATGGAACTTAACGCCTTGGCCACGTCATCTACATAACTATCATCCTCCTCTTCTATCTAGTTGGACTCAATGGTGGGAAAATGCAATGACTAGGACATCCAGGAGTCCTTAGAATATATAATCAACAACTACCCAATATCCGGTACCACTCCTATTCTTCCACCTCCTCTTCTCTCATCTGGGCGGTGGTGGCACTTGAAGGAAATCCCTTCTCACGAAGCCTTGTAACTCTAAGTGGTAGAGCTTAGACAGAAAATTCAAATTGACAACAACTATAATGCTCAGAGTGCGTAAATCCATGCCCACCTTCACTGGCTCGAGGTTAGGGATCAGGTTTCAAAGGAATTTTGTAATCTCTCAAATCCAAACATTCTTTTCAAGTAAATTCAAGACATTTTTATGGTGGAACTCAGCTCACAGATCCCCAACTCATGTTACAGGCCTTTGTTAATCATTAGAAGAAAAGTTTTCCAAGCTCAATTTCCTTTGGTAGAGATTAGTTGCCTTGGATCAATCTTTGGCCATGGTGCCATGCAAGATTTCTCAAGTGTAGAAAGTTACTGTGACCACATGCTCTCCCTTAAGGACTTACGAAAGCGAGGCATGTAAATGGCCAATGATAAGGCATCGGGAAGCGAATTTGGGATATGGTTGTCCCTTACCTTTATCAAGTTTACATTGAAGGATTTCAGTTCTAGTCCCTTAGCCCCCATATTCACAAAGGGAATATCAATTTCATACCTAAGCTTGTAAACCACTGATATGATAAGAAATTAGCATCCTATAACCATGTTTAATGTATCTCACAAACTTATAGCCAAAGCTCTTTCCATTCGGTTGTGACACATTCTACCTACCATTGTCCGGCCGGAGAAAACCGATTTCATCCAACAACATTATATCCTTGACAATATCATCACGGTTTAGGATGGCATGGAGTGGGTTCATAAATCCAACCAACAATCCCTCTTCATCAAAATTGAATTCGAGAAATCTTATGACCAGAGATAGTTTCCTTCCATTCTTGTTATGTTTCAATCATTGGTATTTGGTCCCAATTTCATTCAATTTGTGAAGATGCCTTTTACACATGCATCCACCCATATCACCATTAATTGGCATAGTTCAGCCCCCTTTTTCCTTTTCGAGTCCATCTAGTAAGGATTTTCTCTATTTCCCACCCTTTATTTCCTTACGATTGAAGGGTTTAGCTATCTACTTTCCAAAAACTCAATCTCAAGAGGGGCTGTTAAGGAGAATTGGCTTTCCCTCCGATAACTCCCAACTAGCTAATGGTTATTATTGGAATTCGAGGATTTGAATGAAAACAGGTTTAATCAACTTAAATATTAAATATTAATATATTATGCAACATTAAAATGAATAAATAAAATCACATTAATAAACTATATTGCATAATAATTAAATATATACTTATAGAATGTAAATAACACAAAACACAAGATTTATAGTGGAAAACTCAAAGGTAGAAAACCACTTTGAAAAGTAACCTTTATTATAGAGAACCTAATTACATCCAGTAGAAACCTCCTTATTACTAACACTAATCACAAGGGTAAAAACCAAATCAATTAATATTGGTTTTCACACCTTTGATATATTTCTCTAATATATCAAATGAGGACCCAAAGTCCTTTTTTATATGAGGTGATTGGGTATGTCTCCCAACTCACCCTTTCAACCAAGTCGGTTGACACATATTCCAAGGTTTGAATATTTAATAATAGAAATATAAATATTTCTTATTATTAAATATTTAACCTATAATATAATTTTGGACCCTTATTAATTAAGGGGTGGACAGCCCACTTGACCATTATGTTCCAACACTCCCCCTTAATGTTAGGTGGGATAATATATGTCAATAGATTACTTGTCCGTGGTACACTACAAGATTTACAATCCTTAAACCATAAAGGTTTTAGGATGGCATATAGGTTGAAGGAATTATAACACCTTCATCATACTCAAGTTATCTTTTGGTAAAAAAGGATTTGGAATCCCAAAGATCATCCTATGATCGGTGGCTAAGTATGATTTGTGAGTTATACATGTTCTTACAAGTTCTCGTAAAGGTTACTTGAAACCAAGAATATAGAAGCCTTTTATAACCAAGGACCTCCTTTCTAATATGCTTACGGTGGATGTTTACCAAGTAAACTCAATAGCACTAAAGAGTTTACTAAAAAAATTATTTAAGTTATTTATACACTTCTTTCTAAAAAAGCGAAGCCAAGGAGGTATATACATGCCTGAAGGTCTTTATTACAATGCATTTTTCATTTTACAAATACCAATTTCCATTAGGAGGTGACATTTTCATGCACACTCTCCCTCAATGGAAACTTCAATAATCCAAGTTTGTCATGAAAGTGCCAAAAAATTGTAGCACTCAGGGGCTTTGTTAAGATGTCAACAACCTGCTCTTCATTTGGCACGAACTTTGAGATCTATCTCATCATGTAGCACCTTCTCGCAGATGAAGTGTGTATGTATCTCAATGTGCATCATCCTTTGATTTTGTACTGGATTATGTACAAGAGCTATGGTACTCTGGTTGTCACAGAATAAAGGAATACTATCTTGATCCTTCATCTTTATCTCATCGAACAACCTCTTCATCCATAGAGCCTCTTTTGTAGCTTCCATTGCACTTATATACTACAGCTTGTTAAAGAGATAGAAATAGTTGGAAACTTTTTACCACACCAAGTTATGACACTTGCACTAAATTTGAACACATAACCACAAGTATATTTTATATTTAATACATCATTAGCATGATAGAATCACAAAATCCATACAAGTTAACATTTTCATCCTTATTATAATGCAACCCATAATTGATTATTCCCTTAATATATCTAATAATTATTTTTGCAAGATTCCAATGATCTCTATAAGGTTCCTACATAAAACTTGAAGTAATTCCTACTGCATAAGAAATATTTGGTCTAGTTATAGTTAGATAAATCAAACTACCAACTAACTACCTATACAAAGTAGGATCAACTTTTTCACATGCAAGTTTAGGATCAAGTTTTATTCCAACTTCCATAGGTGTAGAAATTGGTTTACAATCAATCATATTAAACTTTTTCAGTACATTGGTTGCATATTGTGCTTGAGAAACAACAATAGAATGCTTATCTTAAAATACAACCATGCCAAGAAAATGATGTAAGAGACCTAAATTATTCATTTCAAAGTATTGTTTCAATTTTTCTTTAATCTTATGAATTAAAGAAGGACTATCACCATTCATAATAAAATCATCAACATATATACATACAACGATAATGTGAGAACCCTCTTGCTTGATGAATAGATCATTGTTAGAAGAAAAATTAACAAAACCTAATTTTTTAAAGAAAGCATTAATTTTCACATAGCAAGTCTAGGAACTTACTTTAAACCATAGAAAGATTTTTCAACTTACAAACATAGTTTTCTTTAATATTTTCTTCAAATCCTTTAGGTCGAGACATGTAAATTTCTTCCTTTAAATCACCATTCAAAAATCATTTTTCACATCTATTTGGTGGATTTCCTACCCAAAATGAGAAGCAATAGCAAACAAGGCCCTAACAATGGTCATCTTAGCTATAGGAGAAAAGGTCTCAACATAATCAATACCAAGTTCATGAGTGAAACATCTAGCAACAAGTATAGCTTTATGTTTTTCAATACTACCATCAACATTATATTTTACTTTGTACAACCATCTAGACCATATAATGCTTCTTTTCTCTAGAGGTGGAACTAACTCTCGGGTTTTATTTTGAATCAATGCATTATATTCAGCCTATATTGTATTAATCTGCTTCTTATCCTAAGAATCTTCGTCAAAATTTTACAACTCGGGTTCATACAAGGTCATTAATACATGGTACGTATGATGGCTTCTGGCCATTTTCCTAAGGTCAATAGGATTAGAACTTTCTAACACAGTTTGATCCCATCTTGGTTTCTTAGCTAGGGAGCAAAGAGGTTCGAAACATCCATAACATCAACACAAGAAACATCATCATGATCATTTACAATATTTTCATTATCAATATAAGAACCATCATTAGAAATATTGATAGAATTAAGAATATCATTACTATTTGTAGATGAAAAAAAACATTTTTCTAAAACAACAACATTGTGGATTTTAGTTACTTCCATTTTTATAGGGTCGTAAATCCTTAAACTTGTAGTGTTAATACCATATCAATGAAAATACAAGAAAAATAATGCATATCAATATTCTTTCTTTTCTTTTTAGGGATATATAAAGAGGTAGGACTACCAAACACTTTTAAATGTGATACATCGGGTTTTTATTTGACCACTTTTCTAAGGGGTTCGAATGGTGAATAACTTTAGTATGAACCCTATTTAGGATATAGACTATGGTGTTCATTACTTCTACCCACGAAATTTGGGAAGACTAGTATAATGAAGCATCGTGTGAGCCATATCTAAAATAGTCTTATTTGTTCGTTCTACAACACCATTAGACTGGGGATAATGGGGAGAAGTTAATTCTCTTTTAATACCAAAATCAATACAGAACTTTTCAAATGACTTGCTAACATATTCACCCCCATTATCTATTCTAAGCCTCTTAATTTTATAATTTGATGAATTTTCAACATATGCTTTAAATTCCTTAAATTTTCCAAATACATCATATTTATTTTTAAGAAAATATGTCCAAATCATCCTGGTGAAATCATCAACAAATGTCACCAAGATACAAAGAACCATTTAATGAAGTTACTTCAAGAGGTCCTCTAACATCACTATGAATTATTTCTAGTTGTGAAGAGGAACTCTCCTTAGGATGTAAGTGAAAGAGTTTAACATTTTGTTTCAAGCGTAAACACCGTTCACAAGCATCATGATATGAAGACAACATAGGTAAACCTTTCACTAGATTATTTCTAGACATTTCATACAAGCTTCGATAATTCACATGTCCTAACCTTTCATGCCATAGTTTTGAATTATTCAAACTTTGAGATACAAAACAAGATGCAGAAGAAAAATCATCAAAAATATACAAACCATTTCTTTGAATTCCTTCAACAATTATATTATCATTACTATCCTTGATGTACCAAGTATCCTTCAAATTTTGAATAGACAAACCATCATGAGTTAGTTGTGAACATGAAAAAATATTCTTTTTAAGCTTAGGAACAAATAAAACATTATTCAAAATACCATTTGCAAATTTTACTTTTTCTTTCTCTATTGCTTATAAAGATGAGTTATCACCAAGATACACACATTCATTGATTTTCATATCATCAAATAAAGAATTGAAAATACCAGTCTTATGATTTGAAGCACCTGAATCTAAGATCCATTCAGAATTTGAGGAAGAGTACAAAATCAAAGCATATAATGCAATAGTTTAGGAGCATCATTAGAACTATCCTTTTTCCTTAAATTATATTTAGATGTGACAATTTGTTTCTGATTTTTATGGATATGTTTCTTAGATTTACACTCTTCCTTTTTATGACCAAATTTTCCACATTTGTGAAATTTACCATTAAATATTAAATGCAAATGTTCAGAAGTAAAACTCTTTTTATCAGCAAATGAATATTTAGTATTAGATCTAAACTTTTGATCAGAATAAGGCTTGTGAGACTTGAACTTTGAATTTTGAGAAAGAAGTGCCTGTGAGGCATTCTCCTTAGAGTCAAAGTTCGTCATCACTTTCTCTTCCTATATCAGAAGAGAACTCAAAGTACTCAAATTTTTAATTCATCATCATTCTGATATTTAGAATTTAAGATAGAAATAAAATTCCTATATATTTCATGTATATTCAACTGAACAATAAAGTAGATTAATTTTTCACCAATTAAGTCACAATTGCATCCATCTAATTATGCTTTGATATTTTTAATTTTTCCTTTCATAGGATTCATAAGTAATTCTAAAACAAGTTTAATAATGTTAGACAAGCACGTACCTTCATGCATGGATTCTAATTATTTCCATATCTCACTAGGATGTTTGATATTACCAATGTGTAGAAGATATGCATCAATCACATTGCGTAGGATCATGGAAAGGGCCTCCTACATATCGTTGTGAGAATGCATTCATATTTCCCGCATTCTCTTGAAGACCGATGGGCACATGCTCAGTCCCTAAAATAATCATCCAGAGTTTTCTTGCCATAAGTTTTGATTTGACCCGATCTTCCAAATATTGTAATTTACTCCATTTAGGATTTGGGACTTATCAAGGCAAAAGAAACTAGATGCCATTGTCTTTCAAATTTCCTGAACCTGAAAAACATACCCCATTATGATATACAATGCACCACTGAGTTAGAAAAATATTGATTGAAAAACGACAATACCCATATTTTATGATAAAAAATTGTACTATTTCATTAAAAAATCAAGTATTTTTTTAAATAACTAATTTTTGTAAATCTAATCATAACAATATTAATAGAACCATATCTAAATTTATAGATCTAAAGAAACTATTTGATCATAACTAATTATGTCATTAAAATGCATACTAATTAACTTCCCATAATCAAATAATAACCCACATTATAAAGGGCTCTGGCATTATACCCCAAACCTATCATTAAAAAAATGACCATATAGAAGTGAAGATGAAACCCCTAAGAATGCACAACAACTTCAAATTTCTGAAAAGTGTTAATGTAGATAAAGATATAGCCAACTTAAATTTGACATCTAAATGACCATCATTCTACCTTATTTTGGTCTGTTGTCATGGTGATCATTTGACCATCAAATTTAACACAATAAAAATTTCTTGTGTATTTCCAGAATGGTAAATTTTGCATGATTTTGGGTGATTTTACCTAAAATTATGTCAAATAATGGATCTGAATTCACCTCAATTTATCCAATTTATCAAATACATGCTAGTGCAAACCGAGACAAAGATTTATTTTCCATTTTCCATGCAAGCAAGTTCAGAGACACGAAGAAAACCAAAGGGCATTAGAAAATATAAAAATACAAAACAAATAGTACCACTTTTAGTGAAATTAAATAAATAATTTAATTTTCTTTGGTACAACTATAGTGAAATTAAATTAATAATTTTAATTTCCTTGATCTTTTCTGTGAAGTCTATTTCTTGACATAAACTTCCACTTCTCGGGAATGACTATTCCCTGCACACACCACTTTTGAAACATAATTAAATAAAATTTTATTGCTAAAATTAAATAAAATTTTCAAAAGAAATATCCTTTCAAAGAATTTACATTACATTTTCAAAGGTTAGAACAAAGGAAATATTCCATATAATTTCCAAATGTAAATGAAAGTAAGAATCATATCATATTACATCTCCCCCAAAAAAAATAGGGATTTAAAATTGAAAAACCCTAAAATTTTTACCAAGAGTTTCAAAGAGGGGGGTCCACCACAATCTCTTCTTTTCTTGCAAATTATACTTCTTCACAAAGCACACAAAAAATTAGATTGCACAAATGTAGTGGCAAAATAAATTGGGGGAGAAAATAAGGGGACCCGATACTTTTAAATACCCTTCCGAGTTGGTTGAAAAACCCATACAAATTAAATAAAGTAAATACAAAAATATTTGATCTAATTTATTTAATTATCCCAAGCTCTATTACCATGTTGGAATTCAAGGATTTGAATGACAACGGGTTTAATCAACTTAAATATTAAACATTAATATATTATGCAACATTAAAATGAATAAATAAAATCACATTAATAAACTATATTGCATAGTAATTAAATAAATACTTACATAATGTAAATAACACAGAACATATGATTTATAGTGGAAAACCCAAAGGTAAAAAACCACTGTGAAAAGTAACCTTTATTATAGAGAACCTAATTACATCCAGTAGAAACCTCCTCCTTACTAACCCTAATCACAAGGGTAAAAACCAAATCAATTAATATTGATTTGCACACCTTTGATATATTTCTTTGATATATCAAATGAGGACCCGAAGTCCTTTTTTATATGAGGTGATCGGGTATGTCTCCCAACTCACCCTTTCAACCAAGTCGGTTGACACATATTCCAAGGTTTGAATATTTAATAATATAAATATAAATATTTCATATTATTAAATATTTAACCTATAGTATAATGTTGGACGCATATTAATTAAGGGGTGGCTAGCTCTCTTAACCATTATGTTCCAACAGTTATTTCATGGATGATTCATTCCTTACGCTCATTGAAAATGAAATTAACATTAGCAATTTTATTTAGTGCTCGAAACTTTATGTTTAGCTTGGGATTTCCCATTTAATGGCGTAAACACAATGTTACAGATAGTCCTTCCTCCCCGTTCCTCGGTGGATGGCTATGTATGATTGAAAGATGCTCAGACATGGTGAAATGTGTAAATTTCTTAGTATTCCTTTTTATTTTCAAGCTTCACCTACAGATATTTGGTATTATTTTATACAACAAAGTTCTCGGAATTTGGAATACTAGATTACTAAGTTGTTGTCTTTAGCTATAAAATTTCAGATCTGCTCCAAAGTTCTTAAAGCCACACATGTACATATTACTCCTCCTATTATGTCCCTTCTAAGAAATATGTGCAAAATTTGGAAAAAAATCTCAAAGAATTCCTCTCAACCAATACTTCCTCTAGAAATAATTCACAGATTTGCGTGGGATACTTTTTGTCTTCCCATAGAATCGGTGGGTTAGGCCTCATTGACATGATGTGTCAAAGACAAGTAATTTGTGCCAAATGGATAATCCATATCACAAAAGGGAATCGAATGGAAGTTTCTTTTGTGAAATGTCATTGATGAAGGATCCCATATGGTCTGTTCAAATTGGAAAGGCATTGGCTTTTCCAATATTCTCATTTCCCCCATTCCAATCAAAGTGGTTGGAACTTTTATGCTCAAAAGTATTTGGAAATCCTGGGAGCAGATCAAACCATGGCTCCTATGGAATGGAAATGGCTTCCATGATGGCCTTTCATTTAACCACCACTCTTTGTGGTGGTCTCATGTCATTCAATTCTAGGATCGTTGTCTTTTCGAGGTTCCTTGGATTCCTGCGCTCTACCTTTTCAAGCGAGGCATTTGCACTATCCAATACCTCTTTTGCAAATGCACTTTAGTCTTGGCATCCCTAGCATGAGCTCAAGGATCAATTCAAATATGCTATTCATGATCATGTTATCATTAATGATATTATTTCCTTTGTACCATATCACATGATCCATAAAATATTTGTGCTTTCGCTCTCCTCCTTGGTGGACGGACTAGAAGTGGTATGTAGACACCTCATTTTGGAATTACTCATCTGGCCATGGTTATTCCTAGCTTTCACCTCATCTACCCATGGTAGGTAAGCTTAATACCCAGTGGGGATTTTGATCCTCTCCATCAAGTGGAGAAGGATATTTGATATTGTTTGGTACACATTTGTGGAACCCAAAATTTCCCACTTTTTATGGTGTGTTCTTCACCAAGGCCTTCCAATTGGCATCCATTTGAATGGTTCACCTTTGTGTTTCATCCCCAAATGGCCCTTCTGTGGCCATTTGGAAACCTTATCTCACATTTTTGGTATTGTCTCAAATTCCAAAAGACTTGGAATTGGATTCATTCTTTCTTCCTCCCCTTCCAACTAGAGTGTTTTACTTGGTAGCATATTATTTTAGGAGACAATCCTCGAATGCCTCATAAGTTTTCCCAGATTTGGCATGTTTTCAAAGGGAAATCCTTTTCTGGCTTTGGAAAGAAAGGAATTATTGTTTATTTACTAATGTTGAAGTTGCCCAATAATTATCTATTTATAACAAACATGTGGTTATTGTGAATGTATTGCTTCAAATTCAAGTTTAAGCCAACAAAGTGGCACTCGAGGTGAAGCATCTCCAAACACTCCTTTGGAACTGAGGGTGACACCCTTGAAATGTTTCTTATGAACCTCCATCCCCCTCCCGTTGTTCCCTGCCGCAAGGTGGTACCAGGGGTCGTTCAGAGGTGGTGGTCATCGGAGCCGTTCACAACACCACTCATTTAGTTGAGCATGTTGGTCCCCACATAGTCATCCTCCACATAGGACCTTCTTCCCTCTGCCTTTATCCTTCCACTGAGATTGGGATGCCCCCTACCACCTAGCCAACTCGGTTGGGGCTCATCGGCTACCCCTGAGCTACTCACTCATGACGGATGGAACCTCCCGCCTTCACCCGAGAAATTTCCCAAGTTGTGTCTTGTCATCTCACCCTCTCGGTCCACTTCTAAATATATAGAAGAAGGAAATCAACCATGATCTAGTTGGGATGTGTTAGATAGTGGAAAATACCTTCATGGTTCTGTTTGGAATGATTAAGATCTGCCCTACATGACATCAATTCACAAGTGGTGATTAACTTCCTTTTCTCTCTATTTTTTTATGTTTTGTAATCTCAAGTTTTCATAGGATTTGTCTTTTCCTAGTATAAACTCGTGGCTTTGGGGCATGTTTCCATACCGCCCATTTTTTTGTGAATTATCTTGTATCATTTTAATTTTTAATATAATATAAGATCTTATTCTTAAAAAAATGTGTAGTTATAAAACCTTTTAGTTCTATTTAGTATTGAAGAAAAATTATGTTTTATGCAATCGGTATTAATACTAATCTCAAATTACATTATCCTTATTCGTGATATGTATCCAATGTATGGTAACATGATGTATTACCTAAAGATATAATTTTTTATTTTTAATAAGGATAATGGTAATTTTCCCATTCTACTTCTTAACTCATCACTGCATGATATAGAAAATGATAGTATCACTTTGAGATATGGTGGTTACAAAACATGGTCATACCTTCATTGGTGTAAGTGCTTTTGAATTTATCAATTTTAGCATGTATTTTTATCATAGTGTGAAAAATAAGGATTAGAGGTTCATTTCTTCTTGAGGGAGTAGGATCAGGCCCCATGTAATTTTTGGCAATACTCTAGTTGTACACTACTATCTTTGATGACAAATTTCATAGGTAATTTGATTTCAAAATGTTTCTTCCTTTAAACCACTAGTACTTTACAAACTACTACACTATTTTGCTCCTTATTCCATCAAAAAAAAAAATTGTAATGGATAATGGTTTTATTTTATCTTTTAGACCATGTCATTACAACATTACAAGTAAATTATATAAAATAATAAATAGGAAATTATTTTTCATATAATTGTTATCCTTAAAATTATACATATAAGAATTGAATACTCTCCCTCCTTTTTCTTTAAGTTTTAAATTTAGGAAACCCTTTCCCAAGGATCTTTATATATTCAAGTGGTTATTATTTAGGTACTGATAATAGGTATCATGATTGCAAAGTTATAATGGTCACAATATTATTTTATCAAAATGTAACACTTGCTACCAACCCAAGTTTTGATTTGTAGAAACACTTCTAGAATACAACCATTTCATAATATGACCTTAACATTAGAATATAATTAATTAATTACCTTTATAATGTTTTTCTTATTATCGACATTGGGTAATAGACATGGTTTTTCTTAATAAAACAAGGCTTTCTCTATAACTAGGTCTCATAAGTTTTGATAGATTCTTTAATATTGTTAAAAATTAATCTTAAGTCATCTTCTTAATAAAAATACTTTCAAGGAACTTATATAATCCTACCTATTTTTTCAATGATAGAATGTGTTAATGACTAACCATTAAACATTGAATATGTTCCAAAGTGTAGTTACTAGAGTTTGTTATAAAAATTTGAATATGTCCCTATGAAATTGGACACAATGGATTATTATTGTGGAAATTATATAAATCTCACATTATTATGAGAGGAATTATATATAAACATTTTTACAATTATTAAATGGGTTTCACTATACAACTTGTTAATGGGATATGGCATATCATTTTCTAATTTCTAGTTGAAATCACTATTCTTGACATCCTAATGTTGACAACTAAAATCCATTGCACTAATTTATCATAAATGGGAAAAATAATACTAAAATCATAATCCATTTATTAATTATTTACCTAAATTAATTAATTAATATTCTCCTTTGAATACTAATTAACAACATTTTCATGATTAAATTCCTCTTCAATTATTAATTAATAACTCGTTATTAATTATGAAAATTCCCCTTCATCTATTAATTAAAGATGTTTCATTTATTAAATCCCACTTCAAATAACCTATACAATCTAATCATTTCCTCTAAATTCCTCTCAAAAAGCTTTTTACAAGCTAATTTTGGCGTATTAATCAATTCTTAATAAACCGCCTTTCTTCTCATCTAATTCCCATGGAGTATTAATCCTACTTAATTACTCCCAAGTATAATTAATAAGTATTAATCCTATATCTCCATCATCCCACATGAACCAATATCTACAACTTTCCCAGAAAGGAAACCTATAGAAGAAGCTACGCAACCTACTCCCAAAAAAAAATCAAATTTCTCATACTAACATTATACTCTTAAAAACAAAATATTTTTTTAGAAACCCCTTGTTGAATGAAAAAGGTTATAAAATATGGCTTTCACCAATTTGAAAAAAACTAGTTTCTTCACTAAATCCCTCCTAAGAAAAAAAAATGTTGTCTCTTCATATAACACTTGGTTTAACAAATATGCACAAATTGAAGGTGAATCCTTTGTGTTTATTTATATAAGATTTGTTCTTTATTTAATTTTAAAAATTATATTTATATTTTAAGAGTTATGATTTTTAATGATAAAATCTTATAACTGTAATAGTCATTTCTTAAATAAATTAACACTCTCAAACCCTTGCATACATTCAACATGCCTGATTGGATCACCCATTTGTCTCACATACCATTTATTTAAATTTCATTTTTCTAGATGTATTTGTGTTTGGTAGTAATGATCTTGTTTTGTAGGATTTAATTAGGAAAAGGTCTATCAAAATTTAGTCTTAATCTCAAAAAATTGATATTTTGAGATGTTACCTCAGGTTTTACGCCACCATCATCTTTAAAAGATCCTCTCTATCAAACAGTGACACCACCTTTAAACAAAAAATTCAAATGATAATTTGTAGTGGTTTAGTGTAGACTAAATCCATGTTCTACAACTTACATAGCCAAGAAGTAGTTTTTAGTGGTTTTTTTATAAGGGTTGTGTTTTGCAACTTCAACATCCTAATAACACTTTGCAGTGAAGCTTCTTGGATTCCACAAATAAATATTGTTTTATACCAACCTAATCTTCTTTTCTTTGTTGAAAGGTTTTCTATGTTTTTTTGTCTTTTACCAATTTTGTGTTCTAGAATTAAAAAAATTCTTATCTTAATTTTTATGCTCTCCGTTTTTCATTTTTTTATCATTTTGAATTATTTATCACTTATCAATGGTTATTTTCTTGACATGCATGGCTCTATTCATGCTTAAAATCTCAATGGAACTTCATAATGGATATTTCTAGGTCTTCGAGGATTAGTGGTCACATGTAAACATCTTAAGAGGTCATGTTGCACTTCATAACAACCCAACATTTTTATATCTTATGTGTTCACTTCATGCAGTCCAATTTATTGAGCATCCATGTTGCACTTTTCAAGGACATTACATTTGTATCGAGTTATGCAACACTTTGTAGTGGTTGCAGTTTCTTATTAGTTTTGCTACTTGTAATATAATTTATACCTATCTAGTGGCTCCTCTTTATCTTTTAGTAGTTGTGTGACAGTGAGTTTGTATTTTGAATTTTTGATCAAATATTATCTTGTTGTGGCTCTTAAAGGTGGTTGGCTAATTTGGAAAACTACTAATATTCATTTGTAGCTACTTTATTCAATCACTAAAGATAAGTAATATAACAAATAAATCAATGTGTGTGTTTTACTTGTGTTATTTAATTATCACACTTTAATTTATTATACATTTTCTTAATCATACTTTATTTTAATTATTTAATTTTTATTAGCTTATCCCATGTTAATCATTGTTTAAATACATGGTTTTCTTATCCTAATTTTTTTACTCATTTTTTACTCTGATCATTATAACGTAAAAACACAAGTGTTGCTCTACCCATTTTAAATGCTTGAGTTGGCCTAATGGTGAAGAACATGTGCTCTTGAAATAGAGGTCACAAGTTCAAATCCTGCAGGGGGTAGGGTATGTACGCCTCGTTTGTAGCAAAGTTAGTTGCCTCCCGCATGTGAGTACGAGGTAGTCCCATATGCTATAAGCCGCTTGTAGACCCAAAAACAGGCCGCCCCACGGCATCGTGGACTGTAAAAACCTATTATTATTATTATTATTATTATTAAACCTTTATTATCCAAACAAATAAGGAAAAATATGTATGAGTTAAACATTGTTTTATCAATCAAACAAGTTGAAACTCTATCCAAGTTAAACCTCATTTTTATAAAACATCAAGACCTAAACCACTACCCAACTCAATCAAGGCCCTATAAATAAGAAAACTCGAAACTTTATCTAAGAAAAACCATCATTTTAAGTGTTAATACTTAAAATTTTAAATAAAACAACATGTTACCCTACAAAAATTCACCTAGAACCTAAACATCAAACCCTAGGTAAAATTTTGAATCTAAAATATAATGACTCCTACCACATACTAAATCCATAAACATCACAAATTCAATCATGTAGTTAGTGTAACCTTTACATTTCTAAATATGAGGATAATTACACAAAAAATTTGAGGAAGAAGGATCTCGTGACATTTTTGAGAAGAATTAGGATTAATTAGATCACTTCTTGTACCAAAATAAAGACACCATTCTCCTTTAGGTATTCATTACAAGATAAAATTCACACCAATTTTGACCCTACTTTCCTTCTAAAAATGATCGTAAGGAAGATGCATTAAACAAAAGACATATTGACCATCGAGGCACATTATATCTACAACCTTCTACATCTAGGCCAAGCCATAACATAATTATGAGTACAACACAAACAAACCTCCCAAATAATCCAAAATAAAACATAATAGGATACCCTTCATAATGTGAACCCAAAATTCACAACCAATTACAAAACATAAGTAAATCAATTGACAAATCTATCTTCTCTTGTACATATTAAGAAACCTAATATGACTTATGAAATGTCTAAATCAAATAATTGGTGTGACAAGGCATTCAAATATAACCACATAAAATCTAAATTAAACCCTACTCATGGAAATTCATTGTGAATAGTCGATGAAATTTACTTTAAGCGGTTTATAAGAAAATAGTAGTGGACATAATAAGATATACAAGTTTTAGGAGATATGCCCTTATGAATTTGATAGGTAAATGTTATGCATACCCTTTTCTCAATATTTTATAAACCAAAATTTGATAAATCTCATGAAAAGGTTCACACTGAGGGATCACATCAAATACTTCTTAAATTATTACCAAGAACTTCCCTACAATCACAACTATATCATGTGAATGTTACAACACACTTTATAACTTTAGGATCTTGAATGGTTCCTCCATATCCCTAAGGTATCTATCTCAACATTTGCGAGACATGTCATACAAATGTATTGGCCATTTATCCTTCAACATGGAAAACAATATTTCCATGTTCTACCTTCATGATGCTACACAATGTAATAATGAAAAATTATCTACATTATTACAATGGTGGAGATAATTCACAAGTTGTTTCCCCTATTCTAGTCCTAAAAATAATATTTTTTATCATATGTATGCATAACTTGCATCCAAATATCTCCTTTTATCTTCAAATTCATTGTGATAACATGTTTGAAGATGTTATTGATAAATAAATTCAAATATAAAAATATCTCCTTACAAAAGGAATCTTGAAAAAATTCAACAAGGAAAATGAAAACAAACCAAATGATAAACTAAACTTATTCAATAAGAACAAAAATGTTATAAGAGATGGATTTATGACTCCAAACACAATCAGGTAGTAAAATACTCCCTCAACTAACTACACTTAAGGGCCACATAAACAACATACTGTGCACATAGAATATATACACTTGGTTGAATCCTCTTTGTTGTGTTCCACCATCTCAAATTAGATAGTATGATTACATTTCCAAATAATCCTTTTGATTACTCAAAACCCAAACCCACATGGTATAAATAGAATGCATATTGTGATTACCATCATGTTAATGGTCATGTCATAGATCATTGCATGAAGTTAAATAGCTACATATATGATCTACTTGATCATGTGGATACTAAGTTAGACACACAAGATACCCGTAATTCAAAAATTATTAATATTTATATATATACAAGGATCTATTCTCCAAGCATAAAAACTAAAAAAATACAGATTGATGTCAAACCTCTTAGGGTAAAAACAATATGAGCTCTAGCATGTCCTCCTAATTTATAATTTGTCCCTATCACCTAAGAAATTTAGCATGTACTACCTTTATTAAAAAGAATAAAATATACTTTCATAGCTTTGAAAGTTTTGTGAAAGGTGGCTTCCCATTATAGGAATATATCAATACCTCCTCTTATTCATTGTTACTTGATAAGAACTAATCATCTTGTTATATGTCTCCATAGTATCTCATTCCCAACAACATGACATATGTTATGGACTATCAAGGATAAGGTTGTATTAAGAATGAGTAGGCATCCATAATCCTCTCATGGGTTGAAGAGTTATGGAATGTTATGAAATCCATATTGATCCATATGATGGTGACTATGAAGAATTTTATGTCGCCCTTTCTAACCATGAGGTTGACTCTTATAACACAAAATAAGGGTCTCATTATGACATTTAAAAATACCTTTCCTCCACCAACCTCTTTAATGAAAATTCCATCATATCCCTTCACCAATATTACCATGATCTAGAATTGTAATATCACTCCCTCATAGACTATAACTAAAACATCATCTACCAATATATTTCTTTCAAAAAAGGAAGCTATAACAAAGTTTATCGGTTTTGGGATAATATCCCATTAGGGGATCACAAGACAGGATTCACCATTGACCTGGATGCATGTGCATATTTCAAGGAAAAAGATGAGTTCCTTGATCAACAAAAATAAAAAATCAATCAAAAAATAAAAACCCAAAGTCCCATAACGAACATATCATCAAGGTGCTATTGGAAAAAGAAAAAGAAAAAAATAAAAAGATAATAAAATTGGCCATTCTGCTTTGGTGAAAACCTCCTTGGGGTGCTAATAAAAGAGGAATTCAACCTTCCCCTTGACCTACGTAGATGGAAAATGGGTCAAAATTACTCAAGGATGACAATATATATGTCAACATCATAAATGAAGATCAACCTAAAAAAAAGTAAACTAGGTGTGTCCCTCCATTTTCATGAACAATATTTCTTTTTTCCCTTTTATAAGATATCTCATATGTCTTTGCATGGTCCTATGAAGATATTATGGGGTTGGATCTTAGTCTAGTTTTTCATAACTTGGTCATTCATGAATCATCCTAACTTTTTAAATAAAAGCTTCACAAAATGCACCCTAAAATAACTCTCCTTGTTAAATAAGAACCCCAAAATCTATCATAATTTGTTTTCATCTAATCTATTAACTATTCAAAGTGGATGTCTATTATAGTGTCAATTTGTAAAAATCATGTAGGAATCAAGATTCGTACATATTTCAAACGACACTAATAAAACATGTCCCAACGATGATTTTCCTATTCCTAATATTTATATATTCGTAGAATAGATAGTGTTTTATGAGATGTTATCTTTTATTGATGGATTTTATAGCTAAAATTGCATTAAAATTTCCACCGAGGATAATCCTCATTTGACAACTTTCAATATACATTATAAGCTACCTTCTTTTATACATTCATGTATTTTGGTCTCAAAAACACAAGATAAACTTATCAAATTTCCAAGACTATCATATTCCATGATGTGTTGCATGATATTGTTAAAGACTATGTTCATGATATACATGTCAAATAAAATTCCAAATAATGATACCCTATCATCCTTTGGTGCATGTTTGAACAACTTAGAGAATATAAGATCTAATTATAACCTAAAAATTATGTGTTTGGTTTCAAATCAGAAACTTATTGGGGTTAATTATTTCTTGAAGAGGTATAGTGGAGGATCCCTCCAATTTCATTATAATCATAAAAATTCTCTTCCTAAACATCTTAGATAACCCATAATACTATAGGGAAAAATTCGGGCAATTAAGATATTCATCTCCCAACATATTGACAAGTGTCATCCATTTATGCACCTCCTTAATCAATAAATTGTATTTAATAAAGGTCCCAAATGTAAACAAGGGTTTTACCATTTAAAATAATACCTTTGTAAACCACCCATCCTATTTCCACCGAAACCCTAATTGCTTTATGTATCATCTACCCAAACACGATTGTCTCCTCTCCTAACATGAAAAACAATTCAAAGAGACATTATATACTATATAAGAAAAATTTGATCTCCTCTCGAACTCGAATATCCCCATATTAATTTTATTATTACATTTTGTTTTCCTTTCAAAATCTCATACATCGTGCATCTTAAACAAAAAAACCAAACTGATAGCCAAAGTTTCCTCTCTGTAATACCTAATTTCCAAACCATATCTTAGATGGAGGATGAAAAATTAAAATATTACTAAGATAATTTGACATAAAATATGTAAATCAAAAGGCTATTAAGGGACAAGTTCTCACATATTGGTTGGCAAGGAACCTTTACAAGATACACAACTATCAAACATGGATCTCTTAAATTTGGTCGAGTTTATAAAGTAGAAGAGAATTGAATTAACACGGAGAAAGTAGAATATAATAATATATTCATGATGCAATTAGAGAACACTACGAGAGAATTTGTTATATGGCCATAGAAATAGGAAAACAACTTCCTATGAAAAAGGAAGTGATACAAACAAATAACTCATAAAATATTTTACTACGGTGCAACAAAACTCCACTAATATATTATACTAAATAACAATTTAACCAAAATACTAATCACACCATAGAAAAGATATTTACCATAGGGTAAATTCAAACCACATGTGAACACTAAATTCGAACATTCCCCCTTAGTGTTTACATGGTAAAATATATATTGTTCTTTGATTGTAGCATGCCACCTTTGTATTCTCATAATCAACTCCTCAATTGTGCAAACATCAAGCTTGCACAAAACTCACACATGTTCCAATGCACATTTCTTACGCCTTTGATGTTTTTCTAGCTTCTATTAACAACCTTACCCAATTGATTTTGCAGGTGTAACAATAAAGTTTCACAATTGGTTTCTGAGTTCACCAAAAACCTTACACAATTGGTTTTATAGGTTCACCAAAAACCTTACACAATTGGTTTTCCTGGTTTACCAAAAACCTTCACATCATGATTGCTACAATACATTTTGATCAATATTCTACAATACTTCTAAAAATGGGGTTACATGAGGAATACTCACAAGTGAATAGGAATTTTCATCATCTGTTCTTATTTTTCACACCACACTAAAATTTTGAAAAATGGAAGCCACACTACACAACTAAAATATCGAAATCAAACACATTGCACACACGTGCCTCCAAATCAGTGAAGTGGCCCTATTGTTGGTGGTCGACGAGAGGTCGTTGGTTGTCCTCCACCTCCATTGCCTCGTCCTCTAGTGTCACACTACTCACTCAACAAATGTGTCGATGAAGCTCAATAATTTCCAAATTGGGTTTATTTGTATTTCTTCCCTCCATGATGCAAAATATTTTATTTCCCAGGACATCATGTAATACCGAAAATGCATCCGTAAGGAAAAAAATATTTTTACAATTTTTGACGACTACAAAATGACCAAGACACTAGACTTTAACAAAAACTCTCTTGATAAAACTTTTGACATAAAATTACTCAAAACTTTTGACATAAAATACTAATAATGACTATGGACTATAGTCATATCTTATAAAAAGGACTTTATTTTTACATAGATACAAGACAATTTTATGACTCTATCGCAAATATGATTTTGACACTTAATATGGATTTTGGGCCACAAATATTAAACATCACAAATGGATATTATTAGACACTAATATATACTATGGAATTGACTCAAAACACGAAATAAACGTATATGCAACCTAAAAACAAAGAATGCTCACTAAAACTATTAACAAAGAAAATGATATTTATTAAAGACCACAATACATACATACTTACACAAATGATGGTATAGTGTATTTTTGCATATGGAAGTCGACCTCACGGCTCGCACAGGCCTAGTTGAAGTCGTGAATGGCGGGGCTCAACTCCTTGAGACTTGAATGTTGTTTGTGTGCATTGAAAACTCAGTTCCAGCTTTGTACAACTTGACATTGATGTGAAGAGATAAGACTGAGGCACTAGAATGTAAATTCCAGTCTAATGCAAAAGACATTTATTGATCCTTTCCCCTGACGTCTGACACAATGCACGTAGCAATTTGATTGCACATTATTCAAAGTGATCAGGACAAGGCTGAATGTCAATGATGAAAATGTGTGCTTTCTAGAAACCATGGGCTCGTATTAAACGGTTGCATTGGACAGTTTGCATGCAGGAATGATTTGGCTCCTCCAAAAGGATCTGCACCAATTATCTGGTGGTGGAATAAGATAAGGTGATATATGTTGGCATTTGTGGCAGAGAGCCTCCTATTGACAGATATCCCACGAATTAGCTTGGTGTAATTGTGTAGCTGAGGAGAATGCAATCTCATATCACTTTTATGATCAAATTGTTTGCAATACTTCAGATGTGGCGTTTAATCAAGGTCAATGCCCAAAACATTGAACGTTATGTGAATCTGAAGGTATTTGAACGCAGTTATCAATTATGTCACCAGAAATAGTGGTGACGTGGTTATCGACCAAGATTGGAGTGTAGGAGATAACCGACTTTAGAATGATTGAATGCTTCAAAAATCCTTATTACACCCTCCAAGAAAGATCTACACTCCACAATAGAATAATCTTCCCACTTGTTTAATGACCTCAGACAGTAGCTGCGATTCTGCGCATGCACCTCAAATTAGTAATTCGCTACACAAACAAAATAGACCCATGGAAGACGTCAAAATCTTGTATGTAATAGTCCACCAGCCGAGATATCACGTAGGAATGAGATCTGTGAAAGATTGAATACACAGCCCGCACATATACGTGAATCTAGATCAGTTTGATCTGAGCATAGTTATGGTCCACAAATCTCTTAATACAGATATCAAAAATCAGACGCCTCACAAATGCCTCATAACTCAGGACAAATAAAGTTGTCCCAGCAAGAAAATTATGCCATCGAACACTTAAATTTTCACCTGCTCTGATACCAAATCTTAAATTTGGTCAGAGTTTACGCAAAGGAGAATCGAATCAACACGGAGAAAGAAGAATATAATAATATATTCAGGATGTAATTAGAGAACATTACATAGGCTATTATATAGCCATAGCAATAGGAAAACAACTTCCTATGAAATAGGAAGTGATATAAACAATTACCTCGTAAAAGATTTTACGGGTGCAACAAAACTCTACTAATATATTGTTGTTAAAACAATATATTATACTAAATAACAATTTAACCAAAATACTAACCACACCATAGTAAAATATATTTACCATACGTTAAATTCAAACCACATGTGAACATTAAATTCCTAACATGAACTACCAGATACAACCATCATAGTTTTTGAAGATTATTTTACACGGAAAAAGTATGTTGGTGGTTCCTTTGTATATCATTCCTCTCACATTGGCATCATTATTATCAACCTATAGGTGATCTAATTCTTATAACCTCAAGAATCAATGTTCCATGTACAAACAATATAATAGAGTCTACGCCTCTCATTGCAAACCATAAAATAGCTATTAAGTAGAATACCAAATAGTTCATAGTTGTTGGTGACTCACAAATTATTATCAAAAAATTCAATGAGTATTACAACATCAAGAACAAGAAGCTTGTTCCTTATAAATGTATGATCAATAACCTTAAAGACTATTTCATCCAAATAATTTTTCAACAAGTGTCTTATCTACTAAATAAGTACGTAAATAACATGGCTATAATGTGTTTTTATAAACATAAAATAGGAAAACAAAGAGTATATATTCTAAATTGAACATCTTATGACTCCATCTACCGCACACGAGAATTCCATTTAGTTTTTAAATTTAATGGTCCCTTCTCCCCTTGGTATGATTAGATCTAGATGACATTTTCCCACCTAAAATATCCTACAACCAATATAAATCCTAATCCAACAAATATCCCTCTATACCCACCTTATGGAAACTCTTTATCATCGAGGCTATGATGGGACACTTTTAAGGTGTGTAAATTTAGAATATTCTATCCAAGAAATAGAATATATGTATGAAGGTATCTATAGAGTTCACACTAGTGGCATGGTCCAGCATGAAGCTCCTTCACATCGATATACGGCCTAACATAGAGATAGATTGTTTCTAATATGTCTATAACTATTTCTTATATCAAAATCATGGAATGCTCATCCATGTGCCATCTCAATCACTTTATCCTATAAATATGTGGCCTTTCTCTGAGCAGAGGATTGATCTCATAGGGTAACTCAGTCCCACTTCATCTAATGGACATAAACATATCATTACCAAAATGAAATACTTCACCAAATGGGTGGAGGTTATTCCCCTCACATATGTAAAAGGTACTTAGATATAAATATTCATTATAAATCATATTGTTTCTTGATATTACGTCCCATCTAATATTGTGTACAAAAATGGAAAATCATTCAAAAACAAGTAAGTTATGGCTTTGTGCCAATGTTGTAAAATTAGAAAAAGTGTTCCACTCCATATTACCCTTAAGGTAATATATAGGATGAGGTTATGAATAAAACACTTGTAAAGACTATGGAGAAAACTATCATCAAAATCGGAAAAACAATTACGCCCCCAAATATATCCTACCTTATGGGTTTATCACACTTCCATTTGTACCCATAGTGTAGCTATCCCTTTCTCTTTTGTATTTAAATAAAATGACATAATTCACTTATATATGAATCTTCCTTCTTTGCACATATCCTTAAAGGAGTATCTAGTTAATGAGGAAGATTACGAGTCATCAACTTGTAGAGATAGAGTTGTTGAATGAGTAGAGGCTCCATGTCATGTATAATCTCTTAGCGTACTAGAAATAACTACGCCATGATTATGATAAGTGAATCATCCCTTAAAATTTTGAGATTGATGCTATCATTCTTAAGAAGAATCATAAGAATATGAAAAAGGAAAAAGAAAATAAAGGCATGTTTAATACTAACTGATTGGGTCTCCTCATTGTGGTTTCTAAATAGATTTTTGGAGCCTATAACAATACCTTAACCATATGGTGACAAGATATATGATCAAATGAATGAGATGTAGTAAAAATGCTTCTATACATAAGTGCAGTTTTAGATGTTCCAAAGAATCATCAAGAAATTAAAAATCACTCGAAAAATCCAAAGAAAAAGAAAAATATTTTTTTCCAATGGTAAAACTACATGATTGTGGTACCTCTAGTAAGTACCATGGTGAAAACCAATTTCTAGTATTGTGTGTAGGTCTAGTTGTTTACAATTACCTTATACTTGGGAGGAATGATCACTTTATCCATTTTTTCTATCACTTCATATGGCTTATGATTCAATTATTCTAACCATATATGATACTAATTGTCTTGGCTTTGATCCATCATGGGAATAGCTCATAACATTTTACATGTCATTATCTATGTATACCCAAGCTCTGTTGGGGAATCTCACCCCACAAGTTCCATATACATAGCATTAAAGTGTCTCAAAATCCAAAAACATCTAGAAAATCCAATAATCTAATAACATCTAGAAAATCCAAAAACATCATATAACTCAAAATTCACAAACATCAAAGCAATCAAAAAGTCCAAAAATATTTTTAAAAATTATTTAAAAAACTCAAAAACATCATAAAACTATAAAAATCCTTAACTAGTTCTCAATCCATGTGGTTGGAAATAATTAGGACATCATGGTTCACATCCCAACAATAAGATCTCATGTATGCCATCTCAAAATCCCTTAGATATATCATTTTTTTAGGGAAAACATAGCACACATTACCTTCTCTTGAGACGTATCAATCCCCATCCATTACCCTTATGCATATCCTCACTTGGGGAAAAATTTTCACCCTTGTCACAAAAACACTGCATTACTTGGGTATTAAATAGGACAAAAATCAAATGTATTTATTAAACTTATTAATTTGAGTGTGTTTTATTATAGTCGTTTGTTTTCCTTATTGCATTGCATTAGATTGTATTTTTAATTGTGTGTCAATCCTATAGAATTCTACAAATATTTGCATTATGATTTCAGTATCATAGTGCTTATTGTTGTGCTATATAAAATAAAGTTTTTCAAAATCATTTCAATGTGCAAGAAAAGAAACAAATCCATATCCACTACCCTAATCATAATATCCAACCTTGTAATCATCATATCAAAAATCATGATCATCTTATCCTTATTTTAACTAAATTTTCTTATAAATACCATCACATTTCTTTTATTCTATTGAGAAATAAGGACTAAGTGTGAAAATTTAGGAAACAAAAGAAAAACATATCATAATCATAAATCATATAATCATCACAAGCATTCATCTATCCATTCTCTCATAGTCACATGAGGCAAGACAAATAGAGTAAATGTTAGGGATAATTGAATCATAGGAAAACTGAATCATCATATATATCTAATAAAAACATTTTTATAAAATAATATATGAATGCACCATGTACATTTCAAACTATCATATTAGGATCTCAAAATCATCTAATTTTAAATTGAGCTAGCTATCAGCATAAATATCAATTGGTGAGATATTTTGGTGTATATCCTAGTGGTTAACCTCCTTGATTAGATCTTGACGATGGAGAACCCATCACAAATTGGTTACCCACTAACACTCTAGATCTACCCAAGGTAGAATTCCTCACAAACCTACTCTAAAATGATAAAAATGAGGGATCATACTACTATATTGGTATAGCTACCTCATATAGCCTCCTATAATAGAAATCCTCTTGCCACCATCCGGTTAAGTAACCCATGAAATTTGTAATAACAAGAGGCCCTAATGTGCCATGGGTTGTATCTTGATCCAAGTGTAGTCTTTATACTTCAAAAAGTTGTGTCATACTTTGTGCATAGTCTATATGCCACTACTTAAGCTATATCATGTTTTGTGTGCATTATTTTATTATCTATGCATAATGTATCACACTTTGTAGTAAGATGTTAAATTTTAGCATCTCGTGATACCACATCACTTTTCCATGTAGTGTTCTCTATTGTAGGCTATACTTCCCCTTCTATAAGGCAAGAAATTTATAAATTAATTTGGGCTTTAGGGGGTGTGGTTGTTGAAATTGCTACTTTGACTCCCATGCATGTATCTCTATGGTAACCATAAGTATCAAACATTGTAATGGATTTGTATTTTCAGACACTCATTCTCTATATCCACATATAATATGATCAATGATATCTCTTATTATCCACCTACATAGTTATTGTCCCATACCTTCCATCTCCTCCATCTAAAATCAAAGTCACCAATGAACCTCCTCCATCTCTCCCATCTTTCAAATCCTTGATCCATACTTTCTAGCATATGTACAATTGGATGGACTATGTCTCACCATCTATGTGGCATTTTTATGCTCAATTTCCATTAAAATGAGATTATAATCCATATAGGCCTATAAGTATAATACCAAGTGTCATACTCTAGGGTATTCTATAAATATATAATCCACATCAACACATCCCATATAACCACTACAAACCCTACTTAAACCATAGGATTTTTGCATACATATATATTAGACCCGTAGTCTCTAATCTCTCGGGTCATTTGTGTAAACTAATTTGGAGCTATGGGAACTCCCTATCGGCATCCAAAATATCAATACAGCCTATCAAGATGATATCTACTATAAAATTATGTTGACCTACAAGGTAACACTTTGGTATGACATTAGACAACTACACATTTGATTCCATCCATGTTATCATGGCAACGTAGGGCCTCCATGTAATATCAATGGAAGCGAGGTCATCTAAAGCCAACATAAATAAACCAAGGTTCCACATGTACATTAACGGGCCTTTTTCTACCAAACAACAACCAAAACCCTCGATTCATAATCTATAATAGGCTCAAAGGTTCCAAAAGGTCGTTTAAAAACTATGTGCTCCCATGACTAAATTTGAAGTACTATAGTGTGTTTAATACTCTAACCACCTTTATGAGTAACAAAATACATGTCTTCGTGTAGCTACTTAAGTATATTTTGACCCCAAGAGAACATTTTATGATCCTTGTGTTCAAAAATATTCTTACTCCTTCAACTTTAATTAACTAAGAAAGAAAATAAAAATATACCAACCTCATAGGATGTAGGGTTTAACGATACCTGTAGATGTTGAATGATGATGCTCTTTGTTACGCTCCGTGAAAGATAAGTGCAAGCTCTTTTCTATGAAAAAACTTGTTCGCAAAGACACTAAACTAGATGGGATTAGAAATATATATGATGGATTGCCATGTAAAGGCGATCCCTAGAATTTAGTGAAATTCCTTATAAGGATGTCAATCCACGTTCAAGAATTTAATCTGATAATGATAAAGTAAAATGATGACAAGTGATATAACAAATAATGCAAAGGAAAAGGGACTAACGCGGTATGAGACTATATGTTGGTCTGATGGTTATTCCTGATTCAAAGGGAGCCAAAGAATCACAGTATGGCTCAAAGGAGAAATGATGTAAATGTATGTGCACTCACAAAAGCAAGCAAGATAATGTATTTAATTTGGATAAATGATAAAAATTTGTATATGCCTCGAGATCAGCTTTATGGGATTTGATGGACACTTGTAAAAGGTAGATTAATGGTCGAGGATTGAGCTCTGGATATCAGAAAGACAAGTTGTTATGATAAATGGCCGACGGATAGGGATCATCGGTGATTGAGGCTGATCGTCAGTGATTGGGGAATCATTGGTGACTACTACAAAATATATACAGAGTTTGATAAAGGGTCGAGCAGGATTAATAAAATATGTTAAATGATAAATGATTAAGAAAATGATGTAAATAAAAGGTACTTACCTTATTCAATTGATGAAAAAACTGAACAAATGATGTTACAGATAGGAGAAGGTTGTGGAAGCTCAAAGGTTGTACTTGATTTGCTGGATGTTTAGATACATTGAGATGGGAAGACTACTGGTGTTGAATAAACTCTTGGATGTGTGATCAATCTCCAAATATTGGGAAAGGATTCTTGATGTCTAGTGTGCTAATAGATGAGGCTGTAAAGGTGATGAAATCCAATAGGATAAATCTGCAGGTGATGCACCAAGTTGAGCTCTAGAATGTGTTAATGGCCTCCAATATATAAAGAATCAATACAAAGTGATGAAGAGAGAAATAAAATAATGAGATTTCCTTAAGGATGCTTTACAGAATGTCCTGTCGAAGGTTAACTTTGGGTGACTATCAAATAACCTCGATTAAAGGGCTAGAACTCATATTTATAGAGTTTGTGTCAACAGGGGAGAATCATCGGTGATTGGGGGAATCACCTGGCGATCCGGGAAATATAGGAAATTTGTTGAAACAACCTCCCAGATCGAGCAATTTTTTTATGGGTGTGTTGGAAAATGATTATGCAGATCAAGGATATTGTTGGATGGTTAGGGAATTAATGATTTTGTTTTGGATTTATCTAATTAGGTTTACAAGTGGTTATACGGGTTGGGAATGTTGTTAAATGGTTGAGAGGTTATAGATTTCATTTTTGGCCTTATCTAATTTAGTTTGTAGGTGGTTTGTGGTGGAGAATGGTTGAAACTACTTCCAAATAAGGCTAGATATGATTTGATTTGAATAGGTTTAGATATGATTTGATTTGTTTATGTTTAGATTTTAGGAAGATTCCAAGTGGTTGAATAGGATAGATATGATTTGATTTTGATTTAGTTTTGATATGATTTGATTTTGATTTATTTTTGTTTTAAGAAGATTCTAGGTGGTTAAGGATGGTTTAGGAGAGGATAAAATAGGATTTAGCAGTTGTAGAAGAATATTTTCAGGAATAAATATGATGAGGAGAATAATGCTTAGGATTAGGATTTAATATAAAATATGATATTAATATATTAATGTATAAGAGGATAGTGATGTGATACTAAATTTAATGTATAATGTGATAGTGATGTGATAATGAAAGGGGTGCGTAGCAGACATGGACATGGGAATTAGCATTGTTAATTTTAGGTGTCTACATTTTGCCCCTTTTTGTTGAGTGGTTTTGAGACAAGACAAGAGACAAAACAAGATGTGATAGATGAATGATGAAAAATTATATGATGAGGTGCTCCCCCTCAAACTAGGGATTGACAAACTAAAACGGAATAAATCATGAGTTTGAAAGAGATAGATGGATGAAATATTAAAATATGAAAGACGAGATGAGAAAATGATGCCCCAAGATGAGGTATAGAGACAAGATAAGTGCCGTCAGAAAATCAAGTGATAGGGGAACCAAAGGGTTTGTGTCCTATAGACGTATGACTTAACGATGAAGAGGGAAAATAAAAAGGATGTTTTGACAAGGTCAAAGGACCGATGATGGATGTTGCCACAAAGGTAGGCTTACAAGGCCATGAAGTCAAGTGATAGGGGAACCAAAGGGTTTGTGTCCTATAGACATATGACTTAATGACAATGGGGGATGAAATGATGATTTGATGAGGTCAAAGGACCATTATTTTATGTTTCTACAAGGGTGGGATTTCGAGGACTAGATGGGGGTCCTAATGTTGATCGGAGGCGGTGCACTTGAGGAGGCATCGGTTAATAGATGTCAATTTTACTGAGTAGATGTAATTTTTTGATGCAACGATGGAATGTTGAGATGTGTTAAGGATTGTGTTGATATTGAGATATGTTGATATGATGATAGATATATTGATGGATGTGGATGTGGCAGGGTTGATAAGCTGTTAAAGTTATGTTTTAGATATGATGTGTTATTTGATATTGACTTTAAAGTGATTTTAATGTTTTTCAAAACCATGGTCAAAAATGAAACGTGGATTGATTACTTTGTATTGGATTTGATACATATGTGATGGGAAACAACAAAGTGAAGGCCCTTGCACTTTTATCCTTTACAATGAATGTTATCAAATGACTAACAATGGGTAGTCACATGTAGGATCTCAGATATAGATGTAAGTGAAATGTGTACCTTCCTAGGACATGAGAAGGGTTAACATATGTAGGTTGTGTGGGAAAAGAGGGTTCTCCTTTTCAATAGTTTCATAGAGAAATTCCCACCTATATGTGTGTGTGTGTGTGTGTGTGTGTGTGTGTGTAGGTATATGTATGTATATACATATACATATATATATATATATATATATATATATATATATATGTATGTATGTATGTATGTATGTATGTATGTATGTATATGTATATATATATATATATATATATATATATATATATATATATATATATATATATATATATATATATGTATATATATATATATATATATATATATATATATATATATATGTGTGTGTGTGTATGTATGTTTATATACATACATATGTGTGTGTGTGTACATAGAAATACATACATACATACATACATACATATACATATATATATATATATATATATATATGTATGTATGTATATGTATGTATGTATGTATGTATGTATGTATTTCTATATGTGTATATATATATACACACACACACACACATATGTGTGTGTGTGTGTGTATAAATGTGTGTGTGTGTGTGTGTGTGTGTGTGTACATATACATATATCTATATGTATGTACATTTATATCTATATATGTGTGTGTGTATGCATATGTGTGTGTGTGTGTGTGTATAAATGCCCTATATATATATATATATATATATATATATATATATATATATATATATATATATATTGATCAGATTACGTCAATATATATATATATATATATATATATATATTGACGTCATCTAATCAATGCATGAATGTAATATATATATATATATATATATATATATATATTGACGTAATTTGATCAATGCATGAAGTTTGCTTGACGGGAAAATTGGGAAGCTTTCCTAGGATGCTTTTGATATTTGACTTTTTGAATTTTGATCGATGCGGAAATCCTTATTACATAGGTATCCATCCTTTGAGGGTATGGTCTACATTTTTTATTTTTGACTTTACAAGATATTCGTTCTTCAAGGATCAGTCTATGATTTTTGGTAGCGGTTATCCTTGGAGCGATCAGTCTAATTTTCTTTTTGGCAATATGATTTTTGATATTCTGAAATAGTTGTCCTTGAGGATCAGTCTATTATTTATAAGGTGTATCCATAGATATTTTTGACTTTTAATTTGAGTTGAGGGCAAGACCCTAATAGACCATTTCAAGGAGGGGAGAAGAAATGTGTACACAAACTACACATGTGTGCCCCAAGACATGTCTTTGGTTGGTATATAAGGTAGATGGATGTAATGATTATAGTGTTCTGCTAAGGAGGAACTTTTCCATGTGAAAGATGCAATGAACAAAGTTGTGGTGCTCATATTTAAGGTTTTGAGGATAGTGATGGAAGACCACATGCTTTCAAATCATTACGATGATAAAATGATTGGTTGATGGTGGAATAATATCTTTGATGTGACTACTATCATGACGGTCAATGTTTTAATAGTAGAAAGGTCGTAAGTGCAAGGCATTTAAGGGTTGACCCATATTATATGGGTGACCCTGTTAGGGGAAAACTTTCCACATTTACTCCATTTGAGTTATGACATTTTAATTGGATTGATAGGATAATTTGGGTGAAGATACGCTGGGGGAGGTGTGTAAAGTAAGAATTTTGTAGTCTCAATAGAGAAGATTCCCCCTAGCATGAATTTGTTGATAGATATTGCATGTGTTGAAAGGAACAATTTCTTTCAGATTAGGATGATGGAAGCTTTGATCTTGATTGATTGAGTATATGGTAAATAAAGGAGCCCTTAACAAAGGATCTATTGAAAATGTGGATGAGGTATGAGAGGATGATTTATGAGGAGAAGTAGATGATGAAGCTTTAGTTTTACCTTTTCTTCGTATATGATGATTCCAGTTTGGATGGGTGGGCAAACCGTATTGATTTGGGACAAAGGACCTTGATGGAAGGTGATGAGAAGACATGTGATAAAGTTTTTTCGAGATCTGATTGAGGATGATGCTCTTTTTTGCAGATGTCGGTGAGGACGGCGTAAGTGACTTGGGTGTATATTTTTATGAGGAAGGTACAGACATTGATGAGATTGAAATACCTTCAATGGAAGGTGTTGAATACATGTCTAATAAAGGTTAGATAGTACGAGATTGAGGATGTCCCCCTTAACCTATAGATGTCGGTGAGGACATTGACAAGGGTGGAGATGTTGGAGGTGTTAATGATGGCTTAGGGACAGTCCTCTTCTGGGAGAATATCATCGATGAGAAAGAGTCGTTGGATTATGGATTTAAGTTCTTTACAACTCTATGTGTTATGCCCTAGGCCTCTATGATAGGCACAGGTTTTGTTTTGATCACACCAAGAAGGTTTTTGAATATGTGCATTGGGTGTTTTTACCGGCGTAATGTGATAAGATAATATGTATGAACCTCTTGAGGATGTCAACGTAAGTCCCTTTGAGGGGATTTGGATTAATGAATTTTGAATTTGAATTATGAGAACACTTAGTAGGACATGTTTTATTTTTGAGTGGGGGTGGATTTATAGATGTAGTATGGCGTTGAAACATCATATGGGCATTATAAGGTTGATAAGAGAGAGGATACGGTGTGGAATTGATATAATTGGATGATGGATAAGGTCCCAAAATGGATGAGGAGGGACCAGTTAAGGATGAGAAGGGGTACTAATGTGTGATATGATGTTGAGATAAAGGATGGGGACCCAAAATAGACGAAGTAAGGGTGGAACTGTAGATCTAATAGTTTTGGATTGTGATAAAGGATGGGGTCCTAAAATGAAAAGTAAAGTTGAGGTGTTAGATGATGTTTGTTTTGATTTTTAATGTTGATTGTAGGTAAAATAGGGGTTTTACGATAGATGATGAGGATGAGATAGCGGATGTGATAATTTTTGTTTTAATAACGTTTGATTTAGATAGAGAAGATGGTCCCATGTCAGATGACGAGGGTGAGGTCATGGATGTGATGGTATTTAATTGTATAGTGTTTGATTCAAGACAAGGTTCCAAACTAGATGGTGAGTGAGTATCCGAGGAAACGATTGAGTCCGATTCGGATGAGGAGGTGTTATTTCTAAACATGATTACAGGTGGATTATGTGAAATTTCTAATTCTTTGATTAGTTTAATAAGTGGTTGGATATCAATATCTTTGATTATAAATTCCTCCTTAGTAATGGCTTCCAAGGTGGAGTCTAAAGGTCAAAAAGGAGGAAATGGATGACGATACAAGTGGACACAAGAAATTTTTTCATGTGAGGATCATTGAAAAGAGGATCTAGGGATTTTGAGTCTTCAAGGGGAAGCGCTAGTGATGAAGGGGTCTCCTCATGGGGAAGAACTTGTGTAATAGAGTTGATGAAGTGGCTCGTGGGATGCATGGTATTTATATGGATTGAATCTATTAAAGGTTTTGGGTCGAGAAGACAATTAATGACATCATGCATGATATTTTTGTCCGAATCATAGGAAGACCTAGTGGATTCATATGGGACATGTGGAGAATGAGGATCGAGATGACCATCTTCAAGGGATTGGATTTCTAAATTTTTTTCCATGGTAAAATATTCATCAAAGGTTTTGAATGTTTGGATCTAGAGAATGGATGAAATGTGATGAGCACATGGTCAAGTAAACAACTCAATCAACTTCCGATTATGGTAGTGAGAAGGTTGATTGATTGATAATGCTTTTCCACCTAGCGACAAAGTTAACAAGGGATTCATTTTCAGATTTTTTGATGGTAGAAAGGTTAGAGATAGTGATTTTACGAGTAAATTTTATAGCAAAATGATTGAGGAATAACAGGGCTAGTTGAGTGAAAGAGAGAAAAGAGTGTCGAGGGAGGGAGTTATACCAGTCCAAGGTAAGTCCCACTAGTGACATAGGAAAATTTCTAAGCATGAGATCTTGATCATGGATGATGAGATAACACGTGTCTAAAAGATAGTATGTGTTGTTGAGGGTCCTTTGTACCATGGAACATAGTAAACTCAGGTAATTCCTAATGTGGAGGATATGATTTGTACGATACAGATGGATGAATGGGTTCATTACAAACCTCATCATAAGTGAGGACGTGTTTAGATCCCTTAGTAGTGGCTTCCAAATTGTCTAATTTTTTAACAGATCTTGTAAGGGATCATTTGTAGGATTAGATGTGAAGGAATTAACATGTGATTGATTTGATTGATAAAAATGTGGAGTAGGATGGTTTTGTTGTGGATGGGTTTGATGTGGAGTTTTATAAGGAATAGATTGAGAGGATATTATTTGTAAAGTAGGTTGTGATAAAGGGATGTGGGGAGATGTGGAAAAATGTTGAATATGTTGTTTTTGTTGGATGAGAGGGGTTGATTGGGCCTGAGTAGGTATGTGTGTATGAGTTTGGGATGTCTAAGGTAGAGAGAGAGGTATTGAAGTCGAGATAGGTTGATTGGATAAAAGATGAGGGATGTTAAGATTATGCTAAGTTTTTGATGAAGGAAGGGATGTGGAAAATACCGCTTGATGGGATGCACTTGACATGGGTTGAGGAGTGATAGTTTGGAAGTAACTTGGTTGTGAAGAATAATTATAGGGTTGTTGGATGGGGTTGTTATAGGATTGTATGATTGGTTGAAAGGTAGAAACTCCATAAGGAACAAAATATGGTGTAGATGGCTCAGGGAGCATACCAAAACTAAATGGAGTTGAGTGGGTCATGATAGGAGATAATACTGGGAAGGATTAGATTCTGTGGATGAAGCAACGGAAGATAATTGTAAAAATTAAGCATAAGGGGAAAAATAATATACTTATGTAGAGGATTGCTCCATATTAAATGATAATCAACTGAAAATGATACAACAAATTCCTAAGAGAGCTATAAATGTAATAGACAATTCAAGCAAAAGAATTTTAATTATCTTGATTATAATTTATATGTGGAGGGAGAGGCTCAAGGGAACCTAATGATATTGTTGTTATAAGGCTAGTTTCAGTTGATGTTTAAGGTTGGATTCCTCAATATACCTAAAGTTGTGTGAGGCTCAAATCTAAGTTGTTTCTAGTATGGGGCTTGGTATTGGGGCTTACCTCTCACTTCACGGTCCCGTAATGATAAGGGAGTCATGTTCTTGGCCAATATACTGACAAACAATTGTTTATACTCAGCCATAACAATGAGTCGGTTTCCTATTAGGTGATGAAATCCCAATATTTATCACCTAGGAAGATTTTTTTAAATGTGTGTTTAATGTTTTAATTGATTTGGTTGTGTGTGGGGAAAGATAAAGTGAATGCAATCAATTAAATTTCCTAATTAAAAACTATGTGATCAAGAAGAATGCAATTTTCATTTTAATCCCAAAACGAAAGATTGATTTTGATTAAAGCAAGACAACTAAAATGCGGCATAGACAAAAAAAAGAAGGACTAGGACTCACCATGATAAATGCTTCTTTTTTAATTTTACAAATTTTCAATTTTTAGTTTTAGCAATAAGTGATCAGCAAAGCAAAGCCTCTAAAGACAGCAACCTACAAAACCAAGTTAGCAGAAATAGAAAACATGGCGTAACTTGTTGATTAAAAGGAAAAGCTGTAAAGTAATCAAAAGTATTTAGAAAAATCATCGGTGATTGACTGAATTGCTAGTGATTCACCCGATCATTGGTGATTGACTAAATCGCTAGTGATTACTAAACAAAAACTAAATTTGAAAAATATGATATTTTGAATGAATGAAACAATGAAATAAGGGACTCGTGGTCCCACTGGGCATGCCAAAATGTTCAAAAATATTCCTACTCCTTTAACTTGAATTAACTAAGAAATAAAATAGAAATATACCAACCTCAGAAGACATAGGGTTTAGCAATACCGTAGATATTGATTGACGATGCTCGATGTTACGCTTCATGAAAGATGTGTGCAAGCTCTTTTCCCGTGGACAAACCTATGCTCAAAGACAATAAACTAGATGGGATTAGATAGATATATGGTGGATTTCTAGCAGGGAAAATCCCCAAAATTTAATGAGCTTCCTTACAAGGATGTAAATCCACGTTTAAGAAATTAATTCGATAATGATAAAGTAAAATGATAATAGATAATATAACCAATAATGCAAAGGCAAAGGGACTAACACGGTTCAAGGCTATATGTTGGTCTGATGGTTGTTCTTGATCCAAATGGAGTCAAGGAATCATAGTATGGCTCAAAGGAGAAATGATGTAGATGGATATACACTCTCACAAAGGCAAGTGGGATAATGTGTTTGATCTAGATAAATGATAAAATGTTGCAGATGGCTCAGAGGAGCTTGATGGGACTTGATGGACACTTGTAAAGGTAGAGTAATGGTCAGGATTGAGCTTTGGATATCAAAAAGACAATTTGTTGTGATAAATGACCTAATCAGATAGGGATCATCGGTGATTGGGGGAATTTTTGGTGATTGAGGCCAATCGTCGGTGAATGGGGGAGTCGCTAGAAATTACTTGCGAGAATAATACGGTTTGATAAGGGTTCGAGACATGATTGATAAAAAAATTTAAATGATAAATGATTAAGACAATGATGTAAATGAAAGGTACTTACCTGATTCCAATTGATGAATAAGACTGAAAGGATGATGTTACTAGATAGGATAAGGTTGTGCTTCATTTTCTAAATGTTTAGATGCATTGAGAAGGGAATCTGGTGGTGTTAAATCAACTCCTGGATGTGTGATCAATCTCCAAAGACTGAGGAAAGGATTCTTGATGTCTAGGGTGATAATAGATGAGGTTGTAAAGGTGATGACAGCCAAGAGGAGAAAGTTGCAGGTGATGCACCGAGTTGAGCTCTAGGATGTGTTAATGGCCTCTAAGAGATAGAGAAGCAATACGGTGATGAAGAGAGAAATAAAATAATGATATTTCCTTAAGGATTCTTTGAAGAATTTCTGTCGAAGGCTAAGTCTGGGTGACTATCAAATAACCTTGATTGAAGGGTTAGAACTTGTATATATATAGTTTTTGTCAATAGGGAAAATATTCGGAAATTGGGGAATTTTTGGTGATCTAGGAAATATAGGAAAGTTGTTGAAACAACCTCCCAGATCGAGAAATTTTTTTGTGGGTGTGTTGGAAAATGATTATATGGATCAAGGATATTGTTGGATGGTTAGGGAATTAATGATTTTGTTTTGGATTTATCTAATTAGGTTTGCAAGTGGTTATATGTGTTGGGGATGTTGTTAAATGGTTGAGAGGTTATGTATTTTTTTATGGCCTTATCTAATTTAGTTTACAAGTGGTTTGAGGTGGAGAATGGTTAAAACTACTTCCAAATAAGGCTAGATATGATATGATTTGAATAAGTTTAGATATGATTTGATTTTTTTTATGATTAGATTTTAGGAAGATTCCAAGTGGTTGAATAGGATACATATGATTTATTTTTTATTTATTTTTGTTTTAAGAAGATTCTAGGTGGTTAAGGATGGTTTAGGAGAGGATAAAATAGGATTTAGCAGTTGTAGAAGAATATTTACGAGGGAATAAATATGATGAGGGGAATAATACTTAGGATTAGGATTTAATGTAAAATATGATAGTAATGGATTAATGTATAAGAGGATAGTGATGTGATACTAAATTTAATGTATAATATGATAGTGATGTGATAATGAAAGGGGTGCTAGCGGATGCGGACATGGGAATTAGTGATGCTAATTTTAGGTGTCTACTCCTCAATCTTATCTCCAATCATCCTTACATATCCATTTGAAAACAAATAGTTGAATTTTTAGGCAATAATATGACCCTAACAAGTCCCATTATGAAAGGAGGTAGATCCTCTATTATATCTCTTTGTAATGTTCAAACTAGGTTCACACCTATTATGCACTGGGTAGGTTATCTCAACCTATGGTTTTGATCAAAGGTCAAGAAATATCTTAAATATCAAAATAAATATGATCTCCTATAATTGGTATCTCAAGGATCTGATACATGTCCTTGAGATTAGTAATCATGTCCTCTATCGGGATATGGAAAGAACTCATCTCTCGAGTACCATTTCTTATATAATATGGTAAGAAAGGATCTATTTGCATGGATAGTAAGCATCAAATATACATGGTATAGCACTACTACCTATAGTACCACCACTTATTTTCTATAAATTATTGTATGTAACTCAATGTCATGGAGTACTACTCGTGGAACTATAGAGCATGTAGTCACACCTTTAATCACCAAAGGCATTTCAGAATAATTAGATGAAAATATAATAAAATTGTAACTATTATAATCTAAATAAAACCATTAAAATTGCTTAATGACTATATTTAGCTATATTTCCATTAATTGACACATAGTAGCTACAACTTATAGCATGACCACTAAGCCTTAGTCCTGGTCTGCTACAAAAAGAACGTAGTGATTAAAAATAGACGCACAATCTAAAATTTTATTTTAACATGTGGTCACCGAATTCACAAGTTCAACAAAAATTCAAGCACGGTCATTATTCTTGTAAGTAAAATTGCCAAAATTGCATAAGACAAGATTATTGGTTACACCCATTGTCAAATTTTTGAAATTTATGATTCATTGGATATTTCAAAAATCTTTAAAATAAAAAAATAAAGTACACCTCCTACCATGGGCTCATGTATTAGTTTCCAATGGTAGTCTCGGACATGCTCTACATGATATGAGTAGAATGAAATGTTTACTATGGATTCTTAAATATCCTTCTTAGAGATCTATTTTGCTACTTATCATGGGTGAAATTGGAAAATTCATGCCTTCCCTTCTATGTATAGCTTCTTCCATGATAGTGTTAATCGCCATGATAAAAAAATTCCACCATGATGGATTTTCTTTTTTCATGATATATTTAACATTTTGAGTTCCCATCTAATTCTTATATCAACCATAGTTTCCTAAGCAAGAATCATCCACACCAATTTAACTGTTCTTCTATTTTT